>CM035839.1:192232795-193432795 GCA_020510985.1 Pholidichthys leucotaenia | reverse complement strand
TGACCTGTGTTGGGTCAGCTCTTTGAATGGGGAGCCATATCCTACACAGATCCTCATTCTTGATGATTTTCCACACAGCCAACACCGGCCCCTGCTTGTACACATTGGCCTACAACTTCCAGTCATATACAGCCCAAGGAAGATGCGCTGGAACTTCCGCAAAGCCAACTGGAAGAAATTCAGTGAAACTCTGGACCGGAGCGTTGTTACCATCCCACTCCACACCATCACTGTAGATGAAGCATACAACCGCTTCTGCAGCGCAATCTTCAAGGCTGCCCATACTGCAATCCCACGAGGCTACCGACCCCTCTATGTCCCATGTTTGGACGGAGAAAGTGCTGCCCTCCTACAATCCTATCAAACATCAGGGGACCCAGAGATAGCAGACCATCTTATTGAATCGCTAAATACAGCTCGGCGAAAGAAATGGGAGGAGACAGTTGCTGACCGGAGCTTTACCCACTCTAGCAGGAAATGTTGGAGCCTCATCCGTCGCCTAGGAGCTGCACAGAAGCCCCCTAGCCTAAGCCGAGCATCCGTCACACCCAACCAAGTTGCATCCCACCTACTGACTATCGCCAAAGCACCCCAAGACAAAGACACCAAAAGAGCAGTTACAACTGAGCTAAAAAAACACCAAAAAATGCCTGTAGAGGAAACGAACCCTGAACCCTTCGAGGCTGCTGAACTGGAGAAAGTCCTACAGAGCCTGAAATGTGGAAAGGCAGCAGGATACGATAACATCTTCCCAGAATTCATGAAAAATCTTGGCCCCCGAGCCCTAACCTGGTTGACACAATTCTACACAAGGATCACACAAACAAACTCGATCCCAAAGAAATGGCGGACAGCAAAGGTCATTGCCATCCCAAAACCTGGCAAAGACCACAAATTACCAGCAAGCTACCGCCCAATCTCCCTACTCAGCGTTCCTTACAAAATCATGGAGCGCCTAATTCTGCAACGCATTTCCCCAGAGGTAGAGGATATTCTAAGTGTGGATCAAGCAGGTTTCCGCAAGGACCGCAGTACAGGAGAACAAGTACTGGCCCTAACCACCTTCATCGAAAATGGCTTCGAGAGCAGACTGAAGACAGGGGCTGTGTTTCTCGACCTTACAGCCGCCTATGATACGGTCTGGCACAAAGGCCTCCTCCTGAAACTTATAAAGGCGATCCCTGCTTGGGCAACAGCAATTATAAAAACCCTGCTGACCAACCGAAGGTTCAGAGTCCACCTCAGTCAGAAGACAAGTGCATGGAGAATGCAGAAAAACGGACTCCCACAAGGCTCAGTTCTAGCTCCAACTCTGTTCAACCTCTACATAAACGACCTGCCTACTACAAAATCCCGCAAATTCACTTATGCAGACGACATCTGTTTGGCATTCCAAGCACCAGACTTTGAACCACTGGAACGGGTGCTCACGGAAGATCTTGCCAAACTGGACCAGTTCTGCAAAATCTGGCGCCTAAAACCAAGCCCAGCAAAAACCGTCTCCAGTGTATTCCATCTCCACAATGCAAAAGCTGCCAGAGAACTAAACATCCACCTGAGCGGACTCAAGCTTAAGCATGCCCCAAATCCAACTTATCTTGGAGTGACCCTTGATAGGACCTTATCCTTCAAGGAACATCTAAAGGGGACGGCTGCTAAGGTGAAGGTACGAAACAACCTGCTCTGCAAGCTCGCTGGTGCAAAATGGGGGGCGGCAGTCTCCACCCTGCGCACCTCAGCACTGGCCCTTTCATACTCTGTAGCAGAATATTGTGCCCCTGTCTGGTCCAGGTCATCTTACACACACCATGTGGACACCCAGCTCAACACAACCATGAGAACTATAACTGGAACAATCCGCTCAACACCACTCCCCTGGCTCTCTGTACTGTCAAACATAGCCCCTCCACACATCCGGCGAGCAGCATTAACTCAAAGGATGCTCCAAAAAGTTAAAGATTCTCCTCACTTACCAATCCATGCAGATATCTACACTCCACCCACTGCCCGACTTTCATCCAGACGGCCGATTTGGAAAAACCCTCCCCCAGCTGACTTTACCATCCAGACAGCTTGGCAAGAGGAATGGGAGACCAAGGAGGTCCCAAACAAACAGCTGGTGATAAACCCCAACCAACAGGTCCCGGGCACCAACCTCCCAAGGAGACAGTGGTCTACACTCAATCGCTTCAGGACTGGACATGGCCCCTGCTTGGCCAGCCTTTACAGATGGGGCAGTAGCCCTAGCCCACTGTGCGCATGTGGAGAGGAGCAAACAATGGAACACATCATAGAGGCCTGCCCGCTCCAAAGACTGGAAGGAGGATTACACACCCTCCATACAGCAAACCAGGAGGCAACTGCTTGGCTTAAGGACTTTGCATTCGCTAAATAAATAAAATAAGAACAAAAGGCAAATAATTAAAGGAAGACTAAATGCACCTACTCGAGCTAACACTGCTGCCTAGACAGTTGATTTTGGTTGAAGATTAGAAAACGTTGTATGCTCTAATGCCTCGAGAAATGGCAATGTAGTCATTTTCTTTTTTCAACATTTTTCTTGACTTTGCAAGAAACTGTGATCCCTTTGCATTATTCCGTTCCAAGGAACGTTACAGTCATCATTCTATTTTGTGCAAAAACAGACGTGGACAAAATTGTTGGTACCCCTCTGTTAATGAAAGAAAAACCCACAATGGTCACAAAAATAACTTGAATCTGACAAAAGTGGTTATAAATAAAAATTCTATGAAAATTAACCAATGAAAATCAGACAATGCTTTTGAATTGTGGTTCAACAGAATTATTTTAAAAAACAAACTCATGAAACAGGCCTGGACAAAAATGATGGTACCCCTAGAAAAAATTGAAAACTAGAAAAGCACTCGGAGAGCGCAGACCTCCGCCAAGCACCACAGTTCCCCCCCATACAGTGTTTGTGTGTACGTTTTCAGATTCCTTGACCATGAAAACATATGACTAGCAATTGGATTCACAATGATAGGATTAGTGGTTCAGTAGTAAAAGCATTACCTCCTTGGCGGAGGTAATAAACTGAAGTGTTGGTGTTGTGTCCATCTCCTGCATCTGCAGACTCCCAGGCTGCGGGTGTTGCAATTGAATGA
Source organism: Pholidichthys leucotaenia (assembly GCA_020510985.1). Classification (NCBI taxonomy): domain Eukaryota; kingdom Metazoa; phylum Chordata; class Actinopteri; order Cichliformes; family Pholidichthyidae; genus Pholidichthys; species Pholidichthys leucotaenia. The sequence continues at coordinate 193,429,670 of CM035839.1, read as the reverse complement.
ATGAATGAATTAATCTTTATTTCGAATAGATTAAGAGTACAGGTTAAAAGAAAGTGAATAATATAACAAAGGGGGTTTATTTATTTATTTAGCGAATGCAAAGTCCTTAAGCCAAGCAGTTGCCTCCTGGTTTGCTGTATGGAGGGTGTGTAATCCTCCTTCCAGTCTTTGGAGCGGGCAAGCCTCTATGATGTGTTCCATTGTTTGCTCCTCTCCACATGCGCACAGTGGGCTAGGGCTACTGCCCCATCTGTAAAGGCTGGCCAAGCAGGGGCCATGTCCAGTCCTGAAGCGATTGAGTGTAGACCACTGTCTCCTTGGGAGGTTGGTGCCCGGGACCTGTTGGTTGGGGTACAAAGGGGGTAATAAAATCCAACAAGGTCAAATTAGACAATAACTCCTCTGATTATACAGTTCAACATAAGTTATCCGAAATGTGTGATGGCTGAATCCGCAGCTTATATTGCCCACCCACGTTCCATCCAAAAATTCAAAAGAAAAAACAAAAGAAATCATGACACAACCGCATACAACCCACAGGCCAATGGGTTATGCGAGCGTTTTCATAGATCACTGAAAGCAGCACTGAGGGCTTCACTGACGGATGCAAATTGGGTAGACAGGTTGGAGTGGGTTTTATTGGGGTTGCACTCCGCGGCAAAAGAGGATTTGGAAGCTTCCCCGGCAGAGAGCTTCTTTTTGCGCAGCTACTATGGCTGGCCGGGGAATTTCTGCCAAATAATCCGGCGGCGGACAGCTGCCCGTCTGAGCTTTTGCAGCGTAGCGCAAACACAGGGACACAGGCACGCTGGCGAGCCCTGCCCACCACTGTGTTCTGCATGCTTTTGTGCCTAAAACTTTGAAGAAGGCGGAGTTTGTGTTCGTCAGACACGACGAGCAGCGCCCTCCACTGGGCCTGCACACATGTTGAAAATGGCCGTATCTCACAATGTTAAAGAATCCTTTAAAAAATTCCTATATCCAGACGGTGATCCGGATCATCCCCAAAATTTAATCAGTTCTTCCTTGTGCCATTTCCAACAAGGCCTGAAAGTTTCATTGAAATCCGTCCAAAACTTTTTGAGTTATCTTGCTAACCAACAGACAGACAAACAGACAGACAGACAGACGCTGGCAAAAACATTACCTCCGCCTGGCCTCCGGCCTGGCGGAGGTAATAATGTGACCATAGGGACATGTTAAACCAAGATATGTCCTCTAATTAACATCACAAGTGTCTACAAACTTGTAATCAGTCAGTCGGCCTATTTAAAGGGTGACAAGTAGTCACTGTGCTGTTTGTTGACATGGTGTGTACCACACTAAACATGGACCAGAGGAAACAAAGGAGAGAGTTGTCTCAGGAGATTAGAAAGAAAATTATAGACAGGCATGTTAAAGGTAAAGGCTATAAGACCATCTCCAAGCAGCTTGATCTTCCTGTGACTACAGTTGCACATATTATTCAGAAATTTAAGATCCACAGGACTGTAGCCAACCTCCCTGGATGTGGCCGCAGGAGGAGAAGGATAATACGAATGGTAACAAAAGAGCCCAGAACAACCTCTATAAACACATTCATGGTGAACTCCAAGGTCAAGGTACATCAGTGTCAGATCGCACCATCCGTCGTCATTTGAGCCAAAGTGGACTTCATGGGAGACAACCAAGGAGGACACCACTGTTGAAAACAAATCATAAAAAAGCCAGACTGGAATTTGCCAAACTGCATGTTGACAAGCCACAAAGCTTCTGGGAGAATGTCCTATGGACAGACGAGACAAAACTGGAACTTTCTGGCAAGGCACATCAGCTCTATGTTCACAGACGCAAAAATGAAGCATACCAAGAAAAGAACACTGTCCCTACTGTGAAACATGGAGGAGGTTCTGTTATGTTCTGGGGCTGCTTTGCTGCATCTGGCACAGGGTGTCTTGAATCTGTGCAGGGTACAATGAAATCTCAAGACTATCAAGGTATCTAGAGAGAAATGTGCTGCCCAGTGTCAGACAACTTGGTCTCAGTCGCAGGTCATGGGTCTTGCAACAGGATAATGACCCAAAACACACAGCTAAAAACACCCAAGAATGGCTAAGAGCGAAACACTGAACTATTCTAAAGTGGCCTTCTATGAGCCCTGATCTAAATCCTATAGAACATCTGCGGAAGGAGCTGAAACATGCCGTCTGGAGAAGGCACCCTTCAAACCTGAGCCAACTGGAGCAGTTTGCTCATGAGGAGTGGGCCAAAATACCTGCTGAGAGGTGCAGAAGCATCATTGACAGTTACAGAAATCGTTTGATTGCAGTGATTGCCTCAAAAGGTTGTGCAACAAAATATTAAGGGTACCATCATTTTTATCCAGGCCTGTTTCATGAGTTTGCTTTTTAAAATAATTCTGTTGAACCACAATTCAAAAGCATTGTCTGATTTTCAATAGTTAATTTTCATAGAATTTTTATTTATTACCACTTTTGTCAGATTCAAGTTATTTCTGTGACCATTGTGGGTTTTTCTTTCATTAACAGAGGGGTACCAACAATTTTGTCCACGTCTGTATATTTTAAGCAAGTACATGCTGTCATTCTGCGCACCTCTCTTTAATATTGTTGCTGCCAAAACATTTGATTTTAAAAAAAAGCTGGTTTCACTGATGCCCTGAGAAATGCCAATATGGCAATTTTCTTTTTGAACATTTTATTTGTGATTTTGTCAAACTGTAAAGGCATGTGGTTTGTGAGGCCTTTGAATAAATATTCTGTTCTAAAAAGCATTACATATCGTATTCTTTTCGTGTTATATGTTTTGATGATTATGCACTTTTAAGACAGCAGCACAATTTATAGGTTTGTGTAAACTGGTTTACAGGGAAGTTAGAAAATATTTTGCATCCATTACTTGTTTATAGTCGGCACACCCTAAAGAAATATTGTTAATTTTACAGTAAATGTAAATCACAATAAATTACAACAGTGAAACTAAAAATAGAGTAAAATTAAATGCAGTATGGCTATAGAAATGGACTCGGAGTCCGAGTCCATGGTCCTCAGCCGGAAAAAGGTGGATTGTCCTCTCCGGGTTGGGGACAGGCTCCTGCCCCAAGTGGAGGAGTTTAAGTATCTTGGGGTCTTGTTCACGAGTGAGGGGAAAATGGAGCGAGAGATCGACAGACGGATTGGAGCAGCATCTGCAGTGATGCGGACGTTGTACCGGTCTGTTGTGGTGAAGAGGGAGCTTAGTTCTAAGGCAAAGCTGTCGATTTACCAGTCAATCTACGTTCCTACTCTCACCTATGGTCACGAGCTTTGGGTAATGACCGAAAGAACGAGATCGCGGATACAAGCGGCTGAAATGAGCTTTCTCCGTAGGATTGCTGGACTCACCCTCAGAGATAGGGTGAGGAGCTCAGTCATCCGGGAGAGGCTCAGAGTAGAACCGCTGCTCCTCCACATTGAAAGGAGTCAGTTGAGGTGGTATGGGCATCTGATTAGGATGCCTCCTGGACGCCTCCCACTTGAGGTGTTTCAGGCACGTCCCACTGGGAGGAGACCCCGGGGCAGACCCAGGACTCGGTGGAGAGACTATGTCTCCCAGCTAGTCTGGGAACGCCTTGGTATCCCCTCTGAAGAGCTGGAGCAGGTGGCTGGGGAGAGGGAAGTCTGGGCTTCTCTGCTTGAACTGCTGCCTCCGCGACCCGGACCTCCGGAAAAGCGGTAGAAGATGGATGGATGGATGGATGGCTATAGAAATACTGACAGCTGTGCTTACCTATTTTACTGTAAACCTAACATTCTACAGTTGAGTACTCAGAGGTGGTGCGTCAATAGAGGGCACAATTGTGCCACCCCCTTAAAATATTCAGAGATAAAAATATTTCCAAAATAAATCAATCATGACATGCAAAATAAATGAGAGACATAGCATGTCTGTCTGTAGTTGATATGTAAGCTTCTGTAGCAGCAGCCATGTTAAATAACATTTCAATAAAGGCTTGCATTATAGACCACTTCCTGGTTAGTGGCGCCGGTCTCATTTATCATCATTGAATCCAGCAAACTTTTTCTCCCCATGTGACCAGGAGCAGCTTTTCATTGGCCATCCAAAATGTGATCCTGGGATGCATAGCTGGGCACCCTGGAGTCAATCAGAAGTGTTTTTTGTATTTTTATCTTAATGGGATTGGGAGTAAAATCCATCAATCATCAGATCCCTCCCACTTGCCAGGAAACACGGAGCCGGTGCTAGCGGAGCGGCTAGATTCATTAAAACAAACACCATTTTGATGCAGAAAAAAGAGGATGAAGAAGTTGGGACCCGATTGTCCAGATTTAATCATCCAGCAACGGACCAAAGGTTGCAGGAGGACTTATACAAGGAGCTTCAAGAGGTGAGTTTGTGTTGTAGAAAGTTAAGAAAAAATGGCTAAAATTACGAATCTAAAATTCAAATTAAAGATCACAAGTTGATCCAAGGAATTTAAAACTACAGAAAATAATAATAAAAGTTAAAGAAGAGGCTTCTCTGTGTCTGTAAGTGCAATAAATGCAGTAATTTTATTTTTGTAATTTCCCACTTTGGGATTAACAAAGTACATATATCTATTTTCCTCAAAAATGTTTATTTTGAATTCAGAAATCATACTTCTTCAATCAACCTTATTCCTGAGGGCGCTGCTGTAGAAATGATTATGGGCATAGCTTCCGGTTTTGGCTGAGGTAGTGTTAAATCAGTCAGCAAGAATGGAGTAGTGGAGCATTTAAAATAACGTTTTTAAAAGTTTTTCAAATTCATTTTGATGTATAGTCCACATGTGTGTTTTGCACTCAAGTGCTAGCTAATTTCAGAACTTGTAGTTGTCGTATTTTTTGAATGTTTTGGCATAGTTGTGGTACTTGTTGCTGGTGTTCGTGGTTGTGCCACAGACTGTATAAATGGAGGCTTCTCACCGGCAATGCGTAGATCATACACTGAAAACTAACAAGGACGGTTAGTGTGATCGGTGGAACAGACAGAACAGACACAAGAGTACCAGGTATGTTTTCATTTGTATGAACTAGTACACACCCATGCATACCAGTAGAAACCAAGTATAAGCAAGTATTTCTGCATGCCTGTTGCTGAAGGGTCTCCTCCTGTGTCAGACGGCTGTGTTGTTCACAGTCATGCCTGCGGCGTACTGCTGGAACCTGAGGTGTTTTATGTTCACAGCATCTTTTCTGACGTGCAGCAGTCCTCCTCATTCTATTGCTCTCTATCTGGTGGCTCTTCTTCTTCTTCGTTCAGACCACTGATTGAGGGATGGGTGTGTTGTAATTCCAGTTCATGGGCAGGATCATGAAAATAGATCTGAGCAAAAGTGGCTTTCGGCCCTGATCAGGAAGGCCCGTGCATGCCCGTAGAAACCAAGAAACCAGAGCACCCGGGGAAAACCAGTGCTTTGCTTGGCATTTTACACATTTGTAGTGTAGACTGGCATTCTTCAAGGTTACACATTTTTACTGTGTCAGCACCTCTTTAAAAGCGACATTGCTGAGAAAGCGATGCTTTTGCTTAGTTTCTTCATCTTGAACAACAATACGAAGACTGCTTGATCTGGAAACTGCTCGTGGCAACGTAGAATTGGCCATGGCTGCAGAAATCTGCTGTGCAGAAAACACGAACGTGCTGTAAAGACTGTCCTGTGACTTATTCACCTTGCCAAGTTTGAGCCACATGACATCATAAAGACACATTAGTCTAGGCATTGTGAGTGATGGTCTATATGACATCATAAACACATCTGTCTACGTGCCGTTATACAGACATCATATCTTTATACCGGCATTGCAAAGATCTTTATGACGACATTAGTCTAGGCATCGTGAGTGATGGTCTATTTGACATCATAAAGACACATTTGTCTATGTTCCGTCATATGGACATCTTTATGACGGCATCGCAAATATCTTTATGACAGCATCGCGAGTCCTATGATGCCTGAGTTCACAGGACATCCTATGATGATCAGGCAGAGATCTTAGGCCATCCTATGATGTCCTATAAACGTGACAGACACACACACAGAGATTTCTTGCTTTAATAGAGTGATGTCACCAATATGACGTTCATGCGTCATATACTGTATGTCACCAGATGCAAGGCTGCATGAAGTAAAATAATAAATAAAAAGTAGTAACTGTTTGCTTCCTAAGGCTTAATGATTTAAGAAAGATATCAAGTAGTTTTTTGTTTGTTTTTTTTTGCATTTGTTGCACTGCCTTGAAAAGATACGGACTGTGGGCTATATTAATCATATATTCCATAACCTACATATGTTGAAGCATGTGGGAATGTTTGGTGATTACATATGTAAGGCGACTTCACACCTCAGAAAGGACAAAGACTCTCACCCGCCAGTGTAAGAACAAAGACTTTCCCAGACACTGCGGTGGAGACCGGAGGAGCTGCCCTCACCCCCCAGGGCCATGAGGAGGAGTACGAGACAATGGGGGAGATTAAGATAATGAGGGATGTCAGCCTTTGATATGCATGTCTTTTGTTATATGCAAGTATAAGTTGATAGAGCCAAAACTGTTCGGTCTCTTTTTTCCTTCTTCTGCTGCTGCACTAGGATGAGACTTGTTAGAGGAGCTGATAATAAACTTTGGTTTATGAATCACATCGCCTCGTTATTTCAAGCTCCTCTACACTGGTGACCCTTACGCGAGACTGCACCAGAGGCGTTCCCCCGCGATCGACTCATCTGTGGCGACCCAGGCAGACGCCGGCGCCCATGCAGACAGGGGAACAGATGGACGACGTTCCCCCATGGCAGAAGTGATAGAGAGGGCTCAACCGAGCACCAGCGCCGTGGAGAGAGCCGAAGCAAGGCACTCTCACCCTGCGGACACATCAGTGACGGTCTACACAAACGCCGTCACCGTCAACCTGCTGGACTTCTGGCAAGAGGACCCCGCCTCGTGGTTTCAGCAAGCTGAAGCCCAGTTTGCACTTGCGGGCATCACGGCTGACGATACAAAGTTCTATCACATCGTCGGCAAACTCAACGCCGCCACTTCGAGATGTGCGCGGAGCATAATCCAGCGGCCGCTGGCCCAGGACAAATATGAAGAACTGAAAGCGACCATCGTGGCAAATTACGTCCCCTCAGCCGAGGAGAGAGCCGAGAGGATCTTAGCGATCTACGGCCACAGAGGATGCAGACCCAAGGCCCTCATGGAGGACTTGCTGCAACTTAAAGAAGAGGACAATGACAACTTCCTCTTCCATTTCATATTCCTCAGTACGCTGCCGCCACACATGAGAGGGACGCTGGCCAACATGCGATGCAGCACCCAGCAAGACTTCCGCACGCTAGCTCACGAAGCTCAACGGCTCGTCAACGCCTGCAAGGAGCAGACACCCACAGCAGCATCCGCAGACCTCAACACTGACGTCCGGAGCCACGAGGAGCCACAAATCACTGAGCAGAGCCAGCCCGCGGTGACAGCGACACGCCCAGGACGCAACAGACGGAGCGACGTTTGTTATTACCACCACCGCTTCGCCGAGAAGGCTTACAAATGCGTTCCCCCCTGCAAATTCACAATTTCCGGAAAAGGCCGAAGCCGAGAGCCGTTAACAGCGGCGGTTCTCGGCGAAAAAAGCAAGCTTTTATATGTGACGGACGGACACACCGGCAAGCGGTTCCTTATCGACACGGGAGCTCAACTAAGTTTTGTCATGCCCTCACAAGCAGACTGGGCCATGGGCACCCGGGGCAATGGAGCGGTGGCAGCCAACGGCTCCATCATCAACACTTTTGGTAAAAAGAGCCTGCACCTCAGCATCCACGGCCGCAACTACAGATGGACATTTGTTGTAGCGGCGGTGAGTTTTAACTTGTTAGGCGCAGAGTTTTTGTGTGCACATGGGTTATTAGTTGATCTAGCAAACAGGCGCTTGGTTAATGCACTGTCCTTTGCTTCTATTCCCTGCTCAGCCCGACTTTCTCCACCACCCGTGCAGGCTAGCGTCACCACAGCAGGAGGTAAGTTTGATCAACTCCTCACCCAATTTCCAGCACTCACAATTCCCAAATTCTCAGCCACAGTGGCTAAACACGGGGTTGAACATTTTATTCCCACAACGGGCCCACCCGTATTTGCCAAAGCTCGGCGCTTAGACGCGGCCAAGCTCGCCATAGCTCGGGACGAGTTTACTACCCTTGAAAAATTAGGCATTATTAGACGCTCGAAGAGCTCCTGGGCCTCACCACTTCACACGGTTCCGAAATCCGACGGTTCTTGGAGACCGTGCGGCGATTACCGCAGATTAAACAATGCGACAGCGCATGACCGCTACCCAATTCCTCACATTCAGGATTTTTCACTGCACCTGGCGGGTGCGCGCATTTTTTCAAAAATAGACCTGGTCCGTGGTTATCATCAAGTCCCAGTTCGAGCAGAGGACATTCCTAAAACAGCTGTAATAACCCCTTTCGGCCTTTTTGAATTTTTGCGGATGCCTTTCGGCCTCAAAGGCGCGGCTCAAACCTTTCAGCGGATGATGGACGCAGTATTACGCGACCTCCCTTTTGTTTTCGTCTACCTCGACGACATGCTGGTAGCCAGCTCGTTTGAGGAAGAACACGAGCAGCATCTCACTATGGTTTTTCAGAGGCTAGAAGAACACGGGTTAATAATCAATCCAGCCAAATGCAAATTCGGTGTGTCACAAATTGATTTTTTAGGACACAGAGTTTCTCCGAAGGGGGCAGTCCCACTTCCAGACAAAGTTCGCGCGATAAAAAGTTTCCCATGGCCACAAACGGTCAAATCGCTGCAAGAATTTTTAGGAATGGTTAATTTTTACAACCGTTTCCTCCCCCACGCAGCTCAGCTCATGCAGCCCCTATATGACGCGCTCAGAAAACAGAAAGCATCCAACGCGGTCGAATGGACCCCGGAGCGCAAACGCGCCTTCGTGGAAGTAAAAAGCGCCCTAGCTAATGCCACATTGTTGGTTCACCCCGATCCCTCGGCCCGCATTGCGCTAACCACAGATGCTTCGGACCTGGCTATAGGGGCAGTTGTAGAACAACATGTCAGCGTAATCTGGCAACCTTTGGCATTCTTCAGCAAATCGCTAAACCAAACCGAGCGTAAATACAGCACTTTTGACAGGGAGCTGCTAGCGCTTCATTTATCCATCCGCCACTTCCAGTTCTGGTTAGAAGGGCGGAGTTTCACGGCTTTTGTAGACCACAAACTGCTCACCTTTGCTATGGCTAAAATTTCCGAACCATGGTCAGGCAGGCAACAAAGACAGCTGGCTGCGATTTCAGAGTTCACCACAGACATTCGACATGTGGCAGGCAAACTTAACGTGGTAGCAGACTGCCTCTCTCGCGCTGTGACATCGTCAGAGCACGAGGAGACAGATTATACTACCTCAGCCGCGGAACTCTTCACCAACGCGGACACGTACGCGGCCCCAATCCATGCAGGGATAGATTATGCAGCCATGGCAGAGGAACAAAGCAGTGACGCGGACGTGCGCGCACTCTTGTCTGAACCAACAGGGTTAAGGCTGGAGGAAAGGGGTTTACGCAACGGCGTGCCCCCCCAATATGCGATATTTCAACCGGCCGACCTCGCCCGTTAGTCCCAGCTACATGGCGCCGCCGTATTTTCGACTCAATTCACTCCCTCGCGCACCCAGGTGTGCGCGCCTTGGTTAAAATGGTCGCCGAAAAGTTTGTGTGGCCTGGCCTGCGCAAAAACGTAAAAGAATGGGCAAAAACTTGCATTTCTTGTCAGCGCGCCAAAATACACAAACACACAAAAGCCCCTCTGGAGCCTTTTCCAATCCCTGCTAGAAGGTTCGACCACGTTCATGTCGACCTCGTGGGGCCACTACCTTCCTCCCAAGGTTTCACACACCTGTTAACAATGATAGACCGCACCACGCGCTGGCCAGAGGCAGTCCCTCTGGCGTCAATCACAGCGGAGGAAGTCGCTCGCGTTTTTTTGACAAACTGGGTGGCACGTTTCGGCGTCCCATCGGACATCACGTCCGATAGGGGGCCTCAATTTGTCTCGGAGCTTTGGTCAGCCATGTCCAGCAGCTTAGGGGCGACAATTCACCGCACCACCGCTTATCACCCTCAGGCTAATGGGTTATGCGAGCGTTTTCACAGGTCTTTAAAGGCCAAATGTCACGTAATTTTTTTTTCTAAATGACAACGAATTTAGATAAAATACACATAGCTTAAACCAAATATTCATACCGGAGACCATATCACCCACCTGTATTTACATAATTGCACAAAATACACCAGGTGAAGGCCCCACCTTGCTTGCTGGCTTGTGACAGCCAGTCCAGACCACGCCCATGTTTTTGACATCACCAGTTGTACCCTGGCTGCCCTGCCTATCCACATTCACACTTATCAACATTGGACAATCATGACGGAAAGTGACAGCGATTGTGAACAAATTAGTTTAGTTTTGTCTTTTTTTTTTTGTCTTTTTTTTTGTCAGTGGTTCAGACAGTGACAGAGGCATAGAACCTTACAGGTTCGAGCCGTCCGAGACGGAATCAGATGCCTTGTCTGATGACAACAGTTCCAACGATGACCAGAGAGCAGAACCAGTGGAAAATGTCATTGAACTAGACATTAATTGCCTCCAGAATTGCGAAGCCGAAGGGGGTCTGTCCAGGGCGCCCCATAAATATTGATTTTTCGGAAGCCATTATTATTACAGTGGAGGAGAGCCGCTGCTGTCAAGAAATTGACCAGATCAATATGAAAATGGAGGCGCATACCTGTCAAGTGAGACGTTTTCGCCGTATTTTGGTGCCAAGCGCAGCTGTGGGAGACGGCGAAGTGGTTTGGGACACTTTTCTGGGAAATGTTTTAAATGTAGTTCGTGTTGTTATTGTCAAATATTTTAAGGAAAATACGGGGAAAATGCAATTTTAGCAAAAACGGGCGTATTGCCATTTCTGTACGCCCAAAAGAAAAAATATACTGGAAAAAAAACTGAGTGTGTTGAGGAGCCCGTCCTGTGTGTGATCACCCACAGCTGGTGCTGTCAGATCGCTCAGCATCAGCTATTCGCACTACCATGAGAAGTGTGGAGTCACTCATTAGTCTAATTGTCGGGGCGGGCTGATCGCTCAGCGTCAGCTATTCGCACTACCATGCGAAGTGTGGAGTCACTCAGTCTAATTGTCGGGCGGGCTGATCGCTCAGCTTGAGCTATTCTCACTACAATGAGAAGTCATTAGGACAATGGTTTAACACGTTGAGCTGTGCAGCGGTTGCGGAACAGACAGAGATCGCCTGACAAATACAGAATTCTGCTTTTTTTTTTATTTGGCGCCGGACGCTGGGTTGTGTTGTTATTGTCAAATATCCATGAATCCTTAAAATATTTGACAATAACAACACGAGTTGCATTTGGGGCATTTCCCAGAGAGGTGTCCCTTGTTGCTCCGCCGTTCCTTATAGCCGCTTTTTACGGTGTTGAAGTACGGCGAAAACGTCTCACTTGACAGGTATGAAAACATTTCCCAGAGAAGTGTCCCTTATTACCCAGCTGTCCCTGATAGTCCCGTTTTAAGGTATGGGTGAAATATCCAATTTTTTTCTTTCTTGTTGCTCACTTCAACCTTCCAGTCCCCATATAAACAATCAATTGAAATACCCCAAGCATCAAACTAGGGTACAATCGATTTCGTCACTTCCGCCTTCTTCCCCAGGCGATTCCAGGGGCCATGTCAGGCCAAGCGTGGCAGTTTTAAATTAACGAATATTCCGTTGTTACTGAAGCATATGCACCAAGACCCGAACAGATCGGTTCCCTTTTATATCTAGTTTCAAGATATTTAAAGTACCCTGTTACGTGACATTTGGCCTTTAAAGGCCGCCCTCAGAGCCTCACCAACGGATACAAATTGGGTAAATAAACTTCCCTGGGTTTTATTGGGGTTGCGTGCTGCGCCTAAAGAGGATCTAGACGCCTCTCCAGCAGAATTAGCTTTTGCACAACCTCTCAGGCTCCCAGGTGAATTTTTACCAGAGAACCCAGAGCCAGGGCATCTTCCAGCCCCGAGGTTTTTAGGCAGCAACGGACCGGACTCTCTCCCCGGACCGACACATCACTCTTTTCCACGGGTTTTTGTCCCCCAAGCTTTAAAAAACGCTGAATTCGTTTTTGTTAGGCATGAAGCTTTAAAACCAACTTTCCGCCCAGCATACGATGGGCCATTCAGAGTGCTGGAACCTGGTGATAAACACTTTGTACTTGATTTTGAGGATAGAAAAGAAACAGTCAGCATTGACAGACTTAAACCTGCCTTCTTGTTGAGAGATGAGCCTGCACGGTTGGCGAGAGCACCTCGGCGGGGTAGACCCCCCAAGAGAAAAGACTCAGCCCCCCTGCAGGGAACAATTATTCACTCTCCTCCCCAAGCTGCAGATTCCTTACAGGAAGGTCCCAGCAGGACGCCCAAGCTGACCCACAGCAGATTCGGGAGAAGATTAAAACCCAGACAGCACAGGGACTGATGCAAACTACTCAACAGTTGTTCACTAATTGTGCTGTAACAGTTTAGGACTGACTTGTGATTTTACTATGCTGTTATGATTACCACTGAACTCTCTTAGGAGCATGGCTGCTGGAAAGTTTCTTCTGTGGCAAGAGGTGTAGCAGTTAGTATGTCATAGTAATTACCTTAAACTGTGAATTTTTCGATTGTCCTTTTCTTAGTCGTTTGGGGGAGCTGTGGGCTATATTAATCATATATTCCATAACCTACATATGTTGAAGCATGTGGGAATGTTTGATGATTACATATGTAAGGCGACTTCACACCTCAGAAAGGACAAAGACTCTCACCCGCCAGTGTAAGAACAAAGACTTTCCCAGACACTGCGGTGGAGACCGGAGGAGCTGCCCTCACCCCCCAGGGCCATGAGGAGGAGTACGAGACAATGGGGGAGATTAAGATAATGAGGGATGTCAGCCTTTGATATGCATGTCTTTTGTTATGTGCAAGTATAAGTTGATAGAGCCGAAACTGTTCGGTCTCTTTTTTCCTTCTTCTGCTGCTGCACTAGGATGAGACTTGTTAGAGGAGCTGATAATAAACTTTGGCTTATGAATCACATCGCCTCGTTATTTCAAGCTCCTCTACACGGACTAGCAGCTTCAGCATGCATTAATTTCTAAATTATCATTAAATACAGATCAATAAAATTCTGAACAATTGTCAGAAAAGGTCTGTACACGTTGAGTTAAAATAACAAGCATTCATAGCATGACAGCAGCAGGAGCATTTTAATTTCGGAGTAAAACAAATAGCTGCAGCTGTCTGTATTTACCCCAACATTAAAGCACCCAAGCATGGTGTTGTGGTTCTTTGTGGCTCTGACTAGACTCTATGTCTGCTCTGAGGTAAATATGATTTATGTCCAACATCTTTTAACAAAATGCATCTGACTTTATTGCAGTGGAGACATTGATATATCTCGGAGCTTTAATTTGCTTACAGCATTAGCATCTTAGCAGCGGCGCTAACAAACGGAGCTACTGTCTGTGAGGTCATCTTCCCATCCCTCCATAGTTGTGGGAAGTGGTATGATTATATTACTGTTTTTGAGGTGTAAAAGGCCGTGCTCCTGCATTTTTGATGCCAAAGTCATTGTTTTTTAACAAGGAAAAGTGTCCTGTTTCAGTGACAGCTACACGTTCTAAACTAGTACATACATGCGTACATAATTCACACAAGGCATCATGGAGGCTAGGAATAAGGTGGATATAAACCAAAACCACAAGCGCAGCAGATTTTATTGGGTAATCATAATCAATGGTATTCACATGTTCACATTTGATCCAGGTGAAGGCTCTTGAAATAACTTTTTAATAACATTTTTTTTTACTTAAGAGAATAACTTTAGTTTCCCTTTTAAAATGTAGCTGTTGCCAGTAGGTCTATAAATTTGGCCATTATTTTTCGCCATATCATTTTTAAAAAATCTCCCGGTCCCTGTAGGTCTGTGATACCAATGTGGGCCACACCAGGGAAGCTTTGCATTTTCAGACCACCTGGTCCGTGCCACGGGAATGTTTGAAGAATATGATTTTATATTTGTGTGTTTTGCTCTGGTCTGTGAAGGTCCTTAGATGATTTCACACATCACATCCAAGAGCCCCCCCACCCCCAAAGTTTTTTTTTTTTATTTATCACCTACCACCACTGCCAGTACTGTCATGTATTTTACAATAATTAACTGCTGAAATAAAGCATAGCAGTGAGCCTGTAAAAACACAGCAAGATGGGGATTTTTTTAAAACAGTGTGTGTGTGTAAACATTTTATACAAAAATTTTAATTTCTGAAAGTCCTATCAAATGTAAATTTAGTAAAATATATCATTTTTCTAATATGCCATCACTTCAGACAAACAAGGTGCCTCCAGTTATAACTGGTAAATCCCCAGTACAGTGTTACAACTGCCCCTGGTATTGCACTCATGTTACAGCTACAAAAATTCAGTTTTCTTTGTAAAATATTGCCTTAAACATGGAATGTGGACAAAGGATTCCCTCTTACTGAGAGTAGAATATTATTTCGTGATAGGTTCTGAATTTCAGACAACCACTGGCCGAGTCACTGCTTCTCCTCGGCACTGAAATAATACAACTGGTGAGGACTCACCTGGCACAGACTCAAACAGCAACAGTGGTATTCACACTTTGGAGGTCGGCTTAGAATAAAAGCTGGGCGACAGGATGGAAACTAATAGCCTGGACTAGCAGAAGATGAAGTAAAAGGCAGATCGACATCACCCAAACTGCTGGGAGAATTCAGACTCGGCTCTTCTAGGGGAAAAGCGGGGAAAAAAATGCCACAGCTCCACTTGTAGGAAGGGCGCGAAGTTTCAGATCTCTGTCGACCGTAAACAGTGAGTTCAACAAAAACGCCAGAAAAACCTGTCTGCCGTTACATGATCTCCACCGGAATATCTCCCCAAGAGGAAGGAACAACCCGAAAGCTGAACCAACTGAGTGGTGAGGCGTGGCGACTGTGTGCTGAGCGTGTTGAACCTGAAGCCCGAGGATAAACACACACGCCTACACTATCAGTGTTGCCAGGTTTTACGAGAGAAACAAGCAACCAGCTCTATGGAAACAAGCCCCAAAACAGCCCAGCAGGCAACCTACCATATTGTGTAAAAGAGGCTACAGTCACACTGCAGGTCTTAATACTCAATTCCGATTTTTTTGTGTGGACGTTCACATTATAATAATTTAAATGCGACCCCCATCAGACTGGAGTATGAACGGTCTCCAGCTATGAAGTGATCCGCATGTGCAGAAGCAAACGTAACGTCAGACACACCGTTGTGTTTGCGGAAGTAAATATGAGCACCGAACGATTAAGGGGGACAGAACTTCAGCTTTGATGCAGCACAGCAAAATAAAATGTTAAAAACATTAAGAAATGTTTATGCACAAAATAAGTGAGACCAGCTTCATTTCTCTACATGCCAGATGACCACTTAAAAAACCCCCCCAAAAACTAAGTGCATCCCTGTGCATACCCGTGCATGCCCATAGAAAGCAAGTGTAAGCAAACATTTCTGCATGGAAGTAGAAAGTAACTGTTACCATGGCAACAGCAACCATGGTGGAACCTGTGTTGGATCTTTGACGTTGTGGAAATGTGAAAATGACGAGGCAGAGTTTATCTCTCGAGTCAGTTTTATTCACATCTTCCAACATCACGAAGCAGAATAAAAAGAGCACGACAAAGGGAACTCTCGTCCTTAAATACCAGGACTCTTACAGTTAACAGGTCACATGTCTCACAAAACCATTGCATTATAAAGACAGCAACAATGCACCCTCTCTGCATGATATCACACCACTGTCTACAATGCATCCCCTCATTAATCATGTCTCACAAAACCATTGCATTATAAAGACAGCAACAATGCACCCTCTCTGCATGATATCACACCACTATCTACAATGCATCCCCTCATTAATCCTTTAATTATGTCCCACAGTCTCAAGCTTTGCATACCAAAGCTAACTCTCCTGCAGCTTCCTGTAATAACCACAGAAGCTCTGCCCTTGCTCTGGTCTAAAATGTGAGTCCAAAAGCAGGTCACGAATGTGTGTCCCCACACAAAGCCCCCCCAGCATTTTAGAACAAACAAGGGAAAAACAACATGCATGCTGTGATAGTATCAATACACATTAGTCCACCAGCTGTCTGGGCTTCCGTCTCCTGCCGTATCTGCTGTAGCTGGGGTTGGACGTCTCCGCGGCGCTGTCACGCTGGGGGTTTGCCGTCTGGGGGTGGGAACCTTTTGTCAGCACCTGTGGGGGTTCTGGGGAAACATTACTCTGTGAAGCCCTCCGCGGGGGTCTGCCTCGCCGCGGGGCCCTCGCCAACAGCACTTGCTCATCTGCCACCACAAGGGGTTTGAGTCTGTTTATGCCAACTTTCTCTTCCCTACCCCCCAAATCTAGCAAAAACTGCTTGTCCCCTGTTTCCAGCACTCTGAAGGGTCCGTCATAAGGCGGTCACAGCGGGGTTTGGTGCGCATCGTGTCTGACAAAAACAAACTCTGCGTTCTTCAAAGTTTTAGGCACAAAAACGCGAGGAAAACTGTGGTGCGCGGGGCCGGGCAGCATGTTTGATTCTATGTCACTCCACAACAGCTGAGACGGGGAGGTGTCTGGCGCAGGGTTATCTGGGAGAAACTCCCCCGGGAGCCGGAGTGGCTGCGCAAACACGAGCTCTACTGGGGAGGCTTCTAAGTCTTCTTTAGGCGCAGAACGCAACCCCAACAACACCCACGGTAACTTGTCTACCCAATTTGCACCCGTCAGTGACGCCCTGAGAGCTGCTTTCAATGACCTATGAAAACGTTCGCATAACCCGTTAGCCTGCGGATTGTACGCGGTTGTGCGGTGAATTGTGACACCCAGGCTGCGGGCCATTGTCGACCAAAGCTCGGAAACAAATTGAGGGCTTCTGTCGGACGTAACATCCGATGGAACGCTGAAGCGCGCCACCCAAGCTGTTAAAAATGCGCGCGCAACCTCGTCGGCCGTAGTTGATGCCAGCGGGACCACTTCAGGCCAGCGCGTGGTGCGGTCCACCATTGTGAGAAGGTGTGTGCACCCTTGTGACAGCGGGAGGGGGCCCACGAGGTCCACATGAACGTGGTCGAACCTCTTGGCCGGAATGTGAAACGGCTCCAAAGGAGCTCTCGTGTGCCTGTGTACTTTGGCTCATTGACACGCCGTGCAGGCTGCTGCCCACTCTTTCACTTGCTTGCGGAGGCTCGGCCACACAAATTTTTCTCCTACCATTTTGACCGACGCGCGCACTCCCGGGTGCGCCAAAGAATGAATCGAGTCAAAAACGCGGCGGCGCCACGCAGCTGGTACTACTGGCCGCGGCTGACCCGTGGAGACATCGCAGATTAGGGGGGGCATACCGTCTTGCAGCACCCTGTTCTCCAGCCTTAACCCTGTTGGTCCAGACTGGAGCGCGCGCACGTCCGCGTCACTACCCTGCTCCGCGGCCATGGCTGCGTAATCTATTCCCACGCTGACTGGGGCCGCTACGACGCGCGAGAGGCAGTCTGCAACTACATTGAGTTTGCCCGCCACATGTTGGATATCAGTGGTGAACTCTGATATCGCGGCCAGCTGTCTCTGCTGCCGGCCTGACCACGGTTCGGAAACCTTGGCCATCGCGAATGTGAGCAGTTTGTGGTCAACGAACGTGGTGAAAGAGCGTCCCTCCAGCCAGAACTGGAAGTGGCGAATGGCCAAATGGAGAGCGAGCAGCTCCCTGTCGAACGTGCTGTATTTACGTTCGCTATCGCGCAAGGTCCTGCTGAAAAAAGCGAGGGGCTGCCAAACCCCGGCTACATGTTGCTCCACGACCGCCCCTATGGCCACCTCTGAAGCGTCAGTGGTGAGCGCTATGCGGGCAGTTGGGTCTGGGTGTGCCAACAACGCAGCCCTTGCCAAAGCTGCTTTCACCTCCGAGAATGCTTGGTCCCGCTCCAGGGACCACTCGACCTTATCCGCGGGTTTCTTTTTTTTGAGCGCGGCATACAGCGGCTGCGTGAGTTGCGCCGCGCGGGGGAGAAAACGGTTATAAAAATTCACCATTCCCAAAAACTCCTGCAACGCCCTGACCGTCTGTGGCCAGGGAAAATCTGCCACCGCGCGCACTTTATCAGGAAGCGGAACTGCTCCTTCGGGGGAGACACGGTGTCCTAAAAAATCGATCTGCGCCACCCCGAACTGACACTTCGCTGGGTTGATTATTAACCCGTGATCTCCCAACCTTCAGAAAACTGTGGCCAGGTGTTTTTCGTGTTCGTCTACAGACGCGCTGGCTACTAAAATATCATCCAAGTAGACGAACACGAAAGGGAGATCGCGAAGCACCGCGTCCATCATGCGTTGGAACGTCTGAGCAGCCCCTTTAAGTCCGAATGGCATGTGTAAAAACGCGAAGAGGCCAAACGGAGTTATTACCACTGTTTTGGGTATATCCTCAGTGCGCACTGGGACTTGGTGGTAACCGCGGACCAAGTCTATTTTAGAAAAAACGCGCGCCCCTGCCAAATGAATGGAAAAATCTTGGATATGCGGGATTGGGTAGTGGTCATGAGCTGTAGCATTGTTTAACCTGCGGAAATCCCCGCAAGGTCACCATGATCCGTCGGCTTTCGGGACCATGTGCAGCGGGGAAGCCCACGGACTGTTTGAACGTCTGATAATGCCCAACCTCTCCAGGTTGGTGAATTCCTCGCGCGCTATGGCTAGTTTAGCTGCGTCCAAGCGCCGAGCTTTTGCAAAAATGGGCAGTCCGGTAGTGGTAATAAAATGCTCCACCCTGTGCTTAGCGACTGTTGCCGAAAATGTGGGAACCGTGAGAGCTGGAAACTGAGTGAGCAGTGTGTGGAACCTACCGCTTGCAGCTGTGACGTTGGCTTGTGCTGTAGGCGGGGCCACTCGCGCTGTGCAGGGGATAGAATCAAAAGAAAGTGCATTAACCAAGTGCCTGTTAGCGAGATCAACCAACAAACCATGTGAGCACAGAAAATCAGCCCCCAACATATTGAAATTTACTGCTGCTACAACAAAAGTCCACTCAAATGTACGGCCATGTAGAGACAGAAGCAGAGTCTTCTCACCGAAGGTCTTAATCTCCGAGCCGTTCGCTGCTGACACCCGGGGACCTCCGGAACCAGCCAGTCTGTCCGCGTAGGAAGGCGTGATGAAACTCAACTGGGAGCCTGTGTCGACGAGGAACTGCCTCCCTGAGCGTGCGTCCGATAAGTAGAGCAGCTTGTTCTCCTCCCCGAGGGCCGCAGCTGCTACCGACCCCGGGCCTTGGCATTTCCCGAACGCCCAAACTGGCACAGTGGTACACATTTGCGTGCCCTCTCTGCGAAGCGGCGATGGTAGAAACAAAGGACGTCCGATCCGCGTTCCCTGGCCCCTGCCGCCGCCGTCGTCGGTGCGTCTGGTACCGCTGCTTCTGGCCTCCTGTCATCTCCGGTCGCCGCGCTGAGTTCTGCTGCAGCAGCCACGGCTGCGCGCCGCTTGGTGGTGTTGACAATCCGCTGCGCTTCTCGACCCAGCGCGCGGTAGTCCCGTTGGGCCAACAGTGGCGAACTGGCCAGGGTCGCTCTCGCTGCTGACGGTATAGTCCTGAGGAAGAGGTGGGTGAAAATGAAGTGATCATCGTCAGAGTCTTTCAACCTCAACAACTTCTCCATCAGGTTCATGGGCATGTCATTTTCCGACTCCGTCAGCCCCAAGAGCCTCTCTGCTCGCTCCTCCGCCGAGGGGGTGAATTGCTGGATGAGTGCAGCCTTCAACGTGCCATATTTGTCGTTGTCCAGTGGCTGGTCGATCAGGCTCTCCACATGCTGGGCCGTGTTGTTGTCCAGCTTTGCGACTACGTGGTAGAATCTTGTGGCGTCTACCGATATCCCCCGGAGGTTGAACTGCGCCTCAACCGCGTTGAACCAGGAGCGTGGATTGTTCTGCCAGAAGTCCGGTTGCTGGACTGTAGCGGCATTCGCTTGGCTGAGGGCTCCTGACGAGGCTGGCCCGGGGGAATTCTCCTCATGCATGATACGTCTTGGGGTCACCAGTGTGGAAATGTGAAAATGACGAGGCAAGTTTATCTCTCGAGTCAGTTTTATTCACATCTTCCAACATCACGAAGCAGAATAAAAAGAGCACGACAAAGGGAACTCTCGTCCTTAAATACCAGGACTCTTACAGTTAACAGGTCACATGTCTCACAAAACCATTGCATTATAAAGACAGCAACAATGCATCCTCTCTGCATGATATCACACCACTGTTTACAATGCATCCCCTCATTAATCATGTCTCACAAAACCATTGCATTATAAAGACAGCAACAATGCATCCTCTCTGCATGATATCACACCACTATCTACAATGCATCCCCTCATTAATCCTTTAATTATGTCCCACAGTCTCAAGCTTTGCATACCAAAGCTAACTCTCCTGCAGCTTCCTGTAATAACCACAGAAGCTCTGCCCTTGCTCTGGTCTAAAATGTGAGTCCAAAAGCAAGTCACGAATGTGTGTCCCCACAACGTCACCACTCGTTCGTTGATGTCTGCCTTTGATCTGTGATGGCTGCCTTTGATCTTTGATAATGTCATAGCGAGTGCTATGATCATGAGTAATGCCTGTCTTTGATTTTTTATGTCATAGTGAGTCCTATGATGGTGAGTGTAGCCTGGCTTTGATCTCATAGCAAGTCCTATGATGTTTTAGCGAGTGCTATGATCGTGACATCATGACATCATGACAGACAGACATTTCTTGAATTCTATGTAAGAGTGATATTCCTTGTCTCCAGGGCACTGGTCCCAGGCCACAATCTCGCTTTAAGTTGGGATTTTCTGTATTTCACGTTATTATTATCATCCTGGGTTGCTATTATTGTTACTATTACTGTTCTGTCTTGCATATTTATTTCTTCGTTGGTCTTCCTCTTAGTTTATCAGCATTGTTATTATTACTATTGTCATCAGCATTATCATTATTGCCTTGGTGTTGTGTCCACTCTGGTCCCCTGTGTGTGATTATCTGTGCAGCCCCGCCCATGCCATTTTCTGTACCATGCCCTGCCGTCTTTACCGTGGGATTTTCTGTATTTCACGTTATTATTACAAGTACATCCCAGTGCATACCCGTCCATGCCCGTAGAAACCAAGTATAAGCAAGTATTTCTGCATGTCCGTTGCTGAAGGGTCTCCTCCTGTGTCAGACGGCTGTGTTGTTCACAGTCATGCCTGCGGCGTACTGCTGGAACCTGAGGTGTTTCATGTTCACAGCATCTTTTCTGGCGTGCAGCAGTCCTCCTCATTCTATTGCTCTCCATCTGGTGGGTCTTCTTCTTCTTCGTTCAGACCACTGATTGGGGGATAGGTGCGTCATAATTCCAGTTCATGGGCAGGATCATGAAAATAGATCTGAGCAAAAAAGTGGCTTTCGACCCTGTTCAGGAGGGCCTGTGCATGCCCGTAGAAACCAAGAAACCGGAGCACCCAGAGAAAATCAGCACTTAGCTTGGCATGTTAGACATTCGTAGTGTAGACTGGCATTCTTCAAGGTTACACATTTTTACTGTGTCAGCACCTCTTTAAAAACGACATTGCTGAGAAAGCGATGCTTTTGCTTGGTTTCTTCATCTTGAACAACAATATGAAGACTGCTTGATCTGGAAACTCTGCTCGCGGCAACGTAGAATTGGCCATGGCTGCAGAAATCTGTTGTGCAGAAAACACGAACGCGCTGTAAAGACTGGCCCTGTGACTTATTTACCTTGTCAATTTTGAGCCATATGACATCACAACGACACATTTAGGCATTAAGACACGTTTGTCTATGAGCCATATGACATCATAAAGACATTTGTCTATGTGCCGTCATATAGACATCATATCTTTATGACGGCATTGCAACAATACGAAGCCTGCTTGATCTGGCAACTCTGCTTGCAGCAAGGTAGAATTGGCCATGGCTGCAGAAATCTGTTGTGCAGAAAACATGAACGCGCTGTAAAAACTGGCCCTGTGACTTATTCACCTTGCCAATTTTGAGCCATATGACATCATAAAGCCACATTAGTCTAGGGTATCGTGAGTGATGGTCTATATGACATCATAAAGACACATTTGTCTATGTGCCGTCATATAGACAACATATCTTTATGACGACATTGCGAGTCCTATGATGCCTGAGTTCATAGGATGTCCTGTGATGTCCTATGGCATGTGACAGACACATACAGAGATTTCTTCTCTGCTGTTAACATGGATGTGTTGTTGGAGAGTCTTTTTGCAATGGTGTGGAGGTTGGAATAATCAGGCCGAGCGTTCAGAGCAGATGAAACTTTATTCTTCTCCCTCTCATATCCACCAGAATCCAAAACATTAAAAACACAGGTTGCAGGCACTCTCTTTTATATAACACTCCTTCGCTGCCTGAGGTGCTGTATTAACATATCAACCCCCCATGGCAATTCCCCTTGTCCCCCAGCACCTTTGACCTGCCATGCCCTTCAGTCTGAGGGAAAACTACTGAGGGAAAACTACTGAGTGGCTTCCCACACTGCCCCCCCCCCCCCAGACTCTCAGACTGAGTCTTAACCCTCATGTCCTTTGGGCTTCAGCCTCCATCCATAGCTGCTGTAACGGGGGATCTTCGGCTCCGAGGCGCTGCTGTACCGGTGGGGGGTTCCTGGGGGTGCGTCCGTCTGTGGGGGGACAATGGGGGGGCACCTTCAGCATGCTCGTGTGACTGATCTGACGAGTCATTTACCTGGGGAGTTCTCAGTGGGGGTCTTCCGCGTCAAGGAGCTCGGGCCAACACCACCTGTTCGTCTGCTAAAACAAAGGCAGGTAAGCCTGTCTATACAGATTGTCTCCCGGCGACCCCCCAAGTCTAACACAAAATGTTTGTCCCTGGGTTCCAGCACTCTGAACGGGCCATCGTAGGGCGGGCGCAATGGGGACCGGTGAGCATCGTGCCTGACAAATACGAACGACACGTCCTTCAAGGTCTTTGGCACAAAAGCGCGGGGAAAACAGTGGTGGGCCGGGCCTGGTAGCGTCCCTGCCCCTGCGCTATGCCGTGAACGTGGGGACAGATCGGTGTTCAGCGCGGGGTTATCTGGCAAAAATTCCCCAGGGAGCCACAGCGGCTGGGAAAAACCAGCTCTGCTGGGGAGGCCACCAAATCCTCCTTTGGTGCTGAACGCAACCCTAGTAGAACCCACGGCAAGCGGTCTACCCAATTTGCATCCGTAAGCAAAGCCCTGAGTGCTGCTTTAAGCGATCTATGGAAACGCTCGTATAACCCATTGGCCTGGGGGTTGTACACGGTCGTGCGATGAATTGTGGCGCCCAGGCTCCGGGCCATGGTGGACCAGAGGTCGGAAACAAACTACGGGCCCCGATCGGATGTGATGTCCGAAGGGGCGCTGAAACCTGCCACCCATGTCGTCAAAAAAGTACGTGCAACTTCTGCGGACGTGGTGGAAGCTAGCGGGACTGCTTCGGGCCAGCGCGTAGTGCGGTCCACCACTGTCAGGAGGTGCATTTGGGGCCTTTGTGTGCCTGTGAACTTTGGCTCTTTGGCACGCTACGCAGGTTGCCGCCCACTGTTTCACCTGTTTGCGCAGGCTTGGCCAGACGAACTTCGCTCCCACCATTTTGACTGATGCGCGCACTCCTGGGTGCGCCAGGGAGTGAACCAACTCAAAAACGTGGCAGCGCCAAGCGCGTGGGACCACCGGGTGTGGGCGGCCTGTGGAGATGTCACAGACTGGGGGGGGGGCATCCTGCAGTACTCTGCTCTCCAGCCTTAACCCTGTTGGTCCAGACTGGAGCACACAAACGTCCGCATCGCCGATCTGCTCAGCGGCCATGGCTGTGTAATCTATCCCCAGGTAGACTGGGGCCACTAATGCACACGAGAGGCAGTCCGCCACCACGTTGAGTTTACCGGCCACATGCTGAATGTCGGTCGTAAACTCCGAGATCGCGGCCAGCTGTCTCTGCTGCCAGCCCGACCACGGTTCCGAAACCTTGGCCATGGCGTACGTTAGCAGCTTGTGGTCCACGAACGCAGTGAAGGTGCGCCCTTCCAGCCAGAACTGGAAGTGGCATATAGCCAGGTGGAGAGCCAGTAACTTTCTGTCGAACGCGCTGTATTTACGCTCACTGTCGTGCAAAGACCTGTTAAAAAAGGCGAGCGGCTGCCAAGAACCGGTGACGTGCTGCTCCATGACGGCCCCTATGGCCACATCCGAGGCGTCGGTAGTGAGCGCTATCCGAGCCGCCGGGTCCGGGTGTGCCAGCAGTGTGGCATTCGCCAGGGCTGTTTTAACCCTGGAAAACACCTGCTCTCGCTCAGGAGTCCAGTCGACTCTGTCCGCCAGTTTCGATTTCTTAAGTGTGGCATACAACGGCTGCATGAGCTGGGCTGCGCAGGGGAGGAAACGGTTATAAAAATTAACCATCCCCAAAAATTCCTGCAGCGCCCTGACCGTCTAAGGCCAGGGAAAATCCACCACTGCGCGCAGCTTGTCCGGCAAAGGTATCGCGCCCTCCAGTGAGATGCGGTGGCCCAAAAAATCGATTCCCGTCACCCCGAACTGGCACTTCGCCGGGTTGATTATTAACCCGTGCTCCTCCAACCTCTGGAAAACTGTTCTGAGGTGGGCTACGTGTTCATCCTCGGATGCGCTGGCCACCAGGATGTCGTCCAGGTAGGCAAACACAAACGGCAGAATGCGCAACACCTCATCCATCATGCGTTGGAATGTTTGTGCTGTGCCCTTTAACCCGAAAGGCATGCGGAAAAACTCAAACAGATCAAACGGGGTTATTACTGCCATTTTAGGTATGTCCTCAGCACGCACCGGGACCTGGTGGTAACCGCGGTCCAGATCTATCTTGGAAAAAATGCGCACCCTGGTGAGGTGAACGGAAAAATCCTGAATATGCGGGATGGGGTAGCAGTCGTGCGCTGTGGCGTTATTTAATCTGCGGAAATCACCGCAAGGTCACCACGATCCCTCGGCTTTAGGAACCATATGTAGCGGGGATGCCCATGGGCTGTTTGAGTGTCTGATGATGCCCAGCTTTTCCAAGTTGGCAAACTCCTCGCGTGCTATGGCCAGTTTAGCTGCATCCAGGCACCAAGGTTGTGCGAAAATGGGCGGCCCCATGGTGGTAATGAAGTGGTCCACCCTGTGTTTAGTGACGGTCGCCAAAAACGTCGGGACTGTGAGTGCTGGGAACTGGGTGAGTAGTGTGTGGAACTTACCCCCTGGCGCTGTGACGTTGGCTAGTGTTGTGGGCCCGGCTCCTCGAGCTGTACAGGGGAGAGAATCAAAAGACATTGTGTTAATCAAGCGTCTGTTAGCAACATCGACTAGTAGTCCGTGTGCACACAAAAAATCATCGCCTAAAATGGGGAAGCTGCATGCCGCTATGACAAACGTCCATTGGTATGTACGGCCGTGCAAGGATACAGTCAGTGTCCTCTCACCAAAAGTCTTAATGTCTGAGCCGTTTGCGGCCATCAGTTCGGGGCCGCTAGTTCCCGCCAGCCGGTCGGCGTAGGACGGCAGGATGAGGCTCTTTTGGGAGCCAGAGTCCATGAGGAACCGTCTCCCCGAGCGGGAGTCTGTCACATAGAGCAGCTTGCTTACTTCACCGGCGGTTGCAGCTGCTACCGACTGCCGGCCCTGGCATTTCCTGAGCGCTTGAATTGGCACGGTGGCACGCATCGGCGTGCATCCTCTCCAAAACTGCGGTGGTAGAAACAGAGCGTGTCTCTCCAGTGCTTCTTGGCCTCCGCTGCAGCCACCGTCGCTGGCTCCTCACTTCCGCTGGCTGTCTCGCTGGATTCCGATGCCACTGCGTTCACTGTGAGGGCTCTGGTGGTGAGGATGATCCAATCTGCTTCTTGGGCTAGAGCCCGGTAGTTGCACGCGGCCAGCAGCGGCGAACTGGCAAGGACTGCCCTGGCCGCTGTCGGGAGGTTCCGGAGGAAAAGGTGGGCAAAGAGGAAATGCCTGTCATCTGTGCCCATCAACGCCAACATCTTTTCCATCAATTCGACCGCCGACCCGTCTCCCAAGTCGGAGCGTGTCAGGAGCCTCTCTGCTCTCTCACAGTCCGAGAACGTGTAGCACCGGGTCAGCGCGGTTTTGAAAGCACCGTATTTGTCGCGAGCTGGGGTGCTGTTGGAACAGGCTCGCCACCTGCTGAGTTGTGCGTGCGTCCAGTGCTGCAACCATGTAGTAGTATCTGGTGTCATCTGCCGTTATTCCCCAGAGCGTGAACTGGGCTTCGGTGTGAAGGAACCAAGACTTCAGGTCGTGTAGCCAAAAGTCTGGGAGTTTGACCGAAATGGCGCATGTGTTGCTGGCACTTCCCGTCTGGGTCGTCTCCGGGGTGTTCGCCTCGCGTTCCATTGTGCGTCAAGGGTCACCAGTGTGGAGGGAGGAATAATCAGGCCGAGCGTTCAGAGCAGATGAAACTTTATTCTTCTCCCTCTCACATCCACCAAAATCCAAAACATTAAAAACACAGGTTGCAGGCACTCTCTTTTATATTAACACTCCTCCACTACCTGAGGTGCTGTATTAACATATCAACCCCCCATGGCAATTCCCCTTGTCCCCCAGCACCTTTGATCTGCCATGCCTTTCAGTCTGAAGGAAAACTACTGAGGGAAAACTACTGAGTGGCTTCTCACAATGGTCACTTTAAATTCTGGAATGTATACTCCAATTCCAACAGAGCCCTCTTTATTCTTTGAACCGTCAGTATAGAGCTGTAAGAAGTTATAGTAATTGTTCCTGAGGTAAATGCTTGTTTTAACACCAACTTCACTCATATGCCAACCCTTTTTCCTCATTAGCAGACTAGTGTCTACTTCTAGTCCTGTGGGACCTTCCTGTGGTAACGTGTTGTCACTTCCTGTGTTGCTGGCTGTCTGTGGTTTGCTCTCCTCATTCTCCCGAGGATTTTACCTTTAATTGTATTTTAATCACTTTTTTCCATCTACCGTTAGCTCTCACTTCTGTTTATCAATCCTCTTGCACCTGTGTGCACACTCAGTGTCATCTAATCACCCTCTTTAGCCTTGTGTTCACCTTTCATCTGTGTTTTTGTTAGCTTCGGGTTAGCCACTAGCTATGGCTACTAGCTCTCCTTCCCCTCCTCCTCTGGTGTGCTCTCTATGTCAGATGTTTAGCTACACCTCTGCCTCCTTTAGTGATCATGGTAAATGTAATAAATGTTGTCTTTTTGAGGCGCTCGAGGTGAGGTTGTCTGATTTGGAATCCTGGCTCAGCTGTACTGAAACACCGTCTGCGCCAGTTAATCGCGACGGACGTCCCTTAGCTGCAACGGCGCTCCCTACCTTAGGGCGGCTTGCTAGCGGTCCTCCAATCCTCCTCAGCAGCGAGGAAACTGGGTGGGTTACGGTGAGAAGGAAGCCTAGCCGCAAAGCCCCGGTTCACCACCCATCTGTTCATGTTTCTAATCGCTTTTCCCCACCCGCTGAGGAAAAAACTCTGATCATTGGCGACTCTGTAGTCAGAAATGGACCTGGAGACTCCAGCGGCCATAGTCAAATGCATTCCTGGGGCCAGAGCAGGCGACATGGAGTCAAATTTGAAAATGCTGGCTAAAAGTAACTGTAAATACTCCACAATTGTTATCCACGCCAGCATTAACAACGTCCGACTCCGGCAGTCGGAAGTCTCAAAACTGAACATGGAATCGGTGTGTGACTTTGCAAAAACAATGTCTGCCTCTGTAGTATTCTCTGGGCCCCTCCCCAATCCGACCAGTGATGACATGTTTACCGCTTGTCATCCTTCAACCGCTGGTTGTCTGTGTGATGTCCTGCAAACAATGTGGGCTACATAGACAATTGGAGCTCATTTTGGGGAAAACCTGGTCTTATTAGACGAGACGGCGTCCATCCCACTTTGGATGGTGCGTCGCATTTATCTAACAATCTGGCATCATTTTTATCCAAATTTCCAAAACCTTGACAACTCAGAGTTGGGACCAAGAAGCAGAGTCGCAGTCTTACACGCCTCTCTGCTGCTCCTCTTCATCCGCCACCCCTCAACTTAGCCCCTGTCTTCCCCATCAGAGAATCATTGTCTGCTCCCTCCAAAGTAAATAAAAATATAATGCATAAGTATCCCAAAGTGATTAAACAAAAAGTTGGTAAAACTCAAACATGAAGCCTCTAAACTGAATGATTTGGTCTCTGTTCCTCCTCATAATTTAAAAATTAAATGCGGTTTGTTAAATATTAGGTCTCTAACTCCCAAGTCTCTGCTAGTCCATGATCTGTTAATTGATCATCAGATTGATTTAATATCCCTTACAGAGACTTGGTTAGGACAAGAGGATTATGTTGGTTTAAATGAATCAACTCCCTCTGGTTATTTAAACTGTCAAAATCCCAGAAGTTCTGGTTGTGGATGAGGAGTAGCAACAATTTACCATTCCAAATTACTAGTTAATGTAAAGCAAAAAACACGCTATAATTCCTTTGAGGGCCTGGTCCTCAGTATTGGGCATTTTAGCAATTTTAGGCTAAACCCAATTTTATTTGCCATAGATTATCGTCCTCCATCAACCTACTCAGAGTTTTTATCCAAATTTGCCAAATTCTTAGCTGATTTAGTGCTGAAATCAGATAGAATAATTATAGTAGGGGACTTTAATATACATGTAGATGTAGATAGTGATTGCCTTAATTTGGCATTTAATTCAATATTAGACTCGATGGGGTTTTCTCAGAAAGTAGGAAATTCTACCCATTATCTCTACCATACGTTGGACCTTGTTCTGACATACAGTACGGTATAGAAATAGAAAATCTGGTAGTGTCTCCTCACAACCCTGTACTGTCAGACCATTGTCTGTTAACCTTTGATTTTACTATTTCTGACTATTTGGCTCCTAAGGAAAAATATTACTACAGTAGATGCCTCTCAGATGATGTTACCAAATTTATGCAGACTGTTTCCTCTATGCCATGTGTCAACACAATGGAAATGAGCTATGGAGAGCTTGCTCCTTCTGTAATTGATAGCATGGTAGATAGTGTTACAGCTTCTCTGCATCAGACTCTAGACATGGTGGCCCCTTTAAAAAAGAAAACGTCTAATCAGAGATTTCTAACTCCTTGGTTCAACATAGAAACTCGTAGTTTAAAACAGAAGACTCATCAATTAGAACGAAAATGGCGCTCCACTAATTTAGATGAAATCTATTTAGCTTGTAGAAATCATCTTTTAATTTATAAAAAATCTCTGAGAAAAGCTAGAACAAGTTATTATTCTGCATTAATAGAAGAGAACAAGAATAATCCCAGGTTTCTTTGCAGCACTTTAGCCAGGCTGACAAAGAGTCAGGACTCTATCAATCCTAGCATTCCCTTAGAGCTTATTAGTCAGGACTTTATGAACTTTTTCAATAATAAAATTTCATCTATCAGGATCTTGAACAATGTTCTCGTATGGATGATCTAATTATCAGTGGACTAGACATCAAATATCAATCATATGCTCATGCTACAACAGGATTGAGAGGTGAGGAGGCTCCCACAAGTGAATCAGTCTCCCTGGAAAACCAGGTGCTTCAGTTCCTTGATAGTAGAAACATAAAGCTGCACGGTGGCGCAGTGGTTTAGCACTGTGGCAGCACAGTTTTACCCTCGGCCGGGGGATCGCGGGGATCATGAGATCATGGGTTCGATTCCAGCCCCTGACCAACAGTGAGCTGTGTGGAGTTTGCATGTTCTCCCCGTGTTGCGTGGGTTTACTCTGGGATTTCTCCGGTTTCCTCCCGCATACCAAAAACATGTAGGTTTAGGGCGCTCGCGCACGCAGCGACCGGCAGCCAGTGGCTTGTCACCAGACTGCAAACCAAATCTACCTACGGGTACAAATAAGTAACAAAAAAAAAAAAAAAAAAGGTCAAAGCAAATGCAATTTCAGCCTGTTATGCTTTACCCAGAAAGGATAATAAAACAAAGAAATCAATTGTGATGCGCTTTGTGAACAGAAGGGTAAAGAATGACATACTGAGGCAGGCCAGAAAGCTACGGGGAACAGAAGTTTACCTAAATGAACATCTAACAAAAACTAATGCTGAAATAGCACGGCAAGCACGGATGCTGAAAAGACAAAACAAGATACAGGCAACATGGACAAGAAATTGTAGAGTTTGGATCAAACAAAATGGAACACCTTAGGAAGCAAAGAGTATAATGATCAGAGATGTTACTGACTTAAATAAATGCAGATGAACACTGATTAGGAAAATTAAGAGACAATGATAATCCATATCCACACACACGGCAAGAATAGTTCTTTTGACATACCATGTCAATGTACTTAAAAAAAAAAACAAAACAAAACAAAAAAAAAACTTATGACTGACTTGAGTAGACATCAATTAGCCCCAGTTGGAGGAAGTCATTTGACACAGAGTGAGGAAATTCAAACTCTGAAAATATGCCATTATGTTGAACATAAACTACAAGAGATGGAGAATGATATTGATCCTGATAACCACTTTTTCAATAATATTCATAACCATTGTGAATATTACACTGAAAAGCAATTCAAAAGTCAAGTGCAACTAGATGGTAAACTATCAATAATACACTTCAACAGCAGAAGTCTTAACAAAAACTTTCCACAGATTCAGGACTATTTAAAACAGCTAGACAGAAAATTTACAGCTATCGCAGTCTCTGAAACTTGACTTAATGAAGAGCAGGCTCCCCTGATGGCAATAGAGAGATATCAGATGTTTCATATTAACAGATCTCAAAAAAAGGGTGGTGGTTTTGCACTGTATATTGATGACCTGTATAGGTGTAAGCTTGTAAATGGAATGTCCTTTGCACTACCAGGGATTTTGGAATGTGTTACTGTTGAGATTGACCAAGATAAAACAAAAAATCTAATTATAAGTTGTATATATAGAACACCGGGAACTTGCATTGAGACATTCAGAGATAAATTAGTCGAGCTGTACAATAATATTCGTCGGCCTCCGTCGGTCTATGATGACCATGGAAGAGAATCCTAAACGTCTACTCTGCTGGAACAGCACCGCCTGTGGCTGAACAGGCCGATGCGCGAATGGCAGTCCCTGTCACACAGGTCGCACTTGTGGGTGGTCTCCGTGCTGCTGGGTCTGTGGCGGTTCTTCCTGCGGGTCCTTTTTTCATCTGCTGCAGCAGTCAGTCTCTCTTCACCCGCCTTGAGCTGTCTGGTCAGGGTGCCTCTCCATTTGGAGCGGTCCGTTGCAAGGTTCTCCCAGCGCTCTGTGTTGATCTCCAGGGCCTTCATGTCTCTCTTGCAGACGTCTCTAAAGCGCAGCTGTGGGCAGCCAATGTCTCTCCTGCCAGTTGCCAGTTCTCCGTAGAGGACGTCTTTTGGGATTCTGCCATCCTCCATACGGTGAACGTGGCCTAGCCAGCGGAGCCTGCGCTGCCTGAGTAGAGTGAACATGGAGGGAAGGCCGGCGCGGGACAGAACTTCTGTGTTGGGCACTTTGTCCTGCCAGGATATGTCCAGGATGTGGCAAATGCAGCGCAAGTGGAAGGAGTTCAGTCTCTTTTCCTGCCGGGCGTATGTTGTCCACGTCTCACTCCCATAGAGCAGTGTGCTGATGATGCAGGCTTTGTACACTGCCATCTTCGTCTTGACAGAGAGTCTGGGATTCTCCCACACTCGTGTGGTGAGGCAAGTGAGTGTGAAGGCTGATTTTCCAATCCTCTTGTCGATCTCTGTATCAAGGGAGAGGCTGTTGCTGATCGTGGACCCCAGGTACGTGAACTGATTCACGACCTCCAGCTTGTAGTCGTCGATGGTGATGGTTGGTGGTGCTTCTGTGCCTTGCGCCAAGACGTTAGTCTTCTTCAGGCTGATGGTAAGCCCGAAGTCCTTGCATGCCTGGGAGAAGCAGTCCATCAGGGTCTGAAGCTCCTGCTGTGTGTGGGTTGCGACTGCAGCGTCGTCTGCGAACAGCATGTCTCTGATTAGAGCCTCGTGTACTTTGGTTCTGGCTTTCAGGCGGGCGAGGTTGAAAAGCCTGCCGTCAGATCTTGTGTGCAGGTAGATTCCCTCTGTTGCTGTGCTGAAGGCATGCCTCAGGAGCATAGCAAAGAAAATCCCAAAGAGGGTTGGCGCAAGTACACAGCCCTGTTTCACTCCGCTGCGTATGTTGAATGGCTCTGAGACGTTGCCATCGTGCTGCACTATCCCCTGCATGTTGGTGTGAAACGATTCGATGAGGCTTTGCAACTTTGGTGGGCATCCTATCTTTGGCAGGATCTTGAAAAGGCCCTCTCTGCTGACCAAATCGAACGCTTTGGTGAGGTCGATGAAGGCGACGTACAGGGGCATGTTCTGTTCTCTGCATTTCTCCTGGAGTTGGCGGATGGAGAATATCATGTCTACCGTCGATTACGCAGCACGGAAGCCACACTGAGGCTCGGGGTACACACGTTCGGCAAGCTTCTGTAGACGAACGAGAACAACTCGTGCGTAGACTTTGCCAACAACGCTGAGGAGGGAGATGCCCCTGTAGTTGTTGCAGTCGCTTCTCTCCTCTTTGTTTTTGTAGAGGGTGATGATCTTGGCGTCCCTCATGTCCTGTGGTATGGCACCTTCCTTCCAACACTGGCAGAGGACGTCATGCAATGGCAGCAGTAGGGCGGTCTTGCAGTGCTTGATCAGGTCAGGGGGTATGCTGTCGTTGCCGGGTGCCTTGCCAGTGGCCAAGCTATCAACGGCCTTGCTGAGTTCGTCGATGGTTGGCTCAGCGTCAAGTTCGTCCATGGATGGCAGGCAGTCGATGGCATCAAGGGCTGACGGTGTCACAGTGTTCTCTCTGGAGTAGAGGTCGGAGTAGTGTTCCACCCATCTCTCAGTCTGCTTGTTCTTTTCTGTGATCATCACCCCAGTGGAGGATTTGAGGGGGGCCGTATTGCTCTGATCCGGACCAAGTGCTTTCTTGATGCCATCGTACATACCACGGATGTTCCCTGTTATGGCAGCGTTTTGAATGTCTTGGCTGAGCTGAGTCCAGTACTCGTTGGCACAGCACCGAGCAGTCTGCTGAACTTTGCTTCTCGCAGCCCTGAGAATCTGGAGATTCTTCTCGTTTGGGTACTTCTTGTACTCAGCAAGTGCTGAGCGCTTGGCTTCAATGACGGGGGTCATCTCGGTCAACTTGGCATCAAACCAGTCCTGTGACTTCGAGGTCTTCCTCCCAAAGGTAGCCAAGGCTGTGTGGTGGATGGTGTTTTGCAGCACTTCCCACTTGTGCTTTGCAGATTCTCCTTCTTGTGGTACACCAAGTTCCTTCTCAAAGGTGGAGGCAAACTGCTCAACAAGTTCTGGTTGAGCCATCTTGCTGGTGTCAATCCGTGCCTTTCCAGGCTGTCTAGCACGATGGAATTTCTTCAGTTGCAGCTTGACCTTGCAACACACCAATGAATGGTCTGTGTCGCAATCTTCACTCTGAAACGAACGGGTGATTAGCACGTTCTTCAGTGAGGTGCGCCTGGTCAGGATCAAGTCCAGCTGGTGCCAGTGTTTTGAGCGTGGATGTTGCCAGGAAACCTTGTGTTGGGGCTTGGTCTTGAAGAACGAGTTTGTGATGCACAGATCGTGATATGTGCAGAACTCGAGCAGCCGCTGTCCGTTGTCGTTCATTCTGCCCACGCCAAAAGGTCCAAGACAGGAGGGCCAGGAGTCGTGGTCAGCACCCACTCTGGCATTGAAGTCTCCAAGGAGAATGAGTTGTTCAGAGTTGGGGATGGTCCTGACAGTTGTTGCGAGATTCTTGTAGAACTCGTCTTTTGCCTCTGGTGTGGCTGTCAGTGTTGGGGCATACACATTGACGAGGGAGACTGGGCCTTGAGTGGTGTTCAGGCGGAGGGTGAGGAGTCGTGCAGAGCCAGTGCTGCCCAGTTCCACCATCTTCAGCAAGGTGTTCGTCACTGCGAAGCCCACTCCGTGTTCCCTGTGTTCGTCGCTGCCCTTTCCCTGCCAGTAGAACGTGTAGTCCTTCTCTCTCAGTGTGCCTGCATCAGCCAACCGTGTTTCCTGGAGAGTGACGATATCCACTCCCAGTCTCTTCAGCTCATTATTGATGATGGCAATCTTGCTGGTGTCGTTGATGTCCTTGAGGTTAGCAGCGAGTCCTGTCATCATAGTGCGGACGTTCCAAGTTCCCAGTTTTAGAGTTGGTCTCTTTTGTTTTATTGTCTTGCCTGGTGCGAAGGTTCTCAGCCTGCTGTTCGGACTTCTCCTCATCCCCATGCACCCAATGAGGAAAGCAAGCTGTGGCGGGACAACACCTTATTGGCTGGGGGCTGCCCAGCTTGAGGCGGGCGGTAGCTGTCCAGTGAGATCCGATGATCCCTCCCACCATCGGGAACAACCCCTGGCGCCGCGCTCTACGCCAATTGAGCAGTGGCTTATAACCGGTAACTGTCATTCCCCATGTTTTGTCTACGCCAAAGGCGAAGCTGGAGTGTCCTCTCCAGTGATCCGGTGTTCTACCTTCCAGCGTTGGCGTTGGTAGGATTCAAGCCTGGGCAGGAAGATATGGAGGACAAGATGTTGCTCATGCAGCATGTCCCCCCTCTCCACGTCACTGATGAATCCAAAGGAACAGCAGGGCTGCTACAGTTTGGCACCAGCGCCATTGCAGGAGCTGCCAGAACGATGTTGATCACAACATAGAACTGCCTTAGGGGCTCCGACTCCGGATTTTTCCTCAGGGTTGACTCCCGAAGCCTTTCCCGTGACCGGGTGTGCCACAAGGCAGCGGAGGTTTGAAATCAGGGTTTACCTTCCCCTAGATGGGCTACCTTACCAGGTTGACGAGCCACCATCTACCCGAAACAATAATAAACAATAAATAACAATAATAAACATAAATAATAAACATTAATAAACATAATAATACATAATAAACAATAATAAACATTAATAAACAATAATAAATAACAATAATAAACAATAAACAATAATATTACTAGTAAAAAAATGGTAGTAATTTGTGGAGATTTCAATATTGATCTACTAAATCCATATCAACAAAATGTAATTACAGAGTTCATGAACTCTATGTACAGCATGAGTTTATATTCCACAATAACACATCCCAGTAGAATCACAGTTCACACTGCTACACTTATTGACAACCTGTTTGTTAATATTATTGATAAGAAAATAGAAAGTGGATTATTGATAAATGATATAAGTGACCACTTGCCAACCTTTGCACTTATCCATGGCCACACGGGGGCCAATACAGAAAAAAATTTCAAAATCGTTCAGATACAAATCACAAAATGCAATCAGTTCTTTTAAAGAGGACTTGCTGAAGCAAGACTGGACAGAAGTCTATGTATCAGATGTAAATGAAGCCTATGACACATTTATAAACATTGTAACCACTCTTTATGAAAAAAATTGTCCAATAGTAAAGAAAAAGCTTAAACATAAATTTGCCGATAAGCCATGGTTAACCAAAGGTTTACAAAAGGTGTGTAAAAAGAAAAATTTATTATATAAAGCTTTCCTAAAGAAAAGGACAAAAGAAGCAGAGCAGCGGTATAAAACATACAAAAATAAGTTAACATATATAATAAGATGTAGTAAAAGAGACTATTACAGTAAAGAACTGGAGAAAAACAGAGACAATATTAAAAATACATGGACAATACTTAACAATATTCTTGGAAATAAAAACAGAAATACAAGCTACCCAACCGATTTTTCAAAAAATAATAAAACGACTCAGAGTGTGAATGCAGCTTCACCTGCAGATGAATTTAATAACTTTTTTGTTAACATTGGTCCTAATTTGGCTCGAGAAATACCCATTACGGTGCCTACAGGTGATACAATAAGCAAAAACACTGCTATAAAAGACTCCATTTTCATAAAGAACTCAGACGAGAGAGAGGTCATTGAAATTGTTAAATTGTTTAAAAGTAAAACATCTACAGACTGTGATGGTATTGACATGCTCTTAGTCAAAACTATTATTGAATGCTTAGTGAAACCACTGACGTATATCTGTAACCTGTCTCTCCAAACAGGTATATTTCCTAATGCAATGAAAACAGCTAAAGTAATTCCGATATACAAGACGGGGTGACAGAGGGGAATTCTCAAACTATAGACCAATTTCACTATTGCCGTAATTTTCCAAGATACTTGAAAAAATATTCTATGAGAGAATTGACAACTTCATACTGAAGAATAATTTATTGTGTGAGCAGCAATATGGGTTCAGACACAAGAGGACAACTGCATTTGCTTTAATGGAGTTTATAGAAAAAATATCAACTGCCGTTGAAAATAAAGAGTATTCAGTTGGGGTATTCCTGGATCTTAAAAAAGCATTTGCGTCATGCGCTGGCCCTCACGAGCCAGCATAAGACGCACACTGAGTCACCAGTGAGTTTTCAGTGAGTTTATTTACGGTGAAAAGGGTGATAACACAAGCTGCTGAGATAATGACAGGAGTCTTCACAGAACAGGAGGCATAGGGCTATACAGCACACTATAGGTCCAGAGCAGGAGACGGTCACACACAGACAGGCTTGGTAATAATTACACACAGGCTGCTAAGGCAGGGACTTACAGAACAATACACGCCGGGAGGAAATAAGGCTAATACAGCTCACTTACGGGTACCGGGGAATGACGGTCAAGCCCAAAGCAGCCGAGGTGTGAAAACAGTCCAGGCATCCGCAACGTGACGGTGGGTGAACAGGTAAGTGATCAGGTTAGTAACCAGTTAAGCGACCAGGTTGGCAACCAGACACTGCTGCGTCCTACCGACGTCAGTGCTGGGCTTAAATTGACAAAGCACTAATGACGATGATGACACTCAGCTGACCGACCGTTGACAGGCGGAAGCCCCACCGAGCACTTTCACAATAAGAGCCCGGAGAGGCCAGAATACCGCCCGCAGCTGTCAAGGCCGGCAGTGAGACATAGCTTAGCCCGAGCGCGATCAGAACCGACGCTCGGGTCATAACAGTACCCTCCCTCCACGGGCGGACTCCGAACGCCCCAAGGAACCACCCTGCCCCCCCCGCCCCCCCAGGGTGGGAGGTTGGGGGACAGGTGCGGAGGGAGAGAAACCAACCCAAGAACAAGACAAAGACCAGACAAGAAAACCATACAAGAAATACATGGAAACACACGATAACTATGGAAACCAACAAGAAATAAATACAAACACATGACTCTGGGAAAAAAAAACAAAGGAAAGAAATACATGACCAACTGTGGAAAAACATGACTATAAAAAGAATACATGACTGTAACTATGGACACAAAAGAAATACGTGCTAACACGGCGACTATGAAAAAACAAACACACACGAGACCAAAAATACAAGTAAACCCCTGGAAACTATGAACAAAAACCTCCATACTATAGCCCCTCAAGAAGGAGTGGAGAACAAAACAATAGCAAAACAAAACCAAACTAAGTACTGCAAAACACATGGGGCAAACCAGATTGCCCTGACCTAACTTGGCTATGGCAAGACTGTGGCTTTCCCAGAAAAAAAAACATGAGGCAATCCAAAATTGCTCTGACTTGACTAACTAAACTATGGCCTTCAAAAAAAAGAACAAGAGGCAATCTAAAATTGCTTAGACTTGACAATGACTGTGGCTTATAAAAAGAACAAGAGGCAATCTAAAATTGCTCTGACTTAACTAAGACTATGACTTCGACTTACAAGAAAACAAGAGGCAATCTAAAAATTGCTCAGACTTGACTAGGACTATGACTTCGACTTACAAAGAAACAACAAAAAATCTCAAGACGTACTTAACATGACCGGGCCCCGTATGGGCCCACAGATAGTCCACAGTACATGATAATCAGGTGGCCTGCCCCAGTCCCATGCCCCTAGCAACAAGTCCTCTGGTGGCCGAACCAGGTCACCCCGTAACACACACAGTTTATTGGGTGGCCAACCCAAGACGCCGAACACACCAGGCAGTTCCTCGGGTGGCCGACCCGCATCCCACAACCAACAGGACCGTGGAAGGATTGCATGCAGCCGCTCACCTGAAACCGACAAAACAGGAGAGCGCCGATCTGCCAAACAAAACCCACTAATGGCCCCCAGTGGTGGTTCCTGAGAGGGGGACAACCAAAAACCTGGACCCCCTCGAATCCTGATTGGGTCGCAGCCGCACCTGCGCTGGACCCCCACTGGACCTCGTCGGACCCCGATTGGGTTACAGCCACACCTGAGTCGGAACCCAACTGAACCTCGTCGGACCCCGATTGGGTAATCGCTGCACCCACGTTGGACCCCGACTGGGTCACCTCAGCCCATGCGTCGGACCCCGACTGGGTCAGGACGGGCCCCGATTGGGTCACCGCTGCACCCACGTCGGACCCCGACTGGGTCACCTCCGCCCATGCGTCGGACCCCAACTGGGTCAGGACGGGCCCCGATTGGGTCACCGCTGCACCCACGTTGGACCCCGACTGGGTCACCTCAGCCCATGCGTCGGACCCCGACTGGGTCAGGACAGGCCCCGATTGGGTCACCGCTGCACCCACGTCGGACCCCGACTGGGTCACCTCGGCCCATGCGTCGGACCCCGACTGGGTCACCTCTGCCCATGCATCGGACCCCGACTGGGTCACCTTGGCCCACGCGTCGGACCCCGACCGGGTCACCTCGGCCCACGCGTCGGACCCCGACTGGGTCAGGACTGCTCCGGCGACGACCTCCATCTCCGAACCTGGAACCCCCAGTCCCGTGACCTTGACTGGCTCCGGACCGGTAACGCTGCACTCGGGCTCTGGAGCCGTCCAGGACTTCGCCGATCCAGGTTCAAGGAGAAGCTCGTCGTCGGGCTCCCACTCGGCTGTGTCGGGTTCCACAGCCGGCCTGATGGTCTCTGCAGCTGGATCCTCATGCGTTGGCGTCCACGCCAATAACTCGTATGGCGTGGGGGCAGAGGACCCTGGACCTGCTGACTCGGGCTGCGTCCCTGAGGAAGCCTGGGGACGCTCTCTCCTCGGCTCTGGCTCCTCACTGCAGTCCGTTCTGCTCTGTCCAAAGTAAGGCTGCAGGGCCGGGATATTTCCCAGAGCTGCAGGCCTCCCCCTCATTCGACGGCGTGGGACTGACGCCGAGGACCGCTCCGCAGGAGGAGACACAGAGGCAGCAGGTTTAATACAAGTGGCTACAGCAGGGAAAAGTGACTCAGGGAGCTGCAAACCCCGAGCTTCACCCCCAGGAGTCAGACAAGACAGATCACTATTATCAATGGAAAAGTGAACTTGGACTTGCCTGTCTCCCGGGGGGAGGATGTTGTCAGCTGTAGCAGACGTTGCTCCTTCCCTCGCTCGCTGGATGGTAAAAAAGGATCCAAGAACGGAGCCCACCGGCGCAGGACTCAGCTCACTCTCAGCAGCTGGCTGGTTGAGGGGGTCATCCCGGTGGCCCGGAACTGGATCCGGAGCAGAAGCTTGCTGAAGACGCGCCCGGCCGTGACGCCGACGCCTTCGCCGGCCCCCAGATGGTGCGAACTCCCGAAACGGATCGAAGGCAGGATCAGGATCCATAGGCGAAGAGCAGGAGTGCCTCTTCTCCTGCTTCATACCGCGTTCCTCCTCCATCATCAGGAATATTTCGCGTTGTGCGGCAATGTCCTCCCTCCTCGCGTCGACTTCCGGGTGGTTGGCGTAGCTGGGAGAGAGATGACAGAGAACATCTTTGGCGGCGTCCAGGTACCAATGTATGCCGTGGTCATAGTCCAGCAGGGAAGCGGAGATGAGCAGCTCATCCATGGCTTCCAAAACACCTGTCAGCACGAGGCTCTTCGGTGACGGCATTCCTCACATACACAGGACCCAGACAGAGAAAAGCAACGTCCAAAACTCAAACTCACTGGTGAATAGCGTCTCGGGTTGGCGTCACCGTAAACGCTGTTTAGGCAGCAGTGTACTGTCATGCGCTGGCCCTCACGAGCCAGCATAAGACGCACACAGAGTCACCAGTGAGTTTTCAGTGAGTTTATTTACGGTGAAAAGGGTGATAACACAAGCTGCTGAGATAATGACAGGAGTCTTCACAGAACAGGAGGCATAGGGCTATACAGCACACTATAGGTCCAGAGCAGCAGACAGTCACACACAGACAGGCTTGGTAATAATTACACACAGGCTGCTAAGGCAGGGACTTACAGAACAATACACGCCGGGAGGAAATAAGGCTAATACAGCTCACTTACGGGTACCGGGGAATGACGGTCAAGCCCAAAGCAGCCGAGGTGTGAAAACAGTCCAGGCATCCGCAACGTGACGGTGGGTGAACAGGTAAGTGATCAGGTTAGTAACCAGTTAAGCGACCAGGTTGGCGACCAGACACTGCTGCGTCCTACCAACGCCAGTGCTGGGCTTAAATTGACAAAGCACTAATGACGATGATGACACTCAGCTGACCGACCGTTGACAGGCGGAAGCCCCACCGAGCACTTTCACAACAAGAGCCCGGAGAGGCCAGAATACCGCCCGCAGCTGTCAAGGCCGGCAGTGAAACATAGCTTAGCCCCAGCGCGATCAGAACCGACGCTCAGGTCATAACAATTTGATACAGTGGATCATAATTTATTATTAAAGAAACTACAAAATTTTGGTATTAGGGGGGTAGCACTGTCCTGGTTATGTAGTTACTTAAAGAATAGATACCAACTCTAAAACTGGGAACTTGGAACGTCCGCACTATGATGACAGGACTTGCTGCTAACCTCAAGGACATCAGCGACACCAGGAAAATTGCCGTCATCAATAATGAGCTGAAGAGACTGGAAGTGGATATCGCCACTCTCCAGGAAACACGGTTGGCTGACGCAGGCACACTGACAGAGAAGGACTACACGTTCTACTGGCAGGGAAAGGGCAGTGACGAACGCAGGGAACACGGAGTGAGCTTCGCAGTGAAGCACACCTTTCTGAAGATGGTGGAACCGGGCAGCAATGGCTCTGCATGACTCCTCACCCTCCGCCTCAACACCACTTAAGGCCCAGTCACCCTCGTCAGTGTGTATGCCCCAACACTGACAGCCACACCAGAGGCAAAAGACGAGTTCTACGAGAATCTTGCAACAACTGTCAGGATCATCCCCAACTCTGAACAATTCATTCTCCTTGGAGACTTCAATGCCAGAGTGGGTGCTGACCATGACTCCTGGCCCTCCTGTCTTGGACCATTTGGCGTGGGCAGAATGAACGACAACAGACAGCGGCTGCTCGAGTTCTGCACATATCATGATCTGTGCATCACAAACTTGTTCTTCAAGACCAAGCCCCAACACAAGGTTTCCTGGCGACATCCGCGCTCAAAGCACTGGCACCAGCTGGACTTGATCCTGACCAGGCGCACCTCACTGAAGAACGTGCTAATCACCTGTTCGTTCCAGAGTGCAGATTGTGACACAGACCATTCATTGGTGTGTTGCAAGGTCAAGCTGCAGCTGAAGAAATTCCATTGTGCTAGACAGCCTGGAAAGGCACGGATTGACACCAGCAAGATGGCCCAACCAGAACTTGTTGAGCAGTTTGCCTCCACCTTTGAGAAGGAACTTGGTGTACCACAAGAAGGAGAATCTGCAAAGCAGAAGTGGGAAGAGCTGCGAAACACCATCCACCGCACAGCCTTGGCTACCTTTGGGAGGAAGACCTCGAAGTCACAGGACTGGTTTGATGCCAAGTTGACCGAGATGACCCCCGTCATTGAAGCCAAGCGCTCAGCACTTGCTGAGTACAAAGAAGTACCCAAACGAGAAGAATCTCCAGATTCTCAGGGCTGCAAGAAGCAAAGTTCAGCAGACTGCTCGGCGCTGTGCCAACGAGTACTGGACTCAGCTCAGCCAAGACATTCAAACCGCTGCCATAACAGGGAACATCCGTGGTATGTACGATGGCATCAAGAAAGCACTTGGTCCGGCTCAGAGCAAGATGGCCCCCCTCAAATCCTCCACTGGGGAGATGATCACAGAAAAGAACAAGCAGATTGAGAGATGGGTGGAACACTACTCCGACCTCTACTCCAGACAGAACACCGTGACACCGTCAGCCCTTGATGCCATCGACTGTCTGCCATCCATGGACGAACTTGACGCCGAGCCAACCATCAATGAACTCAGCAAGGCCAATGATAGCTTTTTTAAATTTTTTTTTATTACTTATTTTGTACCCGTAGGTAGATTTGTTTTGCAGTCTGGTAACAAGCCACCAGCTGCCGGTCGCTGCGTGCGCAAGCGCCCCTTATCCCTAACCTGCATGTTTTTGGCATGTTGGAGGAAACCGGAGAAATCCCGGAGTAAACGCACGCAACACGGGGAGAACATGCAAACTCCACACAGATCACTGTTGGCCGGGGGCAGGGATCGAACCCACGATCTCACGATAGCTTGGCCGCTGGCAAGGCACCCAGCAACGATGGCATACCCCCCAACCTGATCAAGCACTGCAAGACCGCCCTACTGCTGCCA
This sequence comes from Pholidichthys leucotaenia, assembly GCA_020510985.1. Taxonomy (NCBI): domain Eukaryota; kingdom Metazoa; phylum Chordata; class Actinopteri; order Cichliformes; family Pholidichthyidae; genus Pholidichthys; species Pholidichthys leucotaenia. The sequence continues at coordinate 193,386,951 of CM035839.1, read as the reverse complement.
TTGCATGACATCCTCTGCCAGTGCTGGAAGGAAGGTACCGTACCACAGGACATGAGGGACGCCAAGATCATCACCCTCTACAAAAGCAAAGGGGAGAGAAGTGACTGCAACAACTACAGGGGCATCTCCCTCCTCAGCGTTGTTGGCAAAGTCTACGCACGAGTTGTTCTCGTTCGTCTACAGAAGCTTGCCGAACGTGTCTACCCCGAGTCTCAGTGTGGCTTCCGCGCTGAGAGATTGACGGTAGACATGATATTCTCCATCCGCCAACTCCAGGAGAAATGCAGAGAACAGAACATGCCCCTGTACGTTGCCTTCTTCGACCTCACCAAAGCGTTCGATCTGCTCAGCAGAGAGGGCCTTTTCAAGATCCTGCCAAAGATAGGATGCCCACCAAAGTTGCAAAGCCTCATCGAATCGTTTCACACCAACATTCAGGGGATAGTGCAGCACGACGGCAACGTCTCAGAGCCATTCAACATACGCAGTGGAGTGAAACAGGGCTGTGTACTTGCGCCAACCCTCTTTGGGATTTTCTTTGCTATGCTCCTGAGGCATGCCTTCAGCACAGCAACAGAGGGAATCTACCTGCACACAAGATCTGATGGCAGGCTTTTCAACCTCGCCCGCCTGAAAGCCAGAACCAAAGTACGCGAGGCTCTAATCAGAGACATGCTGTTCGCAGACGACGCTGCAGTCGCGACCCACACACAGCAAGAGCTTCAGACCCTGATGGACCGCTTCTCCCAGGCATGCAAGGACTTCGGGCTTACCATCAGCCTGAAGAAGACTAACGTCTTGGCGCAAGGCACGGAAGCACCACCAACCATCACCATCGACGACTACGAGCTTGAGGGCGTGAATCAGTTCACGTACCTGGGGTCCACGATCAGCAGCAACCTCTCCCTTGATACAGAGATCGACAAGAAGATTGGAAAATCAGCCTTCACACTCGCTCACCTCACCACACGAGTGTGGGAGAATCTCAAACTCTCTGTCAAGACGAAGATGGCAGTGTACAACGTCTGCATCATCAGCACACTGCTCTATGGGAGTGAGACGTGGACAACATACGCCCGGCAGGAAAAGAGACTGAACTCCTTCCACTTGCGCTGCATTCGCCGCATCCTGGACATATCCTGGCAGGACAAAGTGCCCAACACAGAAGTTCTGTCCCGCGCCGGCCTTCCCTCCATGTTCACTCTACTCAGGCAGTGCAGGCTCCACTGGCTAGGCCACGTTCACTGTATGGAGGATGGCAGAATCCCCAAAGACGTCCTCTACGGAGAACTGGCGACTGGCAGGAGAGACGTTGGCCGCCCACAGCTGCGCTTTAGAGATGTCTGCAAGAGAGACATGAAGGCCCTGGAGATCAACACAGAGCGCTGGGAGGACCTTGCAATGGACCGCTCCAAATGGAGAGGCACCCTGACCAGGCAGCTCAAGGCGGGTGAAGAGAGACTGACTGCTGCAGCAGATGAAAAAAGGACCTGCAGGAAGAACCGCCACAGCTCCAGCAGCACGGAGACCACCCACAAGTGCGACCTGTGTGACAGGGTCTGCCATTCGCGCATCTGCCTGTTCAGCCACAGGCGGTGCTGTTCCAGCAGAGTAGACGTTTAGGATTCTCTTCCATGGTCATCATAAACCGACGGAGGCCGACGACGAGATATCAGTATGTATGTGTTGGTAACAAAAACTCACAGTTACTGAAGGTTACTTGTGGAGTCCCACAGGGTTCAGTTTTGGGGCCATTGTTATTCAATATGTATATAAATGATATATGTAAAGTTTCAGAAAAAATGGATTTAATATTGTTTGCCGATGACACTAATCTATTATGCAGTGGAAGCAATTTGGAACAACTTTTGGATACACTCGGAAAGGAATTAGGAAAGCTTAAACTGTGGTTTGATTCAAACAAATTAACGCTCAATTTAAGTAAGACAAAATTTATAGTTTTTAACAACCATCACAACAACTTAGTATCTAAACTCAGTGTAAATGGTGTAGAGATTGAAATGGTATCCGAAACTAAATTTCTTGGAGTAATAATTGATAATAAACTGTGTTGGAAGTCACATATTAATTATATTAAAGGTAAAATATCCAAATCAATTGCAATACTACACAGAGTGAAATATCTGCTGAATCAACCCACACTATATACCTTGTATCATTCATTAATACTCCCATACATGACATATTGTACTGAAGTATGGGGAAATACATATAAAACAAACATATATCCAGTCTTTATGCTTCAGAAGAGAGCTATTAGAATAATAAACAAAGCTGCTTACAGGGAACCAACAAACCCACTTTTTCTTAAATTAAAAGTTCTCAAGTTGAAAGATCTGGTTGACTTTAAAACTGCAGTAATAATGTTTAAAGTGAAGAATCTATCACTGCCCGCAAATATCCAAAAGTTGTTCCAAATAAGGGAGAAACAATATCATTTCAGAGGAACATGTATATTTCAAAAACCTTCAGTGAGAACTACCACCAAGCAACACTGTGTTTCAGTGCAAGGAGTCAGATTATGGAACGATTTTGGACCTGAATTAAAATCATGTACAAAGCTTGGACAATTTAAACAAAAACTAAAGGAAGAAATACTCCAAACATATATACAAGATGACATGTAAAATCACATAAGGATTGTCATATCCAGTCTGAGTTGTGTTGTAGCTTAGTTTTTTGTCACATTTTGTCTTAGCTATGTTCTGAATTGTAATCGCTCTTGTTTTGTTTTTCTTTTGGATTCTTGGATGGAATATGGGTGTGTGGGTGACCCCCACAACAGACTGGGACAAGCAGAGCGCTCAGCTGGAGCAATTAGCAGAACAATGAGATGTGTATTGATATCAATAGGCAGCCTCTCTTTGTCTAGCTCTTTCCTGCCAGTATCCTGCTGTTGATATGTATGACTCAAATGCAAATGTTCATGCTTCCTGCTCTGACTGTGATGCAAATGTCCCATGCCTTCCTGCAGTTACTGTGCCTTTCATGTATTGTCTGTGACTGGGTATATAAGTGACTGAATATCACATGCTCACTCTCTCTCTGACCACTGCTTCTGACTACATGCATTCCATGTCTCCTGACGAGAGCCTGAGAGCTCGCTCCGGCGCGCCTGCACGGCGCTGGAGTGAGTTCTGTGATGGCGGGATGAATGATCAATAAACACCCTTTTAAACTCCAGTTTGCCGCTTATTATTTCATACCACCACACTGGTGACCCCGAGGAAGCACACGCTTTGTGCAACGCAATCTTCTGGTCTGGACAGCCACACTGGTGACCCGACCAAGAAAAGAACATGCTGGCAGCCCCCGGCGGTGACTCTCTGACGACAAGCGAACGCAGCAGCCTGACGCAAGTGATCTGCCCTCCCTTCGGCTACAGGGAGACCTCGATGCAGAACCAACACCAGGCGAACTCTGCGGAGATCACCCACGACCGGGAAAGCCGCAGAAAGCTTCATGGTGCGACCCTCGCCTGAGATCGGGACATCCACGCTGGACTGGCCGAGGGACACAGAACGTCTTCTCCCTCTCACCACTCCTCCTCCCTCTCACCGCTCCTATGCATCTACACGAGCCCGAGGGACAAAGATCGTCTCCTCCCTCTCACCGGTCCAACGCACCATGACCCAGCATGAGCGAACGACGCAATAGCTTCAACAGTGATGACCATCGGCACCAACGACGCTGATCTCCAGCAAGCTCCCTGACCCTGACTCCCCTCTACAGCGGATCTGCCATGCACTGAACCCCGCACGCACACCGGGGGGTTATGAGGACAGCGCACCACGCACGGGACAATACCTGCTCCACAGACCGCCATCGTCCTTCGCCGCTGCACACAGAACCTTCAGGGCTGCTCACACACCTGAAGCACGCACGCAGCTCGCTCACAGGATTTTGTACGGGTCTCAGCCATGGCGCACAAGGGAATTCAGCCGTCAGCTGTCCCCGAGGGCTTTAGGGCTGCGCGCGCACCTAAAGTCAACACGCCAAGTCCCTCACTGCTGCAGCTCCTTTTTTTCTTCATGGCCACGAGAGGAGTCAGAGACAAACTTTTCTTCTCACAGCCTGTGGATCTCCGCCACGTTCAACGGGACAGCCCCTCAACATCGTCGATCCACAGGCAATTTTTGCGCGGCCCAGACAACTTCGTTCCCGGGCCGGCACTTGCTACCCCCACCCTCCTCCCTCCCCCTCCTCCGCTTGCACAGAGCTTTTCCTGCAGCTCGCGACCAAAACCGGACGATCGAGGCCTCAGCCCCCCGCTGAGCCCTCTGGGGGGGAGTACTGTGGGTGACCCCCACAACAGACTGGGACAAGCAGAGTGCTCAGCTGGAGCAATTAGCAGAACAATGAGATGTGTATTGATATCAATAGGCAGCCGCTCTTTGTCTAGCTCTTTCCTGCCAGTATCCTGCTGTTGATATGTATGACTCAAATGCAAATGTTCATGCTTCCTGCCCTGACTGTGATGCAAATGTCCCATGCCTTCCTGCAGTTACTGTGCCTTTCATGTATTGTCTGTGACTGGGTATATAAGTGACTGAATATCACATGCTCACTCTCTCTCTGACCACTGCTTCTGACTACACGCATTCCGTGTCTCCCGACGAGAGCCTGAGAGCTCGCTCCGGCGCGCCTGCACTGCGCTGGAGTGAGTTCTGTGATGGCGGGATGAATGATCAATAAACACCCTTTTAAACTCCAATTCGCCGCTTATTATTTCATACCGCCACAGGTGGGCAATATAAGCTGCGGCTTCAGCCATCACCCATTTCGGATAACTTATGTTGAACTGTATAATCAGAAGAGTTATTGTCTAATTTGACCTTGTTGGATTTTCTTTCCCCTTTGTTATATTATTCTGTTTCTTTTAATCTGTACTTTTAATCTATCCGAAATAAAGATTCATTCATTCATTCATTCATTCATTCATTCATAAAATCAGTCAGATTCTTCCCACCGTTAACTTAAATACAGTAACTACTACAACTCCTTCAACTGACATCTGTTTGGATCAGTTTACTCCAACTGACTTTTTAGAGTTAGACAAAATAATTTCCTCATCCAAGCCCTCAACTTGTCTTTTAGACCCTATTCCTACCATGTTATTTAAAGAAGTTTTCCCATTTATTGGTAGCTCTATTCTTCAAATAATCAATTCTTCATTAACTTTAGACCATGTACCACAGGCTTTTAAACCTGCGGTAATTAAACCCTTACTCAAAAAGCCAATGCCGGATCCAGGAGTTTTAGCTAACTATAGACCAATCTCTAATCTGGCTTTCATTTCAAAAATCTTAGAAAGAGTTGTTGCTACACAATTATTTGACCACTTGCAGGGAAATGGTTTATTTGAAGAGTTTCAATCTGGGTTTACAATCCATCATAGTACTGAAACAGCGTTAGTGAAGGTCACTAATGACCTTCTCATCACATCTGATAATGGATTTGTTTCTGTAGTTTTCCTTGTAGACCTTAGTGCAGCTTTTGATACAATCGATCATAATATTCTACTTGATATATTAGAACACTATGTTGGACTTAATGGAACTTCGTTGCAGTGGTTTAGATCTTATTTATCTGATAGGTTCCAGTTTGTTCATGTCAATAATGAGTTTTCGTTCAACTCAAAGCTCAGTCATGGAGTTCCACAGGGGTCTGTGCTAGGCCCTACTCTTTTTAGTTTATATATGCTTCCGCTAGGTAACATTATTAGAAAGCACTGTATACATTTTCATTGTTATGCAGATGACACACAATTATACCTGTCAATGAAGCCAGATGATAGTAATCAATTAGCCAAGTTAAAAGCCTGTCTTGAGGAAATCAAAGCTTGGATGACTTGTAATTTCCTGCTATTAAATTCAGATAAGACTGAAGTCATTCTTGTTGGTCCAAAATTCCTTTCCAAATCAAACTTTCAGTTTGGATGCGGTTACTCTTTCTCTTAATAGCTCTGTGAGGAACCTTGGAGTTATTTTTGATCAAGATCTGTTTTTCAATTCACATGTTAATTTCGTTTCTAAGACTGCCTTCTATCATTTGCGTAATATTGCCAAGATTAGGAGCATCTTGTCTCAGAGTAATGCTGAGAAACTGATCCACGCTTTTGTTAGCTCTAGATTAGATTATTGTAACTCTTTATTATCAGGTTGTCCTAAAACATCTCTAAAAAGTCTTCAGTTGATCCAAAATGCTGCAGCAGGAGTTTTAACAGGTACTAGAAAGAGAGATCATATCTCTCCGGTTCTGGCCCCCCTTCATTGGCTTCCCATAGAGTTTAGAATTAAGAATCCTTCTTCTCACTTTCAAAGCTCTAAACAATCAGGCCCCTTTTTATTTAAAAGATCTGATATTATCCTATTATCCTAGCAGAGCACTACGCTCCCAAAATGCAGGATTACTTGTAATACCTAGAATCTCCAAAAGTACAATGGGGGGCAGAGCCTTCAGTTATCAAGCTCCTATCCTGTGGAACCAGCTGCCAATCTGGATTCGGGAGTCAGACTCGATCTCTGTTTTTAAGAATAGGGTTAAAACCTTCCTTTTTGATATAGCCTACAATTAGGGAAGGATCATGTACGGTTGGGTTAAAAAGTATTTAGTCAGCCACCAATTGAGCAAGTTCTCCCACTTAAAAGATGAGAGGGGTCTCCAATTTTCATCATAGGTATACATCAACTATGAGAGACAAAATAAAAAAAAACAACCAGAAAATCACATTGAAGGATTTTTAATGAATTAATTGGTAAATTCCTCGGTAAAATAAGTATTTGGTCAATAACAAAAGTTCATCTCAATACTTTGTTATATACCCTTGTTGGCAATGACAGAGGTCAAATGTTTTCTGTAAGTTTTCACAAGGTTTTCACACACTGTTGCTGGTATTTTGGCCCATTCCTCCAGGCAGATCTCCTCTAGAGCAATGATGTTTTGGGGCTGTCGCTGGGCAACACAGACTTTCAACTCCCTCCAAAGATTTTCTATGGGGTTGAGATCTGGAGACTGGCTAGGCCACTCCAGGACCTTGAAATGCTTCTTACGAAGCCACTCCTTCGTTGCCCGGGCGGTGTGTTTGGGATCATTATCATGCTGAAAGACCCAGCCACGTTTCATCTTCAATGCCCTTGCTGATGGAAGGAGGTTTTCACTCAAAATCTCATGATACATGGCCCCATTCATTCTTTCCTTTACACGGATCAGTCGTCCTGGTCCCTTTGCAGAAAAACAGCCCCAAAGTATGATGTTTCCACCCCCATGCTTCACAGTAGGTATGGTGTTCTTTCTCCTCCAAACACGACAAGTTGAGTTTTTACCAAAAAGTTCTATTTTGGTTTCATCTGACCATATGACATTCTCCCAGTCCTCTTCTGGATCATCCAAATGCTCTCTAGCAAATTTCAGACGGGCCTGGACATATACTGGCTTAAGCAGGGGGACACGTCTGGCACTGCAGGATTTGAGTCCCTGGCGGCGTAGTGTGTTTCTGATGTAGCCTTTGTTACTTTGGTCCCAGCTCTCTGCAGGTCATTCACTAGGTCCCCCCGTGTGGTTCTGGGATTTTTGCTCACCGTTCTCGGGATAATTTTGACCCCACGGGGTGAGATCTTGTGTGGAGCCCCAGATCGAGGGAGATTATCAGTGGTCTTGTATGTCTTCCATTTTCTAATAATTGCTCCCACAGTTGATTTCTTCGCACCAAGCTGCTTACCTATTGCAGATTCAATCTTCCCAGCCTGGTGCAGGTCTACAATTTTGTTTCTGGTGTCCTTTGACAGCTCTTTGGTCTTGGCCATAGTGGAGTTTGGAATCTGACTCTTTGAGGTTGTGGACAGGTGTCTTTTATACTGATAATGAGTTCAAACAGGTACCATTAATACAGGTAACGAGTGGAGGACAGAGGAGCCTCTTAAAGAAGAAGTTACAGGTCTGTGAGAGCCAGAAATCTTGCTTGTTTGTAGGTGACCAAATACTTATTTTACTGAGGAATTTACCAATTAATTCATTAAAAATCCTTCAATGTGATTTTCTGGATTTTTTTTTTCTCATTTTGTCTCTCATAGTTGAGGTATACCTATGATGAAAATTGGAGACCTCTCTCATCTTTTAAGTGGGAGAACTTGCACAATTGGTAGCTGACTAAATACTTTTTTGCCCCACTGTATCTCTGAACCCTCCCTTAGTTATGCTGCTATTAGGTTTAGACAGCCGGGGGACCTCCAGTAATTTCACTGGGCTTCACTCCTTTCTTCACTCTCAATGAAATATTTTTTTTCTTTTGCTGGTCATTAACATCTGTTTGTTCTCTCCCATAGATTGAGTCCCCATCGTGCTGTTTGCTCTCTACATGTCTGTTCTTTTCATCCTCTCTATCCCCTCACCCCCCAGCCAGTCGCAGCAAATGACTGCCCCTCCCTGAGCCTGGTTCTGCTGGAGGTTTCTTCCTGTTAAAAGGGAGTTTTTCCTCTCCACCGTCGCCAAGCGTTTGCTCACAGGGATCGCGTGATTGCTGGGGTCTTTCTGCAATTGTGGGGGTTTCCCCTACAGTTGAAAGTGCTATGAGATGACTGTTGTTAAATGGCGCTATATAAATAAAGTTGAATTGAATTGAATTGAATTATTCCTGGAAACAGCCAAGGGGGAACATTACTCACTGGACTGATGTTAGCTATATCAATAGTGTGCAGCCCATACATTCTGGTCCTTCTTTCAGTTGTCCACCCAAACCCATGTCCCTGGAAATTAGAGTATTCCCAGCAGTCTTGTAGTGTTGTTTTTGAAATATTTGCTTCATCACTTCCTTGACCCAGTATGATAATGCCAGTTTATCTCTTCTCAAATCCTTTGGCATTTCTCCTGCTTCTATTAAAACTGCATTGTTTGGTGTTGTTTTGACATCTCCAATGCACAGGCGAAGCGCTCTATGCTGCTTTCTATTTTTTCCAGAGTCGTCTTTGCCGCTTCTCCATAAATCATGCATCCGTAGTCTATTGTCAGTCGCATTAGTGCTCTGTAAATGTCAATTAATGCCTGTTTATCTGCACCCCATTTGTGTCCAGCGACAGCTTTTATGAGATTAATGACTTTTTTGCATTTTGTCTCCAAATTTTCAACATGAATTCTCCATGTGTATGCACTATCAAACCACAATCCTAGATATTTGAACTCACTGACTTTCTCTGTTGGTTGATTATATAACATTAATGGTTCTGTACCAGTACTGCTTTTTTTGTGAAAGTCATATAGCAGGTTTTACTGTTTGAAAATTTAAATCCCCAGTCATATGACCACTTTTCCACTTTCTCCATTGTTTTCCTGATTTTTTTGAACACAAATTTCCAATTTCTTCCCCTCGTCCATATGGCTCCATCACCTGCATATAGTGCTGTTTTGATGGATCCCTCTTGATCCTCAAACATGTCATTAATCATTATATTGAATAAAACAGGGCTTATCACACTAAAGTTTGTCCTCTTAACTATCAATGTGTCATCATCCATTTTGCATTTGTGAACACAAACATTCCTTGCAGCTGCACAATCCTGTGCTTGTGTGGGACCCGTTGATTGCTGGGCTTCCATTTGAACTGAACTTCTCTAAGGAATTCCTGCTGTGTTTCTGACTATTCCTGCCTCTCTAACTGTCTTTAGAGCATCCGCATACAAGATTTTCTTAGTTATTCTGATTTCCTGGACTTGTCTAGCTTCCCTCTGCACAACACATCCTCCATATGCAGCACTGTGCTCACCTCCGCAGTTGCAACACTTTACTTTGGTGTCCTTGTCACATTTACCATATTCATGCCCCCCTCCACATCTCGCACATCTTAGCTTTCCCCTACATTGCTGAGCAGTGTGACCCATCCGTTGACATTTGTAGCACCTGAGTGGCTTTGGGATGTATTCTCTGACACTGAAATACATGTATCCTATTAGGACTGATTTAGGGAGCGTTTCCTCAAACTGAATCATGACAGACTGTGTGTCCTTCAGCAAACCTTCTTTTTTTTACTCTGTAGCCTTTTCACATCCTTCACCTTTCCTCCTTGGATCTCGTTTTTCACTTCCTCCATAGACATGCACAAAGGGACACCTGATATAACTCCCCTCAAGTTAGCTGTCACACCAGGAACATGCGCCTTCATTTGTTCTCCCTTTAGACATGACATTGTCAGAATTTTCTGTTACTGTTGTTTACTTGTGCATGAAATAACAGCTGGTTATTCTTCAAGAACTTTGCAAACTTAACTCTCCCAATTTCTTTCTCAATTGCTTTTGTTAGCTTAACTGGGTGATAGTGCCCCCCACCCTGATTGAACTCAATGACAACCTTGCAGTCATTCCCTGCATCCTCAAACTGCCATCCATTTTGGCCAGTTCATGTTTTCTTCGCATTGTTACTTCCTCTCGCATCGCTCTCATCTGACCCGCTTCTAAGTCTTGGTGCCCCCCTAGCTGCTCTTTTCCGGCCCCCAGGCCTGGATAGTGTCCAGCCCACCTCATCTTTATCGTACCCATCAGAGCTAGATGCCATAATGTTACAGAAAGCATACAGTTTTTGCTATCCACCACAAACAAATGAATCCAACCGCCAGCTGAACACAGACATAAATGCGGTCCCAATCTTCCTCTTCTTCTCTTCGATGCCTTCCAGTCCTCCCGGTAGACAACACCCAAAGTCAACTGTAGCGTCTGTCTCACTTCAATGAGGAAAAAGTCAGATGACATGTGACATGACCGTTCAGACTGAGGTTGCTTTGGAAAATATCAGATACGTATCCGAATTAGGACCACATATGAAAGTGGCCTGGGCCTGGTGTGAAAAAAATCGTATCTGTGCCATTCAGACTGTCATTAAAAAATCAGATATGGGTCACATTTGTGCAAAAAAAATCAGAATTGAGCATTAAAACCTGCAGTGTGACCGTAGAGGCTGCTTGATAACATATATATTGATATATAGATTTATTTTGGTTTGCAGTGAATTGACTGCAAACACAGTCAGCATTGAATAACGGAATTTCATAAACTCTGATTAAAGGAAAATACATATGCATTCTGCATAAGCAACAGCAAATTTGTAGTAAACACAGTCAACATAAAAACTTTGAACAAATTAAATTTGTAAACTCTGATCAAAAGAAAAGACGTGCATCCTGCATAAGTAACAGCACTAAACACGATTATAGTTTAGTGATGTGGGATGATGGGAGTTGTCTGCTAGTCGTTTAAACAAAAACTAAATATTACTCTGTTATTATACAACAGCCAACTGTTATGTATGCAAAACATGGACCAACGACGAGACCGAATGGTGAACTAGACAGGACTTTATTATAGACTCACAGATTATACAGAGGCACTCCCGCTAGGCTGAGAGGTGGCCAACGAGACTGCCCCTCTTCCGCACAGCCCTCTTATGCTCCGGGTGACGGTGGAACCGGAAGGTGAAGCCACCACCCATGTCACACCACATGTCCTAAGAACAATGCTACCCCCACCCCCCCACCTTCAAAATAGTCCAAAACACACATACAATTGAAACCCTCCCCAATTTGGAACCCAAATCAAATACTAAAACTAAACATACACACGTGGACAAAATTGTTGGTACCCCTCTGTTAATGAAAGAAAAACCCGCAATGGTCACAGAAATAACTTGAATCTGACAAAAGTGGTAATAAATAAAAATTCTATGAAAATTAACTAATGAAAATCAGACAATGCTTTTGAATTGTGGTTCAACAGAATTATTTTAAAAAACTAACTCATGAAACAGGCCTGGACAAAAATGATGGTACCCTTAACTTAATATTTTGTTGCACAACTTTTTGAGACAATCACTGCAATCAAACGATTTCTGTAACTATCGATGAGACTTCTGCACCTCTCAGCAGGTATTTTGGCCCACTCCTCATGAGCAAACTGCTCCAATTGTCTCAGGTTTGAAGGGTGCCTTCTCCAGACGGCATGTTGGCTACAGTCCTGTGGATCTTAAATTTCTGAATAATATGTGCAACTGTAGTCACAGGAAGATCAAGCTGCTTGGAGATGGTCTTATAGCCTTTACCTTTAACATGCTTGTCTATAATTTTCTTTCTAATCTCCTGAGACAACTCTCTCCTTTGCTTCCTGTAGTCCATGTTTAGTGTGATACACATCATGTCACCAAACAGCACAGTGACTACTTGTCACCCTTTAAATAGGCCGACTGACTGATTACAAGTTTGTAGACACCTGTGATGTTAATTAGAGGACACATCTTGGTTGAACATGTCCCTATGGTCACATTATTTTCAATCTTTTCTAGGGGTACCATCATTTTTGTCCAGGCCTGTTTCATGAGTTTGTTTTTTAAAATAATTCTGTTGAACCACAATTCAAAAGCACTGTCTGATTTTCATTGGTTAATTTTCATAGAATTTTTATTTATTACCACTTGTCACAGCCCGCTCTTGCCTGTCTCCCGCTCCAGCTGCGAGCACACCTGCGCCTCATCAAGCCCGGGCCATTTAGCCCGCTCCGCCTAGAGCCTCGGCCTGGAGCCGTCTGCTCACCAACGACCGTGCTACGCGCATTCGCCTTCTCTTCAATGCCTCTAAAGACTTCCAACCATCCCTTCCCACATAAGCAATCATCCTTCGTCTCACCTTTTCTCGACTGGAGAAAAGGATTGGATTTTCTCAACTGGAGAAAAGGTGAGACGAAGGATGATTGCTAACGTGGGAAGGGATGGTTGGAAGTCTTTAGAGGCGTTGAAGAGAAGGCGAATGCGTGTAGCATGGTCGTTGGTGAGCAGACGACTCCAGGCCGAGGCTCTAGGCGGAGCCTTGATGAGGCGCAGGTGTGCTCTCAGCTGGAGCGGGAGACAGACGAGAGCGGGCTGTGACAGTACTCCCCCCCCTGAGCAGCGCTTCCCGGCGCTGGCTTACTTGAGTGCGCCAGGTGGAACTCCGCGATGAGGCGTTCGTCCAGCATGAATAATGGGCGCACCCAGGACCTCCACTCGGGGCCATACCCCTCCCAATCCACCAGGTAGTGTAGCCCACGACCTCGGCGGCGGGAGTCCAGGATGGAAGAGACCCTCCACGCCGGGTCGCCGTCCATCATCACGGGAGGGGGTGGAGCCCTAGGGAGAGGACAGAGAGGATGAGACACCACAGGTTTAATGCGGGACACATGGAACGTCGGACAGACGCGGAGGGAGGGGAGGAGAGCCAGACGCACAGCCACCGGATTGACGATCTTAGTGATGGGGAATGGGCCAATGAAACGTTGGGCCAGCTTCTTCCTCTCGGCCTTCAGGTTGATGTCCCACGTAGACAGCCAGACTCGCTGACCCACCTGATAATGCGGTGCGGCCATCCTGCGGCGATTAGCCGTCCTGGTGTTACGCTCAGCCGTGCGTAAAAGCGCACCGCGCACAGCTGTCCAAATGCGTCGACAGCGCCTGAGATGGGCCTGGATGGATGGCACTGCCACCTCCCCCTCCTCTTCAGGGAACAGCGGGGGGTCATATCCAAGCGATGCCCGGAAAGGAGACATCCCGATGGCTGATGACAAGGTGGCGTTATGCGCATATTCAACCCAGGGCAGATGGGCGCTCCAGGAGGAAGGGTTGGAGGAGGTGACGCAGCGCAGCGCAGCTTCCAGCTCCTGGTTCGTCCGCTCGCACTGCCTGTTGAACAGGGGGTGGTGACCGGAGGACAGGCTCACCGTGGCCCCCAAGGCCTTGCAGAAGCACGTCCAGACCCTGGACACAAACTGGGGCCCCCGGTCGGAGACGATGTCCACTGGAATCCCATGCAAACTGACAACGTGTTGGACCAGTAAGTCCGCCGTCTCCCGTGCCGTAGGAAGACCGTGGAGCGGCACGAAGTGGGCGGCCTTAGAGAACCGATCCACGATGGTCAGGATGGTGGTGAAAGAGTTGGACGTTGGGAGACCGGTGACGAAATCTAAGGCTACATGAGACCAGGGTCGGCTGGGGGTCGGTAGAGGGTGTAGGAGGCCAGCTGGAGGAGAGGAAGATGTCTTGCCAGTCGCACACTGGAGACAGGGGGGAGACTGGAGACTGGGGCAGGCGCGGACGTAATTGGCGACGTCGCCCTGGAGACCCGGCCACCAAAAGGACCTCTGGAGGAGCTCAATCAGTCGGGAGATCCCAGGGTGACAGGCGAGCTTGGTGGTGTGGGCCCAGTGGATGACGTCACCCTGGACCGACAAAGGGATGAACAGCCTTCCTGCTGGACCGCCGCCAGGATCCAGTTCGGTCTCCTGTGCCCTCCGGACCTTATCCCTGATGGACCAGGAGACGGCGCCCACGACACACGAGGCCGGCAGGATGGTGTGGTCCCGGTCCTCGGGGGCTTCTGGGGCGAACTGCCTGGACAGGGCGTCCGGTTTACCGTTCTTCGAGCCCGGACGATATGTGATAGTGAACCTGAAGCAGCCAAAGAACAAAGACCAGCGCGTCTGGTGGGCATTCAGGCGCTTGGCCACCCTCAGGTACTCCAGGTTCTTGTGGTCTGTCCAAACCACGAAAGGCTGAGCCGCCCCCTCGAGCCAGTGACGCCACTCCTGGAGCGCGAGCTTGACTGCCAGGAGCTCTCTGTCGCCGACGTCATAATTCTTCTCCGGAGCAGAAAAGCGCCGGGAGAAAAAGGTGCAGGGGCGAATCACCCCGTCCACTGGTGAGCGCTGAGACAACACCGCCCCCACCCCCATATCAGAGGCGTCCACTTCCACAAGGCACTGCAGGGAGGGGTCCACCTGGGTCAGGACCCGGAAGGAGGAGAACTCTGTCTTCGGCGCAGCGAAGGCAGCCTCAGCATCCTCAGCATCCTTGATCCACTGAAAAGGCACCTTGGGGGAGGTGAGGCGGGTCAAGGGAGAAGCGATGGCGCAAAATTTAGGGACAAAACGCCGGTAAAAATTGGCGAAGCCGAGGAACTGCTGGACCTGCTTCCTAGATGAAGGGGTGGGCCACTCGACGACCGCCTTGACCTTGGCAGGGTCGGGGATGATCTGGTTGTGTGAAATAATAAATCCCAGGAAGGAGGTCTTGTCGGCGTAGAATTCACACTTCTCCGCTTTTACATAGAGTCTGTTCTCCAAAAGGCGCTGAAGGACCTGCCTCACGTGAACCTGGTGCTCCTCCCGCGACCGGGAGAAGATCAATATGCCGTCCAGGTACACGAAGACGAACACCCCCAGGAAATCACGGAGGACGTCATTAATTAGGCGCTGGAAGACGGCCGGCGCGTTGGTGAGCCCAAACGGCATGACAAGATATTCAAAATGACCGCTGGGCGTTCGGAACCCTGTCTTCCACTCGTTGCCCTCCTGGATCCGGATGAGATGATATGCTCTGCGGAGGACCAGCTTCGTAAACCAGGTGGCCCCCTGCAGAGAATCAAAAGCCGAGTCCATTAATGGCAGCGTATACCTGTCCTTGACTGTAATATCATTCAGCGCCCGGTAGTCGATGCACGGCCGAAGGGACCCATCCTTCTTGGCAACGAAGAAGAAACCTGCTCCGACTGGAGACAAAGAAGGATGAATAATGCCGGAGCTGAGCGATTCCTTGATATAGGAGTCCATGGCTTCATGCTCCGGGGCTGACAGGTTGTACAATCAACTGGAGGGTAAGGACGCCTTCGGGCGGAGGTTGATGGCGCAGTCATCGGGGCGGTGGGGGGGAGGGACAGCCCTTTGGACTTGCTGAAGACTATTCCTAGGTCATGAAACTCTGGAGGAACCGAGGAGAGGTCTGGAGGGGGCACGCTGGAGGAAGAGGGAGGGAGTGAGGGGGCACAGGCGGCAGACTGGAGGCAGGCGCCCAAATAAAAAGTGCTCCAGGAGAGGATGCTACCTGACTGCCAATCAAAAGTTGGGATGTGCAGGCGCAGCCAGGGGTAGCCCAAGATGACGGAGGCAGCCGAGGTGGGCAGCATGAAGAAGCTAAGGACCTCCCGGTGGTTACCAGAGATAATGACCGGGACTGGGACTGTCCGGTGTGTAACTTTCTCCAGGGGAGTGGCAGAGACTCAAGGGAACCAGCAACAGTTGGCAGGGGATGCCCAGACGGGTTGCCAGGCCCTTGGAAACGAAGCTCTGCTCTGCCCCCAAGTCCACCAGTGCGTGAGTGAGGTGTTCAATGGGGTTATGACAGAACCTAATCGGTAACATGCACTTGGATAGGGCGTTAGGTTGGGATGCATCCGCGAGGCCCCCTATAGTGACTCGCAGACTCCCCCTTTTTGGCCTTACTGGGCAAGACTCCAAGGCATGCTGGTCATCTCCACAGTACATGCAGAGACCCAGCTCCCTACGGCCCTGTTTCTCTGCCTGTGGGAGCTTAGCCCGGCCAATCCGCATCGCCTCCGGCTCGTCGGCGGACTCAGGCGCTGGCAATGCCAGGGGGCGAGGTTGAGAGGAGCGGGGGAGAGCTCCGCTTGAGTGGCTGGAGGCTTCCGCTCGGCAGCCCGCTCTCTCAACCTGTTATCCAGGCTAATGGTAAGGGAAATCATCTTGGAGAGCCGCTCCAGCGGATCCCTACAGGCCAGTTCGTCCCGAAGGCTAGAGCTCAGGCTACGGATGAAGATGCTACAGAGGGCAGCATCTCCCCACCCAACTTCCGCTTGCACAACCGGAAATCGACAGCATAGTCGACTGCCGACCGCTACCCCTGGCGAAGGTTTAGCAACCGGTTTGTTAGCACGTTATCACTGTCCGAATGGTCAAACACCTCATTAAAGTCTCGGACGAATTGAGCATAGGTCAGGTTAGCGTAGCTGGGCCGCGCCATGACGGCGTAGGCCCAGGCTAAAGCTCACCCTTCCAAGAGGTTGGCGATGTAACCAATTCGGCTGTGATCCGTCGGGAAGTCCCCGGGGACATGCTGGAACCACCGACTCACATTGGAGAAGGAACCCACCGACCTCACTGAGCTTGCCCGCTGAAGCACGTGGGCGTAGGAATGGGATGTGAGCCGGGTTGGTGGCCCCGGGTTAGCCTGGCCAGCCGGAGGAGCGGCGGGAGCTAGCCCGCCTTGAGGAGCCGGAGGAAACACCTGCGGGGGATCCAGACGATCCAGCCGGCGAGTGACTGCGGTGAGCTGATTTAAAATTACCTGTTGCTGATGTAAGACCTGATTGACTCGAGCCTCCAAGTTGGTTAACCGGTGTGCGAGCCCGCTGTCCGCTGGGCCGCGCTGCTGGAGCCGTACTGACATGAGTTCTGGCCCAGGGAACACGCACACAGGCTCGAGTCAATTGCAACAATGATTTATTGAATATTAAGCGTGTATGGATGCATGAGTATGAGAGTGGATGTGTTGCTGGAAGACAGGATGCGCCGAGGGCGGAGCAGCACGCCGTGCAGCCAGGCAACCTTGCAGATGTTCTTGGTGGCTGACGTCAGCAAGCCACAGGTCTCCTGCCTGGAAGACAGCGCTCCAATGCGCGCTCGGCGCTGTGGGTGAGAGTTGGATGACGACGGGGGGAGAATCCGCCGCCAGGGAATCCACCTGTGCACAGAGGAGAAAGACTGGAGAAAAGGTGAGACGAAGGATGATTGCTTACGTGGGAAGGGATGGTTAGAAGTCTTTAGAGGCGTTGAAGAGAAGGCGAGTGCGCGTAGCACGGTCGTTGGTGAGCAGACGGCTCCAGGCCGAGGCTCTAGGCGGAGTGGGCTAAATAGCCCGGGCTTGATGAGGTGCAGGTGTGCTCACAGCTGGAGCGGGAGACAGGCGAGAGCGGGCTGTGACACCACTTTTTGTCAGATTCAAGTTATTTCTGTGACCACTGTGGGTTTTTCTTTCATTAATAGAGGGGTACCAACAATTTTGTCCACGGCGCTGTATGTTCTAGGGTCTGATCTGGATGGTTTATGGATTTGCAGTAAAATATATTGGAACAAACAACCTCTGTGGTCTTACTGGGTGCAGGACTTGCTGACTTCCAATAAAATCATACAGAAAACAATAAAAAGAAATGCATATTTCCTGAGCCTTAGTTGACAATGATGTGAACACTGATTTATATTAGATACAATTATAAATTCACTTAAACTCATAAACCTGGTTCTTCTCTTTTCAGAAATAAATCTTAAAAAATAATTGTTTAATGTATTTATGGCTGAAACTTTACCAGTCTTCTCAGACTGGTAAACTTTCAGAACAGTCTTCTCTTCACATGTACTACACATTTGTTTAAAAAATAAAATACAGTATAAATGTCAGATTTTTGCTTATGTTTAGTGAGATTTACTCACCTGACATGAAAATATAGAACAATTTATTCTGATTAAGCTCCAAGTATGCTCTGAATATGCTCATCATGTTAATACAATCATGTTTCTGTACATCATGTGATATGTTACAGATGATAAATTATCATGCAAGTGTAACAGGTTAAATGGGTCAGACATGGTTAACCCAACAGCTTCATTCTCCTTTAATGCACTGACTATAGTTTTATGCATTTGATAGAAATTGTTTCATACTGGTTTTTTATGTGTTTCGGAATGTGTAATTAAGGCTCTTGCATACGTTTTGATGGACAAGGAAGACCGCAAGTTACGTAATTCTGGATTGCTCTGTGATCTGTTGGTCATACCTTTTTGCTCCGTGATCTGTTGCTTATACCTTAGGGATCCAGTGGAGGGAGTTGGTGCTCTGCATCTCACTTAAACCAGACGAGTGAAGGCAGCAGATGCATGTGTGATCATTTCTTCTTCCCTCACTACTTTTCTTCCCTATTTAAGGGTACAACATTTGGAGACACTGCTGGGATGGTTTGGCTGGAGGAGTGTTCCTAAATGGTAGTGGAACCCTCTCCTCGATCATCCCTCAAATTTCCCAGGCATCAGAGGAGTTCAGTCCAGCAGTTAAAGAGGTCTCCAGATAAGTTGGCACTCTGCATCCTGAAGTGAGCAAAAGTGCCCACTAGGGAGCGGCAAGAAACCAGTAAGGTCTACTAAAGCTTCATTTTGCTGCTAACGCTAACTTGAGATGAGATGATGAGATTCAACTTTATTGTCATTACAACATGTATGAATACAAGGTAACGAAACGTGACTTGGCATTTGGGCACGCTCTGCAGAGTGCATCCAAGGCCGGGGCAGCCGCTAGGCGCCAGTCATAAAGAAGAAAGGAAAAAAAAAAGAAAAGAGAGAGGATATGACACAGTAGGCGAGAGAAAAAAACATGTTTTATCAAATTGATGCTTAATGAGTAAGCGAAATTTTGATTGCAGGCTAAAAAACCCTCAATGCATATTTAGCAGACATTTAGTAGACAAATCACACAGCAGAGGGAGAGCAGTGTGTGTATATCAGTATGATGATGATGTCAGTGTGTGTGCAGTGTTGAGTGTATCAGTTACTGGAGTACAACAAATAGTCTCCTAGGCAACGATAGATGTTATAGTTCATGAACGCTGTCCCTGAAGAGTTCTGTTTATTGCACAGCAGCGGTGTTTGGGTTAGCAGAGCCAGCTGACACATCCGCTTATCTCAACTCTGGAGGAGTGAGTTATCCAGGGGCGCCGATCAAGGCCGAATCTGCACAGACAGAGTATAGGATTTCCCTGTTCTCATATTCTGAGCTTACAATTCAAATTAACATTCACTGGCTTTAAATTCATATCATTCCCTGGAGAGCACAAAGCGACTCCAGATGTTTCCCCTTCTAAACACAGATGAACATGTCCGGTAGAGTCCATCTCTCTACAGTGCATGCAGATGGTAAATTCCATGTTGGTCATTTGCCGCTATTTCGTGCACTCCCCATCTGGTCGAATTATTGAGAAGCAGCTCCGCCGGGTCCGCATTTTGATTAGCTCTTCCAGTTAAATTTTCGATACACCAGGAGAACTCCAAAGCCCAATCGGCAGAAATCCTGTGATCGTAAAGCCAAAACAGGTAGATGTTTTTCTACATCTTCAGTCGAATCATACAGACACATGAGTTCCAATCCATGGGTCTCTCCACATTTGGGCTCCCCCGGGCCCAATTCTCTGTTTGAAAAGGTGGTGTCAATTGCGTTTAAAGCCCAGCTTATATCCATTTTCCGTATTTTCCATTTGGGTTGAGATCAGCAAGATGGTGAGACGGCACAGACACTCACTCAGACGCAGCAAGCTGGGATTAGGTCAGGAAGGCAGGATAGGAGGAGGGACGAAAAATGCGACTGCTCTCACTGAAGGCAGAAGGAAGAAGAAAAACTTCTCAGATAAAATGGAGTCGGAATGTGAAAAGTTGCAGCTGGAAATTAAAGGAGCACTGTATAAACTGACTGTTGAATGACTGATAAAGGTACACAATGCACTACAAATTTCAGGGCAAGTCAAGGAACATGTAACAGGCAAAACTCGCAGTAAAGTGATCACACACATACTGTAATAAGGTACCTAGAACGGGAAGAGTTGTCTGAGTTAGAGGAAGAAGGCATGTCAGCCCTTCTTAACATTCAAGATATAATTGACAAAATCCAAATGACATCAGTAAATGAGCAGAAAGATGAATGGGGAGAAGAGACACGGGACACGAGCATGATCCTCCCTGAAAAAGCAAGCACACCACTGGGAAACGTGCCCACAGTGCCCTCTAGCGGCAACATGTGGCAAAAAGATTTTAAGATATCAGGCCAGATTGGTGAGCTGGGTTAGAGAGATCGGTTAACTTTCTCGAGCCTTGCCAGACAGATTGAAAGTGGGCTTAGTAAAGGCTACCCAGAACTAGAGATCACTGATGCTGTTATTTGTGCCATCACACCAGGCCTGCAGTTAAGAAGTTACCTAGAAGGAAAAGACAAACTGACACTCCCTGCCTTTCGACGTATTCTTAGATGGCATTATCAGGAGAAAGGGGCCACCGAGTTATATAGACAACTAACCTCGAAAGCTCAGGGCAGTAAAGAAACCCCTCAAAACTTTCTGATAAGGACAATGGACCTGAGGCAGAAAATCTTGTTTGCTTCTCAGGAGGCGGAAAGTAGTTTAAAGTATGATCCAGCACTCGCCCAGAGTCTTTTTATGCACACTGTCTTAACAGGCCTGCAGAACGACAATGTTAGAAGTGCCCTACACCCTACCTCCTACAGACAAACACAGCAGATGAACTGTTAATGGAGAAACTGAACATTGCTTGCAACAACGAAAAGGAAAGACAGGACAAAAAGAAATATGTTGCTCCATCTAAAGTAATAAATGTGAACACTGTACAGTCAAGTGAAGCCCAGGTTGAAAAGAAAAGTACAAACCAACAGCAAACAGTGACTTTGCCCCCTGATCTGCTATCTGAAATTAAAGAAATCCGCTCTGATATGGTGTTATTAAAAGACTTGAAAGCTGAGGTCTGCCAAATTCGAGAAACCATGCAAAAGTCAATCCCTGCTCCACCACAACCTTCATCACAAAGCAAAGGACCCGCACATGTGTCTGCCACTTACCCAATGTTTTCCTCCCCTCAGTCATCATCCTATGAACCTGAGTCAAATGCTATGCCCCCCATTACCATCAGCCACCAGTCCCACAGCACAATTACCAGCAGACCTACAGCCAGGGGCGGCTGCAGGAGACAGCCCAGTTCCAGCAAAGGTTCGCACCTCAGTGGCATTACTCAGCACCACGGCCCCGACCAAGGTGTTTCTCCTGTGCTCAGACTGGTGAAAACTACTGTCAACATTGCTTCAGGTGTGGAAGTAATGAGCATTTCAGAGCAGGTTGTAAAGTGCAGAGACCATCAGAGACCATCAGAAACCATACGAAAGGGCTCTTTAAACTAAACAGGGTTGCTCCCACAGGGCACAGGGCAACCAGCAAAACAAGTAAGTCCCAATTTTGTGCAAACTGTGAAAGAGAAGAAAACAGAGGGAAATTTAAATGCTGCTCGGTGAGTAAAACAACACTATACTGTTCAAAAGAATGTCAAAAGACTAATTGGCCAGTACATAAACAACAATGTAAACCATACACATGCTTAGCTATGAAGAAGAAGGTAACTCAGCCATGTGAGAAAGTTAAGTGTCAGGAAAACACTGTACCAAAGAAAACACTGACTGTCAGAGAGCTGGTAGGCAAAAAGTGTCTCATAAGGTGCTTCGTAAACAGACAGAATGTCCAAGAACGTTGGGATACAGGCTCACAGGTCTGTGCCATAGATCAGATTTGGAAAGAAAACTACTTACCTGATGTATCATTAAGAGATGTCACAGAGCTTATCGATTCATGTGATCCTCTGCACCTTGAAGATGCTAATGGTACAGAAATGCCCTATATTGGTTGTCTTCAAGTACCCTTTAAGCTCACAGCTAATGATAATGAGTTAATGATACCCATATTGGTGCTTAAAGGAGAACAACAATAGTGTACTATCATAGGCTTCTATGTTATTGAAAGATTAGTGTTGGATAGCGTACAAGGCAAGAAGAAGCCAGGTGGCAAAGAAAAACTGATAAAGGCAGTTAGAACAGCTTTTCCTTACCTCAGGAAAAACAAAGCAAGAATCTTTATCAATGCAGTGAATATTGGGCAAACAGTTGAACATAATGTGAGGACAACAAACGAGAGGGTAAGTGTACTTAAAAAACAGCTCATTACAGAGTAAGTGTAGAGTACAAGCCCCACCTTTTAGAGAGAACAAAAACCTGATTTTTGAGCCTAATGAGAACCGCTGCTGACCTGAAGGATTAGAGTTTTGTGACACCCTGGTTTCAGTAAAGGCAGATAGAGCCCCAAAAATCTTTGTTAGTGTGCAAAATCCCACAAGTCATGACATTACACTGCCTGGAAGGACTGTTATTGGAACTGTGCAGCCTATGAGATCAGCCTACCCTCTCAATCTGTTCAAAACTGGAGTCACCACCTGTAGCTGTCCACCATGTCCAAGCTCAGACATCCTCCAAAAGCACACCTGCCCATGAGCAATGGGACCCTCCTGTTGACTTGACCCACTTTGATGAAAAACAGCGACAAGTAGTCAGCCAGATGTTAAGAGAGGAGCCAGGCTCATTCTCCCGCACTGATGATGACATAGGCTGTATCAGCAATCTGCAAATGAAGATTTCATTAAAGGATACTGAGCCAGTATCAAAAACTTATCTCTCTGTCCCAAAACCATTATACAAGGAGATGAAAGACTACTTACAGGATTTGATAGTGCAAGGATGGGTTGAAAAGTCCACATCATCCTATTCTTCCCCTGTTGTCTGTGTAGGAAAGAAGGATGGTACCTTGCACTTATGTATAGACTGCAGAGAGCTCAACAGAACAACTCACCCAGACCGCCACCCAATACCGAGACTGCAGGACATTATGGACAATCTGGGAGGAAACACACTCTTTTCACTGCTTGACCAGGGAAAGGCATATCACCAGGGGTTTGTGGCAAAAGACAGTAGGCACTTAACTGCTTTTATGACCCCCCAGGGATTATATGAGTGGATCAGGATTCCATTTGGACTCATGTCAGCACCTGTCACGTTTAAGCGTTGCATGGAAGAGTGCTTGGATGGGTTAAGGGATGAAATATGTGTGCCTCATCTTGACAATATCCTTGTTTTTCAGCGGGACATTTGCAAACCACGTCAATGATGTCAGAAAAGTGCTGCAATGTTTGAGAGAGCATGGAATAAAATTGAAACCCAGAAAATGTGAACTGTTTAAAGCTAAAGTGCGATACCTTGGAAGGATTGTATCTGCTGAGGGAAATCAGATGGACCCAGCTGACACTGCTACTGTAATGTCCCTGAAAGACAAACCACCAGGTACTGTAGGTGAGCTGCAAGCCATTTTAGGACTGTTATTATTGGCAGTACATCCAAGACTTTTCACATATTGCTAGCCCCTTGTACAACCTCCTTAAAGCCCCTGTACAGGCTGACAACATGTAAAACAGAAACAAAAACAGAAAATGGCACACAAAACAGAACAACAGAGGAACCCCATCTAATACTCCGATCGAATGGAAGGATGTGCATCAGTCAACGTTGGAGCAGTTGATAGACTGCTTTCTAAAGCCTCCTGTCCTTGGCTTTCCAGAGTTTTCACAGCCTTTTATCCTTCATACTGATGTGTCCAACCAGAGACTGGGTGCTGTATTGTATCAGAGACAGAGCGGGAAGCTTCGTGTGATTGCTTACGGCTCCTGTACTTTAACTGCAGCAGAGAAAAATTATCACCTGCATGCAGGCAAGCTAGAGTTCTTAGCACTCAAATGGGCAATTAGAGAAATTTTGTGACTACCTTTATTATGCACCATTCTTCACCGTGTACAGTGACAATAATCAACTGACCTACAGTATGTACTGTCTACCGCCAAACTGAATGCAACTGGGTGCCGTTGGGTGGCAGAACTCGCTGATTTCCACTTCACAATCAAATACCGCCCTGGCAAGGAAAGTATCGATGCAGACAGCTTGTCTGGGATGCCTTTTGATATTGAAATGGCTATGAAAGAGTGCACAGAGGAAATGTCATATGATGTCATCAGTGCAGCTACACAAGCGGTAGAAAACCAAGATGAATCCAGTGTGCACGACACCACACAGGTGCAGGACACACAGACAGCCAGCGGTTGAAGGATGACAAGCAGCTAAACATGTCATCACTGGTCAGATTGGGGAGGGGCCCAGAGAATACTATAGAGGCAGATATTGTTTTTGCAAAGTCACACACCGATTCCACATTAAGTTTTGTGGCTTCTAACTGCCGGAGTCGGATGTCATTAATGCTGGCGTGGATAACAATTGTGGAGTATTTACAGTTACTTTTAGCCAAGATTTTCAAGTTTGATTCCATGTCGCCTGCTCTGGCCCCAGAAATGCATTTGACTATGGCTGCTGGAGTCTCTAGGTCCATGTTTCTGGCTACAGAGTCGCCAATGATCAGAGTTTTTTCCTCAGCGGGTGTGTCGCTGAGTGGGGAAAAGTGATTAGAAACATGAACAGATTGGTGGTGAACCGGGTCCTTGTGACTAGGCTTCCTTCTCACCATCACCCACCCATTCTCCTCACTGCTAAGGAGGACTGGCGGACCGCTAGTAGGCCGCCCTATGCTAGGGAGCTCCGCTGCAGCTAAGGGGAGTCCGTCATTATTAACTGGCGCAGACGGTGTTTCAATGCAGCAAAGCCAGGATTCCAAATCAGACAACCTTGCCTCGAGCGCCTCAAAAAGACAACATTTATTACATTTACCATTATCACTAAAAGAGGCAGAGGTGTAGCTAAACATCTGACAGAGAGAGCACACCAGAGGAGAAGGGGAAGGAGAGCTAGTAGCCATAGCTAGAGGCTAACACGAAGCTAACAAAAACACAGATGAAAGGTGAACAGAAGGCTAAAGAGGGCGATTAGATGACACTGAATGTGCACATAGGTGCAAGAGGCTTGATAAACAGAAGTGAGAGCTAGCGGTAGATGGAAAAAAGTGATTAAAATACAATTAAAGGCAAAAATCCTCAGGAGAATGAGGAGAGCTAACCACAGAGCAAACCACACAGACAGCCAGCAACACAGGAAGTCACGATACGTTACCACAGCAAGCTGCCGCTCCAAATGCAATTGTGCAACTGTGGGGGTTTCCCCTACAGTTGAAAGTGCTATGAGATGACTGTTGTTGTGAAATGGCACTATATAAATAAAGTTGAATTGAATTGAATTATTTGTCGATATTTTCCATAAATTCCACTGCAAAGAGAAAAATATTAAATATTCCTGATTCGTCCAACAGATGGCACTGTGAAACTGTCTGGTTGTTTACTGGAGAATCTCGACTCCCACAAGTTTGGATTATGTCAACCATAAATCTGCCAATTTGAAACATTCCTTTGCCAAAGAGCAGAAAAGGGAGAATGACTAAGTCGTGGAGAAGGGATTAACTTTCACTTTATGGCCAATGGATAGTGTTACAGCTCTGGTCCTCGGATGACAGAAGCAGTTCATGACCAGACTTTTGAGTTGAAACAATTTTCTTCAGCAAAGAATGATTTTATAAATTGGAACCAGAAAAATAGGTTAATGCTACACCCTGCTTCAGAAGTAAGCATGACCCATTTTCTCTCTCTGCTGTGCTCCGGTCTGATGCCAGTGCCAGTTTAAGTATGTCAAAAATTTCTCCTGTTGAGATCTAGGTCTAATCACAACTCCGACCAGAAATATAAAATTTAGGAAAGGTAATATCCATCTTTTCATTAACCTCCGTTCCTTTTGAGAGTAATACAAATTTTCCTTTTTTTAATAAATCAGTTTTTATCATTTTCTTCATAAAACTACATTCAGTTTTCCTAACCATTCTGTTTTACAGCTATCTTATGGTCCTTTTCCATTTTCCATCACAGTGCCAATTTAAGCTATGGTTTTCTTTGGTTCCACAAATGTTCGATAATACACATTATGCAGTAATCCATCAACAGTTTGTGATGTTTGATACTTGTTGATCATTTCACATTGCCTTAAAAGTCACTTGAATGCAATACCGGTACCTTATCTAAGCTGAGTTTGATCATTAAATTGTTAAAGGTGCATTGATGTTTCTAATTAATTTTTTGTGTCCATTTTCTTGATTAACACAGGAGAATTCATTGATTTTTTTGATACTGATTCATTGCTGGTACAAATATTGAATTATTAATAAAACTGTCCATTCTTCCTGGACTGGCGCCCCACAAGCTTATGTGTGTCGGTAATGAAGCGAAACCTCATTACCACCCACCCACCCATGCATATATATATATATATATATATATATATACACACACACATGTATATATATATATATATATATATATATATATATATATATATATATATATATATATATATATATATATATATATATATATATATATATATATATATATATACATACATATATATATAATTTATTTAATATCTGTGCCGACATAACGCTCCCCTACAAGGGGTAAGAGTAGGCAAAGGGGAAGGAGTTGACATAATTATAGACCCAGGAACAAAAGCTCAGACTCGAGTGTATACAATTAATCCTTTTATTGCTAACAGTGGGTGTGTGGGTGCGTGTATGTACAGTGTGTGTGTTGTGCGTGTGATGATGAAGTGCTGTACAGGAAACGTGCCCGGGGGAGAGCAGAACGCCGTTCAGCCTGGCAACCCTATAATGACAGAGCAGAGATGTTAATTCAGTCCACTGAGTGAAGAGCTTGATAGTAATAGTTGCTTACTTTGCAGATGGTCGTGGAGATGCTCAGGTTGGCCTTGAGGGCTGCAGCCAGGGAGACAGAGTCCTGACTCCATGCAGGGGATTGGGCTAGTAGCCCTGTTGTGGCAATGAAGGCTAGACCGCCGCTGGGAGGAGTGGATTCTGCTGCCGGGGAGATCCACCTGTGCACAGGGGAAGACGACTGACAAAGGTGAGTTATAATTAGGCTTACGTGAAGCGACGAGGAGATCAGGATCTCTGATGATGAAGCCAGGGATTTGGCTGTTGACGCGAGGCGTGTCAGAGGAAGAATGTCAGACGGCTCCGTGCCGAGTCTCAGGCAGGCCCGGTTATAAAGGCCGCTGGAGATTGCGGGGGGGCTGGAGCCTATCCCAGCATCTTTGGGCGTGAAGCAGGGTACACCCTGGACAGATCGCTAGTCCATCGCAGGGCCAACACAGAGAGACATACAACCATTCACTCTCACAGTTATACCTAAGTACAATTTAGAATCCCCAGTTTGATGCCAATTAACCTAACTTGCATATTAAACATAATTTTCCATCCACAAAATTGTGGCTAGTGAAAAGGCTGAGTGGTTAGTAGCTTTGGAATATCACTGGCCACAGTGGCTGGTGAGCAAAAAAGTTCATGTCAAGTCCTGGTCATAACCAAACAAACTTATTTCTGTCATCTTATGTAATCATGACCTTTAACATAGAACAGGGTAATGATTATTTTAGTTATAGTTAAAGCCATTATACAGAACAACAAAGAAAAACAGAACAGATTATCAAACCTGGAAAACATTTAAAACTAAAGTATTTTTTTTTTCAAAAATATTCAGGATTTTGTAAATACCATAAAGGAAGCTGCATATTTAACATGAACTTACCTTATCACGTCCTGGTCATAACCAAACAAACTTATTTCTGTCATCTTATGTAATCATGACCTTTAACATAGAACAGGGTAATGATTATTTTAGTTATAGTTAAAGCCATTATACAGAACAACAAAGAAAAACAGAACAGATTATCAAACCTGGAAAACATTTAAAACTAAAGTATTTTTTTTTCAAAAATATTCAGGATTTTGTAAATACCATAAAGGAAGCTGCATATTTAACATGAACTTACCTTATCACAAATGTGTAGAGCAATAACCAATGTCATAAAGCCAGTGGATGGATACCTGCCATTCTTTTCCAGCCATGTGTAATGAATGTACCTCATGAATGCTGGGTTAACCACCATTACTTGATGTAATTCACAGTTGGTCCATAACCTTCTTTTTAGCAACAACTAATATTATTTCAGTCATAACCATACTCAACAAGTCCTTGTTAGCTTTTATCTTTGCTTTTACTGGCATATATGATCTGAGGGAAACAGAAGGACAAACCTAAAAAACCTCCAAACTGCTTAAAGCAACATTATGTAAGATTTTCATCTTAAAGTAATGCTTCCAAAATTATTTTGATGGTATGTCAGCCTTTTGCTATGTGGATGTCACTTCCACCATACCCTGAGTGAGCCTGCTTTAAATGCGACAGTAATATATACCATTCCTCCTCCTGGTAGGAATTCTAAAAAGACTACAACATTTCACACCATAAAGTGCTTTGTTAATTCTTGGATAAAGTGTCCCATATATGTCAAAGAGTCCCAATGATGATCTTATGCGACTCAGGCCGTAAAATGTATCTAAATGGTCAAATGTGACAATCTTTCACTTATTAATGAAAGCAAAACTTCTGGCGAGGGGTGTGCCATATCGGAATAATTGCAGTAAAAACTTGATCCTGGCTGTGTAATGACATCACACCATTACACTGATGATGTAAGTTGTGTACTACATAGCCAAACAAACATGGTGTGGAAAAGCAGCAGCCGCTCCATTGCTGAAGTTATCTGAAATCAGACCATTGGTTTGACTCTGACCAAAAGCTGTTAATTATAGTAATTATAGTTCTTTGCCTGGTTTGAGCACACCTCCCCCCCCAAACCCGTCCCCTCTCCTCCCCTCACTCCCCCTTCCCCCCTCTCTCTACAGGTGCTTGAGGTGAGGAGGCACCTGAGAGCAGTGAACCCCTGCAGAGCTGCTGGTCCAGACGGGATCCCAGGAGCGGTGGTCAACGCATGTGCAGACCAGCTGGCAGGGATCCTCACCAAGTTGTTCAACCTCTCCTTGACACACGCCACCGTCCCCTCCTGCCTCAAGACCTACACCATCATCCCCATCCCCAAAAAGGCCGCAATTGACAGCCTGAATGACTACAGACCCATAGCACTCACGTCTGTAGTCATGAACTGCTTTGAGCAACTGGTATCCCAGCACATCAGGAATTGTCTTCCCCCCTCCTCTGACCCCCATCAGTTCACCTACAGGGAGAACCGGTCTACGGAAGACACCATCACCTCCACTCTCCACAGAGTGCTGAGCCACCTGGAGAACCCAAGGAGCTACGTGAGGATGCTCTTTGTGGACTTCAGCTCAGCTTTTAACACCATCATCCTGGACATCCTGATCAACAAACTGCACCTCCTACAGACCCCCCCCCCCCCCAACCTGCTCCTGGAAAAAGAACCTCTCACAGTCAGACTTGGCCCCCCCACTCTTCCACACTGTCCCTCAGCACCGGCTCCCCCCAAGGCTGCGTACTAAGCCCTCTACTGTACTCCCTGTACACCTTTGACTGCATTCCAGCCCACCAAACCACCATCATCGTGAAATGCACAGACGACACCACCTTGGTTGGGTTCATCACCGACGACGAAGAGAAGGCATACAGGGCGGAGGGTAGAGAATCTGCTGTTGTGGTGCCAACCCAACAACTGAACGGAACTGAATGTCCAAAAAAACAAAGAACTCATACTGGACTTCAGGAAGAACAGTCAGAACCACCACCCCCCTCTCTCATAAATGGCGACCATGTGGAAAACGTCACCGCCTTCAGGTTCCTGGGTACCCACATCTCCTCTGGCTTCTCCTGGACTGTCAACACCAAGGCCCTGGTGAAGAAAGCCCAGCAGTGGCTGCACTTCCTCCGTGTCCTGAGGAAGCACAATCTGGGCCAGAAGCTGCTGCTGGCCTATCGCTGCTCAGTGGAGAGCGTGCTCACCGACTGTCTGGGTGTGTGGTACACCGGCTCCACGGCAGAGAGCAGGAAGGCTGTGGCAGAGGGTCATCAACACCACCCAAAAAATTATCGGCAGCCCTCTGCCCTCCCTGGAAGACATCTCCAGAGCCTCCTGTCTCAGAAGGACCAAAGCCATTACAGGAGACCCCTCACATCCTGCCCACCACCTGTTTGACCTGCTTCCCTCTGAACGATTGTTGGGATCGAGCAGGTCCCACACCTCCAGACTGACAAACAGTTTCTTCTCCTGGGCCATCCAAACTGCAAACAGTCAGAGGCCCCACCCCTCTCCCTCTGAACACTCACATGCACAGAACTGAGGACCTTTTAATTATCACTATAACTCACCTGTCTTTGCACTCCTCACTTTCATATATATTGACCCATCCGTGAAATCACTACTGTACACATTTTCCATAATCCTTGGGCCATTTTACTCAGTTATGTGTTTTGCACTCCGCACTGTGATGCACATAGTTCCACCCGCAAAGCCACTACCGTACCTGTGTACAGTGGTGTGAAAAAGTGTTTCACATCACTGTACACAGTGATTTCTCATTTTTTTTGTATGTTTGTCAAACTTAAATGTTTCAGATCAAACTAATTTAAATATTAGACAAAGATTACACAAGTAAACACAAAATGCAGTTTTAAATGAAGGTGTTTATTATTAAGGGTAAAAAAAAATCCAAACCTACATGTAAACCTGTGTAAAAAAAGTGATTGCCCCCCCCCCATCCCTGTTAAAACATAAATTAACTGTGGTTTATCACATCTTTGGAAAGATGAGTTCAATTTCTCTAGCCACACCCAGGCCTGATTACTGCCACACCTGTTCTCAATCAAGAAATCACTTAAATAGAACTTACCTGACAAAGTGAAGTAGACCAAAAGATCTTCAAAAGCTGGACATCATGCTGCGATCCAAAGAAATTCAGGAACAAATGAGAAGCAAAGTAATTGAAATCTATCAGACTGGAATGTCATGCGGTGGCCCTCGCTAGCCACCATAAGACGCCACACCGTCGCCAGAGAGTTGTGTTGATGTCTTTATTAACGGTCAAACAATAATATAACATACATACTGGGAGGCATAAGGCTAACAAAGCTCACTTACGGGTCCACAGGATTGCATGTTAGACGGTCCAAAAACGACAATTCACCTACGACGATACTGCTGCAAGGTGCTGCCGCTGGCGCCGGTTTAAGAAGCCGGCCGCTAACGACCGCAAATGCAACACAGCTGTTCAGGCCTTGAGCCAGAAGCTCCCCCAAGCGCTGTCACAACAAGAGCTCGGAGAGCTGGAATAATAACACCGCTGCCAAAGCCTGACAGGAATGATGTATAGCCCGAGCGCGAATAATATAGAGCTCGGATCATGACATGGAAAAGGTTATAAAGCCATTTCTAAAGCTTTGGGACTCCAGCAAACCACAGTGAGAGCCATTATCCACAAATGGCGAAAACATGGAACTGTGGTGAACCTTCCCAGAGTGGCCGGCCAACCAAAATTACCCCAAGATTGCAGCGACGACTCATCCAAGAGGTCATAAAAGACCCCACAACAACATCCAAAGAACTGCAGGCTTCACTTGCTTCAGTTAAGGTCAGTGTTCATGACTCCACCATAAGAAAGAGACTGGGCAAAAATGGCCTGCATGACACAGTTCCAAGATGAAAACCACTGCTGAGCAAAAAGAACATAAAGTCCCATCTCAGTTTTGCCAGAACACATCTTGATGATCACCAATACTTTTGGGAAAATACTCTGTGGACTGACGAGACAAAAGTTGAACTTTTTGGAAGGTGTGTGTCCCATTACATCTGGCATAAAAGTAACACAGCATTTCAGAAAAGGAACATCATACCAACAGTAAAATATGGTGGTGGTAGTGTGATGGTCTGGGGCTGTTTTGCTGCTTCAGGACCTGGAAGACTTGCTGTGGTAAATGGAACCATGAATTCAGCTGTCTACCAAAAAATCCTGAAGGAGAATATCCGGCCATCTGTTTGTGGCCTCAAGTTGAAGCGCATTTGGGTTCTGTAGCAGGACAGTGATCCAAAACACGTCAGCAAGTCAAAATCTGAATTGCTTAAGATAAACAAAATGAAGACTTTGGAGTGGCCTAATCAAACATCCTGACCTGAATCCGATTGAGATGCTGTGGCATAACCTTAAAAAGGCGGTTCATGCTTGAAAACCCTCCAATGTGGCTGAATTACAACAATTCTGCAAAGATGAGTGGGCCAAAATTCCTCCACAGTGCTGTAAAAGACTCATTGCCAGTTATTGCAAACGCCTGATTGCAGTTGTTGCTGCTAAGGGTGGACCAACCAGTTATTAGGTTTAGGGGGCAATTACTTTTTCACACAGGGCCATGTAGGTTTGGGTTTTTTCCCTTAATAATAAACACCTTCATTTAAAAACTGTATTTTGTGTTTACTTGTGTTATCTTTGTCTAATATTTAAATTTATTTGATGATCTGAAACATTTAAGTGTGACAAACACAAAAAAATGAGAAATCAGGAAGGGGGCAAACACTTCTTGAATGAATGAATGAATGAATGAATGAATCTTTATTTTGGATAGATTAAATGTGAAGATTAAAATTAAAGAACAGAATAATATAGCAAAGGGGAAAAAAATCTAACAAGGTCAAATTAAACGATAACTCCTCAGATTATACAGTTCAACATAAGTTATCTGAAATGGGTGATGGCTGAAGCCGCGGCTAATATTGCCCACCCATTTTCCATCTAAGACTTCAAAAGGAAAATAAAATAAGAGTGATTACAATTCAGAACAAAGCTAAGACAAAACATGACAAAAAACTAAGCAACAGCATAACACAGACTGAATATGATAATTCTTATGTGATTTTACATGTCATCTTTTATATATGTTTGGAGCATTTCTTCCTTTAACCAGATGAGCTTCCGGTTCCAGCGCCACACGAGTTGCCTGCCTTTTGCAACAGCGGCTCAATTCTGAGTCTTTTTATCTTCCTTCTTCTTTCTGATCCGGTGATAACTTTCTGATCCGGCACACCTTTCACTCTATGTGTATCACGGACACACAGATCGCCCCGGGGGTCTCCCGAGTCGGCGGACGGAGCCTCTGTTTACAGCGGGAGACGATGCAGCGGGGAGGAGCTAGCTAGCACTCGGCCGCCACCTGATGCTAACGGAGAGGCTCGACATACCGGGAGAGCTGACGCGGGTGCCGGGCTGGAGTTTGGGCGGCGTGCAGGAAATATAAGACAGAATAATAAAGAGCGATGGCAAGAACCAAGCAGACCGCCCGTAAATCTACTGGAGGAAAAGCCCCCAGGAAGCAGCTGGCCACCAAGGCTGCTCGAAAAGGCGCTCCGGCCGCCGGCGGAGTGAGGAGACCTCACCATTGCAGGCCCGGTGCCGTGGCTGTGAGAGAGATCCGTCGCTGCCGAAGGTCCACGGAGCTGCTCATCCGTGGGCTGCCCTTCCAGCGCCTGGTGAGGGAGATCGCTCAGGACTTCAGGACTGACCTGCGCTTCCAGAGCTCTGCCGTCATGGCTCTGCCGGAGGCCAGTGAGGCCTACCTGGTGGGTCTCTTCAAGGACACCAACCTGTGCGCCATCCACGCCAAGAGGGTCACCATCATGCCCAAAGACATCCAGCTGGCCCGCCGCATCCGTGGAGAGAGAGCTTAGACTTTCTGCTGCACATCCACCAACCACAATGCTCTGCACTGTGTCTATATATATATATATATATATATATATATATATATATATATATATATATATATATATATATATATATATATATATACTGTATATATATATACGTATATATTTATAGTAATATGTACATATGTATACTAGCTGCTCTTGTTTTTTCTTGCCTTCTGATTATTGCTCTGAGTGTTGCTATCCCTGTGCTGTTGCAATCCTGGAATTTCCCCATTGTGGGACTAATAAAGGCTTGTCTTTAGTTTTTGTTTAAATTGTCCAAGCATTGTACATGATTTTAATTCAGGTCCAAAAGCATTCCACAATCTGACTCCTTGTCATGGTTCAGTCCTGGCGGACCACTAATGACACGCTATAGGCAACCAGTGAGTTTGCCTATTTATTAAAGGACTGATACAAGGTACAAAATAATGAGCCACGTGGGGCAAAACACAAATAAAGGCTATGACTAGGACATGCTAACGATTCACTGAGAACAACTTACTGGGAACACGGAGGATCAAAGGAGTGACTGAAGCCAGGGATAGGAGCTTCAGCCGAACGTTGGGGAGACCAGAGTTATGCATATGTGAGGTTGCAGCCCTGGAGTAACCTGAGCTGCTCCCTTAAGTAGGGCTAAGGATTAATCAGCCTTCCCCACCCGGAAGGCTACAACGGCCAACCCAGGATGGAAGGAGGGGGAAAAAGGTCAGGAGGGCGAGAACCAGAAAAAAAAACACATCAAGACAGGGAACCGGGAAAAAATAACAAGGGCGAATACAAAAAACATAAGAGCATGGTGCAACAACAGAGTACGGGAAAAAAAAAAACAACCCACAAATATACTCCATAAGCACAGGTGGAAAAACAGGACAGGACAATGAATGCAAAAAACAGAAATACTATGCCTACAGGCCACAATTAACAGAAATACTATGTCAACAGGCCAAAAACACAGGCCAAAAGAAACAAATGGCAACCACATAGCATCTCTCAAATAGAGGAAGGGAAAAGAAAAAAAAATCATGCTAAATAACGACGAAATACAGACGGTACCATAAGTCCAAATAACTGGCAGAGGCAACAGGACAATAAATGCAAATAACAGAAAAACAATGCCTACAGACCATGATACCCAGGCCAAAAGGAACAAAAGGCAACCCCATAGCATCTCTCAAACAGAGGGAAAAAAAAAATCACGCTAAATAGCGGCGAATACATACAGCTCCATGTACTACAAATAACAAAAAACACAAGAGCATCCCAACAATACAGAGAAGAGAAAAAAATACACTACAGGGATGTCGGCAGGCAAAGCACACGGAAACCAAAAACATACAGTTCGGGAGGTCTCCCTGCATCCAGTGTCCGGATCGCAAGCAGTGGTGAAAACCTACGTTCGGGTGGTCTACCCCAGTCCCAGGCCCAGGAGAACAGTACCTCTGGCGGCCAGACCAGGTCACCGAACCAAGAATCCAGTTTGTCGGGTGGCCGACCCAGAACGCCAAACCGGTGAAGAAGTTTCCCAGGTGGCCGACCCGTGTCAATAGGCCACCAGGACCGAAGGGAAGAGCTTGGAAGCGGCCTCCCTACCGAGAGGGACAATGAGGGGAAGCCGAGCCAAAAACGGGGAATCCCAGAGGCACCCAGTGGGGGGGGAAAGGGATCGGGGAAAAGCTGAGGGACTAGTCCGGCGTTGAACAGCGAAGGATCTGCAGCTCCTCCTCCGAACTCCACTGGGACTGGTGCTGCGCTCCAGCTGGACCCCAAGCAAGACCGCACTGCACCCTCGATGGCCCCCGATTGGACCAGCGAAGCACCCACGACGGACCCCGACTGGGCCGGAGCAGCACCAGGAGCAACCTCCAAACCCGAACCCGGAACCTCCAGAACAGCAACTGGAGCCGACTCATCACCGGTAACACTGGGAGAAGGCTCAGGAGAAGAAAGAGAACTGGGATCAGGATCACTGGTAGCAGCAGAGCCCGGTGAGACCAGCTCAGATGCAGCTGATGGCTGCACCCGGCTCGTCTCCCTGAGAGACAGGCAAAAGTGCTCCAGAATAGAAAGAAGGAAGACAACACAGAGCACTTGCCTGATCTCGGGTTCCACCGCCATCCAGGACTTCGGTGATCCAGGTTCAGCAAGTTGATGGTCCACTTCTGGCTCCCACTCAACTGCGGCGGGCTCCGCAGCCGGCATGATGGTGTCCTCAGTCTGGGAATTCCCTGACGCTGACGTCCATGCCGAAAACCCGCACGGCGTGGTGGCAGGGGATCCTTGACCTGCTGGATCGAACCGTTCCTCCGTGGAGACCTGGGGACGCTTAGTCATCAGCGCAAGCACCAGTTGGCGGTCCACCCTCCTCCTCTGCCCATGATGTGGCTGCGGGGCTGGAACCATGCTCTCCAGAGCCACAGGCTCCTTCCTCGTCCGGCGGTGTAGTTCTGGCACCAGGGAACGCTCAGGGGAAGGAGACACATAGGTAGCAGGTTCACAATTAATAATTGCAGCAGGTGGAGCTTGGGGGGCTGAGAACCCTGAACTTCATCCCCAGGGATCGAACAAGGCAATTCACCCGGTGGAGGAAAAGAATGAAGAGACACTTGCCTGATCCGCTGAGGGCCTATGGGAGCTGCTACGGTGGACTTGGTTTTCTCCCTTCCCCTTTGAATGGTGATGGAGGGCCCCCCGGGAAGACGAGGAGGAGCCACTCGCACCGGATTGATGACGGGCACAGCTGGAGCAGGACTCGTGGCGTTCTCAGCAGCTGGAGAGTGCGTCAAGGAGGAGGGAGGAACAGCCGAGGTGGGCCGGGGACGAGGCATATACAACCTAGAGGCAGCGGCGGCTGTCTTACCCCTCTGACGAGACGCAGAGGCTACAGCTGGCTGGGAGACAAGAGTTCGTGTGGCTACCCGGAACTGGGTCTGGACGGGGTTCCCACTTAGGATTCGCCGAGGGAATCCCGGCTGAAGTCTTTCTCCGCTGGGGATGACCCCTGGGTGGTGTGAACTCCTGGACTGGACAGGGGACAGGAATGGGATCCCAAGGCAAGGAGCGAGGATGCCTCCTCTTCGGCTTCCTGCTGGAGTTTCCCTTCAGCCCATGGAGCTTCTCCTGGAATGCAGAGATGTCCGTGATCCTCGCCGTGATTTCAGGGTGGTCAGCGTAGCGAGGATGGTGGTTAATAGTCACCTCAGCGAGGTCCAGGTACCAGCGTGAGGCACTGGGGACGGTGGTGATGGTGAGCGCTGGAAATGATCCTGTTGATCTCGATAAGGACCATCATCAGCTCGTAGCCCAGGCTCATGGCATAGCCCTTGTGTGGCGACGCCATCTCCCAGCACACTGGTACGCGGAAAGGGGAAAAACTACAAGCCCAAATTTTAGCAAACTCACGGTCACCGGCGTCTTTTTTTGGCTGCGACCTACTGTCGTGGTGCGGTCCTGGCGGACCGCTAATGAAACACTATAGGCAACCAGTGAGTTTGCGTATTTATTAAAGGACTGATACAAGGTACAAAATAATGAGCCACGTGGGGCAAAACACAAATAAAGGCTATGACTAGGACACACTAACGATACACTGAGAACAAGGAGAAACTTACTGGGAGCACGGAGGATCAAGGGAGTGACTGAAGCCAGGGCTAGGAGCTTCAGCCGAACGTTGGGGAGACCAGCGTTATGTGTATGTGAGGTCACAGCCCCGGAGTAACCTAAGCTGCTCCCTTAAGTAGGGCTAAGGATTAATCAGCTGATGAGACAGTCATCAGCTGAATGCAATACAGCTGTCACAGAGGAGCTCAGCTCTGACAGCTGGAAGCCCCTCCGAGACGCTTTCAGAATAAAAGCTCGAAGAGCCACAAGGAATTAACACAGAATGGGAGGAAAATACTGCATGACCCGAGCGCGGATGAAATCGGCGCTCAGACCATGACACTTCTTGCACTGAGACACAGTGTTGCTTGGTGGTAGTTCTCACTGAAGGTTTTTGAAATATACATGTTCCTCTGAAATGATATTGTCTCTCCCTTATTTGGAACAGCTTTTGGATATTTGTGGGCAGTGATTGATTCTTCACTTTAAACATTATTACTGCAGTTTTAAAATCAACCAGATCTTTCAACTTGAGAGCTTTTAATTTAAGAAAAAGTGGGTTTTGACATAACGTTCGGCTCAGGAGACGCACACACACAGGCTCAGAGTAGTTCAAACCGTTTATTAACAACAGGGATGTTTGGGTGCGTGTCTGCAGAATGTTAATGTGTTGGTGGTGGCGTCTGCTTCGGACCCAGAGGCAGGAGACCGTTCAGCCGGCAACCCTATGGGAGAAATCAGACACAGGGTGATGAGCACACACCAACACAGGAGGAGAATAGGCGAGGGAGAGAAGCTTACTTGTTGGGACAGATGACTGGCGCTTCAAGGATGGAAGCCCGGGAGGCAGCCACCTGCAGGGCTCGGTGCAGCAGCGAGGAGAGACGAGGGACGGGATTGTCCGCCGCCGAGGAATCCACCTGTGCACAGGGGAGCAGACTGGAGAGATGAGGTAAGCGATTTTCTTACCGGAGATGAGGATGCTGAAGAGAATGTGGTAGAAGCCCTTGAAAGAGGAATGAAGTCTACGGCTTCAGGCCGACGCTCAGGGCGAGGCGGCTTTTATCCTTTGCCGCTGACGAGTAGCAGGTGCATGAGCAGGTGGCGCCGCTGATGAATGGCGCGGCGTGACAGTACTCCCCCCTCTAGCAGCGCCTCCTGGCGATGGCTTATCCGGGTGCGCTCGGTGGAAGTCCGCGATGAGCGATGGGTCCAACACAAACGACGGGGGCACCCACTGTCGATGCTCGGGCCCATAGCCCTCCCAGTCCACCAAGTATTGCAACCCACGACCCCGGCGCCGGGAGTCCAGGATGGAGGAGGCGGACCAGGCCGGACGGCCACCAATCATCCGGGGCGCGGGTTGCGCTGCAGGAGGAGGGCAAAGGGGGTCAGTAACCGCCAGTTTCACCTTCGACACGTGGAAAGTAGGATGAATGCGGAGGGAGGGGGGAATAGCCACACGCACAGCCACCGGGTTGATGATCCGGGTGATGGGGTAGGGACCCATGAAGCGCTGTGCCAGCTTTCTCCTCTCGCCTTTTAGAGTGACGTCCTGGGTGGAAATGTAAACAAGCTGCCCAACTCTGTACGCCGGGGCAGGTCTCCTACGCCGGTCCGCCACAGTCCTGTTGCGCTCCGCTGTGCGTAATAGCGCATGGCGCGCGGCAGCCCAGGTGGAGCGGAACTGCCTGAGATGGGCCCTAACTGACGGGACAGTTACTTCACTCTCCTGCTCTGGAAACAGCGGGGGGTCGTAACCCAGGGACGCTTTGAAGGGGGACATCCCTGTAGCAGAAGAGCGAGCGGTGTTGTGGGCATATTCAACCCAGGCAAGATGGTTGCTCCAGGACGTGGGTTTGGATCTGGACACACAGCGGAGCGCAGCCTCCAGCTCCTGGTTGGTCCTCTCACACTGCCCGTTGGATTGGGGGTGATGGCCGGAGGAGAGGCTCACCTTGGCTCCGATGGCGTTGCAGAAAGACCTCCAAACCTCAGATGAAAACTGGGGGCCCCGGTCCGAGACCACGTCCACCGGAATCCCATGCAGCCTGACCACGTGTTGGATGAGGAGGTCCGCCGTCTCCAGGGCAGTAGGGAGGCCTCGCAGGGGGACGAAGTGCACGGCCTTGGAGAAGCGGTCCACGATGGTCAGGATGGTGTCATAGGAGTTGGAGACGGGGAGTCCGGTGACGAAATCCAGTGCGATGTGCGACCAGGGCCTGCCAGGGACGGGCAGGGGCTGGAGCAGACCCGCTGGAGGGGCATTTCCCGACTTGCAGGTGGCACAGATTGGGCAAGCCCGGGCGTAGCGGGCTGCATCCCTCCGCAGGCCTGGCCACCAAAAGGACCGTTGGAGGAGATCTATCATCCGGGAGGTGCCAGGGTGACAGGTGAGCTTGGAGGTGTGGAGCCAGTGGATGACCTCTCCTCGGACCGCGGATGGCACGAACAGCCTCCCCTCCGGTCCGCCGCCAGGGTCAGGTTCCACCTCCTGTGCCTTCCGGATCTTGCTCTCGATGTCCCACGAGATGGCTCCCACGACGCACGACCTGGGCAGGATGGAGTGGGGCGCCTCCTCCGACTCCACGGGGGCGAACTGCCTGGAGAGGGCGTCAGGCAGGACGTTCTTAGAGCCAGGCCTGAAGGTGATGGAAAATTGGAACCTGGCGAAGAACAGGGACCAGCGCGCCTGGCGGGCGTTCAGGCGCTTGGCAGATCGTAAGTATTCCAAGTTCTTGTGGTCCGTGAGGACCACAAATGGCAGGTTCGCCCCCTCTAACCAGTGGCGCCACTCCTGCAGGGTGAGCTTGATGGCCAAGAGCTCTCTGTCCCCCACATCGTAGTTTCTCTCCGCCGGGGACAAGCGCCGGGAGAAGAAGGCGCACGGTCGCTTGGCGCCATCGTCCGGCAACCGCTGGGACAGCACTGCTCCCACTCCCGTGTCCAAAGCGTCTACCTCTACAATGCACTGCAACGCGGGGTCGACCTGGCGAAGGACCCGGGAGGAGGAGAATTCCGCCTTCAGCGCCTCAAAGGCGGCAGCGACCTCTTCGGTCCACCGGAACGGGACCTTCGGGGACGTGAGGCGGGTCAGTGGTCCAACGATGGCACTGAAGTTGGGGACAAAGCGGCGGTAGAAATTGGCGAAGCCAACAAATTGCTGCACCTGTTTCCGGGATGCAGGTGTGGGCCATTCCACCACCGCCTTTACCTTCTCTGGGTCGGGGAGCACCTTATCGTGGGCGATGATGAACCCCAGGAAGGACGTACTCCTGGCGTAAAATTCACACTTTTCTGCCTTAACGTACAGACGATTCTCCAGCAGCCTTTGGAGGACCCGCCTCACATGGACCTGGTGCTCATCCCTGGACTTGGAGAAGATGAGAATATCGTCCAGGTAGACGAACACGAAAAGGCCAATGAAGTCCCGGAGGACGTCATTAATGAGGCGCTGGAAGACTGCAGGAGCGTTGGTCAACCCGAACGGCATCACCAGGTATTCAAAGTGGCCGTTCGGGGTACGGAAGGCCGTTTTCCACTCATCTCCCTCCCGGATCCAGACGAGGTGGTAAGCGCTGCGTAGGTCCAGCTTGGTGAACCAGGTCGCCCCCTGGAGGGAGTGGAAAGCAGTGTCCATGAGAGGCAGGGTGTAACGGTCCTTCTCCGTGATATTATTGAGGGCCCGGTAGTCGATACAAGGGCGGAGGGACCCATCCTTCTTTCCCACGAAGAAGAACCCTGCCCCCACGGGTGACGATGATGGGCGGATAATCCCAGCACTTAATGACTCCTTCAGGTAGGCGTTCATCGTCTCCTTCTCCGGCGCAGACAGGCTGTAAAGGCGACCAGAAGGTAAGGGAGCCCCCTGGCGGAGGTTGACGGCGCAGTCATAGGGCCGATGAGGGGGGAGAGACATAGCTTTCGCTTTGCTGAACACCATACCCAGGTCGTGAAATTCTGGGGGCACCAGAGACAGGTCCGGGGGTGCAGCGTCCGTCGCAGGGGGAGGAGCGGACGGAGAGCAGGCAGCGGACTGAAGGCAGGTGCCCATACAGAACGTACTCCATGCCGATATCCCAGCTGATTTCCAATCCAGGACCGGATTGTGAAGGCGGAGCCAGGGATACCCCAGGATGACGGGCGACACAGAGTTGGGAAGGACGTAAAAGGTCATCTCCTCCCGGTGGTTTCCCGAGATGATGACTGGTAGGGGGACAGTTTGATGTGTCACTCTCCCGAGGGTGGCACGGGAGAGGTGGATTAGGGAGATGGGAGTGTTGAGTGCCTGGCAGCGGATGCCCAATCGGGTTGCCAGGCTTTGTGAAATGAAGCTGCCTTCTGCGCTCGAATCCACCAGTGCGTGGGTGAGGTGCCCAGTGGGGTTATGGCAGAAACGGATGGGCAGCTTCAATTGAGTGAGTGATCCTAACCGATTGACATCCGCGAGGCTTCCAACAGTGACTCGTGGACCCCACCGACTGGCTTTCTGTGGACAACGCTCCACGGTGTGTTGGTCGCCTCCGCAATACATGCAGAGGCCCAACTCACGGCGGCGTTGTTTCTCCACAGGGGAAAGTTTAGTCCAGCCCGTCACCATCGGCTCCGACTCCTCGGGGCGCGATGCTGGCGGCGCCGCCAGGGGGCGAGCTTGGAACAGGTGCGGCGAGGCTCCACGAAGGCGAGAAGAAGAAGACCTCCGCCCCGAGGAGCGCTCGCGCAGCCTGTTATCCAAACTTATCGCTAAGGACGTCAGCTCCGCTAGCGTCCCAGGGATATCCCGACCAGCCAGTTCATCCCTCAGATCACTATTGAGGCTGCGGAGGAACAGGCCACAGAGGGAGCGTTCCTCCCAGCCCAATTCCTCCGCCGCTACCCGGAAGTCGACCGAGTGGTCCGCTGCCGACCGGCTTCCCTGCTGGAGAGCGAGAAGCCGATCGACCTGGACCGTTTCGGTTTGAGAATGGTCAAAGACCTCCAGAAAGCGCCTCACGAATTGGTCATAGGTGAGGGTGGCATAACTGGGCCTCGCCATTACGGCGTAGGTCCAAGTTAACGCACGCCCCTCCAGAAGATTCCCTATGTAACCAATTCGGCTGTGATCCGAGGGAAAATCTCCGGGCACACGGTGGAACACGGACTCACACTGCATAATGAACCCCCGCGCTCCGCCGAGCTTACCGCTAAAGCGGGCGGGGGTCGGAATCGGCGTGAGCCGAACCGGTGCCACTGGAGCCGGCTGGACGGCCGCTGGAACAGCAGGAGCCGCGCCACCCTGGCGAGTCGGGAGGAACGGCTGTTGGGGGTCCAAACGGTTCAATCGGTTAGTTAGTTCTAATAATTGATTAAGAACCACCTGTTGCTGATAAACAATCTGATCCACCCGAGCCTCGAGGATGGTAAACCGGTGTGCGAGCCCGCCGTCTGCCGAGCCGCTCTGCTGAAGCCGTACTGACATAACGTTCGGCTCAGGAGACGCACACACACAGGCTCAGAGTAGTTCAAACCGTTTATTAACAACAGGGATGTTTGGGTGCGTGTCTGCGGAATGTTAATGTGTTGGTGGTGGCGTCTGCTTCGGACCCAGAGGCAGGAGACCGTTCAGCCGGCAACCCTATGGGAGAAATCAGACACAGGGTGATGAGCACACACCAACACAGGAGGAGAATAGGCGAGGGAGAGAAGCTTACTTGTTGGGACAGATGACTGGCGCTTCAAGGATGGAAGCCCGGGAGACAGCCACCTGCAGGGCTCGGTGCAGCAGCGAGGAGAGACGAGGGACGGGATTGTCCGCCGCCGAGGAATCCACCTGTGCACAGGGGAGCAGACTGGAGAGATGAGGTAAGCGATTTTCTTACCGGAGATGAGGATGCTGAAGAGAATGTGGTAGAAGCCCTTGAAAGAGGAATGAAGTCTACGGCTTCAGGCCGACGCTCAGGGCGAGGCGGCTTTTATCCTTTGCCGCTGACGAGTAGCAGGTGCATGAGCAGGTGGCGCCGCTGATGAATGGCGCGGCGTGACAGGTTTGTTGGTTCCCTGTAAGCAGCTTTGTTTATTATTCTAATAGCTCTCTTCTGAAGCATAAAGACTGGATATATTATTGTTTTATATGTATTTCCCCATACTTCAGTACAATATATCATGTATGGGAGTATTAATGAATGATACAAAGTATATAGTGTGGGTTGATTCAGCAAATATTTCACTCTCTGTAGTATTGCGATTAATTTGGATATTTTACCTTTAATATAATTAATATGTGACTTCCAACACAGTTTATTATCAATTATTACTCCAAGAAATTTAATTTCGGATACCCTTTCAATCTCTACACCATTTACAGTGAGTTTAGATACTAAGTTGTTGTGATGGTTGTTAAAAATTATAAATTTTGTCCTACTTACTGTAAATTAGGACTGGAGGCTCTCTGGAGGCTGCTGAGGTGATTATCTGGTCATGGTTCTTTGCCTGGTGAAGCTTCTCCAGTAAAAGTTCAGAACTGTTCAGTTCCCGGTAAGGGCTTACCGGAGGAACCAACCGAGGCGGCTCAGTCCCCGGTGAGGGTTTAC
Organism: Pholidichthys leucotaenia; assembly: GCA_020510985.1. Classification (NCBI taxonomy): domain Eukaryota; kingdom Metazoa; phylum Chordata; class Actinopteri; order Cichliformes; family Pholidichthyidae; genus Pholidichthys; species Pholidichthys leucotaenia. The sequence continues at coordinate 193,342,720 of CM035839.1, read as the reverse complement.
CGGACGAACCAACCGAGGCGGCGATTGGGAGCTCGGGCGCGGCGTTGGTGAGAGACGGGGGCCACCTGGATCCAGCAGGACAGTGGCCTGAATCGGTGCCCAATTGCGAGGCCCAGCCGAGAAACTACCAGACTGACGGCGGTCGGTGACGGGGCCTAGAGGGGGCCTAGAGGAGAAGCCACCCAGCCGGACGACAGCGAGCGACGGTGATCGGCCACCGATCGGCGGAGGTGATCGGTGGATTAGAGCTGCGCCGGCGGAGTGCGACATAACTGACGGGGACGGGGCCCAGCGGAGGAGCCGCCTAGCCAGACGGCGACGAGTGGCTGTGATCGGTGGATTCCGGCTGCGCCGGCGGTGCACGACATAACTGGCCAGGTAGACGGAGGCAGGCGCCGGCGATAGACGGCGGTGATCTGCGGAGCTGAGCAGCGTCACTCGGCGGAGAAGCTGCGCAGGAGCGGCGGGTCCAGTAGCGACCGAGCTAGTTGAGGCCTAGCCGGATTCTCTGCTTATTTCTATCCACAGGTCAGTAAAATGCCGCCCAAAAGAGAGGAAATGGAAGAAATTAAAAAAACTCTGAACTTTGTGTTAGAAGAATTGGCCAAAGTGACTAGCCAGCAGGACAAAATATTAGACCTAATACAGGAGGTACAAGCCCTACATTCAATAATAAAAGAAAAAGACAAAAAAATTATGGACCTGGAGCAACACGGGCGTCTTTTGGAGCAACGCGTCGAGGATCTTGAACAAGGTTCTCGCATTGATGACATAGTTATAAGTGGACTAGACATCAGATATCAGTCGTACGCCCATGCCGCTACAGGACTGAGTGGTGAACATGTTTCCATAAGTGAATCAATGTCCTTAGAAAACCAAGTGCTTCAGTTCCTTAATGATAAAGACATTAAGGTAGAAGCCAATGCGATCTCAGCCTGTTATGCTTTACCGAAGAAAGATAACAAAACAAAGAAATCAATTGTGATGCGCTTTGTGAACAGGAGGGTGAAAAATGACATACTGAGGCAGGCCAAAAAACTAAAGGAAACTCAAGTTTACCTAAATGAACACCTGACAAAAAAAAACCCCGCTGAATTAGCACGGCAGGCACGGATGCTAAAGAAACATAATAAGATACAGACAACCTGGACAAGAAATTGTAGAATTTGGATTAAACTAAATGGAACACCTGAGCAAGCAAAAAGTATAATGATCAGAGATGCTACTGACTTAGATAAATACAGATGAACACTGACTATGAAACACAGAGTGAGGAAACTCAAACTCTAAAAATATGCCACTATGCTGAACATAAACCACAAGAGATGGAGAATGATATTGATCCTGATAACCACTTTTTCAATAATATTCATAACCACTGTGAATATTACACTGAAAAGCAATTCAAAAGTCAAGTGCAATTAGATGGTAAACTGTCAATAATACACTTCAATAGCAGAAGTCTTAACAAAAACTTCTCACAGATTCAGGACTATTTAAAACAGCTAAACAGAAAATTCACAGCTATAGCAGTCTCTGAAACCTGGCTTAATGAAGACCAGGCTCCCCTGATGGCAATAGAGGGATATCAGATGTTTAACATTAACAGATCTCAAAAAAAGGGTGGTGGTGTTGCACTGTATATTGATGACCTATATAGATGTAAGCTTGTAAATGAAATGTCCTCAGCACTACCAGGGATTCTGGAATGTGTTACTGTTGAGATTGACCTAGACAAAACAAAAAATCTAATCATAAGCTGCATATACAGAACGCCGGGAACTTGCATTGAGACATTCAGAGATAAATTAGTCGAGCTGTACAATAATATTACTAGTAAGAAAATGGTAGCAATTTGTGGAGATTTCAATATTGATCTACTTAATCCACATCAACAAAATGTAGTTACAGAGTTCACGAACTCTATGTACAGCATGAGTCTATATCCCACAATAACACATCCCAGTAGAATCACAGCTCACTCTGCTACACTTATTGACAACCTGTTTGTCAATGTTCTCGACAAGAAAATAGAAAGTGGATTATTGATAAATGATATACGCGACCACTTGCCAATCTTTGCACTTATCCATGGCCACACGGGGCCCAACCCAGAAAAAATCTCAAAATCGTTCAGACACAAATCACCAAACGCAATCAGTTCTTTTAAAGAGGACTTGCTGAAGCAAGACTGGACAGAAGTCTATGTATCAGATGTAAATGAAGCCTATGACACATTTATAAACATTGTAACCACTCTTTATGAAAAAAACTGCCCATTAGTTAAAAAAAAAGCTTAAACACAAATTTACTGACAAACCATGGCTAACCAAAGGACTACAAAAGGCGTGTAAAAAGAAAAATTTATTATATAAAGCTTTCATAAAGAAAAGGACAAAAGAAGCAGAGCAGCGGTATAAAACATACAAAAATAAGTTAACATATATAATAAGATGTAGTAAAAGAGACTATTACAGTAAAGAACTGGAAAAAAACAAAGACAATATTAAAAATACATGGACAATAATCAACAGTATCCTTGGAAATAAAAGCAGAAATACCAGCTACCCAACTAACATTCCAAAAAATAATAAATCGACTCCGAATGTGAATATAGCTTCACCTGCAGATGAATTTAATAATTTTTTTGTTAACATTGGACCTAAACTGGCCCGAGAAATACCCACTACGGTGCCAACAGGTGATTCAATATGCAATAACACTGCTGTAAAAGACACCATCTTCATAAAGAACACAGACGAAAGAGAGGTCATTGAAATTGTTAAATCGTTCAAAAGTAAAACATCTACTGACTGCGATGGTATTGATATGCTACTAGTCAAAACTGTTATCGAATGCATAGTGAAACCACTGACGTATATCTGTAACCTGTCTCTCCAATCAGGTATATTTCCCAATGCAATGAAAATAGCTAAAGTAATTCCGATTTACAAGACAGGCGACAGAGGGGAGCTCTCCAACTACAGACCAATTTCACTATTACCGCAATTTTCCAAGATACTTGAAAAAATATTCTATGAGAGAATTGACAACTTCATACTGAAGAATGATTTATTGTGTGAGCAGCAATATGGGTTCAGACACAAAAGGACAACAGCATATGCCTTAATGGAATTTACAGAAAAAATATCAACAGCCATTGAAAATAAAGAGTATTCAGTTGGAGTATTCCTGGATCTTAAAAAAGCATTTGATACAGTAGATCACAATCTATTATTAAAGAAACTACAAAATTGTGGTATTAGAGGGGTAGCACTGTCCTGGTTAAGAAGTTACTTAAAGAATAGATATCAGTTTGTATGTGTTAACAACAAAAACTCAGAGCTACTGAAGGTCACCTGTGGAGTCCCACAGGGTTCAGTTTTGGGACCATTATTATTCAATATGTATATAAATGATATATGTAAAGTTTCAGAAAAAATGGACTTAATATTGTTTGCTGATGACACTAACCTGCTATGCAGTGGAAACAATTTGGAACAACTTCTGGATACACTCGGAAAGGAATTAGGAAAGCTGAAACTGTGGTTTGATTCAAACAAATTAACGCTCAATTTAAGCAAGACAAAATTTATAGTCTTTAACAACCATCACAACTACCCAGTACCCAAACTCAGTGTAAATGGTGTAGAGATTGAAAGGGTATCCGAAACTAAATTCCTTGGAGTAATAATTGATAACAAACTGTGTTGGAAGCCACATATTAATTATATAAAAGGTAAAGTATCCAAATCAATTGCAATATTACATAGAGTGAAAAATTTGCTGAATCAACCCACACTATACACCTTGTATCATTCATTAATACTCCCATACATGACATATTGTAATGAAGTATGGGGAAATACATATAAAACAAACATATATCCACTCTATGCTTCAAAAGAGAGCTATTAGAATAATCAACAAAGCAGCTTACAGGGAACCAACAAACCCACTTTTTCTTAAACAAAAAACTCTCAAGTTGAAAGATCTGATCGACTTTAAAACCGCAATAATAATGTTCAAAGTGAAGAATCTATCACTGCCCGCAAATATCCAAAAGTTGTTCCAAACAAGGGAGAAACGATATCACTTCAGAGGAACATGTATATTTCAAAAGCCTACAGTGAGAACAACTACCAAGCAACACTGTATTTCAGTGCAAGGTGTCAGATTATGGAACGATTTTGGACCTGAATTAAAATCATGTACAAAGCTTGGACAATTTAAACAAAAACTAAAGGAAGAAATACTCCAAACATATTTACAAGACGACATGTAAACTCACATAAGGATTGACATTTCCAGCCTGTGTTGTGTTATAGCTTAGTTTTTCTTTTTTCTCTGTGACACTATGTCTTAGATTTGTTTTTGAATAGTAACCGCTTAACTTAGACTAGCTCAGTTTTCTTTTTCTCTCAGTCATATTTTGTCTTAGCCTTGTTTTAAATTGTAATCGCTCTTGTCTTGTTTTCTCTTTTTCTCCTTTGAATTCTTGGATGGAATATGGGTGGGCAATATAAGCTGCGGCTTCAGCCATCACCCATTTCGGATAACTCACGTGGAATTGTATAGTAGAAGGAGTCTTTGTCTAATTTGACCTTGTTGTTATATTATACAGTTTCTTTTAACCTGTAATGTACTATCCGAAATAAATAAATTCATTCATTCATTCATTCATTCAAATTGAGCGTTAATTTGTTTGAATCAAACCACAGTTTAAGCTTTCCTAATTCCTTTCCGAGTGTGTCCAAAAGTTGTTCCAAATTACTTCCACTGCTTAATAAATTAGCGTCATCTGCAAACAATATTAAATCCATTTTTTCCGAAACTTTACATATATCATTTATATACATATTGAATAGCAATGGCCCCAAAACTGAATCCTGTGGGACTCTGCAAGTAATCTTCAGTAACTGCGAGTTTTTGCTACCAACACATACATACTGATATCTGTTCTTTAAGTAACTACATAACCAGGACAGTGCTACCCCCCAATACCATAATTTTGTAGTTTCTTTAACCTGTTGAACTCTGTTCAACTTCCCTAAAAACGCCTAAAAATAACATGCCCAAAGTAAATCAAAAGCTGTTCTTCAACCCTTTGCAGCATCTTCATGGGGTTAGTCTCATTTAAGAGAAAAAAAGAGCACAAATCACCCTGCATGGACATCACTTGTGGTGTGCCCCAGGGGTCAGTTTTGGGATCCAAACTCTTTATCTTGTATATAAATGACATATGCCAAGTATCAAAAATTCTGAAATTTATTTTGTTTGCGGATGACACAAATATCCTTTGCACTGGTGAGAATTTGCCGCAGGTTTTAGAGGTGGTCACAACTGAAATGGAAAAATTAACCCAGTGGTTCAACAAAAATAAATTATCTCTAAATCTAAAAAAAACAAAGAATATGGTGTTTGGAAATTATAAAATAAATCATGAAATAATGGTAACGATAGATGATACCAGAATACAAACAGTACAGGAAAATAAGTTTCTGGGGGTGACGCTAGACAGTAAAATCTGCTGGAAACCTCACATCAGTCACATCCGGGCTAAATTAGCAAAATGTATAGGCATACTGGGGAAGACAAGACACATCTTGGACTATAAATCATTGGTCTTATTGTACAATTCACTGTTTTTACCTTATCTTAACTACTGTGTAGAAGTCTGGGGAAACACCTACAAGACCAACCTACAAGCAATATGCACATCACAAAAAAGAGCTATAAAGATAATTAACAATGCAGGATATAGAGACCATACCAATTCGTTGTTCTTGAAGTCACATGTCATAAAGTTCATCGATTTAGTTAAATTTAAGACAGCACAAGTAATGTACAGGGCGATTAACAATCAACTCCCAACTAATGTACAAAAAATATTTAAAAAAAGAGACAATGATCATAATTTGAGAGGAGACTTAAACTTTACAAAACCCAAGATACGTACAACCAAGAAAAGTATGTGCATATCTGTCTGTGGGGTGGATTTGTGGAACAGTCTGGAGCCGGAACTGAAACTATGTACAAACAGAAATCAATTTAAAAAGAGGTATAAGCACCATTTGTTGAAAGGTTATATGTTAGAAGGGTAGAATTTATATGTACGATTCATTATGTTCACTCTGGGACATTATGGGACACTATGGAATGGTGGGTGGGACAGCACTGTGTGTATCTGTGTCGTTTGAGACTGGTTTTGATATATGGACTTCATTGTATGTTAGAATGGACGGGTGTTAATGTTGATCTGTAAAAAATACAGTAAATTGTTTACTTGGGGTCTTAAAGGTGGTAATTTGTATAAAATTCACATGGGTGTATCGATGGAAAAGAGGAGTTGGAATTAATAAGTGTTCACTTCTTCCTTCTCCCTTTCGAACAGTGTATACTGTAACTTTATTGCATCTGCTATTTGCTTGTTTTTTGTTATATTTTTTGTGTTCGAAATAAACTATCTATCTATCTATCTATCTATCTATCTATCTATCTATCTATCTATCTATCTAAAACACTCTGAATTTTTCGACAAAACAGTCATAATCTCTCTAAGTGCTCCTGCCACTGAGTAACAAGAAAGTTTGCCTGGGTGTTTTTTTTAGATACAAATGCTTGCAACTAACATACAGCTGTCAGATACTGGCTGGAAAACACAACAGAAATGTAGAACCAAGTGTTTTCAAGCTCAGGTCAAAATTTTGTAAAAATACCGCAAAAAATGAATATATTACACAGCTTTTTCTCAGGTTGTAGCAAGGCTGTGTCTGTACTGGAAGACCGGAAATACAGCTTTATTTTTCAATGCGCACTGAGACGCACTAAGATGCAGAGACGTGACCGCCTGCGGAATTCACAGAGTTCAAGGGGTTAACAATAATTTATGATCCACTGTATCAAATGCTTTTTTAAGATCCAGGAATACCCCAACTGAATACTCTTAATTTTCAACAGCAGTTGATATTTTTTCTATGAATTCCATTAGAGCAAGTGCAGTTGTCCTCTTGTGTCTGAACCCATATTGCTGCTCACACAATAAATTATTCTTCATTGTAAAGTTGTCTTCACACCACTGTTGGTGACTATTGAAATGCTTTATAAAACAGAACAGTTTTTAAAGATTTCTTTAAAGATTCCACTGTCTGTGGCAATCTCAGGTAATCAGGCAGAGCATTCCACAACCATGGAGTGTCACGCCGCGCCGCTCATCAGCGGCGCCAGCTGCACACACGCCTGCACATCATCAGCGGCGAGGGATTTAAGCCGCCTCGCCCTGGGCTTCGGCCTGAAGCCGTCAGACTTCATTACGGATTGCTGCGGGTTCCCTCTCATACCCAGCAAACATAGCGGTAAGAAGTCCTTACCTTTTCTTCTCCAAGTCTGCTCCCCTGTGCACAGGTGGCTTTCCCGGCGGCGGACTATACCTCTCCATCGCCTGTTCCTCGCTGCTGCACCGGGCTCTCCAGGTGGCTGTCTACCGGACCTCGTTCCTTGCTGTGCCAGTCATCTGCCCTTTCCAAGTAAGCTCCTCTCCAACTTGTACTGTATATCTCCTGTGTTGGTGTGTGCCCGTCACCCTTCTCCCTGTGCTTTTCCCATAGGGTTGTCCGGCTGTACGGTCTCCTGCCTCTGTGCCCGAAGCAGACACCACCACCAACACATTCACATCTCGCAGACACACATTCATACACCCTTGTTGTCAATAAAGCTATTTGAGCTACCCTGAGCCTGCGTGTGTGTCTCCTGAGCCGTGCATTATGTCAGTACGGCTTCAGCAGAGCGGCTCGGCAGACGGCGGGCTCACACGCCAACTTTCCACTCTCGAGGCTCGAGTGGACCAAATAGCTTTTCAGCAACAGGTGATTTTTAATCAATTGATTATTATAAATAACCGATTGGACCGCTTGGACCCCCAACAGCCGTTCCCCCCGGCTCGTCAGGGTGGCGCGGCTCCTGCTACTCCAGCGGCCGTCCAGCCGGCTCCGGTAGCACCGGTTCGGCTCACGCCCATTCCGACCCCCGCCCGCTTTAGCGGCAAGCTCGGCGGAGCGCGGGGGTTCATAATGCAGTGTGAGTCCGTGTTCCACCGTGTGCCCGGGGATTTTCCTTCAGATCACAGCCGAATTGGCTACATAGGGAATCTCCTAGAGGGGCGAGCACTGACTTGGGCTTACGCCGTAATGGCGAGGCCCAGTTATGCCACCCTCACCTATGGCCAATTCGTGAGACAATTCCTGGAAGTCTTTGATCACTCTCGTACCGAGACCGTCCAGGTCGATCGGCTTCTCAGTCTCCGGCAGGGGAGCCGGTCGGCAGCGGACTTTGCGATCGACTTCCGGGTAGCGGCGGAGGAATTGGGCTGGGATGAACGTTCATTCTGCGGCCTTTTCCTCCGCAGTCTCAACGATGATCTGAAGGATGAACTGGCTGGGCGGGACATCCCGGAGACTCTAGCGGAGCTAACGTCTCTTGCCATCAGTTTGGATAACAGGCTGCGCGAGCGCTCCTCGGGGCGGAAGTCTTCTTCTTCTCGCTCTTGGGGTGCCTCGTCGCTCCTGTTCCAAGCTCGCCCCCTGGCGACGCCACCACCATCGTGCCCCGAGGAGTCGGAGCCGATGGTGACGGGTTGGACAAAGCTTTCCCCTGCGGAGAAACAACGCCGCCATGAGTTGGATCTCTGCATGTATTGCGGAGATGATCAACACACGGTGAAGCTTTGCCCATGGAAAGCCAGACGGCGGGGTCCGCGAGTCACTGTAGGGGGCCTCGCGGACATCAATCGGTTAAGTTCCCTCACACAATTGAAGCTGCCCGTCCGATTTTGCCACATCTCCACTGGGCATCTCACTCACGCACTGGTGGATTCGGGCGCGGAGGGCAGTTTTATTTCACAAAGCCTGGCAACCCGATTGGGCATCCGCTACCAGGCATTAAAAACTCCTCTCTCCCTGGTCAACCTCTCCCGTGCCTCGTTGGGGAGAGTAACACACCAGACCGTCCCCGTCCCGGTTATTATCTCTGGAAACCACCGGGAGGAGATAACGTTCTACGTCCTGCCCAACTCTGTGTCGCCCGTCATCCTGGGGTATCCCTGGCTACGCCTCCACAACCCCGTTTTGGATTGGAAGTCCGCCAGGGTATCGGCATGGAGCACATTTTGCATGAGCACCTGCTTACAGTCGCTGCCTGCTCTCCGTCCTCTTCCCCATCACCTACGGACGCTGCGCCCCCGGACCTGTCCCTGGTGCCATCGGAATTTCACGACCTGGGTATGGTGTTCAGCAAGTCCAAAGCGATGTCTCTTCCTCCACATAGACCCTATGACTGTGCTATAAACATCCGCCAGGGGGCACCCTTACCCTCGGGGCGACTCTACAGCCTGTCGGCACCGGAGAAGGAGACCATGAACACTTATCTCAAGGAGTCGCTGAGTGCTGGGATTATCCGTCCCTCGTCATCACCTGTGGGGGCAGGATTCTTCTTCGTGGGCAAGAAGGACGGTTCCCTCCGTCCTTGCATCGACTATCGCGCCCTAAACGACATCACGGAGAAGGATCGCTACACCCTGCCCCTCATGGACACCGCCTTCCACTCCCTCCAGGGGGCGACTTGGTTCACCAAGCTGGATCTACGCAGCGCATACCACCTCGTCCGGATCCGGGAGGGAGATGAGTGGAAGACAGCCTTCCGTACCCCGAACGGCCACTTTGAGTACCTTGTGATGCCGTTCGGGTTGACCAACGCTCCAGCCGTCTTTCAGCGCCTCATAAATGACGTCCTCCGGGATTTCATTGGCCTTTTTGTGTTCGTCTACCTGGATGACATTCTCATCTTCTCCAAATCCAGGGACGAGCACCGGGTCCATGTGAGGCGGGTCCTTCAAAGACTGTTGGAGAATCGGTTGTATGTGAAGGCCGAGAAATGCGAGTTCTACGCTAGGACAACATCCTTCCTTGGGTTCATCATCTCCCACGACCAGGTGCTTCCGGACCCAGGGAAGGTGAAGGCGGTGGTGGAATGGCCCACACCTGCATCAAGAAAACAGGTGCAGCAATTTATCGGGTTTGCAAATTTCTACCGCCGCTTTGTCGGCACCAAATTGTAATTTTGGCACCATCGCCGGCCCGCTGACCCGCCTCACGTCCCCTAAGGTCCCGTTCCGGTGGACCGAAGAGGCCGCGACTGCTTTTCAGGCGCTGAAGGCGGAGTTCTCGTCCTCCCGGGTCCTTAGCCAAGTCAACCCTGTGCTGCAGTGCATCGTAGAAGTGGACGCTTTGGACACAGGAGTGGGGGCGGTTCTATCCCAGCGGTCGCCAGATGATGGAGACAAACGGCCCTGCGCCTTCTTCTCCCGGCGCTTGTCCCCGGCGGAACGGAATTATGACGTGGGAGACAGAGAGCTCCTCGCCATCAAGCTCGCGCTGCAGGAGTGGCGTCACTGGCTAGAGGGGGCGGACCTGCCGTTCGTGGTCCTGACGGACCACAAGAACTTGGAGTACCTGAGATCTGCCAAGCGTCTGAACGCCCGCCAGGCGCGTTGGTCCTTGTTCTTTGCCAGGTTCCGATTTAACATCACCTTCAGGCCTGGCTCCAAGGACGGCCTGCCCGACGCCCTCTCTAGGCAATTCGCCCCTGAGGAGTCGGAGGACACGGTCCACACCATCCTACCCAGGTCGTGCATCGTGGGAGCCGTCACCTGGGACATAGAAAGCAAGATCTGGAAGGCGCAGGAAGTGGAACCTGACCCTGGCGGCGGACCGGAGGGGAGGCTGTTCGTGCCATCCACGGTTCGGGGGGAGGTCATCCACTGGTTGCACACATCCAAGCTCACCTGCCACCCTGGCTCCTCCCGGATGATTGACCTCCTCCAGCGGTCCTTCTGGTGGCCGGGCCTGCGGAGGGACACTGCCCGCTACGCCCGGGCCTGCCCAGTGTGTGCCATCAGCAAATCAGGTAATGCCCCTCCAGCGGGTTTGCTCCAGCCTCTGCCCGTCCCTGGCAGGCCCTGGTCGCATATCGCCCTGGATTTCGTCACCGGACTCCCAGTCTCAAACACCTTCGACACCGTCCTGACCATCGTGGACCGCTTCTCCAAGGCGGCACACTTCGTCCCCCTACGAGGTCTCCCAACTGCCCTGGAGACGGCGGACCTCCTAATCCAGCACGTGGTCAGGCTGCAAGGGATTCCGGTGGACGTGGTCTCGGACCGGGGGCCCCAATTTTCTTCAGAGGTTTGGAGGTCGTTCTGCAATGCCCTGGGAGCCAAGGTGAGCCTCTCCTCCGGCCATCACCCCCAAACCAACGGGCAGTGTGAGCGGACCAACCAGGAGCTGGAGGCTGCACTCCGCTGCGTCACGGCGTCCAAACCAACGTCCTGGAGTAACCACCTCGCCTGGGTTGAATACGCCCACAACACCGCTCGCTCTTCTGCTACAGGGATGTCCCCCTTTAAGGCGTCCCTGGGTTACGACCCCCCGCTGTTCCCGGCGCAGGAGAGTGAGGTAACTGTCCCCTCAGTACGGGCGCATCTCAGGCAGTTCCGCTCCATCTGGGCATCAGCGCGCAATGCGCTTTTACGCACGGCGGAGCGCAACAGAGCCGTGGCGGACCGGCACAGAAGACCTGCCCCGGCGTACAGAGTTGGTCAGCAAGTCTATGTGTCGACCCAGGACGTGATTTTAAAGGGCGAGAGGAGGAAGCTGGCACAGCGTTTTATGGGCCCATACCCCATCACCAGGATCATCAACCCGGTGGCTGTGCGTGTAGCTATTCCCCCCTCCCTCCGCATCCACCCCACCTTCCACGTGTCCAAGGTGAAGCTGGCAGTCTCCGACCCCCTTTGCCCTCCTCCTGCTGCGCAACCCGCGCCCCGGATGATTGATGGCCATCCGGCCTCGCCTGTCTCCTCCATCCTGGACTCCCGGCGCGGGGGTCGTGGGTTGCAGTACTTGGTGGACTGGGAGGGCTATGGGCCTGAACATCGGCAGTGGGTACCCTCGTCGTTTGTGTTAGACCCATCGCTCATTGCTGAATTCCACCGAGCGCACCCAGAGAAACCATCGCCAGGAGGCGCTGCTAGAGGGGGGAGTACTGTCACGCCGCGCCGCTCATCAGCAGCGCCAGCTGCACACACACCTGCACATCATCAGCGGCGAGGGATTTAAGCCGCCTCGCCCTGGGCTTCGGCCTGAAGCCGTCAGACTTCACTACGGATTGCTGCGGGTTCCCTCTCATACCCAGCAAACATAGCGGTAAGAAGTCCTTACCTTTTCTTCTCCAAGTCTGCTCCCCTGTGCACAGGTGGCTTTCCCGGCGGCGGACTATTCCTCTCCATCGCCTGTTCCTCGCTGCTGCACCGGGCTCTCCAGGTGGCTGTCTACCGGACCTCGTTCCTTGCTGTGCCAGTCATCTGCCCTTTCCAAGTAAGCTCCTCTCCAACTTGTATATCTCCTGTGTTGGTGTGTGCCCATCACCCTTCTCCCTGTGCTTTTCCCATAGGGTTGTCCGGCTGTACGGTCTCCTGCCTCTGTGCCCGAAGCAGACGCCACCACCAACACATTCACATCTCGCAGACACACATTCATACACCCTTGTTGTCAATAAAGCTATTTGAGCTACCCTGAGCCTGCGTGTGTGTCTCCTGAGCCGTGCATTATGTCATGGAGCTGCTGTCTGGAAACCTCTGTCTCCCATTGTACGACACTTAGACCTGGGGGTGTGTAGTCGGTAAGTATGGTAGGCTTCTGGTGTGTTTCTGATATTGAAGGAGTTCTTTTAAGTAATCAGATTCATTGCCATGGATCCTGGCAGCACTGTTCTGGATGTATTGGAGTCTCTGGAGGTTCCTGCCAGGAATCCCAATGAGTAGCGCTTTACAGTAGTCCAACCTGGAGGAGATGAAGGCATGGACCAGCATCTGGCAGGGAGAGGAAAGGGGCGAAGTTTGGCTATGTTTTTCAAATGAAAGAAGGCAGCATTAGAGTTGTTGAATGTGATGTTCAAATGTTAAATGGGGTGAAATCGGGCTCCGACGTTAGTAACAGATGAAGAAAGTTGAATGGTCTGACTAGCAAGTGAGATGCTGGTGATAAGGGAGGATTGGAGCTGGTGTGGAGTGCCAATGAGTATGGCCTCAGTTGTGTTGCTGTTTAGCTGAAGAAAATTCTCACTCACCCACATCTTCATCTCCTCCAGGCAGGCTGTGAGAGCTGGTAGAGTGGCTGCAGAGGAGGTAGGATCTGTCCTGAGGTAGAGTTGAGTGTCATCAGCATAGCAGTGGAATGAGATTCCACACTTGCTGATGATATGGCCCAGGGGATGAATATACTAGATGTTGAACAGGGTTGGCACAAGGAAAGACCCTTGAGGGACCCCACAGGTGACATGGTGGGACCTTGATTTAAACTCCCCCAGGATCACATACAATGGTGTGAAAAAGTGTTTTCCCCCTTCCTGATTTTTCTTTTTTTGTATGTTTGTCACACTTAAATGTGTCAGATCATGAAACAAATTTAAATATTAGACAAAGATAACAAAAGTAAACACAAAATGCAGTTTTTAAATGAAGGTGTTTATTATTAAGGGAAAAAAAAAATCCAAACCTACATGATCCTGTGTGAAAAAATGATTGCCCCCTAAACCTAATAACTGGTTGGGCCACCCTTAGCAGCAACAACTGCAATCAAGCGTTCTGGGAGTCTCCTTTTTATAACCTTTATTTCCCTCCCATGAGACCCAGGGAGCCAAAACAATACAATCAGTGAACAAAGACATGTGTGGAACATTAACATCATATAACGCCAGTCCCGCTTCGCACACACTCTCTTCCTCCAGCAGATCAGGTGTCTCCTGAGCTCCCTGGGGGGCGAATAGTCCTTTCTGTTACATCTGAGACCCCCCCCGGTGCCACTTCCTCCTTCAATCCTTTGTTCCATTTTCCCCCAGCATTCAACTCTGGGTGGAGAAACCCCCTTGCAGTGCCACCACACAAACCCCCCCCCCCCCCCAGAACACCCAGAAAGGGCACTAACCCCCCGGTCCTTTGGGCTTGAGCTGGTGCCTGTAGTGGGAGGTCGCTGGTCTGGTCGAAACACCCTGCTGGCGAGGTGTGCAGGCAGGCACATTAGTCTGTGGAGGAAAAAAGGATGGGGGAAAACATGTTAGCTTCACGAGTGCAGGCCTCTACCGAGGGAACACCAACTTGTGGAGCCCCGAAGGTGGGCGTTTGCACCGGGGAGCTTGGGCCAACACGACTTGCTCGTCTGGCAACACAAAAGCGGGCTTCAGCCTGTCGATGCAGACGGTCTCCCTACGCCTCCCCCCAAGTCTAACACAAAATGCTTTGCCCCAGTTTCCAGCACCCTGAACTGTCCGTCGTACGGTGGGCACAGCGGGGTCCTGTGTGCATTGTGCCTGACAAAAACAAAACTGGCATTCTGTAAGCTTTTCGGGATGAAGGGGCAGGGAAAACAATGGTGGCATGGTGTATTGTGGTACGGTGTATTTTGACCCCCGGGCTCTGGGCCATCGTGGACCAGAGTTCAGAAACGAATTGCAGACCCCTGTCGGAAGTGATGTCCAACGGGCAACAGAACTGTGCAACCCAAGCCGACAAAAAAGCACGAGCCACTTCCGTGGACGTGGTGGAAGCCAGCAGGACCACTTCAGGCCAGCGTGTGGTGCGGTCCACGATTGTTAAAAGGCAAGTGAAACCTTGCGACAGCGGGAGGGGTCTCACCAAATCCACATGGACATGGCTGAACCTCCTGGCCAGAATTTGGAATGGCTTGAGGGGGGCTCTGGTGTGCTTGTGCACTTTGGCCCGCTGGCATGCGACGCACGCTGCAGTCCACTCTTTCATGTCCTTGTGCAGACACGGCCAGACAAATTTCACCCCCACCAGTTTAACCGAAGCGTGCACGCTGGGATGTGAAAGGGAGTGGACTGACTCAAAAATGCAGCAGCGCCAAGAGCTCGGAACCACCGGGCGCGGGCGGCCGGTGGAGACATCGCAGAGTAAGGGAGGGAACCCTTCTTGCACCACCCTGCTCTCCAGTTTTAACCCAGTAGGCGTGGACTGGAGCACGCAAATGTCTGCGTCCCCGGTTTGCTCTGTGGTCATGGCGGGGAAATCTGTTCCCATGTAGACTGGGGAGTCTAATGCCCGCGACAGGGAATAGGCCATGACGTTGAGCTTACCGGCAACGTGTTGAATGTCGTGAACTCCAAGATCGCAGCCAAATGCCGTTGCTGCTGGGCCGACCACGGTTCTGAGACCTTGGACACCGCGTACGTTAGCAGTTTATGATCCACGAATGCGGTGAACTCACACCCTTCTAGCCAAAACTGGAAATGGTGCGTCGCTAGGTGGAGGGTCAACAATTCTCTGTCAAACATACTGTATTTGTGTTCGTTGTGGCGCAAAGTACGACTGAAAAATGCGAGCGGCTGCCATTAACCGGAGACGTAATGCTCCACCACTGCCCCTATGGCAGGGGTGTCCAACCATGTGCCATGGAGAGCCAAGACCCTGCAGGTTTTCTCTTCTACCCAGTCTCTTCAGCAGGTGTTTTCACTTATCAGCAATCAGTGGGAAGAAGTTCACAGAAATCTGCTGTTGAAGACACTGGTTGGAGGTAAAACCTGCAGGGTCTTGGCTCTCCATGGCACATGGTTGGACACCCCTGCCCTATGGCAACGTCCGACACGTCCGTGGTGAGCACTATCTGCGCTGACAGGTCAGGGTGGGCTAGCAAAGCGGTATCAGCGAGCGCTGTTTTGGCGTCTGCGAAAGCCTGGACTCACTCGGGGGTCCAGTCGATGTTTTCCGCAGGCTTCTTTTTTTAAAGCGTGGCGTACAACTGCTGCAGCAGCTGGGCTGCCTGAGGGAAGAAATGGTTATAAAAGTTGACCATTCTTTAAAACTCCTGTAGGGATCCTCACGGTCTGTGGACGTGGAAAGTCTGACACAGCGCACACCTTAACAGGCACCAGAATTGCGCCCTCTGGCGAAATGCGGTGGCCCAAAAAATCAATTACTGGCACACCGAACTGGCACTTCGCTGGGTTAACTATAAGCCCGTGCAATTCCAAACTCTGGAAAACTAGTTTGAGATGGGCGAGGTGCTCCTCCTCGGACGTGCTAGCCACCAGAATATCGTC
This sequence comes from Pholidichthys leucotaenia, assembly GCA_020510985.1. Classification (NCBI taxonomy): domain Eukaryota; kingdom Metazoa; phylum Chordata; class Actinopteri; order Cichliformes; family Pholidichthyidae; genus Pholidichthys; species Pholidichthys leucotaenia. Next base: position 193,326,553 of record CM035839.1, on the reverse strand, counting down.
TAAGTAGACAAAAATGAAAGGCAGTCATGGACCACGGCATCCATCATTCTCTGGAAGGACTGCACGGCGCCCTTTAACCTGAATGGCATGCGTAAAAACTCAAAAAGGCCAAAAGGAGTTATTACCGCTGTTTTGGGAACATCCTCTGTGCGCACTAGGACTTGGTGGTAACCGCGGACCAGATCCACTTTCGAAAAAACACGTGTCCCAGCCAGGTGCACGGAAAAATCCTGGATGTGCGGGATGGGATACCGATCATGTTCCGTGGCGTTGTTCAAGAACCGGAAATCACCTCATGGTCACCACGACCCGTTGGTCTTAGGCACCATGTGTAGTGGGGATGCCCACGGGCTGTTGGAGCACCTGACGATGCCCAGCTACTCCAAGTTGGCAAACTCCTCGCGCGCACTGGCCAATTTAGCCGCGTCCAGGCACCGAGGTTGGCACGAACACTGGCGGACCTTTTGTGGTTATGAAATGTTCAACCCCGTGTTTGGTTACCATAGCTGAAAAAGTCGGGACCGTGAGTGCTGGGAACTGTGCAAGCAAATGCTTGTCCTTACCCCCTGGAGCTACAACGTTAGCCAGTGTTGTTGACCCAGCTCCCCGAGCTGTGCAGGGCAGGGAGGTGAAAGAGACAGCGTCCACTAAACGTCTGTTGGCAACATCAACTAACAACCCATAAGCACATAAAAAATCTACGCCTAAAATGGGAACAGAGCACACAGCTACCACAAAGTCCCACTGATAATTGCATCTGTTTGCCAAACGTCCTGATGGTGGTTCTGTTGGCGGCCGGGAGCTCGGGACTGCTGCCTCCTACCGACCCATCTGCGCTGACCGGCAGGATGAGGCTTTTCTGAGAGCCGGAGTCCACCAAAAACTGTCTCCCCGAACGTGTGTCCATAATAAAAAGCAGCTTGTTCCTGTCACCAGTGGTCACAGCTGCTGCTGACTGCTGGCCATGCCATGCTCCCGGCTTCTTGAATTGGCATGGTGGCAGACAGTGTTGGGCATCTGAGCTGAAACAGCGATGATAGGAACAGATCGCCCCACTCCTGTGTCTCTTGGTGTCCGTCCCGGCTACCACCAATGGCTCCTCGATCTCGTTGGAGTCCCTCATGGATGCTGGTGCCGCTGCATGCATGCTGAGAGCTCTGGTTGCTAAAATGATGTGGTCTGTTTCCTGCGCCAGGGCGCGGTAGTCCTTGGTCACCAGCCGTGGTGAGTTGGCCAGCTTCACCCTCGCTGTAGCAGGTAGGTTCCTGAGGAACAGGTGGGCGAACAGGAAAGGTTGGTCGTTCTTCCCCCTCAGCACCAACATGCTCTCCATAAGCTCCACGGCTGATCTGTCACCTAACTCTGAATGAGTTAGGAGTCCTTCTGCCCTCTCACTGTCAGACAGGGTATAATGCTGGAGTAACATCCTCTTGAGTGCTTCATATTTCCCTTGGGCCGGCGGCTCCTGGGGCAGGATCGTTACCTGTTGCGTGGCATGCACATCCAGCGCAGCGGCCACATGGTAATATTTCATGTTGTCCGTTGTGACCCCGCGGAGTGCGAACTGCGCTTCTATATGCAAGAACCACACGGTTGGGTTGTGAAGCCAGAAGTCTGGGAGCTTGACTGTGACAGCGCACGCGCCTTTGGTGCTCTCCCTCTGGGTGGTCTTCGGGACGGTGTTCGGCTCGCTCTCCATGGCACATTTTGGGGTCACCAATGTGGAAGAAGAAAGGAGATGAGGCAGCAAGCTGAACAACACATGAACTTTATTCCTCTTCCAACATCAAGTACAGGAAATACTCTATCTGGGTCTCTGAGCACTTCCTTTTTATAACCTTTATTTCCATCCCATGAGACCCAGGGAGCCAAACAATGCAATCAGTAGACAAAGACATACATGGCACATTAACATCAAATACGTCTGAGACCCCCCCCCCCCCCGGTGCCACTTCCTCCTTCAATCCTTTGTTCCATTTTCCCCCGGCATCCTACTCTGGGTGGAGAACCCCCCACGCAGTGCCACCACAATTTAAGTATTATGTCAGAATCCCCATATGAGGTATTGCATGCCATCCATCCATCCATCCATCCATCTTCTTCTGCTTAATCCTTTTCGAGTTGCGGAGGGTCTGAAGCCTATCCCAGCATCTTTGGGTGAGAGGCAGGGTACACCCTGGACAGATCGCCAGTCCATCGCAGGGCCAACACAGAGAGACAGACAACCATTCACTCTCACAGTCATACCTAAGGACAATTTAGAGTCCCCAGTTTGATGCCAATTAACCCAACTTGCATGTTTTTGGCATGTGGAAGGAAACCGGAGAAATCCCAGAGTAAACCCACGCAGACACGGAGAGAACATGCAAACTCCACACAGATCACTGTTGGTCGTGGGCTGGGATCGAACTCAGGATTCCCCGGCCAAGGGGCATATGCCCTGAAAAGTGGATCCTCCTCCTCAGTGTTTAAGGACTCTTCTTGGTTTTTTTTTAGCCCACTTTTAATTTTTAGCTTAATTTTTAAGTTAGTGTTTCATCCTCATTTTATTTTAGCTTAGTTTTAATTCTTAGGTTTGAGATTTTGCTTTTTATTTTTGTGGGCATTTGTGTATATTCTACCTAATAAATTCCTTTGTTTGAATGCATTTTTAAATTTCCCCTTTGACTCCTCCTGTGACTCTTCACCTGGTTTTAAAGAATTTGCAAAGTATGCCCTCGGCTATGTAACATTAATTTTCCACATGCCTGCATTTGCATCCTCTCCTTTCTGCCAATCATGACATGAATTATCTTAATCACTCTTTCATTATCTTACCACTGTGGGACGGGACTGTTTTGTAAGGATTTTTGTTAATATGGAAAAAAAAAATGAATGGGCTAAACAACCTAGATATACAGTATATACACACAGCGAAAACCAACAACACGATACTTTTAAATGATTATCTTAATTTGTGGACAACACACCTTGGGGGAGATATGAACTTTATGTGCCCGCTGGTTTAGAATATTTTTAATTTCATCCCTCCTTTACAAAGGGGTGGAGATCATTGAGAGATTGTGAGCAATGGAAAAAATGGCCAGATCTCTCAACGATCTTTTGATGAACACCCAGTGATTGCTAAGATCCCTCAATGATGATACAGTGATCTCCACGGTCTCCTCAAAGTTTTGACTCAGTCCAAAACACACAAGGATCCCCCAAACATTTACACAGAAAGGCTTTTTCCGAGGCTTCAGGATATTGTTGAGATCGGGCCAATTTTTGATCTCCCAGTGGTCGCCCAACAGTCTGTGTACTGTGTAAAAGGGCTCTTACTCTATTTATCTATGTGATGATTTACCTCATTTGATATATGAGGTACTACTTGTACTTTTAGACCTTAGTGCAGCTTTTGATACTATCGATCATAATATTCTACTTGATAGATTAGAACACTATGTTGGACAATGGAACTTCGTTGCAGTGGTTTAGATCTTATTTATCTGATAGGTTCCAGTTTGTTCATGTAAATAATGAGTTTTCTTTCAACCCAAAGCTTAGTCATGGAGTTCCACAGGGATCTGTGCTAGGCCCTATTCTTTTTAGTTTATATATGCTTCCGTTAGGCAACATTATTAGAAAGCACTGTATACATTTTCATTGTTATGCAGATGACACACAATTATACCTGTCAATGAAGCCAGATGATAGTAATCAATTAGCCAAGTTAGAAGCCTGTCTTAAGGAAATCAAAGCTTGGATGACTTGTAATTTCCTGCTATTAAATTCAGATAAGACTGAAGTCATTCTTGTTGGTCCAAAAAAACCTTAGAAATTCCTTTCCAAATCAAACTTTCAGTTTGGATGCGGCTACTCTTTCTCTTAATAGCTCTGTGAGGAACCTTGGAATTATTTTTGATCAGGATTTGTCCTTCAATTCACATATTAAATTTGTTTCTAAGACTGCCTTCTATCATTTGCGTAATATTGCCAAGATTAGGAGCATCTTGTCTCAGAGTGATGCTGAGAAACTGATCCACGCTTTTGTTAGCTCGAGATTAGATTATTGTAATTCTTTATTATCAGGCTGTCCTAAAACATCTTTAAAAAGTCTTCAGCTGATCCAAAATGCTACAGCAAGAGTTTTGACAGGTACTAGAAAAAGAGATCATATCTCTCCGGTTCTTGCCTCCCTTCATTGGCTTCCCCTAGAGTTTAGAATTAAGTTTAAAATCCTTCTTCTTACTTACAAAGCTCTAAACAATCAGGGTCCTCTTTATTTAAAAGATCTGATACTACCATATTATCCTAACAGAGCACTACGCTCCCAAAATGCAGGATTACTTGTCATACCTAGAATCTCCAAAAGTACAAAGGGAGGCAGAGCCTTCAGTTATCAAGCTCCTCTCCTGTGGAACCAGCTGCCAATCTGGATTCGGGAGTCAGACTCGATCTCTGTTTTTAAGAATAGGGCTAAAACCTACCTTTTTGATATAGCCTACAATTAGGGAGGGATCATGTGTTTCTGAACCCTCCCTTAGTTATGCTGCTAATAGGTTTAGTCAGCCGGGGGACCTCCAGTAATGCACTGGGCCTCACTCCTTTCCTCACTCTCAATGAAATATTTTTTTTGCTGGTCATTAACATTTGTTTGTTCTCTCCCATAGATTGAGTCCCCATCGTGCTGTTTACTCTCTACATGTCTGTTCTTTTCTTCTTCTCTATCCCCTCACCCCCCAGCCAGTCGCAGCAGATGACTGCCCCTCCCTGAGCCTGGTTCTGCTGGAGGTTTCTTCCTGTTAAAAGGGAGTTTTTCCTCTCCACCGTCGCCAAGTGCTTGCTCACAGGGGATCGCCTGATTGCTGGGGTCTTTCTGCAACTGTGGGGGTTCCCCCTACAGTTGATAGTGCTATGAGATGACTGTTGTTGTGAAATGGCGCTATATAAATAAAGTTGAATTGAATTGAATTGAATATGATCAGGGTGGTTCAGTAAATTTCCTCACAGGTTTTATTGTTTTATTGAACTATACTGTCTGTGTACAAATGAATAAATAAAAGTCATAGTCACCTTCCAGTGAATCCTGTTGTGAGGGCCCAGATTACCCATTCAATATCTTGTATCTTGAATGGAAAGAGAACCAGATGAGTAGTTTTATCTAAATCCACAGCACTCTCTGGATACATGACATGATGAGTTGTTCTAGTCCCAACATCATCTTCATATCTTTTGACACTACAAGTGTTCATTCTAAATAATACAGGGGGATATTATGTACCACTGTTTTCACTAATGGCTTAAACTGATATATGAATAAAGAACAATAAATAATTACCTTATGACCACATCATTAAAGTCTATCAGTGGTCCATAACGTGATCCTTTCAAGTTAGCAGAGTTCCCCACAACAGCACAGGCTCTGTAGTGGTTTTTGCTGGTGTCTACATCTGAAATGGGTGGGATCATCTGAAAAAGTCTTTCCACTGCTGTTTTATATGTACTGAAGCTGCGTTGTTCAGCCTGTAAGAACTGGAAGAGAAGGGAAGTTTGCTTTTAAACCAGTTTTCAGTTGCCACCCCCCAGAGATTTTCTGATTCTTGAGGAAACTTACCTTCCACCCGTTGACGGCATCCTCTGAGAGCTTGTCGTCTACAGTCAAGAATGGTTTAACAGAAGTGTTCATACGGTGCCTAAACAACAGCTCACCTGTTAAATTAAACGAGGGTAAATTCTCCAAAATACAGTAATGCCTGTGGCAGCCAACAAAGAGACTACAATCTTCCATTTTGGCATCATTCCAGAAGTGTGAAGTTTGGAAACCTGTAGTAATGTGGTAAAATGTCCAAGTGAGTCAATCATCGCCACTGGGGAAATATACTGCAATTACACTTTTATTCAACAAATGACATCATATGAAATCACTCTGCCATATTTATGTTGTCCCGTTTGTTAAATTACTAAATATTAAACTCTAATAAATAAATCACAGATAAGAAGAATTGGTTGCACCTCAGAGGTTAAACTGGATGATGTTTGTTGAATCTTACCTCTTGTGAAGAATAAACTGCCCTCTGCTTTAGGCTTCACCTTTCTGTATCTCAGGCAACAGTAACCATAAACCTGTAATCCTCCCGAGGACATGGATGTGCACCTGCAGAACACGCCTCAGAGGTGTAGTCAGTGCAGACTGCTCTTCAGTCTTTTACACTTCTGACAGAATGATGTGCTAATCACCCAGAAAGATTTTAGTCATTAAAAGTGTCCAGAGTGAGGTCTTCCTTCTTATTCTTTGATAATGACAAATGCTTTTCTGAATATTTTTGTTAAGGGGTCATTTATTTTTGTCACATCAGAAATCTCTAAAACTAGGATGCTACTAACTTATCTGCTTGTTGCTGTGTGGATGTCTCTAGGCTGTTTCTGCTGCATTAGTGTGTGCTTCTGTCATGAGATCGACACGGCACAAGCAGCAGGACGCAGCTTACTCCTCACAATAACTATCACTGTTTCTCAAAGAGCAAAAAGTCTCAGTTTTACAAGAACAGTTTAAATTTCATGAGAATAATTCACTACGAAAAAAAATTATAATACAACCACAAAAAAATGTCTATTTTACCACAAAAAAATAAAATTCCTTGTTCATGGGGAAAAATAAATATTTACATGGAAAAGTGCAAATTTAAAAGTCAAAATAAATGAGAATAAATTTGAATCCAAAAGTAATACATTCCTTACAATTTAAACTTTATCAGAAAAAATTGCAAAGGTATGAGAAAATATCACATTTATAAGAAAGTAGTGAGTTAACCTGTTGCCCTTCCGTGTACCGTGGGCGGGCACGTCTCTGCGTCCTAGAGCACACGAGGGCGCACGAGAACGCTGCGTCCTAGAGCGCACTGAAAAAAAAAGCTGCATTTCTGTTCTTCCACTACAGACACAGCCGCGAACAGATTAGATATGATTGACCTCTCATTCGACTAATAAGAGCCTTGAATTGGGTTTCTGAAACCTTGAAGAACCAATGACTGAAAACCTAGCAAGAAGGACCCTCCTACCAACGCTGCGAATGCAGCGAGCCAATTGAAGCACAGAAGTTCGAAAGCTGTTTCGTGTAAGGCTGGGTGAAGAGAGACTGCTGCAGCAGATGAAAAAAGGACCCGCAGGAAGAACCGCCACAGACCCAGCAGCACGGAGACCACCCACAAGTGCGACCTGTGTGACAGGGACTGCCATTCGCGCATCGACCTGTTCAACCACAGGTGGTGCTTTTTTTTTTTTTTTTTTTTCATTCCAGCAGAATAGACGTTTAGGATTCTCTTCCATGGTCATCATAGACCGACGGAGGCCGACGACGAAGGCTGGGTGACACACACGCGTTCGCCAGTCTTTTTTTCTTACTACTGTTATTTGTTTTGAAAAATTGTTTGCCAAAACCGCAATCATGGAAGCACAAAACCGCAATAATGGAATTGTGTTTTGACCGGGTCGCGAGACCAGAACCACGAGTCCGTAACAAGCGGACCAGCGTCGCGTTGGTCAGACAATGAGGAAGAGAAGTTCGCCAGCTACGCTGCTGTTGTGAACAGGTAAGTGTTATAAGCTAAATTATTCTTTATCCCTGAAAATTGTAATCAAAAATGACTTTTGACCGATTGGTAAATTACAGCTGTGCGTCATCGCCACATGACGGACTGCGGCGCAACGGGCGATGTCCGTCCTCTGTAGGGGGGGGGACACCCCCCCACACACACACACAGCCCTGAGTGTCACCTTTCCTTAGAGCCCAAGATGAAGCTTCTATATTGAATCATTCAAAAGTTACAGACGTTTTTCCAAACTGTGCCATTTGGCACAATTTGGCACAGTTCAAAAATGCCTGGGAACAACCTGAGAACAAAGCTGTGTAATATATTCCTTTTTTGTGGTACTGTTACAAATTTTTGACCTCAGCTGGAGAACACTTGGTTCTACATTTCTGTTGCATTTTCCAGCCCGGATCTGAAGCTGTGTGTTATTTGCAAGCATTTGTATCCAAAAAAACACCCAGGCGAAATTTATTTTCTTCAAGTTCAGTATGTTTAGATGACTGTTATTCAGCAGCCGGAGCACTTAGAGAGATTATGACTGTTTTGCCCAAAAATTCAAAGTGTTTTCTTTTAAATGAGACTAACCCCATGAAGATGCTGCAAAGGGTTGAAGAACAGCTTTTGATTTACTTTGGGCACGTTATTTTTTGGCATTTTTAGGGAAATTGACCAGAGTGCAAGGGGTTAATGAAAGAAAGGTAGCAACACATAAAATACTGGAAACTTGCAAGAATAAAAAGTCCAGTAGTAATATTGACAGGAAAGTTGATGTAAAACTTGTTGTTGGACTCACTAGTTACTGCACATTATATACAATATCTAATTTAAAAACTTGTACCAAGCATGACCTGTTTTTTGCAGGTACCAGTAATACAGTGCTGTCTGTTTAGTTCCTGGAGTCGTGTACTGTATCTACCAAAGTCTTCAAACCTACATTGTTTCAGATTTTATTCTAGCTGGCATGATGAAAAAAAAAAATGTCCATGATTATTCTGACTTATTTACAGCTTACAAAGTAACTGCTATAAAATGTGCAAATATTTATTTAGGACTAAAAATGTGAATAATTAAGACCAAGATATCAGGAATGGAATCATTCTTAAATTTACTTTGCCTTTTAATATATCATAGACCATGTGAACTTTAAATATTTAAATATACTGTCCGTCAATTCCTGCATTTTGTCTTGCAACACACTCAGCAAATGTTGACACATTTATAGCACATTTCAGCACAAATTGATTCGAAGTGCTTTACATTAAAAGAGATTTAAAATAATCAGAAAAAAACATGCACATTCTGTACATGTATCTACTTATTGTAGCAATAAATGCTATAATTGTATTAATGTATTTAACTTTGTTATTAAAATTCTGGTGCACCACGTCCAAGAGAGCAGAATACTCATCAATAATCAAATTTAAGAATTAACAAAAGAATGAGATCACGGATACAAGCAGTTGAAATGAAATGAGCTTTCTCCGTAGGACTGCTGGACTTACCCTTAGAGATAGGGTGAGGATCTCAGTCATCAGGGAGAGGCTCGGAGAAAAGCTGCTGCTCCTTCACATCAAAAAGAGCCAGTTTGGGTGGTTGGGGCATCTCATCAGGATGCCTCCTGGGCACCTCCCACTGGAGGTGTTTCGGGCACATCCCACTAAGAGGAGACCACAAGGCAGACCCAGGACATGGTGGAGAGACTATGGACCAAATTTCAAGGACACAGTTGGTCAGTCAGTTGTCAGTGACACAGAATGCGTTTATGGACGTTTCCAAGTTCATTTCCTTATCACAACAGCGCACAAACAAATTTTGTGCTGGACGCAAAGTCAGAAAGGGTTGTCCTAACGCTCTTAATTATTCAGAGGTTAATGTGAAATAAACCAATCACTGCCTTTGCTCTCATTCCCTTTAATAAGCAGGGGCACAAGATCAAAGATGTGATGCTAACACGAAACAGATTTAAGTGGGAGGCCAATTCCGTTTTGCGCTGAGGACAATGCAAGCTAATTCACAAAGTGAAAATGCATTTAAAAGCAAGGAGATTTTTTTTTAACTCCCCAGGCTTTCTTGTCAATGGATGAGAGCTGTCACCTACAATTCAGAGATCATGCTAGTCTTTCTCTTTGTCCTTGAGGTTGACAGTTTCCTTCAGTTATATTATCGTCAACCCAATCTCACTAAAAAGGTATTATCATTCATCAGAGCTTCTCTTTTAAACCAAGAAAGAGGAGCCACTCATCATGGCCTGAGCTGTATTAATATGTGCTGCTGAATGGAAAATTTTAGCTTTAATTCAAAACAACCGTCGGGATATTTTCATTTTGAATCATTCTTTTAACCCTCCTGTTGTCCTCGGGTCAAAATGACCCGCTACTGTGTTAAAAACCAAAAAAAATCCCCCTAAACAATATTTTTTCAACTTAAAATTTTATGACTTTTCCTAGATTGACCCCAACATTAGGATAAGTGAATTGTTGCCTTTATTCACATTTTCATGTAAGCTGTACAAAAAAAGTTACAAAAGTCGTCTTCGGGTCAAAATGACCCGACAGTCAGATTGAGTTGAAATCACGGTCACTGAGTTATTTACACACCACAGAATGTGAGAATGTTTTAGTTCTGTCTCAGATCAATCAGTAGCAGACGTAAACAACACAATAGCAGACGTAAACAAGACAAGACAGGTGGCCTTCTCGTGGACTGCAGTGCCTTTGATCGGTCTCAGATCAATCAGTAGCAGATGTAAACAAGACAAGACAGGTGGATTTCCAGAGGTTATAAAGGTGCTGCAGATGACAGTACCCCAAATTCTCTCTGTGCTGAAGCCATGAGTGCGCTTTATACCGTCGAACAGGCTATAGAGCTGATTTTTTCAGATGTCCAGCAAGATAACTCTGATTCAGAGAGGAAGTGGAGGATGTATCAGAAAAAGAAGATGGGGAGGAATACAACCTAGAGCATGATGAATCATCTTCAGAAGAAGAAGAAAACCCTGAAGCTGAAAGAGAGACTTTCCTTTCAAAAAACGGCAAAATAACATGGTACTCGGCAGCATATGACCAACACGGCAGGGAGGCAGAACAAAATGTCATAAAGATGACCCCAGGACCCACAAGGTATGCCGTTTCTCATGCCCATGACATTGTCTCTACATTCTACCTGTTCATCACACCAGCAATACAAAAAATAATCCTGGAGATGTCAAATCTGGAGGGTTTTCGCAAATATGGAGATAGCTGGAAAAAGATGAATAAGACAGACCTGCAGGCCTACTTAGGGCTGCTAATCTTAGCAGGTGCATACAGGTCCCGAGGTGAGGCTGCAGCTAGTCTATGGGATGCAGAGAGTGGAGAGCCAATTTTCCGAGCCACAATGCCACTCAAAGTCTTTCACACCTACTCAAGACTGCGACGATTTGATAACCGTGAGTCAAGACCAGCAAGACATGTGACAGACAAACTTGCAGTTTCTTGCTTAGTTTCTTCATCTTGAGCAACAATAACATCATAAAGACACATTAGTCTAGGCATCGCAAGTGATGGTCTATATGACATCATGACATCATAAAGACACATTTATCTATGAGCCATATGACATCATAAAGACTCTTTAGTCTAGGCATCGTGGGTGATGGTCTATATGACATCATAAAGACACATACAGTATGTCTATGTGAAGTCATATAGACATCATATCTTTATGACGGCATCGCGAGTCTTATGATGCCTGAGTTCATAGGACGTCCTATGATGATCAGGCAGTCAGGCAGAGATCATAGGCCATCCTATGATGTCCTATAAACGTGGCAGACACGCACACACACAGACACAAAGAAATTTCTTGCTTTAAAATTCAATTAAGCTGCTTATATTGGGGGTTTAGTGAAGATGGGTCATTTTGACCCGGAGGACACGGGGTGTATACAGAATATGAGGACAACAGGAGGGTTAAAAGAATGACAGTTAATAAGGTTAAAAACTGTAAAAACTGTCACCATTTGATAATTGACATAGTTTGTTGACCCAGTGAGCAGACTCAGAGACCAAAATAGATGCAATTATCTTTATTATAATAAAGTGGAGTGTGTGAATGTGTGGGTGTGTGCTCTTGCTGCAGCTGGGGGTGAGCAGAATGCCGTTCAACCTGGCAACCCTGGGGACAAACAGAGGCAGGATGGCTAGTGGCTTCACAGCTGGGAATGTGTTGGTTAATCTGCAGCTTACTGTTTGTAGAGATGTAGCGATGCTCAGGTTAGCACGGTGGCTATGGCCAGGAGGACAGCGTCCACTGAGCCCGTCGCAGCGTGTAGATGGCGGAGGTGTAGTTCGTGAGAGGGTGAGGTTCAGTCCGCCGCCACGGAGCTCCACCTGTGCACAGGGGATTGATATGGAGATGGTGAGGGAAGACTGAAGCTTACTTGCATGGTGGAGAGTTTCCTTCCAAGCGCAGGCAGGTTGTAGGTGGACAGCAGGGAAGCAGTCAGGCTGAGGCTACGGTCTCTGGAATCAAAGAGGGCGTGTGTGGTTTTTATGGAGTAAGACAGATGACTCCGAACGGTTTCCAGGGCAGCGTGGATTATATATCCCCAGCCGTGATGAGAAACAGGTGTGTGTGCAGCTGGAGAGGATAATCACATCCAAGCAGGCCATCACAATAATGAATACTGGGTTTGTGTGCACATACCTGGGTCACGGTGACAGCTGTTTTCCCGGTAAGACAGACTGGTCGAGATGTGGTCCGGTAGAGAACTGAATCATAAACCCATGTAAGTTTTTTTTCCCTGTGTAATGAAAAACCCTGTTGTGTTTTCAAATAGTTCATATTTAACTGTCCTCATTTAACGGAAAACACTGGCTGAGTGTCAGGTTTGCCCCTCTGGGGCAAGGAAGCAGATTCAAGGATTCCAGGATTCTTTATTGTCATTCTTAACTACAAGCAAAGAACGAAATTAGTTTCTGAAGTCCCGATATTGTCCCAAACCTAAATAAAACCAGTAATTCATTCATTCATTCATTCATCTTCTTCCGCTTAATCCTTTTCGGGTCGCGGGGGGGCTGGAGCCTATCCCAGCATCTTTGGGCGAGAGGCAGGGTACACCCTGGACAGATCGCCAGTCCATTGCAGGGCCAACACAGAGAGACGGACAACCATTCACTCTCACAGTCATTCCTAAGGACAATTTAGAATCCCCAGTTTTGATGCCAATTAACCTAACTTGCATGTTTTTGGCATGTGGGAGGAAACTGGAGAAATCCCGGAGTAAACCCACACAGACACAGGGAGAACATGCAAACTCCACACAGATCACTGTTGGTCGGGGGCTGGGATCGAACCCAGGATCCCCCGGCCAAGGGTGAGTTGCTGTGCTGCCGCAGTGCTAACCACTGTTCCACTGCCCCGCCCCTAAAAACCAGTAATAAAAATTTTAAATATATTAATAAGTTACAAGTTTAAAAAACATATTTCCAGAAGTTACTGGATATGCAGTTAAGTCGTTGACTATACAACAATAGTTTGCAAGTTCACAGTATAATGTAGAACAACCTACTGTACCTTTTCAGTGTTCAGCAGTCTCACAGCTGTAGGAAAAATGTTGTTTTTCAGTCTGGTAGTCCTGCTCTGGATGCTCCGCAGCCTCCTCCCTGATGGAAGAGAGATAAAAAGTGACTGTGCAGGATGAGTAGGGTCCATCATGATGCAGGTGGCCCTCTTCCTACAGTGAGTGACATAAATGTCAGAGGTGGTGGGGAGGCTACTCCCAACAATCTTCTCTGCAGCTTTAATTACCCTGTGGAGAGCTTTCTTCTCTGCGAAAGAGCAGCTACCGGGCCACACGGTGATACAAGAGCAGAGGACACTCTCCACCACACATCTGCAAAAAGAGGATAAGACTGAGCCACTGAGTCCAGCAGCACCACAGTTTCCTGAGGAAGTATAGATGTTGGTGAGCCTTCCTGACCAGAATGGAAGTGTTATTGCGCCAGGTGAGGTCTTCACTGAGGTGGACTCCCAAACACCTGAAGCTTGAGACCACATTCACAGCTTCCCCTCCGATGTACAAAGTAAGGGGATGATGACCATTTCTCCTGAAGTCCACGATCATCTCCTTCATCTTTTTCACATTAATGTGAAGATTGTTCTTCCTGCACCAGTCCTCCAGATGTTTCACCTCCTCCCTGTATTAGAACTCGTCATTGTTAGTGATGCATCCACCACTGCTGTGTCATCTGCAAACTTCACAATGTGACAGCCTTGGTTTTTGGCAAAGCAGTCATGAGTTCGTAAAGTAAACAGGAGGGGGCTTAGCACACAGCCCTGTGGGGAGCCAGTGCTGGGGGTGATGGAGGAGGAGGAGATGTTGTGGACCTTAACAGTCTGTGGTCTGTTTGTTAGGAAGTCCATCACCCATTTACAGAGGGAGGTGCTCAGTCCAACTGTGTGCAGTTTTTGCATCAGAATCTGTGGGATGATGGTGTTGAATGCAGAAGTAAAATCAATAAACAGCAGGCACACATATGAGTTTTTGTTCTCCAGGTGAGTGAGAGCTGTGTGAATCACTGACGAGATGGCATCATCGGTGCAGCGGTTCTGTCAATAAGCATATTGATGAGGATCCACAGTGTTTGATGGAGTCTTTAATGTGGGACACGATTAACTCCTCAAGGCACTTAGTGATTATCAGGGTGAGAGCCGCAAGCCGTTAGTCATTCAGGCCTGTCACTGCAGAACCTTTGGGGACTGGAATGATGATAGATGTTTCCATACAGGATGGGATGACTGAGAGAGGGAGATGTTGTAGATGTCTGTTAACACCTCTGACAGTACAGATGTACAGTCTTTCAGCGCTCACTCTGGGATGTTATTGGGGCCTGCAGCTTTCGGGGGATTAATCCTTAATAGGGACCTCCTCACTTCAGCCACAGTCACACTGAGGGGCACCTCACCTGGTGGTGAGCTTAGTTTGGTGCTGAGAGAGGTTTGGGGATCATCACACTGGGTGAAGAAGTTATTGAGTGTGTCAGGGAGGGCAGGATCCCTTCGGCATTGTGGATCTTTGCTGGTGTAATCTATGATACACTTAATGCTCTTCCACATGCTCTGGGGATCATTGGTGGAAAAATGCCCTTGAATTTTGTGAGCATATGCATTCTTGGCCCTCTTGATACCCCCGGTCAACTGCCTCCTAGCTACTCTAAGCGCAATAACATCCTCAGACCTGTATGCAGCATCCCTGGCTTTCAGCAGAGCTCTCACCTCTGCATTCAGCCAAGGTTTTTGGTTTGGGTAGGTGATCACTATCTGAGTGGTGGTGACATCTTCAACACATTTGGAGATGAAGCTGAGGACAGATGTTATGTATTCTTCCAGATCTACTTTCCCCTCATGTGTAGCAGCCTCCCTGGAAACATGCCAGTCTGTGCACTGGAAGCAGTCTTGTAGTACACAAGTACTGTCAAAGGGTCACACAACAACGGTTCTCTGTGTTGGTTTGTTGTGCTTGAGCAAAGAACGGTAGACAGGGACCATCATGATGGAAATGTGGTCAGAGAGGCCCAGATGGGGGCTCTGGATGGCTCTGGATACACCATGTTTGTTGTATACACACAGTAAATAAAGAGTGTTATTTCCCTGTGTTTGTATGGTGATGTGCTGGTAAAACTTGGGGAGTATATCGGTCAGATTTACATGATTAAAATCCCCTGCCACTATATAAAAGGCATCCGGGTGCTTGTTTAAAAGCGAACTATTGTTGTCATGTAGCTCCTTTAGCGTATCATTAGCACTAGCATCCAGTGGAACATAGACCACAGAGATTCAAAGATTCAAAGATTTAATTTGTCAGTACTACTATACGTGCACAATATGAAAAAAGAAAAAGGAATAAGGCTGGAAAAACAACAACAACAGAGATGAATACTGCTGTAAACTCACGAGGCAAGTAGTGTGGCTGACATTTAACAGTCAAGTGTTCCACTTCCTTAGAGCAGTGTCTGTTCACCAGTGTACAGTTTGCCCACCAACCGTTTTTATGTACATACAGAGTCCACCCCCTTCAGATTTCCCCAATAGATGGCTTTAGTCAGCTCGGAAGAGTTGTAGGCCATCGATCTGGAAAGCTGAGTCTGACATGTTATTATTTAACCAGCTTTCTGTTAGAATACTGCACAGTTCCTCAAAAGCAAGGGAAATTTTGTAAATGGCAGTGCGGTGGCGGAGTGGTTAGCACTGCGGCAGCACAGCAACTCACCCTTGGCCGGAGGATCCTGGGTTCGATCCCAGCCCCCGACCAACAGTGATCTGTGTGGAGTTTGCATGTTCTCCCCTTGTCTGCGTGGGTTTACTCCGGGATTTCTCCGGTTTCCTCCCACATGCCAAAAACATGCAAGTTAGGTTAATTGGCATCAAACTGGGGATTCTAAATTGTCCTTAGGTATGACTGTGAGAGTGAATGGTTGTCTGTCTCTCTGTGTTGGCCCTGCGATGGACTGGCGATCTGTCCAGGGTGTACCCTGCCTCTTGCCCAAAGATGCTGAGATAGGCTCCAGCCCCCTGTGACTCGAAAAGGATTAAACGGAAGAAGATGGATGGATGGATGGATGGATTTTATTAACCAAAATCAAAAGCAGCTCAAGCGCTGAAAACACAGGCTAGGCAAAAAACAGGACTCGGCTAAACACAGACTTGGACTGGACAGAACACTGACTAGCCAGAAGCGTGGATAACATGCCGACAAGAGACAAGGACACCGCACAGGTCTCAGACTGACATGGACATATATAGACGAAGGGTAATCAATGAACACAGAACAGATGGGAACAATCAAGAGCAACCACAGGCAGCAGGGAAGTGGCTATAGATACAGGAGTCATGAGGGACTGAGACAAAAGGGTAAACAGGAACCCCCACAAAGTCCAAAACAAACAAACAAACAAACAAAAAAACCTATTGGCGCAACACAAAGTCTAAGGTCCCAAAACATAAACCAAGGCAAGTCGGGTTGTCTACCCAAGTCCATGGGTCACCCAACCAGAGAACAAGGCAGGTGAGAGGGCCTACCCAAGTCCATGGGTCAGCAGCGGACGACAGAGGCACACCGGCCCCAGCAGCAGAAGGCAGAGGGGCGCCGGCCCCTGGATGTGATGACTGAGGTGCACCGGCCTCAGGAACAGCAGGTGGTGGTGCACCGGCCTCTGGAATAGCAAGTGGAGGCACACCGGATTCTGGAACAGCAGGTGAAGGCACACCAGCCTCTGGAATGAACAGTAGAGATGCACCGGCCTCTGGAACAAACAGTGGCGGTGCACTGGCCTCTGGAACAAATGGTGGAGGGACACCAGCCTCTGGAACAAATGGCGGAGGTGCACCAGCCTCTGGAACTGATGGTTGGGATGTGCCGGTCACCGAGACTGCAGGGGTTGAAATGTGCTCCTCCATCCCTGATGCAGCCATCTTGGACTGGAGGAAGAAACAGGTTGGTATCTGGTCCAAAACACAACCACCAGCAAAAGAACTCAGTGGGGAGAGCTCAGAGGCAGAGCTCAGAGACCCAGTTGTAGAGGAACTCCAACTGGATCTCCCCAACAGGAACAAGACAAGACCTCTCTAAAACTGAAGTAGAAGAAATAAAGAGGACTTGTCTTAACTCCTGCTCCTTCGCTGGCGAGGACCCCAATGGCACTGCTGCTGGTGACATATTGTCAGACCCAGGGAACACACACGTACAGGCTCAAGTTCAATACAATTAATCTTTATTGATTCACCAGCAGGTGTGTGGGTGCGTGTATGTGATATGTAAGTGTATTGTGGGTGAACAAGCTGCAACCGGGGTGAGACAGAGCGCCGTTCAGCCTGGCAACCTTGCAGGTGTTCTTGTGCTGGCGCCGGCTGGGGCTTTGGGCCTCCTGCCAGGGAGACAGCATCCGTGGAGCATGCCCGGTGAAGAGCTGTGATGTGCGGCGTGGTGTAGAGAGCGATTCCGCCGCCGCGGAGAGGGAACCGCCACCGGGAGGGATCCACCTGTGCACAGGGGAGAGCCTGGGACAGAGGTGAGTGGAAATAATGAGCTTATGTGCCAACGGAGAATCCTTTGCGAGATGCGCTGAGCTGAGTGGGATCAGACGTGCGCGCGATGAGGATCGTAGCAATGCAGACGGCTCCATGCCAAAGCTCCAGGCAGAGCGGGCTATATAGCCCGAGGCTGATTACTCCCAGGTGTGCGCGCAGCTGAGCCGGATGACGGCCCAGAGTGAGCCATGACAGTACTCCCCGACGAGCAGTGCCTCCCGGCGCTGGCTTACCTGGATGCACCTGGTGGAAGTCCTTAATGAGGTATTTGTCCAGCACAAACGACGGGCGCACCCAGGACCTCCACTCGGGGCCATACCCCTCCCAGTCCACCAGGTACTGCAAGCCGCGACCCCGGCGGCGGACATCCAAGATGGAGTTGACCTCCCACGCCGGGTTGCCGTCGATCAACACTGGTGGGGTGGAGCCCTAGGAGGGGGGCAGAGCGGGTTGGAGACCATGGGTTTGACCTGGGAGATGTGGAACGTGGGACAAACACGGAGAGAGGGGGGAAGAGCCAGACGCACAGCCACAGGGTTAACCACCTTAACAATCGGGAAGGGCCCAATAAAGCGCTTGGCCAGCTTCCGCTTCTCAGCCTTCAGGTTAATATGTTGGGTGGACAACCATACCTGCTGACCCACCTGATACTGGGGAGTGGGCCTCCTGCGCCGATTCGCTGTCCTGGTGTTGCGCTCCACTGTGCATAAAAGGGCCTGGCGAGTGGCAGCCCAAAGCTGACGGCAGCGCCTCAGGTGCACGTGGACCAAAGGTACGGCCACTTCTCCCTCCTCTTCGGGGAACAGCGGGGAATCATAGCCCAGCGACGTCCTGAAAGGAGACATACCAATCGCAGAGGAAAGAGTCAGGTTACGGGCATACTCAATCCACGGCAGGTGGCTGCTCCAGGATGACGGGCTGGAGGCGATGACGCAGTGCAGAGCGGCCTCCAGCTCCTGATTGGCCCGCTCGCACTGCCCGTTACTCTGAGTGTGATGACCGGAGGACAGGCTCACCGTAGCGCCCAAAGCATTGCAAAAACTCTTCCATATGCTGGACACAAACTGAGGACCTCGGTCGGAGACAATGTCCGCTGGGATCCTGTGCAGACGCACGATGTGCTGCACCAAGAGGTCCGCCGTCTCTCATGCAGTTGGGAGCCCACGTAGAGGGACGAAGTGGACGGCCTTAGAGAAGCGGTCCACAATGGTCAGGACGGTGTCAAAGCTGTTAGATGTCGGGAGCCCGGTTACGAAGTTCAGAGCCACGTGGGACCACGGTCTCCCTGGGACCGGCAAAGGCTGGAGGAGACCCGCTGGCAGAGATGATGAGGCACAAACGTAGCCGATGACGTCATTCCGAAGACCTGGCCACCAGAAGGATCTCTGGAGCAGTTCCCCCAGGTGGGTAATCCCAGGGTGGTAGGCGAGCTTGGATGAATGAGCCCAGTGGATCATGTCACCCCGAATGGATGATGGCACGAATAGTCTTCCGGTAGGGCCCCCACCCGGGTCTGGCTCGGTTTCTTGTGCCTTTAGGATCTTGTCCCTGATAGCCCACGAGAGGGCGCCCACGACACACGAGGCCGGAAGGATGGTGTGCTCCTGCTTCTCCGGGACCTCCGAGGCGAACTGCCTGGACAGAGCATCGGGTTTAGCGTTCTTTGACCCCGGGAGGTAGGTGATGGTAAACCGGAAGCGCCCAAAGAACAGGGACCAACGCGCCTGGCGAGCATTTAGGCGTTTAGCCATCCTCAGGTACTCCAAGTTCTTGTGATCGGTCCAGACCACAAAGGGTAGCACGGCCCCCTCCAGCCAGTGCCGCTATTCCTCTAGCGCGAGCTTCACCGCCAGGTGTTCTCTGTCTCCGACGTCGTAGTTCTTCTCAGCAGGCGACAGCAGCTGAGAGAAGAAAGAGAAGGGGCGGATCACCCCGTCCACCGGGGAGCGCTGCAATAACACTGCCCCCACCCTCGAGTCAGAAGCATCCACCTCGACCAGGCACTGCAGAGCGGGGTCCACCTGCGTCAGGACCCGGGAGGAGGAGAATTCCGTCTTCAGAGTTGCAAAGGCCGACGCCACCTCCTCAGTCCACCGGAATGCCACCTTGGGGGAGGTGAGGTGAGTCAGGGGGAGGGCGATCGAGCTATACTTTGGCACAAAATTCCGGTAGAAATTGGCAAACCCCAGAAGTTATTGCAACTGTTTCCTCGACGACGGGGCGGGGGGGGATCCACCACTGCCTTCACCTTCTCTGGGTCCGGGATGACCTGGTTGAGTGAGATGATGAAGCCAAGGAAGGAGGTCTTCTCAGTGTAAAAATCACACTTTTCGGCCTTCACAAACAGCTTGTTCTCTAACAGCCAGTGAAGAACCCACCTCACGTGGACCTGATGCTCCTCCCAAAGACTGGGAGAAGATCAGGATATCATCCAGGTAGACGAAAACGA
This sequence comes from Pholidichthys leucotaenia, assembly GCA_020510985.1. Classification (NCBI taxonomy): domain Eukaryota; kingdom Metazoa; phylum Chordata; class Actinopteri; order Cichliformes; family Pholidichthyidae; genus Pholidichthys; species Pholidichthys leucotaenia. The sequence goes on along the minus strand of CM035839.1, from coordinate 193,306,465 downwards.
AGGACCCCAGAAAGTCCCGGAGGACGTCATTGATGAGCCGCTGGAAGATGGCCGGAGCGTTGGTGAGCCCAAACGGCATAATGAGGTACTCAAAATGGCCGCTGGGGGTCCGGAATTCCGTCTTCCACTCGTCGCCCTCCTGGATTCAAACGAAGTGGTAAACGCTGCGGAGATCCAGCATCGTGAACCAGGAGGCCCCCTGGAGGGAGTCGAAGGCAGAGTCCATCAGAGGTAGAGTATACTTGTCCTTAATGGTGATGTCATTCAAGGCCAGGAAGTCGATGCAAGTATGGAGGGAACCGTCCTTCCCAACAAAGAAGAAGCCTGCCCTCACTGGCGATGACGATGGCCGAATAATGCCCGAGCTGAGCGATTCCTTAATGTACGCTTCCATAGCCTCCCGCTCTGGAGCTGATAGGCTGTAAAGGCGGATCGACGGCAGGGGGGCACCCGGGCGGAGATTGATGGCACAGTCGTACGGGCGATGGGGGGGAGGGACAGCGCCTGGGCCTTGCTAAACACCGCTCCAAGGTCATGAAACTCAGGAGGCACCCTGGACAATTCGGGAGGAGGGGGGCGGGGGAGGAGAGGGGGACCGATGGAGAGCAAACTGCCAACTGGAGGCACGCACTCAGGCAGAAGGGGCTCCATGCGAGAACACTCCCAGTTCACCAGTCAAAGGTCGGATTGTGCAAGCGCAGCCAGGTGTAACCCAGGATGACGGGGGCAGCTGAGGTGGAGAGCACGAACAGCCGGAGGTCCTCTCGGTGGTTACCAGAAATAATGGCTGAGACCGAGGCAGTCCAGTGCGTTACCTTTTCCAACGGGGCCTTTGACAGGGTGACGAGGTTTAGGGGAGTTGGCAGAGCTTGGCAGGGAAGCCCCAATCGGGTTGCCAGTTTCTCAGAGATAAAGCTCTGCTTGGCACCCGAGTCCACCAGTGCGTGTGTGAGGAACTCAGTGCGGTTGTGACAAAACCTAATCGGCAGGAGACATTTAGATAGGGGATTAGGCCAAGATGAGTCCGTGAGACTCCCTATAGCGACTCGCGGATCCCCCCCTTTTGGCCGAACCGGGCAGGACTCGATTTCGTGTTGGTCATCCCCACAGTACATGCAGAGACCTAGGTCCCTGTGGCGCTGTCTCTCTGCCTGCGAGATTTTGGTCCGTCCCATTACCATAGCCTCAGGTTCATCTGGGCCCTCTAGCGCGGGCAACGGCAAGGTCGAAGGCTGAGAGGAGCGCTGTGACAGTCTGCTCGAGCGGCCAGAAGACCTCCGCTCAGCAGCTCACTCTCTCAGCCTGTTATCAAGACTAATGGTCAGTGAAATTAGCTCAGTGAGTCGTTCAGGTTTATCTAAGTGAGCCAGCTCGTCCCGTAGGCTAGGGGTCAGGCTACGGATGAAGATGCTGCAAAGCGAAGCATCCTCCTGCCGCTACCACCCGGAAGTTGACAGCGTAATCGGCCACGGACCGACCACCCTGGTGAAGGTTTAGCAAACGGCTGGTTAGCACATTATCACGATCCGAATGGTCTAAAACTTCGTGGAAATCATGGACGAATTGGGCGTAGGTGAGATTAGTGTAGCTGGGCTTCACTATTATGGCATAAGCCCATGCTAACGCTCGCCCCTCCAAGAGATTTGCCACGTACCCAATTCGGCTGTGATCGGAGGGGAAGTCCCCGGGAACCCGCTGAAACACCGTCTCACACTGGAGGATGAAACCCCGAGCCTCCCCGAGCTTCCCACTGAAGCGCGTGGGCGTGGGGATCGGCGTGAGACGCGTGAGCGCGCCCGGGCTAGCCTGGCTAGATGGAGAGCTAATGGGAGCTGGCCTGCTACTCTGAGCCGGAGGGAACACCCGCTGTCTTTCCAGGTGATCCAACCGGCTGTTTATCTGAACTAATTGGTTCAGTATGACCTGCTGCTGGTAAGTAATTTGATCAACTCGAGCCTCTAAGATGTTAAACCGGTGTGCAAGCCCGCTGTCTGCTGGGTCACTCTGACGGAGCCGTACTGACATATTGTCGGACCCAGGGAACACACACACACAGGCTCAAGTTCAATACAATTATCTTTATTGATTCACCAGCAGGTGTGTGGGTGCGTGTATGTGATATGTAAGTGTATTGTGGGTGAACGAGCTGCAACCGGGGCGAGACAGAGCGCCGTTCAGCCTGGCAACCTTGCAGGTGTTCTTGTGCTGGCACCGGCTGGGGCTTTGAGCCTCCTACCAGGGAGACAGCGTCTGTGGAGCGTGCCTGGTGAAGAGCTGTGATGCGCGGCGTGATGTAGAGAGTGATTCCGCCGCCGTGGAGAGGGAACCCCCGCCGGGAGGGATCCACCTGTTCACAGGGGAGAGCCTGGGAGAGAGGTGAGTGGAAATAATGAGCTTACGTGCCAAAGGAGAATCCTTTGGGAGATGCGCTGAGCTGAGTGGGATCAGATGTGCGCGGGATGAGGATCGTAGCAACGCAGACGGCTCCTTGCCGAAGCTCCAGGCAGAGCGGGCTATATAGCCTGAGGCTGATTACTCCCAGGTGTGCGCGCAGCTGAACCAGATGACAGCCCAGAGGGAGCCATGACAGCTGGTGGAGCTTCAGACGTGGGCATAGGAACTAGGGAACGTTGTGAAGCCGGTACTGGATGCAGAGGGCAATGTGGAGCCAACTTTGGGGGCACAGAGTGACGTGGAGCCAGAGCTGGAGGTCCAGACATGGTGGCAGGAGCAGTCGAAAACCCTGACGTAGAGCCTGATGCTGGTGATGGAGCACCCCCCTTTGAGACTACAGCTACTTGGAACCCACACCTGGAGACAGCTGCTGCTGATGGAGCTTTAGGTGTGGAAACAGGAACAAGCAGAACAGGAACAGTCGCAGGGGAGCTCTCCAATATGTAGGCAGAGGAGGAGACCATCACCTCTGACGTGGCGACAACCTGAGCTGGAGCAGCTGTGTTGTCCATAACTAATCGCTTCCCACCCAGCACGGGCACACACTCCGAAAAAACAGAGGGGGGAGATGCAGGTGACGATGGATGGATGGAAGCGGCAGCAGCGATAACAGAGGCAGGTGGTGAGAGTCCAGCAGCAGCCCTCCCTCCAAGTACCAGGCAAGTCCCTTCATCAATGGATGTTAAAAAAATGAACGGGTACTTGCCTGTGTTCCTGCTCTGCTGCCACAGATGGTCCAGACAACTCCCTCTTTGTGGCTCCAGAGATTGTCTTGCTGGGAGCTGCGGATGTTGGAGTGGAGCGTCAAGAGGAGTGGTGCCTCCTCGAAGAATCCTTCCACCCGGAGCCAGCTTGCTGCCACGGAACTCTTTCCGTTCCACTGGAGGTTGGCTGGCTCCAGCAAGGAGGAGGCAGAGGGCAGCAGTGGTAGCGGAGGAAAGGAGAGATTCTGCACCCGGGGGTAGGAGCGCACACTCGGTCTGGCTTGCAGCAGATTTGCTACTCCACCCCAGCAAAGCATCTCATCCTCAAGGGAAGAGCAACTCTGAGCATCGGTTGCCATGTCCTCAATCATGGCCACCACCTACAGCTCATCCCGACTCCACTTCTTTCTCCTCCTGCCAGACTCGCCCGCTGGGTCCATATATGGCAGTGTCCTTCTGTCAAGTTTGCCCCTCCGGGACAAGGAAGTGAACTCAACAGCGAGGTGAATTTACATGATTTTATTAACCAAAATATAAACCAAAAGCAGCTCGAGGGCTGAAAACACAGGCTAGGCAAAAAACAGGACTCGGCTAAACACATACTTGGCGAGGACGTGTGCCCAACCCACAACTTGACAATGAGTGTTTTTTTTTTCATTAATCAGGATGTGCGAGCACCAACTGACACACGATGCGATGATGTGATATGATGACGCAACACACAGATTAGTGGGCAAAACATTTTCAAAGAAGAGGTCTGTAGAAGAGGTTCAGACAGACAGTAGCCCATCTCCCTCCCCTGTGTACCGTGCACCAACACCAGAACACACACACACTCCCTGTTCATTCATTCATTCCCCTAACAAAAAAATCATACATTAATGTCTAATCTATAGACTCCAACATTAAGTCTGCAATTAAAATGAGACTGTAGATGGAAAAAAAACCCAGTGTGTTTAGTGTGTAATTATATCATAATTAAATGATGGACAATTATATTATGACTGTTCCAACTCTCTTCATTAAAATAACAGAAAAACCCAGTGCATTCTGTTTCCTCATGAGCTCCGGAGCTGTGCCATTTCAAAACACACCACTGAAATATCATTAAACAATGTGCTTCTGACAACAGACCACATTTTTCCTGATCAAAAGTGCACTGGTGGTGCCGGTGTTGGCTCATTCTGACCCACAATGCCCCACTTTTGTGACTTGTGACGTGTCTGGTTCAACAGTGGGGGCAGTCATGTCTCAACTCCAGAACGGAACGGAGCCCCCAGTGGCGTTCGCATCGAGGACCCTCACATTGGCGGAACAGAGGTACGCAGTGGACAAGAGAGAAGCACTCACGTGTGTTTGAGTGTGCGAACGGTGGCATATTTACGTCTATGGATGCCACTTCACCCTGTGCACAGACCATAGGGCACTGACGACCCTGCTGGAAATGACCGGTTCAGGACACAGACTCCTGCGGATCCACAGGTGGGCGGAAAGACTGCGGGCCTACAACTTCACTGCTCAGTTCACCCCAGGCAGGGAGAATGTGGTGGCGGATCTCCTGTCCCGTGCCACGCTTAACACCGTGCAACCTGACGATTGTGATTCCCTGGAGGTTGACCTGATCAACACGTTGCACGAACCCCTCTGGAACACGGTGTCCCACCAGGAACTCCAGGAGGAGTCGGAGCAGGATCCAACTTTGTCTCAACTATGCTTGTTCATCAGAGGGGGGTGGCCCATGAAGATGCAGGGTGATCTGGCACCTTTTCACAGAGTCAAGGATGAACTGAGCTGCTGGAATGACGTGCGCATGGTGAGAGGACACTGCACGGTGATTCCGGTGTCACTAAGGGCTCGCGTTTTGGCCATGCTACACGAGGGCCATCTGGGGGTGGTTAGGGTGAAAAAACGCTTTGACAAGAAGCATAGGGCAAGAACTCATGGACTCAGTGTAGCAGACTGGGTTAGGATCAGGCACCCCATCTGCACACACAAGCTGCAGCCGTTCTGGATCGGACCACTGCAAATCGCGGAGCAGCTGGGCCCGGACACGTTTCGCCTCTTGGACGGGTCATGGTGGCATTCTAGTCGCCTCAGGAAATCTTCACCAACCCACAATCTGAGGGCTCCAACGGACAAGATGGATACCGGCTGGAACTTGACTGATGAGTCGCTGACGGGTGCATGGTAACAGCCAACGGAGCCAGTAGCAGGACGTCCACCTGTGAGGCGCTCGACAAGAAACCGTCAGAGGCCAGGGTACCTGACAGACTTTGTTGTGGGACTTGGGTAGTCAGGACGTGTTGGCTAACAGGGGGCAAAATAATCCACCTCAACATGTGGGCATTTTGGTAGTCTACCCAGGTGCCCGGTTAGTTGTTTGTGTTTCTTCATGCAAGATGTTTATGTTCTACTTATGTTAATTCTATGGGTGTTTGATTTGCTAAAATTGGGGGGGGGGGGGTTATTGGCTGTTGTTATTTGTGGTTCTCCTGTTTGTGAAGGGGGGGATGTTGCATGTGGGTTTTGCCCTTGGGGCTTGCCGTAGGTGTTGTGCTGGCGAGTGCTCGTCCCCTCCTTTCTGCTCACCGGTCTCCTCATCAGACGCACCTGCTGATTCCTGCTGGGCCAGCGTTTATGAGGAAGCGCTCTTCAGTGATTCAACGCTGGCTCATTTGGGTATACTGCTCCAGCAGACAGCTCTCTAAGAAAGCAATTGTGTATTTATGACCTTGTCTTACACATATTTTCCTCCACCTCTTCTAGGTTGTTGCAAACGTAGCGGTGCGTCTCTGGGGATTTGGTGCGCTCGCCAGCCCGTTGCTCCACCTCTACCCTGCTCATCCTCTCCACGTGGTCAGACCTCACCAACCATACCCAACCGGCAGTTCTTACCTGCTGGTTCTTCTCCTTCGCTGGGTTCTGTGCTGGTCTCTCCTCACCTCCCATGTATGTGGTTTAAGTGGATTTCCATAATTTCTCCATTCCTCCCTAATCAGTCTCGTCTATCCTCCGCAGGGCTCCTGCTTATCTGGTGAGTGACTGACTTTTTCCACAAGTGTGCTGTTTTGGAAATTTTAATAAAAGGCCAAATGTTTTATGTGTGTTCTCTTGGTGATTGCACTTTGCACTCAGGTTGCTTGTCCAGTCAATATGACAAAACGAGCCAGCCAGGGTCACAACCTGGCAAGTGCATCATCAACTGAGCACTCCGTGCTCCACCGCCTCAACACTACAGAGAGGCAGGTGGCTGTCATAGTGCCTGCAATGATCAAAACAATAAGCCAAAAAGGAAATACAGAAACTATTCATAAACTAATCAAAACCAGGAACCAAATACAACAAACAGGGTGAACAGAAGAAATAAACAATCAGAAAAAGACAAAACTAATCAGATAACTGGGCACAGCCCCCGCCCATGCACGGGATCATGACAGAGCCCCCTCCTGAAAGGGTGGATCCCAGACACCCCAGGGTAACATCACAAAAAAAAAAAATACACCACACAGAAGACCCCCCCCCCCCCAACAAGTAAAACAACCCATCCCGGGGGGGGGGGGGGTGGACCCAGGCATGGAGGGACTGCAACAAAATAAATAATAATACCAGAGCAGAATAAAAAGAAGCGACCAGTAAAGAAATAACTATTAAATGGGTAAGAAACCAAAGAATACAGAATAAGATAGCACAACCTCCCCAAACATAAATAATACCATAACCCCAAAATAACACTTTAAATAAACAGGACAATAAAGACACAACTGCAAGTCACACAACCACAAAACCAAAAGAAAACACTCATGACTCACAACACAAAATGACAGGTGGCGAAGACCCAAGGGCCGCAGGAGAGAGACTGAGGCAGCTCGCATGGCCTGCCCGAGTCCTAAGACCACTGGAGCATCCGGTCAAAAGCATCCGGTGGCTGCCCAGAGTTCCTCAGCCACCAACACAGATGGCCTGGCCCTTCAGGTGGCCGCCCACAGTCCCCGCGCCACCCCAACCGAGGACCCCATCTGTCAGGTGGCCTCCCAGCATCCCTGAGCCTGTGGGCCGCTAGCACGCCCCCCCCGCCCCCGGGGGTGGCAGCCAGACCCAGCGCCCCTCACGAACCAGGGGAGCCGGGAGACGGCGTCTTCCTGAAATGGGTGGCTGACCAGCTCCAGTGGTGCCTGATGACCCTTGACGAACTCCGGCGAAGGACCCACGGCAACCTCAGGTGCAGCATCACCTGCGGCGGCCCTGGGCTGGGGCGAAGCAGCACCCACGGCAGCCCCGGACCGGGGCATAGCAGCACCTGCGGCGGCCCTGGACTGGGGCATAGCAGCACCCATGGCGGCCCCGGGCTGGGGCATAGTAGCACCCACGGAAACCACAGATGGCGGGACAGCAACACCCTTGGAGACCACAGTCAGCGGAGCAGCAGCACCCTCGGAGACCACAGACAGTGGAGCAGCAACACCCTCGGAGACCACAGATGGCAGAACAGCAGCGCCCTTGAAGACCACAGATGGCGGGGAAACAGCACCCACAGTGGCCTCCAGGCTGGAGTGTAGCACCCATGATGGACCCAAGCTGGGGCGCAGCACCCACGACAGCCCAGACAGAGGGGGAGCAGCACCTACGGAGACCTCAACCGAAGGGGGAGCAGCACCCACAGAGACCTCAACTGGAGGGGGAGCAGCACCCATTGAGGCCTTGACTGAAGGAGGAGCAGCACCCACGGAGGACTCGGTGACCCTAGATGGTGGCTCGGGCAAAGGAACAAAGACAGGAACACACACCTGCTCACACCAGCTGATGGTGAAAGCTCAGCCAAGTCGGGCTGCTGCGGCTGAGCTTTCCCATCGCGAATAAGACAAGGCATTTCATCAAAGGGTGTTAAGAAATGAAAAGACACTTGCCTTAACTCCCGGAGCTTGGGGATGGCTGCTGTCATGCCAGACGATGTCTTCCTAGGGGCTGCGAAAGTCGTCTGGTCCAGTGGGCGGAGCACCAAAGCCGGGGAGCGCTCTGCCGCAAGTTCAGGCTCTGTCTGGACTGGTGGCGCTCTCTCCAGTTGTGGCAGCAACTCAGGGAGTAGCCACGGCTTGTAACCTGCGATGAGCTCCATCTCTGCTGCAACCACCCGTTGGTGCTCCTCCAGCTCCTCCGCACTGGGTCCATCAGGAGATGTGAAGGCTGCATATCCAGTGCAGCTGGCTCCGGGACTCCCCCCGACAGAGGGAGATCGGACCGCAGCTGGGTAGTGGTCCCGAGCTCGGAGCTTCGGTCCCCAGGAGCGTGTCTTCTACAGTACAGATTCTGGTGGCAGAGGGGCTCTCCTCAGCCCACGAAGCCGGTATTGTGCGTGATAAACATAGATGAGGAGGTCTGTGAGTCCTGGGATGCACCACAGGTGGAGGAACCCCTCAATCACCTGTGCAGCGCAGTCCCAAACCTGGAGCTCCTCCTCGGGAGTGTGGGTTAGACGAACATCCGATAATGATGTCCTGCAACGATTCAGCTGCCCAACACATCTCCTCGTCTACCCCAAACCTCCTGTAGTCCAGAAACGCTGCCATGCCAATGGAAAAAATGAACTCTAAAGAAAAAATAAACAAACAAAAACCGAAACTCACTGTCCGCTGGCGCCTGAATGACAGCTGCGTACTGTCATGAATGGCCTTGCCGGAGGGCAAACAGGACGCCAAATGCAGACTGTGAGTTTTTTCAAATTTATTAACTTATAGTAACTCAAGATCCAAAACACAAACCAATGAAAAACACAGCTCTGAAGCTGGAGTGAAAAATGCCAGACATAAACAAGGATGTGAGCAGGAACAGATAAATAATTACTTAACTTGGCAAAAAGTCCAGGGGTTGCCTGACAGGAGAGATTTGATGCCACTGCGCCAGGGAAGTGGCGCCAACGGTTTAAATAGTCAACCTTCCGATTACCGACACCTGCAAGGTCATACGTGGTGATCATTGCAGGCAGCCGTGACAGCCCACAAACAGAATCTGACAGCTGGAAGTGACGTGCAAGCTGTCACAGCGCCAGCAACGATCAAAGCAATAAACCAAAAAGGAAATACAGAAACTAATCATAAACTAGTCAAAACCAGGAACCAAATACAACAAACAGAGTGAACAGAAGAAATAAACAATCAGAAAAAGACAACACTAATCAGATAACTAGGCAAGGCCCCCGCCTGTGCACCGGATCATGACAGAAGGCTCATGGATACAGTGAAGGAGGACATTTGAGAGGGTTGGTGTTACAGAGGATGATGCAAGGGATAGGGTGAGATGGAGGCAGATGATCCGCTGTGGAGATCCCTAAAGGGAGCAGCTGAAAGAAGAAGATAATTAATTAAAGACTAAACATATTCTAAAATAGATGTTTACATATGACTAACATGTTTACCTGCAAAAATGTTTCTAACTTTTCTAAGATTTGCCTGATCTATCAAGTCCCTAAAAAGCAATGATGCATGAATGCGCAGGTACTTCTGACACATCGACAATAAACAAAACACAGCCTGAATCATGAAATAAGTTTGATTCCCAGTATTCACTACGCATTTTGTGAGGATGAGAGAAGTCCTTAAATTCTGCGGCAATAACCAAGTTAATGGCAATTTAGGCTGAGATATTAATAAAGTTGGTCCTGTTTGTCTATTACCCTCTCTTGTCCATGAGGTGGCACTGGGAGTCTAGGGGACTAGACCCTTGTTCCAACATGTATTGTGCTTCATTGTCCTGAGATCTTTAAAGATGGGAGGTGCCACTTCTCTCTCAGCACCATGGTGTGATATATGTCTGTTTTAGGGAAGAAAGAGAGTTATGCGCTCTGGCACCTGGCCATATGTTGCTGTAGCTCTGTTTACCCACAGAGGGTCTTTGGATCCTGTGAGGGATCCAAGATACGTACATACATAAAATCTTTTAAAAAGTCATTATACTCAAAGTGGCATTATATAACTAGCAAAAACAAAATGTGGTATTTAAATGATTATTTTTTGTGTATTTTTAAAAGAAAATGTGCTTTAAATCACCCCAGGAACACAGCGTCAGCACTGAATTACAACTACCTCTGGCTATTTAATTAATGAAATGATAATATCTGATACAAAGTAATTATTAAATAATTTCATTTTAATTTATATTTTAATATATCAAGTATGTTTTTCTAATGAAAAAAAAATACTTTTAAATAACAAAAAATAGTTCAGAAAACACCAGAACTCACCTGGACTGGTGATTAATTTCAGTCTGGCAGAAAAGATCAAATCCCAGATGGGAGAAGAAATTTCTTGTTGATTAACGTTTTATCTGTTATAGCCTATCTGGCAGATGTCTACCAGATGCATCCTGAAGGGTGCTGGGTCTGAGCAGCAGTAGAAGGTGAGTACACACCAGTGGCTGCAGGTTCGGCATGTTTGTCTGCAGTGGAGGAGGGGGTTCCACTAAACAGCGAACAGGACCGAACGGGACCCCCAAACCCCCAGAAAACATCCTAATAATAAATGAAATTGTTTTTATGGGGCACCGAAAGCCCACCAAATGCACCATAAATCAATTAAATCATTTTTATTTTAATATTTAATAACAAATGGCCATTCTTGTAATAACTAACTTTACACAAAATGCCCAAATAGCACATTAAATTTTATCTAATGGGACCAAGTAACATCAAGTCAACTAACGGGATGCGTTTACAAATATTCAAGACCCATTATAATATAGTCCTTGAAGTATAGTTTAATAATTTTGGCATTTTGTGTCCCATTTGGACATGTTTGTTGTTTAATTCAAATACTAACCGGACATTTAAAAAGCCCAAATAATGAATAAAATCATTATTACTTAAATATTTATGGCAAATGGGCATTGCTGTTGTAAGAAACAGGATTCCAAACGTATTCCTTTTATAATTTTGCACAATTTGTTTATTAAAAGCTGTCTGAAATTGTAATTAATCAATTGAAGGACAAAATACCTGTCATTACCCAGCAGAATGACTGGTGTTGTGCCAAAAAGTGATCAGTTGCCAATAAGTGATCAACGGTGGTGTGATCTCATCAGGCCCTGGAGAGTTGATTTCTGGCTGCTGCCTATTTAGCACTACCTGGCCTTGATTAAATCCCTGCGTATATAAGACTTCAGAGAAGACCAGTTCTCATGGAATTAATAATGGTAAAGCTGCTGTGTCTGTAGTCTGCCAGCATCTCTCCTTGGTTATGCATGCTAACCTGACAAAGATCCTCTGCTCTGTGCTCTGGACTCCAGCTTCTGGACCTCATGCCTGGGTATTCTCCATGTAACCCTTGAATAACAAAACATGTTATCTAACCAATCTCTGTCATAGACCCTTTGCTTCACCTGGACTCTCAGTGGATCTTGGAAACCTAGAAAGAGAAAAAGTACCATACTCGCCTGTAAAACACCCTGGAAAGCAAGTGAGAGTATTAATAAGCCAGTACAATTACCCTATACCCTGTAGGGCCACGAGGGAAAACATCATGGCCCTTAATTGCTTCGCCCACATCTGGCAACCCATGAACGCACTTGCTCACCTGAGAAGCAGAAACGCCACTTCACCTCCAGGTAGCACCGCTACCACAACCTGAACCCTGACCAGCTGTCAGCAGTCAGCTACCTGTAGGTCATCAAACCCAGCAACAAAGTCTTTAATAACAATTTCTCCTGTTCATTACACTCATCCTTTCCTCTTGCAGGATGCCCCTCTGCAGTGCGCATTCTGCCAGATTATACTCACTTCATGTCATTATCTCCACTCTTTAATAAGATGACACTCTTTGCTTGGAATTGCTTCCACTTGTGTCCTACTTGCTCTTAATTCTCTATAGAAATCATGACAGATCAATCCCACCATGGCAGAGACCCAGCAAGCATGGCATCAGGCAGAGAGTCGCTGTGTTTAGATACAGTCCAGCGCTATCTTGCCTTTCACACAGATCAGAGTAAGCCTGCATTAAAATAATTACAAACTGTCAGCTGGATAAACTTGCTCCGGTTTCCAGCCCTAGTTCATCTGAAGTGTGTGCTTCCACTGTTGTTGTTTTGTCCCAGGTGGCCATCGTGATCACAGCTTTAAATGCTCACTCCCAGCTCCTGGTGATTCCTGCAATGGTCACCCTACACCTTAAACTCACACAGCTCCTCTCTGTGCTTTGGCTGGGGGGGGGGGGGGGGGTTCTGCTTCTTACCTCCCACTGGGTGACTCAGCTCTTCCACTGGCTGCCTCCATGCCTCATGACTCTGTCCACTCCTGGGAGGGTTTCCTTCATGGCCCTGCCAGCAGCCTCTGCTCCTGTACTGGCTACCTCAGATCCACCACCAGGCTGATCTGCATCTTCCCCCCCTGCTGCTCTCCATCCTCGCCAACGAGCTCTGCTGCTTCCCAGGTCTGCTCAGTCTCTTCACCAGTCAACCCTGCTACTCACAGTAAAGTGGGATTTATGCACCCACGTCATTGTGACGCAGCTGCGACGGTATCAATGCAGTGTCAGTGCAGCAGCGACGTGTGTTCCAATTGCGTCACCTGACGTGCAGCTCTCCAGAGAAGGAGAGGTGCACGTTGGGGACACACAGGCCATAAGAGCTCTGATTGGCCCGCTTTGTCTCCTCTTACACATTTCCTGATTCTCATCGCTCCTCCACTCTGCCGAGGCACAACTTCCAAAGCAAGTCATTAAAACAATGGTCCAAATTCAAAATAATATTAAGAAAGTAAGCACATACAGAACATTTTATGACTTGTGATAACCCCAGTAATTACACAGATTGTCAAAAAAACGGCAGCGGCAGTGGTTGCATGCACCATTTTCTCTGATTTCTCTTTTTCTCTGAGTAACAATCGTATGAAAAGTGTCATAACTCCCCATGCACTTTTATGCAGTGCACGGAGAGGGGAAAAATAATGAGGATCTATGTGCTAGAATTACACCACACACATTTATTAAACACAAAAAACTGATGACAAACAGTTCCCAAACAAGGTGAAGACTTACAAGAAATACACAAACACTGGATTAAACACACTGGATCACTGTTACACCACAGTGAAAGACGCATATCGCGCTGTCCCTCGTGCTGCGCTGGGATTATCTGATCACGTGATGGTTCACCTCATTCCCACATACAGACAGAGATTGAAGCTCACTAAACCTGTTGTGAGCACTACGAAGATACGGACCAGTGATGCTGAGGAGAAGCTGGAAACGTGCATGGAAATATCTGACTGGGGCATGCTTAAAGGAGCCACGCATGATCTGGATGAGTACACGGACACTGTGAACTCATATATCCACTTTTGTGAAGAGAACATTCTTCCATCACGCACCAGGGTGAGTTACTCTAATGACAAACCCTGGTTCACAGCTAAGCTCAGACAGATCAGGAAGGAGAAGGAAGCAGCGCTGAAAAGTGGAGACAGGGACTGCTACAGGGAGGTTAAATACCGGTTTAACAGAGAGCTGAAGAGGGCTAAATCTCTATACTCAGAGAGACTCCAGCAGCAGTTCACTGCTAATGATTCGGCTTCCGTGTGGAGAGGACTGAGGCAAATCACCAACTATCGACCTAAGGCTCCTAAAGGTCAGGATGACAAAGCCCTTTGTCAAAGACTGTCCCAACACTATGCCCGTTTTGACACCTCGTCATCTGTGTCCAACTCCCCCCCTCCCTCCAGCTCCACAGCCTCCACATTCCCTACTTCATTTAAGGCACCCCCCCCTCCTCCCCCCCTCCCCTTATCATCAGTGAGCAGGATGTGCTCAAACAGTTCTCCAGACTGAACCCGCGCAAGGCCCCCGGCCCAGACGGCGTGTCTCCCTCCACCCTGAGACTCTGTGCGAAACAGCTGGCTCCTGTATTCACAGACATTTTTAACACCTCCCTTAAGTTATGCCACGTGCCGTCCTGCCTCAAATCCTCCACCATCATCCCTGTCCCCAAGAAGCCACGGATCACTGGACTTAATGACTACAGACCTGTAGCGCTCACCTCTGTAGTCATGAAGTCCTTTGAGCGCCTGGTCCTGTCCCACCTCAAGTCCATCACCACCCCTCTCCTGGACCCGCTGCAGTTTGCCTACCGAGCCAACAGGTCTGTAGACGATGCAGTCAACCTGGCCCTCCACTCCATCCTGCAGCACCTGGACTCCCCGGGAACCTACGCCAGGATCCTGTTTGTGGACTTCAGCTCCGCATTCAACACCATCCGCCCCGCTCTGCTCCGGGACAAGCTGTCCCTGCTCAACGTGCCTGACTCCCTCTGCAGGTGGATCATCGACTTCCTGACGGACCGGAGGCAGCATGTGCGGCTGGGAAAGACTGTCTCAGACTATACTAGCATCAGCACCGGATCACCCCAGGGCTGTGTACTTTCCCCCCTACTCTTCTCCCTTTACACCAACTCCTGCACCTCCAGCCACCAGTCTGTCAAGTTGATCAAGTTTGCAGACGACACCACCCTCATCGGGCTCATCTCCAACGGCGACGAGTCCGCCTACAGGAGAGAGGTGGCCCAGCTGGCGTCCTGGTGCAGCAATAACAACCTGCAGCTGAACGCTCTGAAGACAGTGGAGATGATTGTAGACTTCAGGAAAGTCACTACTCCTCTGCCCCCCCTCACCCTCTCAGGCTCTCCCATCACCACTGCTGATTCCTTCCGCTTCCTAGGCACTACCATCACCAGGGACCTCAAATGGGAGCTGACCATCAGCTCACTCATCAAAAAAGCCCAGCAGAGGATGTTCTTCCTGCGGCAGCTGAGGAAGCTCAAGCTACCCACCAAGATGTTAGTGCAGTTCTACACAGCCATCATCGAGTCCATCCTCACCACCTCCATAACCGTGTGGTACGCAGGAGCCACTGCCAGGGACAGACTAAGGCTGCAGCGCGTCGTGCGCACTGCTGAGAAGGTGATCGGCTGCAAGCTCCCATCTCTCCAGGATCTGTACATCTCCAGGACCCGGAGGCGTGCTGGCCGGATCATAGCCGATCCCTCACACCCTGGTCACGTACTGTTTGTCCCCCTCCCCTCTGGTAGAAGACTTCGGTCCATCCAGACTAAAACCTCCCGTCACATGAACAGCTTCTTCCCCTCTGCCATTAGACTGCTGAACACTAAGTGACTTATTGACTCTCGTGCACCATGTACAGCAGCTCAACCAGACTCATGTCAATCATCACTGTTTTTCTTCCTGCATTACCGACTGCACTATATAGTTCTCCACAGTATCTGCTGCTGGCTAATATATATTTTAACTGTTGACCAGTATCACTTAATCTTATCCTACACTTTATTACATGTATAGTTTATTTCTCTTATCCTATCATGTTTAATGTTGCAGCATTGTACCGAGACAAATTCCTAGTTTGTGTACTACATGAACAATGGCAATAAACCTGATTCTGATTCTGATTCTGATTCTGAACACTTACGGTTGGCGTTTGGGGGCCGGCATCGCCCCGCGAACGCATGAGGAGAAACGTGTACCCATGCTGGTGTCCCACAGCTGGTATCGCTGAGTGGGCGTCAGAGAGCCACGAAATGCGCGGAGTGGATACACGTCGCTGAGGTCGTGACACAGATCGTATACTGACAAGACAATACAATGACCCAGCAACCGGAGTGGTGGCTCAGTTGGTAGAGCATCCGCCCCGCACCCGGGAGGCAGGGGTTCAAATCCCGGCCGGGTCATGCCGAAGACCATATAAAAGTGGAACTTCCTGCCATCCAGCTTGGTGCTCAGCAATAATGGAATGGAGGAGGGAAATTTGTGGCGGCGCCTTGCATGGCAGCGGCCCTCTGATTCTGCACTTGGGGTGTGTGTGATTAACACAGTAGATAGGTAAAACACAATCTCGTTCTACTGTACGTGAATGGTTGTACAGTTGAATGACAATAAGGGTGATTTCATTTCATTTCATTTCATTTCATTTCAATGTGTGACTGGCAAAAAAGCTGCTTAAATACACACATTGCTGGTGATGGGGAAATGAGGAGCACCTGGGAGAGGCGTGGGAAGATGGCACACGGGAAAGGGAACAACTGGTGATGATGAGAAAGGGGGTGTGGCTGGACCGGCGAGCTGTCCGCAACGCTCACAGAAAGTAGGTCACAGCGGCTGTCTAACAGCTGCTGGTCAGACAGTAGCTATGGGTAAGGAAGGCAGACTGAAATACATAATATATACATAAACAGTGGCACTTAACTCCATAGGGAGGCCAGGACCGAGCTTTCCGGAGGAAACCAAGCCGGTTCGGCTCTTGACAGAGCCCCCCTCTCAAGGGGTGGATTTCCAGACACCCCAGGTAACATCCCGAGGACCCCCCCCCCCCCCAGCAGAAACAACAACACAAACCCGGGTGGGAGGTAGGGGGAAAAGGAAGGACAGAACACAATACCCCGCCCAGGGCCCACAATTAACCCCCCCAAGTCCACAGGCATTGGGGCTCAGGAGGTTGCCTAAAGTCCCAGGCCCAGCAGAAGGTCAGATGGACGGAGTCTGGCGGCCTGCCGGAAAACATGGGCCACCTGACCCGGGGAGTCAGTCCTTCCAGCAGCCTGCCCATGCCGTAAAGCCACCAAGACTGGAGAGGAGCGAAGAGGGCCAAGATGGCGTCTGGCGGAGGGGTATAGGCCCCGGCATCCTCAAGCTGGCCGGCTGCGCCCCCGATGACCTTGACTTGGGAGGGAGTACCACCTGTGGTGGTCCCGGCCTGGGGCCTCGTAG
Organism: Pholidichthys leucotaenia; assembly: GCA_020510985.1. Classification (NCBI taxonomy): domain Eukaryota; kingdom Metazoa; phylum Chordata; class Actinopteri; order Cichliformes; family Pholidichthyidae; genus Pholidichthys; species Pholidichthys leucotaenia. The sequence continues at coordinate 193,289,557 of CM035839.1, read as the reverse complement.
CACTCGCAGTGGGACCCGACTGGACCAGGGCTGCACCCACGGTGGACTCTGGCAAGAGCCTTGCTGCACCCGCAGTGGAACCCGGTTGAGTCCCTGCTGCACCCGCGGTGGACTCCGGCTGGAGCCTTGCTGCACCCATGGTGGAGCCCGGTTAGACCTCTGCTGCCCCCATGGTGAGTGGGCCAACCCGCAGGAACACCAGGCTGAGGAGGCGGTCGATGGGGGGAACCCTGACGACCTTGGCAGGAGGAGCTGTAGCAGTGGTGTCCTCCTCCAGCTGGACCAGACCCTTGGCGACCTCTGGTGACAACACATCCTCTCCGGCAACCCTAGATGAAGGCTCAGAGGAAGCAGGAGAAGAATGGTGGTTAGGGTCTCCAGCAGCGGCGGAGCCCGGCGAAGTGAGTTCCGATGCAGCCAAGGGCTGCACCTAACTCTCCTCCCCAAGAGCCAGGCAAGATCTCTCTAAAACAGAAATGAGAAATATAACAGAGAGAACTTGCCTGAGCTGGAGCTCCACCGCCGTCCAGGACTCCGTTGAACTTGGTGTTGTCATCCCGGGTCTGGCCGCAAGGAATCAGAATCAGAATCAGATTTATTGCCATTGTTCATGTAGTACACAAACTAGGAATTTGTCTCGATGCAATGCTGCAACATTAAACATGATAAGATAAAGAAATAAAAAACTATACATGCAATAAGTGTAGAATAAGAATGAGTAATACTAGTCAAAGCAGTTTTTAAATATATTAGCGAGCAGCAGATATTGTGGAGTACCACATAGTGCAGTCGGTAATGCAACAGAAACAGTGATGATTGACATGAGTCTGGTTGAGCTGCTGTACATAGTGCACGAGAGTCAATAAGTCACTTAGTGTTCAGCAGTCTGATGGCAGAGGGGAAGAAGCTGTTCATGTGCCGGGAGGTTTTAGTCTGAATGGACCGAAGTCTTTTACCTGAGGGGAGGGGGGCAAACAGTACGTGACCAGGGTGTGAAGGATCGGCTATGATCCAGCCTGCATGCCTCCGGGTCCTGGAGATGTACAAGTCCTGGAGAGATGGGAGCTTGCAGCCGATCACCTTCTCAGCAGCGCGCACGATGCGCTGCAGCCTTAGTCTGTCCCTGGCAGTGGCTCCTGCGTACCACACGGTTATGGAGGTGGTGAGGATGGACTCGATGATGGCTGTGTAGAACTGCACTAACATCTTGGTGGGTAGCTTGAGCTTCCTCAGCTGCCGTAGGAAGAACATCCTCTGCTGGGCCTTTTTGATGAGTGAGCTGATGGTCGGCTCCCATTTGAGGTCCCGGGTGATGGTGGTGCCCAAGAAGCGGAAGGAATCTGCAGTGGTGATGGGAGAGCCTGTGAGGGTGAGGGGGGGCAGAGGGGTTGTGACTTTCCTGAAGTCCACGATCATCTCCACTGTCTTCAGAGCGTTCAGCTGCAGGTTGTTGTGGCTGCACCAGGAAGCCAGCTGGGCCACCTCTCTCCTGTAGACGGACTCGTCGCCGTTGGATATGAGCCCGATGAGGGTGGTGTCGTCCGCAAACTTGATCAGCTTAACAGACTGGTGGCTGGAGGTGCAGGAGTTGGTATAAAGGGAGAAGAGTAGGGGGGAAAATACACAGCCCTGGGGTGATCCGGTGCTGATGCTGACAGAGTCTGAGACAGTCTTCCCCACCTGCACATGCTGCATCCGGTCCGTCAGGAAGTCGGTGATCCACCTGCAGAGGGAGGCAGACACGCCGAGCAGGGACAGCTTGTCCTGGAGCAGAGCGGGGCGGATGGTGTTGAATGCGGAGCTGAAGTCCACAAACAGGATCCTGGCGTAGGTTCCCGGGGAGTCCAGGTGCTGCAGGATGGAGTGGAGGGCCAGGTTGACTGCGTTGTCCACAGACCTGTTGGCTCGGTAGGCAAACTGCAGCGGGTCCAGGAGGGGAGTGGTGATGGACTTGAGGTGGGGCAGGACCAGGCGCTCAAAGGACTTCATGACTACAGAGGTGAGCGCTACAGGTCTGTAGTTGTTAAGTCTAGTGATCCGTGGCTTCTTGGGGACAGGGATGATGGTGGAGGATTTGAGGCAGGTCGGCACATGGCATAGCTTAAGGGAGGTGTTAAAAATGTCTGTGAAGACAGGAGCCAGCTCTTTCGCACAGTGTCTCAGGGTGGAGGGAGACACGCTGTCCGGACTGGGGGCCTTGTGCGGGTTCAGTCTGGAGAACTGTCTGTGCACGTCCTGCTCACTGATGACAAGGGCAGGGGGGGGAGGAGGGGGGACCGCTTTTGATGAAGTAGGGACCGAGGAGGTAGTGGAGCTGGGGGGAGGGGGGGAGTTGGACACAGCTGACAAGGTGTCAAAACGGGTGTAATGTTGGGACAGTCTTTGACAAAGGGCTTTGTCATCCTGACCTTTAGAAGCCTGAGGCCGATAGTTGGTGATTTACCTCAGTCCTCTCCACACAGAAGCCGAGTCGTTAGCAGTGAACTGCTGCTGGAGTCTCTCAGAATACATAGATTTAGCTCTCTTCAGCTCCCTATTAAACCGATATTTAACCTCCCTGTAGCAGTCCCTGTCTCCACTTTTCAACGCTGCTTCCTTCTCCTTCCTGATCTGTCTGAGCTTAGCAGTGAACCAGGGCTTATCATTAGAGTACCTCACCCTGGTGCGCGATGGAAGAATACTCTCCTCACAAAAGTGGATATATGAGTTCACAGTGTCCGTGTACTCATTCAGATCATGCGTGGCTCGTTTAAAAATGCCCCAGTCAGTTATTTCCATGCACGTGTTCAGCTTCTCCCCAGCTTCACTGGTCAATTTCTTTGTAGTGGTCACAACAGGTTTAGTGAGCTTCAGTCTCTGTCTGTATGTGGGAATGAGGTGGACCATCACGTGATCAGATAGTCCGAGCGCAGCGCGGGGAACAGCACGATACGCGTCCTTCACTGTAGTGTAACAGTGATCCAGTGTGTTCTCTCCTCTGGTGGGGCATTTAATAAACTGTTTGTATCGGGGGAGATCGTGGCTCAGATTGCTCTGGTTAAAGTCGCCAACCACAATAACCAGAGAGTCCGGGAAAGTCCGTTCCATATGTTGAATGTGATCCATGAGTGCGCGCTGAGCCTCGCGCGCGTCCGCGTCGGGCGGGACGTACACAGCGGCGAGGATGAATGAGGCGAACTCCCGCGGGGAATAAAATGGCTTGCAGTTAATGAAAAGATATTCAAGGTCGGGAGAACAGTGTTGGGAGATCACTGTTACATCAGAGCACCAGCTGCTGTTAATGTAAAAGCAGACTCCTCCTCCTGTAGACTTACCGGAGAGCTCTGTGACATGATCAGCACGAAACAGCTGAAATCCATCGAGGTGAAGCGCGCTGTCCGGTATATTCCCCCTGAGCCAGGTCTCAGAAACAGAGAGCAGACGAGGAAGCGAGGTCCTTAAATCGCATCAGCAGTCTCAATTCATCTACCTTGTTAGAGAGAGAGAGTTGGCATTGGTGAGAAATATGCCAGGCAAGGGCGTGCGTGTGCCTCTCCTATGGAGCCGGACGAGAGCGCCCGCTCACCTTCCTCTCCTTCGCCGCCTCACCTTCCAAGCCAAACAGTGAATCAGATCGGCGGCAGGAGCCAAAAAAACCGGGAGCAGGTCCGTAGGAGTGAAAGTCCTGATATTTAACAGCTCCTCACGGGTGTAAGAGCAGGCAGACACACAATTGACAGACAAAATCCCACAAAGAAGGGCGCAGCAAAGCACCATGGCGACCACTGTGGGCGCCATCTTGACTCCAAGGAGGTCCATCTCTGGCTCCCACTCCGCTGCAGAAGCCTCCACAGCAGGCGAGATGGTCATTGCAGTCCTACTGTCTTCCTGCAGTGGCTCCAATGCTGGGGATTCCTCCGGCGTGGCTGCAGGGACACACCTCTGTGCGCGCCCCTGGGCAGGATCCTCCAGGGCCCCAAGCTCCTCCAACATCTGGTGGCTCTGTTCCAAAACTGATGGACACTCAGGGATAAATGGAGGAAACACAGAAGAAATAGGGGATGAGTTTTTAACTGCAGCCGGAGGAGAGGACCCAGCGGACTGTTGAGGCTGGGCCTCTCCCTCGGGAGACAGGCAAGATTTATCATAGCTTAAATAAGTAGAATGAACACTTGCCTGTCTTCCTGGTGTGTGATATTCATGGCTGCAGCGGGTTGGTTGTCATCTCTCTTCGTGTCCATGGTAATCTTGGCCCCTTCTGAAGGTTGAGGAGGAGCCTTCTCCCTGGCGATGGAGGTGGGCGTTCCCAGGGCAGGCCTGGCAGGCTTCCCGGCAGCTGGAGGAATGATGGCCACCGAGGACGAAGGGGGCTTCTCCTGTCGTTTCCCTGCACGACGACGGCAATTGCTGGGTGCTGGATCCGGATTGGGGGCAGGCGTCACACTCTGGCTGGAAGCAGGAAGAACTAACTAACTAACTAACTAACCTGCACTTATATAGCGCTTTTCTAGTCACAAAGACCACTCAAAGCGCTTTCACTAATACTAACCCTCTATTCTAAGGGCCTATAGGAAACAGATATCTAGGGACAATTTAGAACAGCCAATTAACCTAACATGCATGTCTTTGGATTGTGGGAGGAAACCGGAGCCCCCGGAGTAAACCCACGCAGCACAGGGAGAACATGCAAACTCCACACAGAAAGGTTCCAACCCCTGCCAACCTGGGGATTCGAACCAGGAACCTTCTAGCTGTAAGGCAACAGTGCTAACCACTGCACCAAAGAACGGGGACCCAGAAGCGCTTCCCCTTCGGCATAAGCCCGGTCTTCTTGGGGGGTTTCCTCTCCCTCTCGCCATACTCACGCCGCAGCGCTGCCACCAGGGAAATCCTCTCAACCCCCTCAGCATGTTCGGACATTTGCGGGCACCAGCGAACTGCTGCCTCCGCCGGACCCACATACCACAGCAAGTCCTCCAGGCTGGAATACATGCTTGCCGAAGAAATGAGCCCATCTATTTCCATCAACATTCAGCAGCATTCCCAGCCCAAGCTCAGCGGATAACGCCTGCCTGTCAAAGTCATCTCAAACTAGATGAGCCTACAACACAGTTCAAAAAGAAAAAATGATGTGAGGGTGTAACCCGCTAGATCCTTTTTTCTGGCTGGGTCATTCTGTCATAACTCCCCATGCGTTTTTACGCAGTGCACAGACAGGGGAGAAATAATGAGGATCTACGTGCTAGAGTTACACATGTGGACAAAATTATTGGTACCGCTCTGTTAATGAACTCATGAAACATCCATCCATCCATCCATCCATCTTCTACCGCTTTTCCGGAGGTCCGGGTCGCGGAGGCAGCAGTTCCAGCAGAGAAGCCCAGACTTCCCTCTCCCCAGCCACCTGCTCCAGCTCTTCAGAGAGGATACCAGACCAGCTGGGAGACATAGTCTCTCCACCGAGTCCTGGGTCTGCCCCGGGGTCTCCTCCCAGTGGGATGTGCCTGAAATACCTCAAGTGGGAGGCATCCACGAGGCATCCTAATCAGATGCCCATACCACCTCAACTGATTCCTTTCAATGTGGAGGAGCAGCGGTTCTACTCTGAGCCTCTCCCGGATGACTGAGCTCCTCACCCTATCTCTGAGGGAGAGTCCAGCAATCCTACAGAGAAAGCTCATTTCAGCCGCTTGTATCCGCAATCTTGTTCTTTCGGTCATTACCCAAAGCTCATGACCATAGGTGAGAGTAGGAACATAGATTGACTGGTATATCGACAGCTTTGCCTTAGAACTAAGCTCCCTCTTCACCACAACAGACCGGTACAACGTACGCATCACTGCAGATGCTGCTCCAATCTGTCTGTCAATCTCTCGCTCCATTTTCCCCTCACTCGTGAACAAGACCCCAAGATACTTAAACTCCTCCACTTGGGGCAGGAGCCTGTCCCCAACCCAGAGAGGACAATCCCCCTTTTTCCGGCTGAGGACCATGGACTCGGACTTGGAGGTGCTGATTCTCATCCCAGCCGCTTCACACTCAGCGGCAAACCGTCCCAGCAAGAGCTGTAGGTCATTGCTGGATGAAGCCAAAAGGACATCATCTACAAACAACAGAGATGAGATCCTGTGGTCACCAAGCATGACACCCTCCATTCCCTGGCTGCGCCTAGAAATCCTGTCCATAAAAATTATGAACAGGATCGGTGACAAAGGGCAGCCCTGGCGGAGTCCAACTCTCACTGGGAATGACTCCGACTGAGTGTTGGCAATACGAACCAAACTCTCACAACGGTCATACAGAGACCGAATAGCTCGTAACAACAAGCCCGATACCCCATACTCCCGAAGCCCCCCCACAAAACACCACGAGGGACGCAGTCAAATGCCTTCTCCAAGTCCACAAAACACATGTAAACTGGTTGGGCAAACTCCCACGAACCCTCAAGAATTCTCAAGAGGGTAAAGAGCTGGTCTGATGTGCCACGGCCAGGATGAAAACCACATTGCTCCTCCTGAATCCGAGGTTCGACCAACGGCCGGACTCTCCTCTCCAGTACCTTGGCATAGACCTTCCCAGGGAGGCTGAGGAGTGTGATCCCTCTAAAGTTGGAGCACACCCTCCGGTCCCCTTTATTTATTCTGATTCTGATTCTGATTCTGAAGAGAGGAACCACCACCCCGGTTTGCCATGCCAAAGGCACTGCCCCCGACCTCCACGCTATGTTGCATAGGCGTGTCAACCATGACAGCCCAACAACATCCAGGGCCTTAAGGTACTCAGGGCGAATCTCGTCCACCCCTGGGGCCCGCCCACCAAGGAGATTTTTAACCACCTTGGCGGCCTCAGCCCCTGTGATAGGCAAGTCATCCCCCTCGTCCCCAAACCCTGCTTCCTCTGTGGAAGGCGTATCAGTGGGATTGAGGAGATCCTTGAAGTATTCCTTCCACTGCCCGACGATATTCTTCTTCAGCTTAATGGCCCCCCTCACCACTGGTGTCCACCACTTGGTTCGGGGGTTGCCACCACGAGATGCACCGACCACCTTGCGACCGCAGCTCTGGGCCGCCGCTTCAACAATAGAGGTGGAGAACATGGCCCATTCAGACTCCATGTCTCATAACTCCCTCGGAATGTGGTTGAAGTTCTTCTGGAGGTGGGAGTTGAAGACCTCCCGGACAGGGGCCTCAGCCAGATGTTCCCAGCACACCCTCACTATACGTTTGGGTCTACCAGGTCTGAATGGCTTCCTCCCCTGCCATCGGATCCAACTCACCACCAGGTGGTAATCAGTTGACAGCTCTGCACCTCTCTTTACCCGAGTGTCCAAGACATACGGTCGCAGGTCTGATGACACGATAACAAAATCAATCATCGACCTGCGACCTAGGGTGTCCTGGTGCCAGGTGCACATATGGACACCCTTATGCTTGAACATGGTGTTCGTTATGGACAAACTGTGGTTAGCACAGAAGTCCAATAACTGAACATCACTCGGGTTCAGATTGGGCAGGCCGTTCCTCCCAATCACCCCTATCCAGGTTTCACTGTCGTTGCCCACGTGTGCATTGAAGTCCCCCAGTAGGACAATGGAGTCTCCAAGAGGAGCACCCTCCAGCACCCCAATCACAGAAGTGACTGGGGTGCTGGAGTCACCCCAGTCACCCCAGTACCCACTCCAAAAAGGGTGGGTACTCTGAAACATCATTTGGTGCATAGGCACAAATGATGGTCAGGACCCGTTTCCCAACCCGAAGGCGCAGGGAAGCAACCCTTTCATCCACCGGGGAAAACTCCAATATAGAGGCAGCAAGGTGGGGCGATACAAGAATACCCACTCCTGCTCATCGCCTCTCGCCCGGGGCAACTCCAGAAAAGGCCAAGCTCCAGCCCCTCTCCAGGAGACTGGTTCTGGAACCGGAGCTGTGTGTTGAGGTGAGGCTGACTGTATCTAGCCGGTATCTCTCAACCTCGTACACCAGCTTAGGCTCCTTCCCCACCAGAGAGGTGAGATTCCACGTACCAAAAGCCAGTTTAGAAAGCTTGGAATCAGTCCGCCAAGGTCTCCGCCTTTGACTGCCACCTAATCCACATAGCACCGGACCCCCATGATCCCTCCTGCAGGTGGTGAGCCCACTGGAGGGCGGACCCATGTAACTCCTTCGGGCTGAGCCCGGCCGGGTCCCATGGGTGGAAACACAACCACCAGACGCAACCAGACGCTAGCCTTTGAGCCCCTGCCCCAGGCCTGGCTCCAGGGTGGGGCCCCAGTGACCCCATACAGGGCGGGGTACACTGAATCCTTGATATAGAATTTATCATGAGAGTCTGTTGGATCGTTCTTAGTCTGGCCCTTCACCCTGGGCAAGTTTGTCTTGGGTGACACTATCAGAGGCAAATCCCCCTCATGGATCGTCACCTTATCGTGGTGGGGGCGGGGTTTGCGTTTGCATACTCATGAAACAGGCCTGGACAAAAATGATGGTACCCTTAACTTAATATTTTGTTGCACAACCTTTTGAGGCAATCACTGCAATCAAATGATTTCTGTAACTGTCAATGAGACTTCTGCACCTCTCAGCAGGTATTTTGGCCCACTCCTCATGAGCAAACTGCTCCAGTTGTCTCAGGTTTGAAGGGTGCCTTCTCCAGACGGCATGTTTCAGCTCCTTCCACAGATGTTCAATAGGATTTAGATCACGGCTCATAGAAGGCCACTTTAGAATAGTCCAATGTTTCGCTCTTAGCCATTCTTGGGTGTTTTTAGCTGTGTGTTTTGGGTCATTATCCTGTTGCAAGACCCATGACCTGCGACTGAGACCAAGCTGTCTGACACTGGGCAGCACATTTCTCTCTAGAATACCTTGATAGTCTTGAGATTTCATTGTACCCTTCACAGATTCAAGACACCCTGTGCCAGAGCACAGAACATAACAGAACCTCCTCCATGTTTCACAGTAGGGACAGTGTTCTTTTCTTGGTATGCTTTATTTTTGCGTCTGTGAACATAGAGCTGATGTGCCTTGCCAAAAAGTTGCAGTTTTGTCTCGTCTGTCCATAGGACATTCTCCCAGAAGCTTTGTGGCTTGTCAACATGCAGTTTGACAAATTCCAGTCTGGCTTTTTTATGATTTGTTTTCAACAGTGGTGTCCTCCTTGGTCGTCTCCCATGAAGTCCACTTTGGCTCAAACAACGACGGATGGTGCGATCTGACACTGATGTACCTTGACCTTGGAGTTCACCATGAATGTGTTTAGAGGTTGTTCTGGGCTCTCTTGTTACCATTCGTATTATCCGTCTCCTCCTGCGGCCATGTCCAGGGAGGTTGGCTACAGTTCCGTGGATCTTAAATTTCTGAATAACATGTGCAACTCTAGTCACAGGAACATCAAGCTGCTTGGAGATGGTCTTGTAGCCTTTACCTTTTACATACTTGTCTATAATTTTCTTTCTAATCTCCTGAGACAACTCTCTCCTTTGCTTCCTCTGGTCCATGTTTAGTGTGGTACATGTGGTTCATATATCCATATCTGCATATGTATAGACACAGGGGGATGTTTTGTGATTGCATGTGTGGAATGACCTCACGTCTCAGAAGAGGACAATAGGTCTGGACCGCCTGCGGAGAACAACGAGGAGATGGAGGCACGGTGGTGAAGACATCGGAAGAAGACATTGGATGATTAGAAGGATATGACAAGGATGTGTGATGTTGGCTTTTGTTGTGTGATGTATAAGTATGGCGGTCTGACTGCGATCAGGCTCTTTCTGCTTTCTGCTTCGGGTGAGATATGTTGGGGATGTGAAGCCGACATTAAAGCTGAATTATAAAATCACTCAGCGTCTTCATTTCACGCTCCCCACATTGGTGACCAGACGTGAGAATGGATGAACGGTGTTCCCCCGTTGCAGACTCGTTGGAGGCGGCCCAAGCAAGCGCCGTCGCCGTCAAGCTCCCAGAATTCTGGCAGAACGACCTGAACTCCTGGTTCAAGCAGGCTGAGGCACAGTTCGCGCTCGCAGGGGTGACAGCAGACAAAACAATGCGTGCGGAGCGTGATACAGCAGCCGCCCGCCAGCGACAAATACGAGGAGCTGAAGGCTACTCTCATCGAGAGCTTCATGCCCTCGGCCGAGGAAAGGGCCAAGAGACTACTGGCGATGTATGGCCAAGGAGGGCGCAGACCGATGGCCCTGATGGAAGACATGCTTCAGCTGAGGGAGGCAGACAACGACAGCTTCCTCTTTCAGCACATCTTCCTCAGCAATCTCCCGGCACACATGAGAGGGACTCTGGCCAACATGCGTTGTAAGACCCAGCAGGATTTCCGCACGCTAGCCCGGGAAGCACAGCGGCTCCTCAACTCCTGTGGCGAGCAGATGGCCACAGCAGCAGCGGCGCACCTCGGTGCGGAAGCCCAGGGCATCGGGGAGCCGGAGACAGCGGAGCAAATCCCACCCACCATGGCAGCGACGCGGCCGCGACGCAACAGACGAGACGACCTCTGTTACTACCACCGGCGATTTGCTGAGAGGGCATACAAGTGTGTGCCACCGTGCAGTTTCAAGAGCTCGGGAAACTCCAAAGCCGGGAACCGTTAGCAGCTACGGCTCTCGGCGAGGCCCACAAGCTGCTCTACATCACTGATGAAGGCTCCGGGCGACATTTCCTCATAGACACCGGAGCTCAGGTGAGCTTCATCACCCTGACCTACGCTGACCAAGTGGCTGGACCCCGCGGCAACGGGGCAACGGCGGCGAACGGCTCAAACATCAGCACTTATGGTGAAAGGACCTTGTCTCTGTCCTTACACTGCCGCACTTATGAGTGGACTTTTATCATAGCGGCGGTGAGTTTTAACATGTTAGGTGCTGATTTCTTATGTTCACATGGGTTGTTAGTTGATCTTGCAAACAGACGTCTTCTATCCCCTGTGCAGCTCGAGTGTCCCCACCACCCGTGCAGGCCAACGTCGCCACAGCAGGAGGTAAGTTTGACAAACCCCTCACCCAATTTCCAGCACTCACAGTTCCCAAATTTTCGGCAACAGTAGCGAGACACGGGGTGGAGCACTTCATCCCCACAATGGGCCCCCCTGTCTTCGCTAAAGCTCGGCGCTTAGACGCGACCAAGCTCGCCATAGCACTCGACGAGTTCGCTAGCCTGGAAAAGCTGGGCATTATTCGGCGCTAGAAAAGCCCATGGGCTTCGCCACTGCATACGGTCCCGAAAGCCAACGGCTCCTGGAGACCTTGCGGCGATTATCGCAGATTAAACAATGCTACAGCGCATGACCGCTACCCAATCCCTCACATCCAGGATTTTTCACTACATCTGGTGGGTGCGCATATTTTTTCTAAAATAGACCTGGTCCGCGGCTACCACCAAGTCCCAGTCCGACCTGAGGACGTCCCTAAAACGGCCGTAATAACTCCTTTTGGTCTTTTTGAGTTTCTGCGCATGCCTTTTGGCCTTAAAGGCGCGGCACAAATGTTTCAGCGTATGATGGACGCTGTGTTACGCGATCTTCCTTTCGTGTTTGTCTACCTCGACGATATTTTAGTCGCCAGCACGTCTGAGGAGGAACACGAAAATCACCTCACTACAGTTTTTCAGAGGTTGGAAGAACATGGGTTAATAATTAATCCAGCCAAGTGCCGATTCGGCGTGGCGCAGATTGATTTTTTGGGACACTGCGTTTCCCCAGAAGGGGCAGTCCCATTGCCTGATAAGGTGCGCGCAGTGACAAATTTTCCCCAACCACAAATGGTCAGATCGCTGCAAGAATTTTTGGGAATGGTAAATTTTTACAACCGTTTCCTCCTCCGCGCAGCTCAGCTCATGCAGCCATTATATGCCGCGCTTAGAAAGCAAAAGCCCTCCAACGCGGTCGCGTGGTCCCCAGAGCGGGAACGCGCGTTCGCGGAAGTAAAAAGAGCCCTGGCTGACGCCGCGCTTTTGGCCCACCCCGACCCCTCGGCCCGCATAGCGCTTACCACAGACGCATCAAATTTGGCCATAGGGGCGGTCGTGGAGCAGCACGTTGACGGGGTTTGGCAACCGCTAGCATTTTTTAGCAAATCCTTAAACGAAACCGAGCGCAAATACAGCACGTTTGACAGAGAGCTGTTAGCGCTTCATTTGGCCATCCGCCATTTCCAGTTCTGGCTGGAAGGTCAGCGTTTCACAGCTTTTGTTGACCATAAACCGCTCACTTTTGCGATGTCTAAAATCTCAGAACCTTGGTCGGGCCGGCAACAAAGGCAGCTGGCCGCAATTTCGGAATTTACCACGGACATTCGGCACGTAGCGGGCAAACTCAACGTGGTGGCAGATTGCCTCTCCCGCACCGTGACATCGTCAGGGCACGTGGAGGCAGATCATACTACCACAGCCGCAGGGCGCGAGACCAACACGGAAGCATACGCAGCCCTAGTTCATGTAGGGATAGATTACGCAGCCATGGCAGCAGAACAGGGTAGTGACGCGGACATGCGTGCACTCCAGTCTGGACCAACAGGGATAAGGCTGGAGAGCAGGGGTTTGCGTGACGGTGTGCCCCCCTTAATCTGCGACGTGTCAACCGGGCGACCTCGCCCGGTAGTCCCGGCCGCGTGGCGCCGCCGCGTTTTTGATTCGGTTCACTCCCTGGCGCACCCGGGAGTGCGCGCTTCGGTAAAAATGGTGGCGGAAAAGTTTGTTTGGCTGGGCCTGCGCAAGCACGTAAAGGAGTGGGCAAGAACATGCATGTCTTGCCAACGTGCCAAAATTCACAAGCACACGAAAGCTCCTTTAGAACCGTTCCGAATCCCGGCCAGAAGGTTTGACCATGTGCATGTCGACCTTGTGGGCCCCTACCGTCGTCGCAGGGGTTCACACATCTTTTAACAATGGTGGACCGAACCACACGTAGGCCAGAAGCGGTCCCGCTGACGTCAACTACGGCCGCAAAGGTGGCTCGCGTTTTTTTAATGACCTGGGTAGCGCGTTTCGGAGTCCCGTCGGACATCACGTCCGATAGGGGGCCTCAGTTTGTCTCAGAGCTCTGGTCTGCGATGGCCAGCAGCTTAGGGGCGACAATCCATCGCACTACCGCGTATCACCCACAGGCTAATGGTTTATGCGAGCGTTTTCATAGGTCTTTGAAGGCTGCCCTCACAGCATCACTAATGGATGCAGATTGGGTTAACAAACTACCGTGGGTTTTATTGGGGTTGCATTCTGCGCCCAAGGAGGGTCTAGACGCCTCCCCAGCAGAATTAGTTTTTGCACAACCTCTCAGGCTCCCTGGTGAATTCTTACCAGAACATCCAGAGCTGGGGCGCCTCCCAGCTCTGAGGCCACTAAGCAGCACGGGAGCGGACATGCTCCTGGGCCCAGTTCATCACACCTTTCCGCGGGTTTTTGTTCCCCAGGCTTTAAAAAATACCGAGTTCTTTTTTGTTAGGCACGAGGCTTTAAAGCCAACCCTCCGCCCACCATATGATGGTCCATATAGAGTGCTGGAACCTGGAGATAAACATTTTGTGCTGGATTTGGGGGACAGAAAAGAAACAGTCAGCACTGACAGACTCAAGCCTGCCTTCATGTTGAGTGACGAGCCTGTGCGGGTGGCGAGAGCACCTCGATGTGGTAGACCCCCCAAGGGACACGTCCCACCTCCCCCGCAGGGATCAAATAACCACTCTTTTCCTCAAGCTGCAGATTCCTTACAAGACAGCGCCGCTGGGACGCCGAGGCAGGCGTACGGCAGATTTGGAAGACGGTTGAAACCCAGACGACACACAGACTGATGTGAATGTGATAATGTGTTTTAAGATATGCTGTCGGGGTTATCATGGCAGTTTTAAGGCGGACATGGGGCATAGACTGTACCGTTACTGTTATCACTGTGTTTTTAACGTGATCAACTTGTATAGTTATGCCAGTGATGTCACCATATTCTGTGAACCTACATATATTGTCCTTTTCTTAGACGTTTGGGGGGGGGCTGTGTTTCATATATCCATATCTGCATATGTATAGACACAGGGGGATGTTTTGTGATTGCATGTGTGGAATGACCTCACGTCTCAGAAGACGACAATAGGTCTGGACCGCCTGCGGAGAACAACGAGGAGATGGAGGCGCGGCGGTGAAGACCTGAAAAGACTTCCTGACCCCCTGGGGTCAGGCGAAGGAACGGGAGGACATCGGAAGAAGACATTGGATGATTAGAAGGATATGACAAGTATGTGTCATGTTGGCTTTTGTTGTGTGATGTATAAGTATGGGGGTCTGACTGCGATCAGGCTCTTTCTGCTTTCTGCTTCGGGTGAGACATGTTGGGGATGTGAAGCCGACATTAAAGCTGAATTATAAAATCACTCAGCGTCTTCATTTCACGCTCCCCACAGTACACACCATGTCAACAAACAGCACAGTGACTACTTGTCACCCTTTAAATAGGCCGACTGACTGATTACAAGTTTGTAAACACCTGTGATGTTAATTAGAGGACACATCTTGGTTGAACATGTCCCTATGGTCACATTATTTTCAATCTTTTCTAGGGGTACCATCATTTTTGTCCAGGCCTGTTTCATGAGTTTGTTTTTTAAAGTAATTCTGTTGAACTACAATTCAAAAGCATTGTCTGATTTTCACTGGTTAATTTTCATAGAATTTTTATTTATTGCCACTTTTGTCAGATTCAAGTTATTTCTGTGACCATTGTGGGTTTTTCTTTCATTAACAGAGGGGTACCAACAATTTTGTCCACAGCTGTACACCACACACATTTATTAAACACAAAAAACTGATGACAAACAGTTCCCAAACAAGGTGAAGACTTTCAAGAAATATACAAACACTTACTGTTGGCATTCGGGGGCCGGCATCGCCCTGCGAACACATGAGGGGAAACGTGTACCCACGCTGGTGTCCCACAGCCGGTATCGCTGAGTGGGCATCAGAGAACCATGAAGTGCGCGGAGTGGATACACATCGTTGAGGTCCTGACACAGACTGTACACTGACAAGACAATACAATGACCCAGCAATGTGTGACTGGCAAAAAGCTGCTTAAATACACACATTGCTGGTGATGGTGAAATGAGGAGCACCTGGGCAAGACGCGGGAAGATGGAACACGGGAAAGGGAACAGCTGGTGATGATAAGAGAGGGGGCGTGGCCGGACCGGCGAGCTGTCAGCAGCGCTCACAGAAAGTAGGTCACAGCGGCTGTCTAACAGCTGCCGGTCAGACAGTAGCTATGGGTTAGGAAGGCAGACTGAAATACATAATATACACATAAACAGTGGCACTTAACCCTACAGGGAGGCCACGACCGAGCCGGAGGAAACCAAGCCTGCTCGGCTCCTGACAGAAAAGTTGCTTTTTCTTAACATTTATTAGCTCCAACTCCGTCACAGTCTGCTCTTTTCCGTCGCTATTTAATAAACAAAAACACAACAATCAAATCACTCTACACATTGGCTGAAATTTGTTTTGGATACAGAATAACAGAAAAAATTGCTGATCACTGTGCCAGCAACGGACTTTGACACTGGCGTTGACGTGATGCAGGTGCATAAATCACAATTAAGCTGTCTGCAGCTTCTGGTTGTCTGCTATTGGCTGCCTCCTGTCCATCAGCAACAGCAGCTACGACTCCCACATCTTCATCAGCTGCAGACCATTCATAGCCAAAGGAGCATTGACAGGTGATTCTTACTTATGCTGGACTCCAAGCCCTGGGTCTTGCCTGAGTATTAGTCCAGGTATGCTGGGACTCGGCTGGCCTTAGCGCCTTGGTGGTCTGCTAGCCACTATCATGATTGTTCTCTGAGCCCTCGCAGCCTGCTGGTCATCGTCTGGCAATCTGGTGGCCCAGGGGCTGCCCACCTGACCCCTGTTTCCGATGGACCAAGGGTTGTCCACTGGCCTTCTCCCCTCGACGTCCTAGGGGTCATTCTCACCCTCTTTGCCCAGTTCAGCCACTGACTCTGGCTCGTTTTTCAAGCCCTTATCCCACCTGGGTTTGCATAGACATTTTCTTTTATGGGGGTTGTCTGGAATCTGTCCCTTAAGGGGATACTCTGTTGTGGGGGCATGAATTATACTCCTGCCTTGTCTGAGTTGAGTTCCTGTTTCCTGTTTTCTTGGAGTTGTTGATATTATGAACACTCTTGTTTGTTTTCAGTCCTATTTTGAAAGTATTTCCTGTTATGCTCTTGGTTCAGCTAATGCAACTTAATTTCCTGTCTTATTTTGTAATGCATTTCCTGCTCTTTGTTTATAATTTCCAGTTTACTTTAGGTTTAGTTTGAGGTCTTCTCCCTAGTTACTTTTTATTCCTGGTTTCATGTTTTTCCTAGTTACTGTGTGCCTCAGTCCTGTTTTTGTGGTATTCCTAGTGTTTGTTGTGCCTTTGTGTCTGTGTTTCCTTCTGTTTGTTTTTGTCTGGCCGGCCCCTTGTCTGTGTTAATAGAATAGAATAGGGTTTATTGTCGTTGCACAGTTGCAGGTACAATGAAATTATGGGTGCTCCACCCAGCTACTGTGAACATTGGCATAGAAAATTATAAATATAAGAACACAGATATATACGCACACATTTAAATAGAAATAGCCACAATTAAGGCTGCATGTCCACCAAATGCATTTATTGTCTCCCGACCGCCCTGAGCATTTTTTTTCAGCATTTGTGCACTGCGCTCTGGGGGAAAAAAAAAGGTCTTTGCCCTGTATACCAGCAACAGCTTGTCACTCTGAGCTCAGCACTTCCACTTTCCTATGGCCAGACTTTCTACTGATTTTTTTAATAGCAGTCTCTAAATAACAATGGAGAGGAAACGTGTTTTAGCAGCTCTGAATGTAAAATGTGATGACACGGAAAGCAGTAGTCTGAGTACAGACTAGTACTGGCGTCCTATGTCCTGCCCACGCAGCAGTTCTGATTGGCTGCTTAGGTCTGACATTGACGAGCTCAGCTGCAGTCTCTGAAAAGCTGAACTGTTTTCAACTCTGAGTGCCCTGAGCGCCGCAACAAAAAAAAAGGCCACCGCCGAGAGCGTTTCAGCACCGAGGGCACTCAGCGCTGTAAATGCTGAACTACATAGAGAATGAATGGAAAATAGCCACCTAGAGTGGAAAAAAAGTGTTTGGTGGACACACAGCCTTTATTAGAATAAAATAAGAAGTATACATTTAGTTTTTAACATTTATTTAACCTTTGTTTCATCAGGCAAATGCTTGAAATCAAAATGATTTCTTACGAGCACGGCCTGACCAAGATGGCAGTATTTACACAAGACAATACACTACACAATACACAACATTAATAAAACATAAAGCACACAGTAAGATACCAGGAACTATGCTAAAAAATATATCAAATGTGCAAATCATGCAGCAAAGCATTTCCATACTCCCATATCTACTGTTAAAATCTTTGACATGAGTTTTAAAATCAGGAAGGCAAATGAGGGCCTGAAGTTTAAATAATTTTTGAAGTCCATTCCAGTCATAGAGAGTGGAGCATATACAGTAAATGCCCTCTTCCCAAAGTCAGTGCAAGTTCTGGGGACTGAGGCAGAGAGACCGTCCTGGGATCGTAGATTGTGAGAAGGATTGTGTCAGAAGGTCAGGTAAGCACAGAGGTATGATGGGAGCAGTCCAATGATGGCTTTATAAAGGAAAGTGTGCCAGTGAAGAAGCCTGTGAGCAGATAGGGACTTCCAGCCAAGCTTAGCATACAGGGTACAATGATGGATTAGTGACTTTTAGCCAGTAATAAATCTCAATGCAGCATAGTATACATCATCCCTGTTTACATTATCCCTATGTATACCACATTGGATGCTGTATACCAAATACACATTTTAGTATTGGCTCAACAGATGGATTTATGAACTGAAACATACAGAATACAAAAAAAGGTGTTTTTTTAATTAAATTATTAAAAGGTCCTCAGTTCTATGTATGTGAGAGTTGTGGGGGGAGGGGGAAGGATCTCTGGCTGTTTGCAGTCCGGATGCCCAAGGAGAAGAAACTGTTTGTCAGTCTGGAGGTGTGGGACCTGATTGATCTGAACCATTGTCCAGAGGGAAGCAGGTCAAACAGGTAATGGGCAGGATGTGAGGGTTCTCCTGTGATGGCCTCGGTCTTCCTGCGACAGGAGGATCTGGAGATGTCCTCCAGGAAAGGCAGAGGGCAACCAGTGATTTTTTTGGTGGTGTTAATAACCCTCTGCACAGCCTTCTTGTTCTCGGCTGTGGAGCTGGCGTACCACACAACCAGTAGGTGAGCACGTTCTCCACTGAGCAGTGGTAGATAGCCAGCAGCAGCTTCTGGTCCAGGTTGTCTTTCCTCAGGACATGGAGGAAGTGCAGCTGCTGCTGGGCTTTCTTCACCAGGGCCTTGGTGTTGTCAGTCCAGGAGAGGTCAGAGGTGATATGGGTGCCGAGAAACTTAAAGGTGGTGACAGTTTCCACCCGGTCTCCATTTATGAGGAAGGGGGTGTGGTCTTGTCTGTGCTTTCTGAAGTCCATAATGAGTTCTTTGGTTTTATGGGCATTCAGTTCCAGGTTGTTTGCTGAGTATCACATCAGCAGATTCTCCACCTCCGTCCTGTATGCCTTCTCATCGTCGAAGGTGATGAGCCCAACCAAGGTGGTGTCGTCCACGTACTTCACGATGACGGTGGTTGGGTGGGTTGGAATACAGTCAAAGGTGTGCAGGGCGTACAGTAGAGTGTCATGGCTACCTCCAGTAGACGAGGGTGTTGGACTCATAAAGCAGGCAGAACGACAGCATAACACTGTGATTTATTAATAAACGCAAATGAACAAACAAAAAAGCAGCATGGAAGCTGAAACACAAATAACTAAGGATATGACTGGCAAGAATAACTTACAGGAATACTGGGTTACCGGCAGGGAAAACAGACGGACAACGCCACACTGGACAGACACTGAACATTGATATCTATACGGTGATGACTAATTACAGTCGAAAGGCAGCTGGGAAACAATCAAGGGTAGCTGGGAAGTGGCTGCAGGTGAGGAGACAGGATGGGTGGTGCTGTACAGATAATCACAAACAGGTAATGCACATGAAACATGACAATGAACATTCAGGATGATCATACAGGAGTCATAGAGAGAGGGCAGCTGCTAGGGATACGGAAAACATGAGGAGCTGGAACAATAGGTAAACAGATACACACACAGACCCAGGGCCAAACAGGGGTTGACACAGCAGACAATGAAAGAGGACCCAGGGGAACACAGAGGGCAATAAATGCAAATGATAATCATACATAAACACAGAAAAAACAATAAATGAGCATAAACCGTGACAGTAGAGGGCTTAGCATGCAGCCCTGGGGGGAGCCAGTGCTGTGTAACAGTGCGGAGGAATGGTGGGAGCTGAGTCTGACTGTTGTGGGTAGTTTGTGAGAAAGTTTTTTTTATCCAGGAGCAGGTGTGTGTGTGTGTGTGTGTGTGTGTGATTCTGGAGGTGATGCAGTTTGTTGATCAGGATATCTGGGATGATGGTGTTGAATGCTGAGCTGTAGTCCACAAAGAGCATCCTCACATAGCTCTCCAAAGACATGCATGTCCCGTAGGCTAATGGTGTGGGTGACCCCCACAGCCTACGGGACAAGCAGAGCGCTCAGCTGGAGCAATTAGCAGAACAGTAAGATGTATGGACTGATATCAATAGGTAGAGAGGAAGTCCGGTGCCAGTAATTCTGCTATTGATATGTGTGACTCTAATGCAAATGTCCATGCCTTCCTGCTGTTTACTGTGATGCTAATATGCCATGCATGCATTGTCTAGCTGGGTATATAAGTCAACTGCATATCGCTTGCTCTCTCACTCACTTTTTGATTACACGCATTGCCTGTTTGCTGACTAGAGACACAGGGCTCGCTCCAGCGCGCTCCCACAGCGCTGGGGTGAACCCTCGTGATGGAGGATGAATAAAACACCCTTTTAAACTTCAGTTCGCCGTGTCTGCCTGTGCTTATTCCGTGCCTCCACACTGGTGACCCTAATTTTATCCTCTACACTGGTGACCCCTGACGACAAACGAACGCAGCCCCCGGCGGTGTCTCCGATGACAAACGAAAGCAGCTGCCTGACGCAAATGGACTGCCCTCCCTTCTGCCACACGGGAGACCTCGACGCAGAACCAACACCAGGCGAACACCCCGGAGATCATCCACGTCTGGGAAGGCTGCAGAAAGCATCATTGTGCGACCCTCGCCTGAGATCTGGACATCCACGCTGGGACCGGCCAAGGGACAAAGGTCGTCTACTCCCTCTCACCGCTCCTCCGCATCCACACGAGTGCGCACGCACCTCGTCCTCTCTCCACGATGGCGACCTCCAGGGCCGGACGGAGAATGCAGCGCGTGGACCAGAACGCACCATGACCCGGCACGAGTGAACAACAGCAACAGCCCGAACAGGAAAGACCATCGGCGCCGACAATGCTGATTTCCATCAAGCTCCCTGACCCTGACCCACCTCTCAACAGCGGACCACCCACACACCAAACCCCCACACGCACACCGGGGGGTTACGAGGACAGCGCACCACGCACGGGACAATACCGGCTCCACAGCCTGCCATCGTCCTCCGCCGCTGCACACACCCGAGAAACATGGTCGATCGCCATCCTCGGAACCTTCAGGGCTGCTCACACACCTGAAGCAGACACGCAGCCCGCACACAGGACTTTGTATGGGTCTCAGCCATGGCGCACAATGGGAATCCAGCCGTCAGCTGTCCCCGAGGGCTTTAGGGCTGCGCGCGCACCTAAAGCCAACATGCCAAGTCCCTCACACAGCTTCAGCTCCTGTTTTTCTTCATGGCCGCTACGCATCCTCGCAGGACTTAACCGCGAGAGGAGTCAGAGACAAATGTTTCTTCTCACAGCCGCTGTGGATCTCCGCCACGTTCAATGGGAAAGCACCTCACCATCGCGGATCCACACGCAATTTTTGCGCGGCCCGGACAACTTTGCCGTCCCAGGCCGGCACTTGCTACCCCCACCCCCTCCCTCCCCCTCCTCCGGCACAGAGCTTTTCCTGCAGCTTGCTTCCAAAGCCGGACGATCGACGCCTCAGCCCCCTGCTGAGCCCTCTGGGGGGGAGTGGTGTGGATGACCCCCACAGCCTACGGGACAAGCAGAGCACTCAGCTGGAGCAATTAGCAGAATAGTGAGATGTATGGACTGATATCAATAGGTAGAGAGGAAGTCCGGTGCCAGTAATCCTGCTATTGATATGTGTGACTCTAATGCAAATGTCCATGCCTTCCTGCTGTTTACTGTGATGCTAATATGCCATGCATGCATTGTCTAGCTGGGTATATAAGTCAACTGCATATCGCTTGCTCTCTCACTCACTTTTTGATCACACGCATTGCCTGTTTGCTGACTAGAGACACAGGGCTCGCTCCAGCGTGCTCCCACAGCGCTGGGGTGAACCCTCGTGATGGAGGATGAATAAAACACCCTTTTAAACTTCAGTTCGCCGTGTCTGCCTGCGCTTATTCCATGCCTCCACACTGGTGACCCTTATTTTATCCTCTACACCAGGGGTCACCAACGCGGTGCCCGCGGGCACCAAGTCGCCCGCAAGGACCACATGAGTCGCCCGCAGGCCTGTTCTAAAAATAGCACAACTCCCAAGTGAGCTGCTTCTAAGATGTAATTTTTTCTGCCGCTATTTTTTAAAATCACACTTGCATTTATATAGATTTTAAAATGACAATGTCTTAAAAATAAAAAAAATGAAAATATGTTTATTATACGTAACGTTAAGGTGAACTCTGACCTAGTTCAAAGGTCAGTATTGTGCGCATGACAAAACCTTCGCGCTTGTGCAGCGTAAGCTAGCGGCCAGTGAAGATGGTGAGCGCAGTGCTGTTTCCTAGCCCAAAAAGATGACCAAAAAAAAAAAAGACAGAAAATTTATCATTTTCAAAGTGAGCGGGAGGAAGAGTTCTTTTTTACTACCGTGAAAGGAAGCTGCGTGTGTTTCATTTGCGGGGCGACTGTGGCCCACTGCTGCCCACTCTTTTTTTTTTTTAACTTATTTTGTACCCGTAGGTAGATTTCTTCTGCAGTCCGGTGACAAGCCACCAGCTGCCGGTCGCTCCGTTCACAAGCGCCCCTTAACTCCCGAACCTGCATGTTTTTGGCATGTGGGAGGAAACCGGAGAAATCCCGGAGTAAACCCACGCAAACACGGGGAGAACATGCAAACTCCACACAGATCACTGTTGGCCGGGGGCAGGGATCGAACCCACGATCCCCGCGATCCCCCAGCCGAGGGTAAACTGCTGCCGCGGTGCTAACCACTGCTCCACCGTGCATATAAGCACTCTCAGTGCTGTTAGCTTCTTCTCATGAAAGGACAGTGCTGGTTATTACTCAAGCATGATTCTTGGCAAGAACTGTATGGATATAATTCCAGTGAAGAAGAACACACAAAAGTGTGTTTATTAAATGTAACAGATTTTGAGCAGAATTGCAGCAGATTTGTTCAGTTAAAAATGTGATAAGATTTATTTAATATGAAAGTTGATTTTTCTTAAATGTTGCATAGCTTTTTCAAACATGGTTCAACATAGTTCATGAATTAAAAGGGTTTAGTTTTTTATGGTTAAAAGGGACTGGTGAAAACTGGACATTTTTTTAATGAAATGTAGAAGTGATCATCTGAACAATTGCTGAGATTAATAAAAATAAAGTGTTGAATATTGATCTTGTCTGTTACCCACTCTAAGCTATTGATAATTATTTATATATATATATACAGTATATATATATATATATATATATATATATATATATATATATATATATATATATATATATATATATATATATATATATACACAATTTGTTATTTTAGAGGAGTGTGTCAAGCTGGTGCCCTTCACATGACTCGATACCCATGAAGTAGCTCTTGGTTTCAAAAAGGTTGGTGACCCCTGCTCTACACTATCATTATATTTTACCTGATAGATTAGAACACTATGTTGGACTTTATGGAACTTCGTTGCAATGGTTTAG
The DNA here is from genome assembly GCA_020510985.1 of Pholidichthys leucotaenia. Classification (NCBI taxonomy): domain Eukaryota; kingdom Metazoa; phylum Chordata; class Actinopteri; order Cichliformes; family Pholidichthyidae; genus Pholidichthys; species Pholidichthys leucotaenia. The sequence continues at coordinate 193,266,499 of CM035839.1, read as the reverse complement.
GTCTTATTTATCTGATAGGTTCCAGTTTGTTCATGTCAATAATGAGTTTTCTTCCAACTCAAAGCTCACTCACGGAGTTCCACAGGGATCTGTGCTAGGCCCTATTCTTTTTAGTTTATAGATGCTTCCGCTAGGTAACATTATTAGAAAGCACTGTATACATTTTCATTGTTATGCAGATGACACACAATTATATCTGTCAATGAAACCAGATGATAGTAATCAATTAGCCAAGTTAGAGGCCTGTCTTAAGGAAATCAAAGCTTGGATGACTTGTAATTTCCTACTATTAAATTCAGATAAGACTGAAGTCATTCTAATTGGTCCAAAACAACATAGAAATACCTTTCCAAATCAAACTCTTAGTTTGGATGCGATTACTTTTTCTCTTAATAGTTCTGTGAGGAACCTTGGAGTTATTTTTGATCAAGACCATTTTTTAAATTCACATATTAAACTTGTTTCTAAGACTGTCTTCTATCATTTGCGTAATATTGCCAAGATTAGGACCATCCTGTCTCAGAGTGATGCTGAGAAACTAATCCACGCTTTTATTAGCTCCTGATTAGATTATTGTAACTCTTTTTTATCAGGTTGTCCTAAAACATCTTTAAAAAGTCTTCAGCTGGTCCAAAATGCTGCAGCTAGAGTTTTAACAGGTACTAGAAAGAGAGATCATATCTCTCCGGTTCTGGCCTCCCTTCATTGCCTTCCCAAAAAGTTTAGAATTAAGTTTAAAATCCTTCTTCTCAGTTACAAAGCTCTAAACAATTAGGCCCCTTTTTATTTAAAAGATCTGATACTTCCCTATTATCCTAACAGAGCATTATGCTCCCAAAATGCAGGATTACTTATAATACCTAGACTCTCCAAAAGTACAATGGGAGGCAGAGCCTTCAGTTATCAAGCTCCTCTCCTGTGGAGCCAGTTGCCAGTCTGGATTTGGGAGTCAGACTCAATCTCTCTTTTTGAGAATAGGGTTAAAACCTTCCTTTTTGATATAGCCTACAATTAGGGAGGGATCATGTGCTCCTGAACCCTGCCTTAGTTATGCTGCTTATAGGTTTAGACAGCTGGGGGACCTCCAACAATGTACTGGGCTTCACTCCGTTCTTCACTCTCAATGAAATATTTTTGCTGGTCATTAACATCTGTTTGTTCTCTCCCATAGATTGAGTCCCCGTCATGCTGTTTGCTCTCTACATGTTTGTTCTTTAATTTTTCTCTATCCCCTCACCCCCCAGCCAGTCGCAGCAGACAACTGCCCCTCCCTGAGCCTGGTTCTGCTGGAGGTTTCTCCCTGCTAAAAGAGAGATTTTCCTCTCCACCATCACCAAGTGCTTGCTTATAGGGGATCGCCTGATTGCTGGGGTCTTTCTGCAACTGTGGGGGTTCCCCCTACAGTTGAAAGTGCTATGAGATGACTGTTGTTGTGAAATGGTGCTATGTAAATAAAGTTGAATTGAATTGAATTGAGGTTGCTCTGACGGTGGAGGTTGAGACATCCAAGCTGGAGTCGCCGGAGTCCTGGATGGCAGTGAAGCCTGAGCTCAGGCAAATTTCCTTATGTAGCCTCAAGAAATCTTGCCTGGCTCTTGGCTGGGGGGATCAGGTGCAGCCCTCAGCCATATTTGAGCTCCCCCTGCCGGGCACCACTGCTGTCGGTGACTCTGATCTGGTGTGTGTTCTTGTCTCTGTTCCGTCACCTGAGCCACCATCTCGGGTCACTGAGGCCTCCGTGGGTGCTGCTCCCCCTCCGTCCGAGGTCTCCATGGGTGCTGTTACCCCTCTGTCTGAGGTCTCCGTGGGTGCTGCTCCCCCTCCATCCGGGGCCTCCATGGGTGCTGCTCCCCCTCCTTCAGGGGTCTCCGTGGGTGCTGCTTCCCCTTCGTCCGAGATCTCCGAGGGTGCTGCTTTCCCGCCATCCAACATCTCCGAGGGTGCCGCATCCCAGTCTGGGTCCTCCGAGGGTGCTGCGCCCCAGTCCGGGTCCTCCGAGGGTGCTGCACCCCAGTCTGGGGCCTCCAAGGGGGCTGCACCTCAGTCCGGGGCCACCGTATGTGCGACGCCTCCATCCGAGGCCGCTGTGGGTGTGGCGCCTGCGTCCAAGGCTGCTGTGGGTGCTGCTACGTCCCAGTCTGGGGCCTCCATGGGTGCTGCTACACCCCAGTCTGGGGCCGCCGCAGGTTCTTTTACGCCCTAGTCCAGGACCATCGCGGGTGGTGCTATGCCTGAGGTTGCTGTGGGTCCCTCGCCTTCGTTGGAGTTCATTGAGGGTCATCGGGCCCCACTTGAGGTTCCCGCTGGTCTGCCACCCATCTCAGAGGGACACCGCCTACTGGCTCACGTGGTCTTTGAGGGGCGCTGGGTCCGGCTGCCGCCCCCCCCGGGGGGGTGTTAGTGGTCCACAGGCTCAGGGATGCTGGGAGGCCACCTGACAGATGGGGTCTTCTGTTAGGGTGGTTCTGGGACTGTGGGTGGCCACCTGACTGGCCAGACCATCTGTGTAGGTGGCTTAAGAACTCTGGGCAACCACCGGATGCTTTTGACCGTACGCGCCAGTCGGGAAATCCCTGGACGTCTTGCCAAGTTACGTTATTATTTATCTGTCTTTGCTCTGATTTTTGTTTATACTGGCATTTATCGCTCCAGCCTCAGAGCTGTGTTTTTCAATGGTGTGTGTTTTGTATTTTGTGTTTCTTTTAGTTAATAAATTTGCAAACCCACAGTCTGTGTTTGGCGTCCTGTTTGCCCTCAGAGAGGGCCGTTCATGACAAAATGACTACTGAATTAGATATTGTTCTATTTTTGCAATATTAGCTGCTTTCTCTTACTTAGAATGACCGGAATTAAAAAAGCTTCTGGCAAACTGGGTCTTCAGAGGTTCAAAAATTTTCTTGAAGCTGGACCTCCACCAATGCTACCTACAGGTACGACTCCACCCCAACAGCTGCAACCTGACAACTTTTGTTACATACTTGGGGATTTTCAGATACACTCCCATGCCCTTTGACCTTAGCTCTGCCCCGAGCTGCTTTCAGAAAATTATGGCCACCATCCTTGTTGGCCCCAAGGGAGTAGTTGTGTATATGGACGACATTGTCGTGAATGGTACATCACTGGCCGCCCACAACGCCCGTCTCGAGAAGGTCATGGAGGTACTGGCAATCCACGGCATCACACTCAATGAAGAGAAGTGCATCTTTGCAGCGGAGACCATTGAATTTGTGACGTTTAGACTGACCACTGAAGGCCTGAGCCCCTTGCATTTGAACGTGGAATTGGTCCTGCAGCTACCTGAGCCTACAACCGCTGCACAAATCTCATCTTTTCTGGGTATGGCAAATTTTTATCCCTCGCTACTCTGAAACAATAGAACTGCTGCATGTCCTCCTGAAACAGGATGCGCCATGGAAGTGGACTCTAGAATGCTCAGCCACCACTGAGCGACTGAAGTCGCAGCTTACCTCCCCACCTGTGCTGGCCCACTTCGACCTACGAAGCCCTACCTTTGTGACATGCGATACATCCGGCTCTGCCGTAGGGGCAGTCCTATAACAGCTTCAAGGTGGAATGGAAAGCCCAGTGGCATTTGCATCGAGGTCGCTCACATCAGCTGAACAGAAGTATTTAGTGGGGGAGAGGGAAGCACTGGCGTGCATCTGGGCATGCGAACGTTGGCACATGTACAGTACCTGTACGGACGACACTTCATGCTACAAACGGATCATAGGGCCCTCACAGCATTGCTGGAAATGTCCGGGTCGGGACACAAACCTCTGCGCATCTACAGGTGGACTGAAAGACTGTGAGCATATAACTTCAGTACCCAGTTTACGCCAGGGAGAGAGAATGTAGTGGCGGACCGCTTGTCCTGAACCACACCTAAATCCAACCTGAACGGTGACCGAGAACCCTGGAGATGGACCTGATTAACATGATGCACAGGCCTCTTTAAAACACAGTCTCCCTCCAGAAGCTCCAGGCGGCGTCAGAACAGGACCCGACCCTAACACAGCTGCGTTCCTTCATCCTTGAGGGCTGGCCTGCAGAGGTATTGGGGGAGCTGGCACCATTTCACAGAGTCAAGGATGACCTGGCATGTTGGAACAATGCCTGCATGGCAAGAGGACACTGCACAGTAATTCCGGAAATGCTAAAGGGCCGCATCTTAATCATGCTGCACGAGGGTCACCTGGGCGTGGTCAGAGTAAAACAATGGCGCAGAGGCTCAGTCTGGTGGCTGGGCATCAACAAAGACATAGAAAATATGGGAAAAGACTGTGTGCCCTGCCTGGAAAGTGGAAAAACCGGAGTACCCCCGGCCCCGCCGCTGCAGCCGCTACCATACCCAGCAGCCCCCTGGAAACATATTCAACTGGACATATGTGGCGAACTACATGCTGCCCCTGTGCACCAAAGGTTTCTACTGGTAGCCTATGACCTCCACTCAAAATGGTCAGCGGTGATGCCCACCGGCTTGATCACAACCAACGTGGTCACGGACTTCCTCACCTCTTTCTTCGCTCACTGGAGTGTACCAGACGCCATCATGACGCACAACGGCCCACAGTTCATCTTGGCGGTTTTTGAAGCATTCATTAGCGAGAGAGTTATCAAACACATCAGACACCAAGTACTTTTCACACCCCCAGACTGGTAAAAAATATTACATTAAATCTTTTATTAATTTTTTTTTTTTGTTGTTACTTATTTGTACCCGTAGGTAGATTTGGTTTGCAGTCTGGTGACAAGCCACCGGCTGCTGCGTGCGCGAGCGCCCTAAACCTACATGTTTTTGGTATGCGGGAGGAAACCGGAGAAATCCCGGAGTAAACCCACGCAACACGGGGAGAACATGCAAACTCCACACAGCTCACTGTTGGTCGGGGGCTGGGATCGAACCCACGATCACATGATCCCCGTGATCCTCCGGCCGAGGGTAAACTGTGCTGCCGCAGTGCTAAACCACTGCGCCACCGTGCAGCCCAATTGCAATTGCAACAGCACACGTGATTTACTTAATAAAGTGTCCATATGGTGTTCCCTAAAGGTAGCAGCCAAAAGAAGAAGAAGAAGACAGAAAAACAGGCTTACTCATTAGCAAATGGTCTGTGGAAATGGAAATTCAGAAATCAACTCCTCAATGCTGCAACAACTCTAAAATGCTCTGTGAGGAGGACGATGAAGTATAAAATGCATCGAATAACATGGGGAACTTCTGTGACCCCTCACAGTCTGCCACCTTATTTCTTCTTCTGCTTAATTAATAATACAAACAGTGAAATAAAAATTTGTGGGGAACTCTGTTTACCTCTCAAATTAATTGAAACACTTCTGTTCTGTCCCCCCTCCCCCCCAGTGGGTCGCCACCTTATCGTGGTGGCGGTTTTGTGTCGCCTAGTGATCCCAGGAGATATGCTGTCCAGGGCAATTTGCCTCTGGTAGGGTCTCTCAAGACAAACTCGTCCTGGGTGAAGGGCCAGACTAAGAGCAATCCAATAAACTCCCATGATGAATGAAAAACTAAGGATTAAGTGTACCCCGCCCGGTATGGGGTAACTGGGGCCCTGCCATGGAGCCAGGCCTGGGGAAGGGGCTTGATGGCAAGTATCAAGGGACCCGGTCGGGCTCAGCCCAAAGGAGTTACATGGGTCTGCCCTCCAGTGGATTCACCATCTGCAGGAGGGACCATGGGGGTCCAGTGCTATGTGGATCAGGTCGCAGTTGAAGGCAGAGATCTTGGTGGCTTTCTAAACTGAGTTTTGGGACGTGGAATGCCACCTGTCTGGTGGAGACAGAGCTCGAGCTGGTGCCCGAGGATGAGAGATACCAGCTAGATATAGTCAGGCTCACCTCAACGCACAGCTCTGGTTCTGGCACCAGTTTCCTGGTGAGTAGGCCTGGAGCTTGGCCTACTCTGGAGTTGCCCCGGGTGACAGGCGGTGAGCAGGGGTGGGTATTCTTGTTTCCCCCTGCCTTGCTGCCTCGACACTGGAGTTCTCCCTATTGGATGAAAGGGCTGTTTCTCTGTGCCTTCAGGTTTGGAGACAGGTCCTGACCATCATTTGTGCCTATGCACCAAATGATGGTTCAGATTACCCACCCATTTTGGAGTCTTTGACTGGAGTGCTAGAAAGTGCTCCTCTTGGAGACTCCATTGTCCTATTGGGGGACTTCAATGCGCACGTAGGCAACGACAGTGAAACTTGGAGAGGCATGATTGGAACGGCCTGCCCAATCTGAATCAGAGTGAGGTTCAGTTATTGGACTTCTGTGCCAACAGCAGTTTGTCCATAATGAACATGACCATGTTCAAGCATAAGCATACTGTATGTGCACCTGGCACCAGGACACCATAGGTCGTAGGTCAATGATCAAGTTTGTTATTGTTTCATCAGACCTGCCAGGGAAGCAGGGCTTAAGGACGAGGGGGATTACTCGCCCATCACAGGGGCTGAGGTTGCCAAAGTTGTTAAAAACTCTTCAGTGGCCGAGCCCCGGGGTTGGGTGAGATTTGCCCCAAGTACCTCAAGGCAATGGATGTTGTAAGGCTGTCATGATCGACACGCCTCTGCAACATTGCATGGAACATTGTTTCCTTGGCTTGTACTGCCTCCTGGTGGCTTCTTTGCACAACAAGCAAGTAGTCATTCAAGCTCATTAGCCTCAGTGCCTACCCTAGATTTTTATACATACTTTTAGACTTTAATTTTTATTTCCATTACATCCAGTGTGTGTCTGTAGGCACCATTAATTATAACACCTTTTTTTCCTTCATCCCCACAATTTATTCTTGAATCTTTAATAATGCTTGACTTTTCACAGATGTGCCCCAATGTAAATGCGAGATTTATGACATTTGGCGGGATATTTACCTTCTAAATGTCAAACCAATCATGCAGTTTAGTATCTGGTGGCAATACGTTCATTTGACTCCAGGAGACATTTTAAGCAAGATTCCAAAGTGCATCCAGTTTCAGGCGTGCGTGCGCACACATGCACACGCACGCACGCACGCACGCACGCACACACACACACACACACACCGCTGTTTTTGAACACATGATCTGCATCTGGATATAATATTTTACTCAGTTCTAAGGAATGTGAGGATATATGCTCAAGATGTGGCAAAAATTCTGTCATGACAGTAGATTTTTTTTCTATTATTATAGTTCTACAGTGCATTTATTATTTGCAGCTTCTCCTCCTTGGATAAAGATTTAAGATTGCAGCATATTTTTTTACACAGTCTCCATGTCATGCCTTCCTCTTTTTTTTTGTTACCTTACTTGTCTCCAATTTCCCACCTTTTGTAACCAGTTAACCAGTTTTGTAACTAAAACATATTTAGCTTCCCAAATGTCTTCCGCTGCTCCATTGTCTGCTACGGTAAGCAGGCACTGTTTGTTTTACCAGGAAAGCAGTTTGATGTCTGTATAAACCGATTCTCTTCCAGCAGCATTTAAAGGGTTACATTTCTAATTAAAACAGTGCCAGGTAATGCTAATAGAGTTGTCTGAGAATTACAAAGTGCTGAAACTTTAACTGTTGCCATTTAAAGTCTTTGGTTAAATCCTGGGCATGTTTAATTAAGTAACAGTCAGGAAGTCATCACACCACTGTTTCTTTAATATATTATTTTTTCTTTATTGCAGTTAAGGTGATGACAAGCAGAAATGAAGGAGAAAAAAGATGAAAATAATTATACAGGCTTCCTCTGCTTCATCCTCCTTTATGTTATATTATAAAAGACAATCAAGTGACTAATCAAGGGGACATGTGATATATGGGGTTGCCTGTTTAATTCAAGCAAGTGAGCGTTTGCAGGACTGATTTGGTTGTTCTGATTGAACACTCATCTGATTTAATCTCATTTTACCTTGGGTTGCTTTGTGAGGCAAATGACAGCCATTCTAAACATGGGGATGTTTTTAATCTCAGCCCACCATGGACACATTCATAATGACTGTCTGTAGGCTGCAGAGATAGATGTTTTTGTGCTGCAGGAGTTGGCTAATACTGCCTATCTGCTTTCCTGTCTGCTAAGTGCGCTCATGATGAACTGACTGAAAACGAACTGAAAGGATTTCTGTCACTACAAAAAAAGGTCTAAAGTTACAGTAGTTTTCCTTTTTGTTGTTAACATTTTTCTTAAAAAACCTGACATATTTTTAACTGCTGATCAGCCAGGATTATCAGCTGGGTGGAAGATGTGACTCCTTGAAGGGTCCACGGCCCCTAGAGAACCCAGGTTCAGCAATTAGTGGAAGGCAATTTATTTTCAATTAACTTCACGTGTCAGGGAATATGCACCACTAAAGCATGGTACTAGATGGAGTTACATAAAATACAGTTTTAGATGCTGCGTTTGTTTTTACCATGTTATGCTGGGGATAACAGCGATGGCCCGACAACTTGAGTACAACAGCCTGACACTTGTTTTAATTATTCACTTTGATATTAAATAGTGTTACATTTTAAACTTTGAGTGTAAATGGGAGTGTGCGTTTATGATTATCTTTTTATTAATAAATTGTGCATCTTATTTTTATTATTATTTATCACTGATGGTTTTATTTATCATGGGCGCATGCGCACGCAGCGACCGGCAGCTGGTGAAAAAGTACATCGTCTGTGTGTCTGTTTTTATGTACTTTTATATGTTTTTACGAAATCCTCTGTGTCGTTTCTGCCCTGGAGTGTTTGTGGACTGTATGGCGAAGCGCTCCCTGGTTCCAACAACATGGACTTCCTCCCCTCTCTTGCACTGCTGCTACTTTTCCTCCGGCTCTTTGTCTATGAGGTAAACGCATTCGGCATCATGGCGGGCAGAATACATTATTCCAGGGACATGTTGCCGCATTTAAACACGGTTGATGCAGCGGCTGTGATTGAGCCTAAGCCGCAACTGCCGGACTTTATTTTGAGAGACGGATATAGCGGTGAAAAGAGAGAAGGCAGAAGGAAGCGTGGAAGGCGTGGAGGTGTGAAATTGCGCCTGAGGAGACGTCAGTTTGGTAACATTCCTCTTCCTTCGATGATTTTTGGGAACGTACAGTCTCTGAGAAACAAGGTGGATGAAATTCAAGGGACTGTACGCTACCAGAAGGACTTTAAGAACTGCTGTGTCATGGCTTTCACGGAATCTTGGCTTACTCCACATGACCAAGACGCAGACCTGTGGATTGACGGCTTTGGAGCCCTGCTGCGCTCGGATCGGCAGGAAGAGGTAATGGGGAAGCGTCAGGGGGGAGGCGTATGTTTATGCATTAATAAGCAGTACTGCACATCTGTCACGGTCAGAGAGCACATCTGTACACCCGATGTGGAGCTTGCTGTCTGTGTCACTACGCCCCTTTTATTTGCCTCGTGAGTTCCCCCAACTTTTCATTACAATTGTGTACATTCATCCGAGGGCAGATGCTGACTCCGCCTGCAGCACCATCTTTGATGTGATCCAGCGGCTGCAATCAATTTCTCCAGAGGCGCCAAACTTCATTCTTGGGGATTTCAACCATGTTTCTTTAAAGAAGACACTTAAAAACTTTTATCAGTATGTCACCTCCCAACCAGGCGAAAAAAGACATTGGACCTGTGCTATGGATCCGTAGAGAGGGCCTATAAATCACTCCCCCTTCCTCCTTTAGGATCCTCAGATCACAACTGTGTACAGTTGCTGCCCACATATAAAACTGCTCTCAGAAGAGGCAAGGTGGAGATGAGAGACATTGATGTGTGGACAGAAGATTCAGTGCACAGCCTCCAGGAATGCTTTGACTGTACAGACTGGGAGATGTTGACACTGGCCTGCGGGGATGATTTGGACTCTTTGGTGGACGTCACATGCTCATACATGGCTTTCTGTAAAAATAAGATTGTTCCACGTAAACGTGTCACAATATATCCCAACAACAAACCATGGGTTACAAAATCAGTTAAATCCTGCTTACAGAGGAAAGCACTTGCCTTTAAACAGGGGTCTGTTTCTGAGCTGCAGGTTGCCACAAAGGAGCTGAAGGCCGAAATTTTAAGAGCAAAACATAATTATAAATCAGAATTGGAAAGCAAGATGGCAGCAAAGAAACTTGGTTCAGCCTGGGCCAGTATGAAAACTATTGCAGGCCTTCAGAGCACAGAGCGCAGTAATCGTGTGTTTTTAGATGGTTTTATTTCAGACACAGAGCTGGCTAATGCTCTTAATTGTTTTTATGGTCGTTTTGACTCCTTTGATTTTAGCACAGAAACCCAAGACTTGAAACAGAAACTCAAAGATAATCAGCACTTTAATATTGAGGTGCAGGATGTTAAAAGGGAGTTCTGCGCTGTAAAAATGAACAAAAGTCAGGGCCCTGATAATATATGTGGGCGCTTGGTAAAGTCCTGTGCACATGAACTGAGTCCTATATTTCATTACATTTTCAACAAGTCCTTACAGACACAACATGTGCCTAAGATCTGGAAAGAAGCCGTGGTTGTTCCCGTTCCAAAATCCAGCTGTCCTAAAACAGTAAACGACTTTAGACCAGTTGCTTTGACTTCAATTTTAATGAAAATTTTTGAAAAACTGGTCAGATGTGAGGTCCTAAAGCAGACTGAACATGCATTGGATCCTCTGCAGTTTGCCTATAGGCCTCACAGAGGAGTGGAGGATGCCACTGTCACTCTGTTTAACATGCTTTTTAAACATCTGGATTTTAATGGGACACACGCCAGACTTTTATTTGTGGACTTTTCCTCCGCCTTTAATACAATCCAACCTCATATCTTAGTTGAAAGGCTCCTGCAACAATTTGATTTGAGCAATAATCTGGTGGGTTGGTTTCTGGATTTCTTAACCAACAGGACGCAGAGAGTAAGGGTCAATGGTACATTGTCGGACCTAAAGTGCTCTTCTACTGGCTCTCCTCAGGGGTTTGTGTTGCCACCACTACTCTTCATCCTGTACACAAACATGTGTCGGAGCAGACATGACAACAGACACATTATAAAGTATGCCGATGACTCAGTTATTGTCAGTCTCCTCCAGGATGGTGAGAGTGGCCACGGCCCAGTAGTTGATGATTTTGTTCACTGGTGTGAGGATTCCTACCTGCAGCTGAATACGACAAAAACAAAAGACATGATTATTGACTTTAGGAGGAAAAATCCCAGGCACAAAGTCACCGTACTAAAAGGCCAGACCACCGAATGTGTACAATCCTACAAATATCTTGGGATGATTATTGATAGTAATTTAAAGTTTGAAGAGAACTGTGAAAGGGTGTGCAAAAAGGGTCAGCAACATTTGCATTGCTTGAGAAAACTTGCACGCTTCCAAACTGACCGAACCATAATGACAATGTTTTATCGGGCTTTTACTGAATCTGTTTTATCCTTTTCTTTAGTGTCATGGTTTGGTCAGATAAAACTGAAACAGAGGAAATCCTTGGATCAGGTAGTTAGATGGTCCAGTCATTTGCTTGGTGAGCCACAGCTGAGCCTGACATCCCTGTACACCAGACAAGTACAGAGGATGGCTACCTCCATTTTAAATGATGACTCCCACCCTTTGCACTGCAACTTTCAGCTTCTTCCCTCAAGACGGAGGTTTGCTGTCCCAAAAAGTAGAACCCAGCGCTACAAAAACAGCTTTGTCCCTGCTGCTGTCAAAGAGTTGAACAAGCTGTAAAAATATATTGCATATAATTTAGGTACCTATTTATTAACTCCATTTTATATTTACTTATTTTTGTAGGATGTCACTTGGGTTCTAAATATTTTATTGGGTTTTAGACCTTTGAGTTTTTAACCTCTCTGACTAGTTTTTAACTTTTAATATGACCCTTCTCTCTTACCTCTGGTTTTTCTCCCATCTCTTTGTCTTTTTATACCCTGATTGTCATACCCGGCTCTAGGGAGCCGGGCAATCAGAGCCAGGGACAAGCCAGTGAGTCGAGATGTTTTATTTTGGGTGAGGGATAAGGGATGAGGAGAGCACAGACACTCACAGACGTACATTCTCAGGCTGCACAGCGCAGGGGTAGGTAGCTCGTACCGGACATGGGGGTAACAAGACGTGCATACTCACAGCGGGATACAAACACCGGAATGCTGCAAGGGGAGTAGAGGCTGACACCAGACGAAGGGGCTTCAGCCTAGCAGTGCTTATGTCGCAGCCCCGAGTCATCGAGGCTGCTCCTATTTATCCTCATTGGCAGCGCCCCAGCTGATGAAGACTAATTGGCCCCAGCCGTCCATAATGCTGCCAGCTGGGGGCCTGCTGAGACGCTGCTCAATGGGAAGCAGGGATGAGGGAAAACATGGGCTGAGTGCCGAGACGGCATCTCAACCCATGGTGACACTGATTGATGGAGCCTTGAGTATTTTTATCATGTTTATAGTCAGCTTCAGATGTGCCTGTGTTTGTGTCTATGTTGAATGTAATTGTGGCTTGTAAATATGGATGTCACCAGACTGCAAAACAAATCTACCTACGGGTACAAATAAAGTAACCTGAACCTGAACCTGAACCATGTTATCCTGTCCTAACTCCAGGGTTTCCTCATGGGGAGCCCTCCCACGGGGTGTTACCTGGTTCTGGCTGCAGGGCACTGGCCTGTGACTGCCTTGGCCCACCCAATGCCTGGTCTTGGGTGGTGGCAGAGGTGGTGTCCCTGTAGCTGTGGACTTGGCACTTCCCTTGTGTTAATGGCTCCATAAGATGGTGCTTCTACACCTGGATCCTTGGCACTCAGCCATGTCTCACGTTGATGAGTGTGTGTGCGCGTGTGTGTGTGTGTGTGTCTGCTTGTACGAGGTTGGGTGGGTGAACGGGTGGGGTGGGAAAGGGCCACCGTATTGTTAAGGGTGAGCCCAGCCACCCTTCCAAGAAAATCTCTCATTCTTTTGGTCACTACCTAAAGAGTGCGAACATAGGTGAAGGTATGTCCTGTATATAAAGTGACTTGCAAATCAAGAGCCTCATCTTTGCACACTTTCTGCACTGCAGTGGATCAGTAAAACACCTGCATTACTGTGAATAATGCCCCGATCTGTCTGTGGATCACCCACTACATATTCCTCTCATTCATGTTTAAGACCCAAGATACTTGAGGAACTCACAGGACTGCTAAGAGTTTGCTGTTGTCAAAATGGGACAAAAATAATGATGGCCATTAGGATTAGAATTTGAAATGTGGACTCAACAGACCACAGTATGTTTTCCCATTTTGTGTCAGACCATCTCAGATGAGCTCGGGCCCAGAGCAACTGGTGACATTTTTGGGTGTTGTTGATACAGGGGGTAAAATAAGTATTGAATGCGTCACCATTCTCAGTAAATATATGTCTAATTGGGCTATTGACATGAAATTTTCACCAGATACTGGTAACAACTTACCCATGCATACAAAGAAATCATAAACTAGATATCCATAAATTATGTATAATAATGTGAAATGACACGGGGAAAATGTATTGAATATATGAAGACAGGGAGGTGAAAAAAGGCACGGAAAGACAAAATATCAGCTTAGATTTCCCAGTAATTAGAAAGCAATCCTGCCCCTTGTCAGTGCAAATCAATATGAGCTAGTTCAGTCCAAACTGATGGCCTTTTAAAAGGTGTCTCATTACCAAGATGTCACACAAGAAACATTTCATAATGAATAGAAGTAAATAGCTCTCTCAAGACCTTTACAACCTCATTTTTGCAAAACATACTGATGGCATTGATTACAGAAGGATTTCTGAACTTTTGAATATTCCAATGAGCACCGTTGGGGCCATAATCCAGAAGTGGAAACAACATTAACTGGCCACAACCAGGCGCTCCTTGCAAGATTTCTGACAAAGGGGTGAAAAAAATTATCAGAAGAGTTGTCCAACAGGCAAGGACCACTTGTAGAGACCTTCACAAAGATTTGGTACAACTGTTTGAAAGAAAATAAGTAATGCACTCAACCTTAATGGCCTGCATGCTCACCAGGCAGAACTCCATTGCTGAAGAAAAAACATGTTGAAGCTCATTTAAATTTTGCTGCACAACTTTTGGACAAGCCTGTTAAATAGTGGGAGAATATAGATGGTCAGGTGAGACTAAAGTTGAATTCTTTGGCTGCCATAATGCACACCATGGTTGGAGGAGAAATGACACTGCACATGAGTGGGAACATCATGGTGTGTGGCTGTTTTGTCTTTTGTTGTTTGTTTTTTTGCCTAAATTTTTCAGTGTGAGCGATATCCAATGTCTCCTTTCCCACAGTGCCCCAGTTGGAACAAAAAATACATCCAACTTGCTGAGCTCATCCAGATATAAAGAAATTATAACAAGTCAGCTTTGACTAATGGTACCGCATGCCGTGCGGTCTGTGCATTATGCCCACGTGAAGGTTATAAGAGCTGAGAAGGCAAAGGAGAGCCAAGATTTAAATAACTATCTAGCTGAGAGACACTTGATGCAAGGTCATTGCCAGGAGCGCTGTGACCACTGAATTCAAATTTTCAGCACATCAAGGGCCCCTTTTAACTGTTTCTTTTTTAAGTGCAAGGTCACATGATTCATATGGAGGTCACACAGGCACAAATCAAATATGCATCAGTTGCTGAAGGAATTACACGTTCTTTGGCAGATAAAGATTTGAAAAGAAATCTTGAACATGTCTTTCTTAAACTCCCTGTCAGGACTCACTTAGGAAGACTGAAGGGAACATAATTGTTTCCGTTATAAACTAAAGAACACGCATGAATATACAGCTGCAAAGATGAAGCAGTTCTTTGATCAAAGACTGGTGAGGAAGGACAAAAAGAGAAGCAAGAAGAAAATAAAAATATAAATTCAAGTCGTGTTTCACTGCTGAAAACGTACAGTGACATGAAGACCTTTTAGTCTTTGCAAACAGTTTTGACACACTGTTCCATGGTTCGTCACAAATGATCATTTTATTCCTGATGAGGCTATCAGAAGTCATAAGTCAATTTTTATGAGCTTGCCATGTAGTCGCAAGGAGACTGCAGTCTGGCCTTTTGAATGTGTTAATCATCAGGTTATTAAAAGAGCACATTTAATTGCAGACTCCGGGGTCTCATAAAGCACTCCTGCCTCATTGTGGCCTATTACTTATAAATGTAGTCATAGAATTATTAATCTCATATCATTCAAGTTTTATATATCACAGAGTGCTTTAAGGGTGGCTCTCCACTTTAGTGTTGAATCTTCATTTTTTCTTTAGCTCTCTCTGATGTTTTTATGAGAAGAAAAAAAGTATTTACATGTGGTCAGCATTGTTTTTTTTAATTTTGGAGACAATACAAATGCAATCACTTTGTTTTGAGGCCAGAACTGTAAAAAAAAAATTCTACCAAACAGACAAATGTTATGGATGACAAATTTTATAGAACAAACCCAGATGCAGGCACTTAGAGGAGACCACTTTTAAAATGTTTAACAAAGTTTTATTGAAAGTGCAAACAGTGAAAGTGATGAGAAACTGGAAACCCTGCTGCACGGTGGCGCAGTGGTTTAGCACTGTGGCAGCACAGTTTTACCCTCGGCCGGGGGATCGCGGGGATCATGAGATCGTGGGTTTGATCCCAGCCCCCGACCAACAGTGAGCTGTGTGGAGTTTGCATGTTCTCCCCGTGTTGCGCGAGTTTACTCCGGGATTTCTCCGGTTTCCTCCCGCACACCAAAAACATGTAGGTTTAGGGCGCTCGCGCAGGCAGCGACCAGCAGCCGGTGGCTTGTCACCAGACTGCAAACCAAGTCTACCTACGGGTACAAATAAGTAACAAAAAAAAAAAAAAAAACGCTGCGAAGAGGGAGAAGAGAGTAAGTAATGTCAGTATTGTGGAGGAATAAGATCAGGTGAGATGCGATGAGCTGGAAGGTTTGAGAGTTTTATTTCCTCCATCAAAATGAGACGCACTTGTAGCGCTGTGCACTACTGTGCTGCTGTGCTGTGTTCTGCTGTGCCTCTGAGGCATGTCACACAAGCTCTTTTATCAGTGATACAGGAAGAGAGAATGCATGGCACATTAGCATAACAGTCAATACACATGATTAGCATGAGATTGGTTGGCTCTTTCTCCGTCTGTGCATTGTCCTCTGTATGCAAATTGCCTTCCTTTTCCTCCACCCTTGCTGAGCGTGAAATAGTATCAGTCTGCATTGTGCTGGCTCACCACACGGCTCCCCCCCAGAATGCTCAGAAGGGGCTGTGACACCCCCCTACCCCCACCCCGTCGTTTGGCTCCAGCTCCAGTAGAACTGTCGGAGGGCATGTCAGTCCGTGGGGAAGGGTGGAAAAAAACAGTGTGCTCCTCTCCGGGTTCCAGCACGTTGAACGGCCGCGGATCGTGGGCGCACGGGCCGGTGCGCTTCATGTGTAATGGAACAAGACGGCGATCAGCCGGCTTTAGGGAGTGAGGTGCAGGAAGAGCGCTGTGGAGGAGGAGGTGGAGGGGGAGGGGATGGGAGTAAGTGAGTGCCGGCCCGGGACGTCAAAGGTGTCTGGGCCGCGCAAAAATTGCGTGTGGATCCGCAATGGTGAGGGACTTTCCCGGTCACCCTGGCAGTGATCCACAGCGGCTGTAAAAAAATTAAGTCTCTGACTCCTCTCGCGACTCGGTCCAGCAAGGATGAGGGGAAGGCGAACGGCCAAATTCCCCGAGGATGCGTAGCGGCTGTGAAACAACTGCAGCTGCGTGAGGAACTTGGCGGTTTGGCTTTCAGCGCAGACACAGCCCTAAAGCCATCTGGGACAGCAATCGGCTAAACTCCCAGTGTGCGCCGTGGCTGAGAAATCTATACAATGTCCTGTGTGCGGGCTACACATCTGCTTCAGGTGCATGAGCAGCCCTGAGGGTTCCGAGGGTGGCGATCGACCGTGTTTCTTGGGCATGTGCAGTGGCGGAGGACGATGTATCAGTCTGTGGAGCCGGTTTTGTCCCTGTGCGTGGTGCGCGCTTGGCGCAGTGACCACAAGCTGGCAGTTGCGCTGTCCTCATAATCCTGTGGTGTGTGTGCGGGGCTTCTGTGCGCGGGAGGTCCACTATCGGGAGTTTAGTCAGAGTCGGGGAGTTTGGTGGAAATCAACGCAGACGGCGTCGATGATCGTCCCCATTCAGGCTGCTTCCTTCGTTTCGCTCATGTCGCCGTTCATAGTGCGTGTCGGTCCCAGCGCTGCCCGCTTCGGGGAGGGCGCTCCAGCGAGGATGAAGAGGTTGCAGGCGTTCTCTGGTCCTCTGGGGTCCATAGCGCGGTGAGAGGGAGCAGACGGTCATTCTCTCTAGTCAGGTCACCAGTGTGGAGGGAAAAGATCAGGCGAGGGGCGCACCATGACACATCGGGTCACCAGTGTGGAGGAATAGGATCAGGCGAGGGGCGCACCATGACACATCGGGTCACCAGTGTGGAGGAATAAGATCAGGTGAGATACGACGAGCTGGAAGGTTGCAGAGTTTTATTTCCTCCATCAAAATGAGACGCACTTGTAGCGCTGTGCACTACTGTGCTGTGTTTTGCTGTGCCTCTGAGGCATGTCACACAAGCTCTTTTATCAGTG
This sequence comes from Pholidichthys leucotaenia, assembly GCA_020510985.1. Lineage (NCBI taxonomy): Eukaryota > Metazoa > Chordata > Actinopteri > Cichliformes > Pholidichthyidae > Pholidichthys > Pholidichthys leucotaenia. The sequence continues at coordinate 193,248,950 of CM035839.1, read as the reverse complement.
ATACAGGAAGAGAGAATGCATGGCACATTAGCATAACAGTCAATACACATGATTAGCATGACAATGGTTGGCTCTGTGTCCATCTGTGCATTGTCCTCTGTATGCAAATTGCCTTCCGTTTCCTCCACCCTTGCTGAGCGTGAAATAGTATCGGTCTGCATTGTGCTGGGTCATCACAGTATATTGTTTGATAATAAATGTGCAGAAGTAACTGTTATTGAAATGGATTTACAGGTGGTGATACTTAGAAGTATGGTGAGTATGTTGCAGGGTGGTCTCCGATCTTTGTCCCGTGAGTGTAGTTCCTTTTTGGACTTTGGCAAGTATTCCTTCCAGTTTATTCTTTGATAAGTATGGAGTCTATGGTGAAGGTAGAAGGTGCCTCAAACCTAAGGACTTTCTGTAGTTAGGTTATTGCAACTTGTGAATTTTTGACTTACTTGGGGATTTCTTACACTTACAGTGAATTTCTGGGTTGCAATTCTGTCAGGCTGGAAGTCCAGTCTACCTGGGAAACAATAATGATTAATCCTAGGATATATGGAGTTAGATGATTGATGAAAGTTTTGCATTATAATATTATGGTTTCCAGTATTGAGAGAAAGGTGGGGAGGATTGGCATACAAGATATGAGAGCACACCAAGTTGCTAGAGTGAGAATCAAACATTCCCCTGCTGAGAAAGGGAAACTGCCTCCTTATTAGGGCTGCAACTGATGGCAGACAGGTGGTGAGTTATTGAAGCTAAACACAATCGGGTAATCAGCAGGGAAAAGGTGTGCATAAAACTGAAACATTACAATGGAGGAGGTTATGTTTCCCGTCTGCTTGCCTGGTGACATAATTATGCAGAAACTAATGGTTGGTTTAAATCAGGGGTGTCAAACTCATTTTCATCCCGGGCCACATCAGCAATAAGGTTGCCCTCAAGGGGCCAGATGTAAGACATCAACCCCCACACAAATACACATTTTTACCTCCAGAACAAGATTAAAAGTGTAGTGTGTTATCTACAGTATACACTTGAAATTACTTCAGGTGACATACGTAATAATACAATTCTATCCATATCTATCGATCTATATATGGAAATGCAAATAATTCTTGAATTGCAGAAAATATACAAAATAAAAATACAGAAAACTAGAAATGGCCTTATATAGTCTTTTTTTAAAAAACAGAAAATATGAAAATGTGGAAACAAATAATTCACAAGTCTTGAATTGTATAAATGTATATAAAAACAAAAATTTACATCGATGAAAATGTCATGAACCCCTGTGCGCTATTACACGGCGCACGAGGGAGAGAATGAAAAAACCCAATCGCAGGAGTAGAGACTGCTGTGTTTATTAAAGTTCACAAAATTGTCATGGTGCGGTCCTTGTGGACCGCAAATAAGACGCTATAGGCCGCCGATGAGCTTGCATAATTTATTACTGAAGACGAACGACAAAATAATGAGCCACGGGGGGCTAAAACACAACTAAGGAAATGGCACAGATAAAGGAACACAGAGTCTCAGAATAACACAATGACGGATGAAGATGAAGGGTTGTTCATGAGTGAACGTCTGACGAGATTGCAGCAAGGATTAACTCTCAGCTGCTTCCTTAAATCCCCGAGATAACCCAATCAGTGGAGAGAGTGATTAGGAGAGATGCTGAACAGCTGTCACAATGTGACCCGGCTTTGACAGCCAGAAGCCCCGCTGTGACGCTGTCAGAATAAAGGCTCGGAGAACCACAGGGAACACACACCAGATGGGAGGAAAATACTGCATGACCCGAGCGCGGACAATATCGGAGCTCAGACCACGACAAAAATAACCGGTTCAATAATTACCAAATGCAGTTCAGTCAACCACACAATATATGGGAGGGGGTGCAATGACAGTATTGGCCACCAACATACAGGGCGCCTGCCGAAATGCTCAACAGTCTGGTGAATATAAAGCCTGGTACTGCAGGGCTGCGTAACGCATGAAACAGGAAAGGCGAGCACTCTGATGCTGCAGGCCTGCTAGAACAGAAGAGAAGGCTAAGACACACTTACAGTTCTGGAACTAATCCGGGGCGAGCCGTGCAGACTGGAGGCAGAGGCAGAGGCAGAGACGTGGACTAGCCGAAACACCAAGGTATAGATAGTCTTAAAATGTCCGGCTGAGTAGAGCGCAGGGAGTGGATAACATACGTGGAGGAAAACGCTACCACGTATGAAGGGGAATGTCCCGACAATCTCCTTGCTCAGCGGTGGCAACCAAATACTCCAAATGCTAACGATGAAAGAGACTGCCGGTGTGAATGCATGTTCAGAACTGATTAGGAACAGGTGTGTGAGAGCACATGTGAATGAGAGTGAATGGAGTGCACACGCACATGTGTGTGTGTGTGTGTGTGTGTGGGTCGTGAGTGCAGCTGACGGAGTTTGACAGGAGGAGGTGGCGTGCCCGAGCTGTCAGGAGGAAACTAGATCAAAGCAAAACCATGAGTCAGAATCAGGTTTGGCCTCTGTTCTGCCCTCAGTAGTGTGTGTTTTATAGAAGTCAAAAATAGTTCATAAGTTCATAATAAATGTCATAATCCTTTTGTAATAATTCATGTTAAAATAGTTATTGTGTTAAAAGTAATTTCTGTACAGTTAGTAGTGATCCATTTGTATTTTATATTGAAAGCGCAGCCAGTTGCCGCTATGACTTGTGGGTAGAAGAAGCGGACTTTGGTAAGAGAGAAGGAAAAAAAGGCAGAGAGCATAACCTGCCTGCGGATGTCCGAAACGTTCCTCCTGTGTGTTAAACGCCTTTCTACACCTTCGAAAGCAATGGCTTTGTAAGTTTAATTAGTGTTTTGTTAATTTATAAGTTTTGTTAAATGTGAACCTAGTATCGTTTTAAGTGTGTTGTTGCCAGGAATTAGTCCTATCCCAGGACCCCACTAGCTTGTTGAATATATTGTGAATGCATTGTTCCAGGAATTAGTCCTATCCCAGGGGCCCGTTAGTTCACTAAATGTATTTATTTCTGTTTTGTTTTTTAGTCACTCGGCTTTTCATTGAGCTCTTCAAGCCACAGTTGTAAAGAACTGTAAGCTGTCTAAGAAGACTTGAATAAAGGAGCAGGACGCTCGGTTTCCTGGCTCGTGAAAAACGAGTTTGGCTTGCTGTTAATCTGCGTTCACATACACCGTGTATATAACACGTAGTGATAACAGTACAGTGAAAAGCCAAGTCAGCAGTTGGTGAAGATAAGGTCCACGACACAGCGAGGGACGACACTCAAGAGTGAAAAGCCACGTCAGCAGTTGGTGAAGTTAAGACTCACGACACAGTGATGGACGACACTCAAGAGAAGAGGGCAGAAGAAAAGGCGAACTCTGAAGCCAAATCATCATGCAATGCTACCTCCAGCTCCAAACGTTCTAGCTCCAAGTTATCCTCAAAGTCCAAAGTAATGGAAGCAGCCATTATGGCACGAGCCTCTGCTGAAGCTGCGAATGCTAGAGCCTTGTACAGTAAGAGACACTTAGAAATTAAAAAACAAGCAAAGCTAGAACAAGCAAAGCTAGAACAAGCAGAACAACAAGCAAGGCTAGAACAAGCAGAGCAACAAGCAAAGCTAGAACAAGCAAAGCAACAAGCAGAGCAACAAGCAAAGCTAGAACAAGCAAAGCAACAAGCAAAGCTAGAACAAGCAAAGCTAGAACTGGATCTAGAGATGCTGGAGATAGAAAAAGAAACAGCGGCCGCCACAGCAAAAGCAGAAGTTCTAGAAGCTGCTGTAGCTGCCGAGCTAGACGAAGGAGAAAGTGTAAGGAGCGCAATTCCATCACAAGTTTTCAGACAGAGAACTATGGAGTATGTGCACCACCAAATCCAGCTAAAGTCACAGGCGCGACCAGCTGAAGAAGAAACACCTCAAGTCGAACCTACACAAAGGGCGCAATCATTCACTCCGAGGAGACCCGAACAAACTCTCTCTCCACCAGCATTCAAGAAAATGTACGTGAAAAATGAATCCATCGACATACCAAGAGACTATGTCAGGCCAAACAGCTACCATGCTTCTCACAGTGGTGACCCACCTATGGCAGACTTTGCTAGGTTCCTCGCGCACAGAGAGCTAATCACGACCGGACTCTTTAAGTTTGACGACACCCCCGAAAACTTTAGAGCATGGCAGTCGTCATTCATAAATGCAATTGAAGACGTTGGTCTCACATATAGCCAGGAGTTAGATCTCCTAGTCAAGTGGCTTGGTAAAGAGTCCTCAGAGCACGTTAAAAGAATCAGAGCTGTCTATGCCACTAACCCCAAAGCTGCTCTCCAATTGTCATGGGACAGGTTAAAGGAATGTTACGCTACGCCAGAAGTAGTAGAAAACGCCTTGTTTAAAAAATTAGATAACTTCCCTCGCCTTACAAACAGAGACAATGTAAAACTCAGGGAACTTGGAGATTTACTCTTAGAGCTGCGGGTCGCTAAAGATGAAGCTTATCTCCCAGGCCTCGCCTACCTCGACACACCCTGTGGGGTTAAGCCCATAGCTGAAAAGTTGCCTCCAAGTTTACAAGATAAATGGCTGCACGCGGGCTCAAAATACAAACAAAAATATGATGTAACCTTCCCTCCCTTCTCATATTTTGTAAAGTTTGTCCAAGACGAGGCTAAAGCAAGAAATGACCCAAGTTTTACGACATGCAGCAGCCAACCCTTCAGCAAAGGTGAGAGACCACCATTCAAACAAACTAGCTACAGAACACCTCTAACTGTAAAAAAAACAGAGGTCGACACAACTGCTCCCGCTAGTACTAAAGAGGACGATTTGACACGCTACTGTCCAGTCCATAAGAAAACGCATCCTCTAGCCAAATGTAGAGCTTTTCAGAATAAACTGCTACAGGAAAGGCGAAGCATACTTAAAGAACACAAACGATGTTTTCGCTGCTGCTCTCACCATGCACGCAATAAAGGACTGTGACATGAAACTCAAGGGCGAGGAGTGCCAAAGTGAAAGACATTGCTCTGCCATGCATCCCGATTCAAGTCAGCAACCCCAGCCAGGAAACACACCTGAATCAGAGCCTCAGCCCCGAGACAACACACCACCTGAGGTAATGTCACGGTGCACTGAGATCTGCGGTGAAGGTAATCCTCCACGTTCTTGCTCAAAGGTATGTCTAGTTCGAGTTTTCCCTAAAGGCCAACCAGAACGCTCCGTTAAGATGTATGCAATCCTTGACAATCAGAGTAATAAATCGCTGGCCCGTCCTGAATTCTTTGAGCTGTTTGGGATCAAAGGTAGCCCTCTGACATACCTCATGAGAACATGTGCTGGTTTAACTGAAATGCTTGGCAGGGAAGCAGTGAGGTTCCAAATCGAGCCAGTAGGCGGAGGCCCACGCTTGGACCTCCCTTCTCTTCTTGAATGCGACGAGATAACGTTCAATAGGGATGAAATACCTACGCCCGAAGTCGCTCTTGCTCACGCCCACTTAAAACACCTCGCTCCTCTCATCCCCAAGTACGACCCAGATGCTCAGATGGCAATTTTACTGGGCAGAGACATCCTACGAGTCCACAAAGCAAGGCAACAAGTCAACGGACCCCACAATGCTCCCTTTGCTCAACGCCTGGACCTAGGCTGGGTAATTGTGGGAGAGGTGTGCCTTAACGCTCATAAGCCAACCATCAACGTTTATAAAACGTACATGCTCTCCAACGGACGCCCATCCTTCTTCACTCCTTGTCCTAACAGCATCAACATCAAAGAGAAACCATGCTACGGCGGGGAGCACAAGGACGGCCTCTCTAAACGCAGCTCAAAACCCAATGCAGTGGAAGAAAAGCTTGGGGACAAAGTTTTTGAGTGCACAGAGAACGATAACAAGTGTGCCGTGTCCTTCGAAGATGAGACCTTCCTAAAGATAATGGAGGAAGAAGTCCACCAGGATGGAAACAACCCTGAACAGTGGCACTACGTCACATCAGAGCAAAACCCAGCTGATCTAGCCACCAGGTCAATACCTGCATCACAGCTCATGGACACTATGTGGTTTAAGGGACCAGACTTCCTTTACAAACCACCTGAATCCGGGACACCTGAATTCTTTGAGTTAATCGAGCCTGAAGTAGACTCTAAAATCAGAAAAGTCGCTACCTTTTCTACTCACATTCAGAAGAACGGGCCCTTACCAGCATGCTTCCAGCGCTTTTCAAGTTGGAACTCATTAGTACGTGCCATTGCATTCCTAATTCACCAGGCTCGTTCTCACTCATCAAGCAACCTGTCAGATCATTCATGCAGGGGCTGGCATCGATGTAGCAAGCCACGCACTCCAGAGGAGCTGGATGCTGCCAGTAACCTCATCCTCCAGTCTGTTCAAAAAGATGCTTTTCCCGATGAGTATGCTGCTCTCCATGCCAACCAAACCATCTGCAGTTCAAGTCCCATCGTAGCTCTTGATCCCTATATGAGTGAAAGCCTCATCAAGGTTGGAGGTCGCCTCAAACATGCTTCATTGAACACAGCATCCAAGAATCCAACCATTCTCCCAAACAAGCATCACGTAACTCAACTGCTTGTCCGTCACTATCATGCCAAAGTTGTGCATCAAGGAAGGCAGTTCACGGAAAGCGCAATTAGGCAAGCCGGACTGTGGATTGTAGGTTGCAAAAGACTGGTCTCGTCCATTATCCACCATTGTGTAACGTGCAGGAGACTCAGGGGAAAACTAGAGACTCAGAAAATGGCAGATCTCCCACCTGAGAGACTCAAAACATGCCCTCCATTTTCATATGTCGGGTTGGATGTATTCGGTCCATGGTCGGTAGTCACTCGACGCACGCGAGGTGGAGCTGCACAAGGAAAAAGGTGGGCAATACTCTTCACGTGTATGACCACGAGAGGCGTGCACATTGAAGTCATTGAGTCTATGGACGCTTGCAGCTGCATAAACGCAATACGCAGATTCTTCGCAATACGAGGCCCAGCAAAGCAAATGCAATCTGACAGAGGCACTAACTTCATTGCAGCGAGCGTGGAGCTAGGCATGGCACAACCAAACAAGAACCCTCCCAACATCGTCAACTATCTTCATGCCAACGGTTGCACATGGGAGTTTAATCCCCCACATGCCTCTCACATGGGAGGCGTCTGGGAAAGACTGATTGGGGTAACTCGCAGAATACTGGACTCTATGCTTTTGCAAAACAAATACACTCGTTTGACGCATGAGGTGCTTTGTACTTTAATGGCTGAGGTAACGTCTATAATCAACGCAAGGCCCTTAGTCCCCATCTCAACAGACCCTTCCTCACCATTCCTACTCTGTCCTGCAATGATCTTGACCCAAAAGCAGCACGTTCCCCCTCCACCAGGAGACTTTTGTGGAAAAGACCTGCTCAAAAACCAGTGGAAACAAGTGCAAGCACTCGCCAATGAATTTTGGAGCCGCTGGAGAAACGGATATCTCAACACCCTCCAATCAAGGCGCAAGTGGCATACAACACACCGCAACCTACAGACAGGTGACATAGTGCTGTTGAAACAGGACCAAGCACCCAGAAACGAATGGACAATGGCCATCATCACATCCACCTTTCCAAGCAGCGACGGGAAGGTCAGAAAGGTCGAAGTGAGGACTACATCCCAGGGTGTTTCAAAGACTTACTTATGTCCTATCTCAGACGTTGTTATGCTCTTAGAGAGTGAAAAAGTAGATAAAAAGAAGTAGTGGCATTAGTAATGCCAGGCGGAGAGTGTTCTGCCCTCAGTAGTGTGTGTTTTATAGAAGTCAAAAATAGTTCATAAGTTCATAATAAATGTCATAATCCTTTTGTAATAATTCATTTTAAAATAGTTATTGTGTTAAAAGTAATTTCTGTACAGTTAGTAGTGATCCATTTGTATTTTATATTGAAAGCGCAGCCAGTTGCCGCTATGACTTGTGGGTAGAAGAAGCGGACTTTGGTAAGAGAGAAGGAAAAAAAGGCAGAGAGCATAACCTGCCCGCGGATGTCCGAAACATTCCTCCTGTGTGTTAAACGCCTTTCTACACCTTCGAAAGCAATGGCTTTGTAAGTTTAATTAGTGTTTTGTTAATTTATAAGTTTTGTTAAATGTGAACCTAGTATCGTTTTAAGTGTGTTGTTGCCAGGAATTAGTCCTATCCCAGGGCCCCGCTAGCTTGTTGAATATATTGTGAATGCATCGTTCCAGGAATTAGTCCTATCCCAGGGGCCCGCTAGTTCACTAAATGTATTTATTTCTGTTTTGTTTTTTAGTCACTCGGCTTTTCATCGAGCTCTTCAAGCCACAGTTGTAAAGAACTGTAAGCTGTCTAAGAAGACTTGAATAAAGGAGCAGGACGCTCGGTTTCCTGGCTCGTGAAAAACGAGTTTGGCTTGCTGTTAATCTGCGTTCACATACACCATGTATATAACACGTAGTGATAACAGTACAGCCTCCAAACCCGGATTCATGACAGCCCCCCCCCCCCCCCCCAGGGGTGGACACCAGACTCCCCAGCACCATCAGCCAAAAAAGAAAGGAGACAACACCCCTCAAGGGAACCCCTCCCCCCGGCAACAAACACTAACCCAGGCTGGGAGGTGGGGGAAAACTGGTTAGGAGGGAAGCAACCCGTGAAAACACAATAGTACAAAAACAGAATGAATAACAATCCCTCCTAATAAACCCCCAACCTGGAGCACTAACCCCCCCCCTCTCCAGAAGTCCAAAGTTTGGGGGGTCGACCAGAGTCTCAGGCCCCCAGTGAGGTGAGGAGTGGCAGATCGGGCGGCCTGCCCAAGTCCCAAGTCCAGCAGGCGGCCCATGGGATAGTGTCCGGCAGCCTACCCGGGCCGATGGGCCACCCCACCCATAAGCCAAGTCCTTCGGGTGGCCGACTAGCATGGTGGAGCCACCAGGCCCTGAGAGGAGGGCGGAGAGGCAGCCTGCAACCTCGGGGACCTAGGCGGGGAAGCCCAGGAACAGGAGCCCCCCTGCCATTCGAGGCTCGGGGCAGGGGAACCGTAGCACCCGCGACGGTCCCGGTCTGGGACGTGGCTGCACCCATGATGGACCCCGGCTCAGGCCCTGCTGCACCCGCGGTGGACTCCGGTTGGAGCACCTCTGCACCTGCGGTGACCCCATCGGGGGCCTCATTGCTCCCGTGGTGGCATCCCCAGTGGGGAAGGTGATGCTCCTCACGTCCTCCGGCGTTGGGCCCCGATCCTCAGTTGCCTCCAACAGCTTTCCGATGACCCTGGCCAGAGGCTCCTAGTCCGAAGGGAGAAAGAGAAAAAACGGGTCAGGGTCACTGGCAGCGGTGGAGCCTGGTATGGCGGTCCCGAGGGCTACCGTGAGCTGCCCCAGGTCCACCTCACCATGAGTTGGGAAGTGCGACATTAATATTGAAATTTCTGATATAATGGAACACACTTGCCTGAACTCTGGCTCCACCGCCGTCCAGGACTCCAGCAATCTTGGGTGCGTGGGTTCTTCTGGTCCGTCGGGTGCCTCATCCCCGTCGGCCCCCTCCGCTGAAGCTGGACCTGCCTCGTCATCAATGGGCAGCCCAGGTGGTGGCTGCTTCTCTCTGACGACCCTAGGATGGAGCTCGAAGGGGATAGGAGAGGGAGAGCGACTAGGGTCACCGGCAGTGGCAGAGCCTGGCGAGGGGGGGTCCAGATGTGGCTGGGGGCCCCCCTCCCCAAAAGCCAGGCAAGATCCCTCCACCATCAACAAATGACAGACTACTTGCCTGTGCTTAAGCTCTACCGCCATCCAGGACTTTGACGACGATGCCCCGGGTCCCATTGGCTGGAGGTCTGATCTGGGGGACGACTCCACTGCGGCAGCCCCTGCAGCGGGTGTGATGACGGTTGCAGGAGTGGAACTCTTGTGCGCCGTCCTTCACGCCTCTGGTTCCTCTGGCGTGGCGACCGTGGACGACTTCTTAGCTGGCCCATGGGCTGGACCCTCCTGGTCCTCTGGCTCCTCCTTCCCCGAGCGACCTGGATCCGGGACCGATGGGCTCGTTGGGGCACATAGAGAAGAGTCATTGAGACCCGGCACAAGAGTACTGTATGCCACTGGGGCAGAGAGCTCAGGGGACTGCACGCCCCGAGTCTCCTCACCAGGAGGCAGGCAACATTGATCACTGATTGTGTAACTCGAATAAAAAGAAACTTGCCTGTTCTCCTGGCACTGGAGGTCCCCAGCGGCCTCTGAGGCGTCCTCTCTACTCCCCTGGCGTTCCTTGTCGGGTTGAATCTCCTCCTCCCTCGGGGAAAGCTCTTTCAGTCTCTAAGCCATCTCCGGGAGGAGCCACGGTTTCATCTCCAAGATGAGGTCCGTTTCAGCCAGGAGAGCCTGCTTACGTTCTTCCATCTCCTCCCGTGACAGGGTGGACCATTGCTTGGAGCGGAAGGGCGAAGCTGCGGTATGTGGGACTGGACGCTTCTTGCTGCGGGGGTTCCTCCCTCTTGGGTGACGTGGGGATGAGGTCATCCGGAACGTGGAGCACCATGTCGGGAAGCGGGTCACCTGTGCAGAGAGACCTCGTGTCCTCGGGAAAGGAGAGCAAGGTGGCTGCGAGGAGCTCGAGCACCGGGAGATCCTCAGCCGATTCCTCACATGGTGTGGCGAAGATGTCCCAGAGGATCTCCATCGCCTCCGGATGATCCCAGAGGCTGCCTCGCTCCATCACCCTCCTCGCGGTGTCCCGAGCCTGACAAACTGTCAGAGAGGGACAGGGCGTCTGCATCCAGGAGAGAACCTCCTCCAGTTGACATAACGAGCGCTGCTCCCTGTCTAACTCCATCTCCGTCCTCTCGTCCGCAGGCTGGGGAAGTCTTCCTCTGACGGGAGTATTTCTTCTGACGAGGGGCCGGCTCCGATTGTGAAGAGGCATCCTCTAACTCTGCATCAGGAGCGGGAAGGATGACAGAGAGGATGGTGTCTACCCTATGGATCTCCCGAAGGTGAGGGTAGCGCCGCTCGAAGTCCTCCGCGAAGAGTCGTGCCCACACTCGCTCCTCGGGAGACCGAGACCACTGAAACGCGAAGCCTGCCTCCTCTAGTAAATCCTTGGCTTCCTTCTCCTCGTCTGTCCAAGTCACTATGTCCACATATGAGGAGGAAAGGAGAAGGGAAAAAAAAAAAAACAGCTCTACTCTGCTGTTTTGTTTTTTTTTTACGGTTGGGACATTCTGTCATGAACCCCTGTGCGCCATTACACGGCGCATGAGGGAGAGAATGAAAAAATCCAATCGCAGGAGTAGAGAGTGCTGTGTTTATTAAAGTTCACAAAATAACCGGTTCAATAATTACCAAATGCAGTTCAGTCAACCACACAATATATGGGGGGGGGGGGGGGTACAATGACAGTATTGGCCACCAACATACAGGGCGCCTGCCGAAATGCTCAACAGTCTGGTGAATATAAAGCCTGGTGCTGCAGGGCTGCGTAACGCATGAAACAGGAAAGGCAAGCTCCCTGATGCTGCAGGCCTGCTAGAACAGAAGAGAAGGCTAAGGCACACTTACAGTTCTGGAGCTAATCCGGGGCGAGCCGTGCAGACTGGAGGCAGAGGCAGAGACGCGGACCAGCCGAAACACCAAGGTATAGATAGTCTTAAAATGTCCGGCTGAGTAGAGCGTAGGGAGTGGATAACATATGCGGAGGAAAATGCTACCACGTATGAAGGGGAATGTCCCGACAATCTCCTTCCTCAGTGGTGGCAACCAAATACTCCAAGCGCTAACGATGAAAGAGATTGCCGGTGTGAATGCGTGGGCAGAGCTGATTAGGAACAAGTGTGTGAGAGCACATGTGAATATAAGAGTGAATGGAGCGCACACGTGTGTGTGTGTGTGTGTGTGCGTGCCGGTGAGTGCAGCTGACGGAGTTTGACAGGAGGAGGGGCCGTGCCCAAGCTGTCAGCAGGAAACTAGGTCAAAGCATAACCATGAGTCAGAATCGGGTTTGGCCCCCAAACCCAGATTCATGACAGAAAACATATACAATTTAAAACAAATATAGCTGTGTCATTAGATTTGCAGGTAATTTCTGACTGACAGTATCTATTGCAGATTTAGCTTAACAGACCAACCTGAGTTATCATTGCTCTTCTTTGTTAAATCTAGTCATCCTACTAGACATCTTTGTCCTCCACCAGTTCATTAAATCACAGTAGGCCTATTTAGTTTTTTGGGCCAAGATGGTCTGGAAAATTGTGGCGTTAGCATAGTTAGTTCAACGACGTGAGTCTTTGAGACCACAGCAGTTTTCTACCCAAATACGTCTCAGTGGTCAACATGGCCCGGCAGATCAGTCACCTAGTATTATCTTAGCCATCTGCAATCCCACCTGTTTCAATAATCCACATTTGATAATATATATTGAGTCATTCTGGATTATTTTATATTTTTGCCAGGTTGGTGGCCCGCTAGTGCAGCTGTGCTAGGTGTCTCCAGTCAGATTTTCTGCTGCATTACAGATCACCCTCACGAGTGCAGCTTGAAAAATAAGGCCATCTAGCATTAACCTAAGTGTAGGACTGCCATGGGCACTTTGAAAAACTGGATTGGAGTGTTGGAGTTCCTAGTGGCTTGGGCATATACAAGACCCCCCCCCCACACACACACACACACACACAAAAACCACCTCTCTCTCTCTCTCGGAAATAGGGAACTCCGTGGTTTGTTTGGACTTTTTTTTCGATTTTCTACTACTGGCCCCTTTTTCAGTCTTTGTTTTTTTGGGTGGAGGATGGCGACCTTGGAAAATCCACCGCCGTGTATCCACCAGGGGGTGCGGATCGTTCCCCTGGACAGCACTGTTACTGTGGAGGAGCTGCTTCTGGCTGTGGCCGAGCAGGGCCATGATGCGATCTTCTTTGTGTCCTGAATGAATAGAGCTGTAGTTGTGTTTCTGGCTGCTGAAGAGGATGTTCACACCCTGATTGCAAGCGGTGTTGTTATCGGGGAAACGTATGTACAGGTGTCCCCCTTATCTGTCCCATCAACGCGTATCACCGTCTCAGGTGTTCCACCTTTCATCACTGACGAGCAGTTGGCGACGGAGCTCCGCAGATTTGGGAAGTTTGCGGGCCCGTTTACAACTCTGACTTTGGAATGCAAGGAGACCAAGTTAAAACATGTGAAATCACTCAGGCAACATTTGTTCATGTTTTTGGACTCGCCAACTGCGACTCTGGAAGTGTTCTTCCGGATCAAACACGGGGACGGCTCCTATATGGTGTATGCGAGCTCAGGACAGATGAAGTGTTTTGAATGTGGAGACGTGGGCCATAAACGGTTCGCTTGTCCGCATAGGCAGCGGGCGGGGAGCTCTGATGGAGCTGCAGCTGGTACCGGCGGCGCGCCCTCCGCTCACGCCGCTGCTGCCGGGGCGGCCTCCGCTTCCGCCGCTACTACGGACGACGTTGCGGGGCCTTCCACCAGTCCTGCTCCGGAGCCTGCCGCTGTGTCTGTGGACAGCCCGGCTGTGGCGCCCGCAGCCCAGCTTACGGCCGGGAGCGTTGCTGGTGATGGCGCCCAAAATGTCACTGATGGTGCGTCAGAATCATCTCGCTGTGTGACATCAGTGGCTGTACTTCCGGAGGCTGCTACCGTTTCAGAGCAGGAGACGGAGCAGCAACAGTCAGCTGCTGTGGGTGCCGTCCAGGAAAATTTGGCTCATGATGAATCCACTGGGCCAGATGAACCAAACAGTCAGCTGAGTTGTGCTGACGAGGAAATGGAATCTGATAATGACACTGTGTCTAATACGGAGTCTATTGAGGCAAAATGCAGTACAAACACGAGTTTGTATTCACTGGAAGAAATAAATGCTTTTCTGGATGAAACCTATAACAAGGCCATTAAAGTCACTGACTACTTCAGTGACACTGATAAATTCTGTCAGAAGTCTGAAATATAACCTCACAAATACAGAGTACAAAAAGGTATTAGACTGAATCAAAGATCAGACTTAAGACACGCAGACACGCAGAGCCTTTGAAGTTTTTACTTGTACAAGGAGTATCAACACATACCTTTTACAGGGCGAGTGGGATACTGAGGGGCAGTCCTGCAGCTGCCTTCTTTTATATACAATGATAGTACATGGAGTATGTGACAAACTCAGCAAAAGCAGAACAACGGAATTACCACATAAGCAAAAGTATGCTCTGTACGTCTTCAAGTGTGTGTAGGAGATAAATCGCATGAACACTCTTATCGCGGGGAGAACATCTGCTTCTCAGCAAAGGCGGAGAGGGGGAAACAACTCCATATATGGGCCTACAACAAACCAGTGCTTCCGGTCAAAAAGAACATAGTTAACAGATGAAATGGTTAAATGATAACATACAACAGTCTTTTGCAGAAAAAATAAGAAGCACAAGGTGTACAGGGGACAAGTCTTGATACAGCATAAAGACTTGCATATGTCAACACTCTTTTATCACAATCATATGAACAAACAGAAGGGTGGTGTAGCTTAGTCACTAACAGTGATTATAAGAAGAGGCAACAAGTTGTATTTATGATAATAAGAAAAAAGCATCATACATATAAGAATATCAATCTTCATTTCATGAGTTATTAATAAAATGATAACCATTTACATACAATTTTCCAACAAATTCATTAAGTCTGTTAATGTGCTAAGAAGGCAGGTTGGTCTTGACCTCCTGGATGAAAGGAAACGTTTTCGCCTCAAGAAACAGCTGACAGCCCTGTGTAAAGCAGCAGGGGGAACAGGTGTCAAGCGCGCCCGACAGGAGGAATAAATGGCGGTCGTTCTTCTGCCTGTTTTACACATTTTTGGGATATTGTTTGATCAGACTTTTATATGACGTTTCTAATTGACTGTAATTGACTGTCACGGAACTGGATCTTTACCTGCAGGGCATGGATGCCCCAGCGTTTTCTTTCTACAATCTGGACGAGCCTGCTGCAACGATGACTTGCTTGAAAATCCTGCATGGTCTAAGGACTACAATCCATCTGAGATGAGGAAAATGTCTCTGGGACGTACAACGGAACTGGCTGCGGCCGCACAGCGCTATCTCTGCTGCCGGAGGAAGGGGAATTGGCCTTGCTTAAGAACTGGAGGCCTCTGGCTCGTCTTTGCACGGACTACGAGGAAGACTCGCACTACTGCCACTGGCAATGTGGAATAGGTGGACTGCAAGGAATACTCTGTGTTGTGTGTGTGGGGGGGGAAGACTTATGTTTGCAATTTTCCAATGTGAGACACTTGGTGGAATGATATTGGTGCTCTTACATTTTCTTGAATTGTGCAATAAAGGCATTTTTTAAAAGTCAAAGTCTCTCTCTTTCTCTCTCTCTCTCTCTCTCTCTCTCTCTCTCTCTCTCTCCCTCTCTCTCTCTCTCTCTCTCCCTCTCTCTCCTAACTGTATCTGTCCAATAAAACCAAATATTAAAATACTGAAAAAACCTGTATATCTATGTATAGAATAAGTTATGAATCTGCACATTTAGGATATGGTTTAGGTTCAGACTTTGTGAAAGGGTAGGAAATTGGTTAGAGCCCTGTTGGTGAAGGTATCTGTTCTCTGACCATTTTCTTTGTCTGTTAAATTTTGATTTAACAAAGTTTCAGACCCATAGGAATCTGACTGTTTTTGTTACTGGAAGTACTGGTTTCAGCAATTTCCTTGTATGGGTGAAAACAAGTGTTGAAACTTTTTTGCTTGTCACATGAATAGCTACAAAGTGCTAAATAATAATAAGAGGATTCTAATGGAAATTTCCACTACAGTATCAAGCCATTTTTGTGGCAAATTACATTCCTTATGGCTAATTTTCAAACAATAAATTGTGAAATCCTCCAGACTGTGAAGTGTTTAATTGAACGCTTGCTTCTGCCGAGGTAAACAGCTAATCTTTTCTGTCTTCACTGAGAGCATTTGCTACTTTAGCTGGAAATTATATGAACAGTTACAGCTGCATGTCAGCGTATGATCATCAAACAACTCCTGAGCAACTAAATGGCATCATGCTCACATAACAGTGAGAAAAAACATAAATACACCCTTTCCCATCCATCCATCTTCTTCCGATTAATCCTTTTTGGGTCATGGGGGGGGGGGGGGTGGCTGGAGCATATCCCAGCATCTTTGGGGAGAGGCAGGGTACACCCTGGACAGATCGCCAGTCCATCACAGGGCCAACATAGAGAGACAGACAACCATTCACTTTCACAGTCATACCTAAGGACGATTTAGAATCCCCAGTTGATGCCAGTTAACCTAACTTGCATGTTTTTGGCATGTGGGAGGAAATTGGAGAAATCCCAGAGTAAACCCACGCAGACACGGGGAGAACATGCAAACTCCACACAGATCACTGTTGGTCGGGGGCTGGGATCGAACCCCGGATCCCCCGGCCAAGGGTGAGTTGCTGTGCTGCCACAGTGCTAACCACTCCGCCACCATGCTGCCCGGACACCCTGTCCCAGTGATTCTAATAGTGTAGCCATTTAAAAGTTGTATGCTCAGGAAAGGATAGGTTTTTAGGATTTCAGGACTGCTTTGGCTTTAATCATTTTTAAAAACTTTCTTAACCAGTCAAGTCCTCTCTGATGGACAATTAACAATCTAATATGAAGATCGCCAAAATGGGGAAATCTACATAGACTTCATCACTTAAGGGTGAAGGACAAACCAAATAATGCTGAATGCAATGTCAATGCAGCATGATTCGTCCCAAGTTTCTGCATAAGGGTTTGTATGGATTATCTGATACACCTTTGCAATACCAACCAAAAGTGCATTTTCCAAACTTTAGCCTTGAACCAACATAGTACGATGCAACATTCAAATAATGAACATCCAACTTGCAACTGTTTCTTAAAACATTCAGACCAATGTCAGACTACTTTAGTTTAAATTACGTTGGTTTCGACTAACATAATTGAGGAGCTCATTTAACAGCAGACTACATCATCCCAGGTGCACAACCGAGAGGTTTCGTAGGTCCTTCCTACCAACGGCTGTCAGACTGTACAACCTAAGCAGGGCTGCTCGCAGAGATAGCAAAAAGACGTAACAAACTAATAGTTTTTTGAATGCAAAAGATGCAATAGACTTACACAATGGTCCCCTCCGGCATACAACTAGGAACATACCGGTCGCTATGGAGGGTGAGAATATGTATGGGCACATAATCATACCATGTAGGATAACTAAGTAGACGGTTATGCTGTTTCATTCCATCTAGCAACAATGCTCTGCACTGTGTGTGTTTATATATTTACATATTTATTCCATCTAGCTACAATGCTCAGCACTGGGTGTGTTTATATTTATACTATATCTACATATTATTCCATCTAGCTACATTGCTCCGCACTGTGTGTGTTTATATACTTGCATATTTATTCCACCTAGCTGCAATGCTCCGTACTGTGGGTGTTTATATATTTACATATTTATTCCATCTAGCTACAATGCTCTGCACTGTGTGTTCATATATTCATATATTTATTCCATCCAGCTACAATGCTCTGCACTGTGTGTCTGTGTGTGTGTGTATATATATATATTTTATAGTAATATGTACATATGTATATTAGCTGCTCTTGCTTGCTTGTTTTTTTTCTTGCCTTCTGATTGTTGCTCTGAGTGTTGCTATCCCTGTGCTGTTGCAATCCTGGAATTTCCCCGTTGTGGGACTAATAAAGGCTTATCTTATCTTATCTTAATTCCAATTACTATGTTTTGGAAAATGTTGGAATACTTTGGTCATATCAAAAGCAGTTGTGCAAACACTATTTTGAACCTTAGGCCTATTTTTAAGCCTGTGCTTGAAAATTGCATATTCATAATCTGTGGCATAGCCAGAAATTATAAAGTAAGTGCGCACAGAGAAAATCATGGACCAATGACGATACCTCCCTTACCTTCTGCACAGACATTCCAGTTTGAGTTTGCAGAGCACATGCCAGTTGGCAAACAGCAATGAATGACTAAGACCCCGCCTGGACTGGCAAAGCCACTACATTTCATCACATGTTGGCCATGTGTGTATATGCATTTAAAGGTGCTAGAGACAAGATTCTAATCTCCTGGCCAGTAGATGTTGCACTTACTCTTGCACTGGTTGGTAGAGACACATGACATCAACCATGTCATGCTATTGGCTGTGACCGTCTGTAATACCTTTACCAGCCATACTGTAGATTTATAAACATTAGATAGAACATGGCTAGCAACTAGGCTAGTCAAGTTTCATATACATAGCTTACTTGAAGTTTACATACACTTTATAAAAAGACAAGGCCATATTACAAGAATGCGGTCAGTCGTCAGTTGCCGGAGGCGCAGGACATGTTTAGTGGCGTTTCCAAGTTCCTTTCGTTATCACAGCTGCACAAAACTGGATTTTCCACCAGATGCAAAGCCAAAAAGGGTTGTCCTAATACTCGTATTCAGAGGTGTGTTTGGGGTGTAATGTGAAATAAACCAATCACTTCCTTTCCTCTCATTCTCTTTAATGAATTGTGGTGTATTCATGGACACATTTATGAGAAGGAACGGTGCTGCAGCCCTAATACTGAACTGCTGACTGAGTATGTGACATTACTATATGCCATGAGAGTTCACGTGTGCCATTGTGATTACCATTTACGTCCCTCCATCAGCTGATGCAGCGGTGGCCTGTGATGTCATCAACTCCACTACTGCCACATTACTGGAGAGGAACCGTGATGCATTTATGGCTATCACGGGTGATTTTAACTACGTTTCACTGGGCAAAATATTACCAAACTTCCACCAGTTTGTTGACTATCCCTCCATGGAAAATAAAACACTGGATTTATGTATGCCAATGCAAGAGATGGATATACTGGCACAGCTCTATCCCCCTCTCCCGCTTTGCACATCAGATCACAACATGGTCATGTTATCACCCAAGTACGTCCCCCTTGTGCAAAGGCAGCCTGCTTATACACTGACTGTGAGGAGGTGGACAAAGGAGGCTGCTGATACACTACAGGACTGCTTCGAGACAACGGACTGGGGCATACTCTGTGAACCACATGGGATGGATATAGACAATATGACTGACTGCATCACAGAATACATCAGATTCTGTAAAAACACAGCCATTCCAGCTCAGAAAGTGCACTGTTTCCCCAGTAACAAACCATGAATAGGCTCCTGCCCCTCCGCGACCCAAAAAGGATTAAGCGGAAGAAGATGGATGGATGGATGGATGGCTCACCAGTGACCTGAAAGCACTTCTGAACACGAAGAAGAGGGCTTTTAGGTCTGGAGACAGGGAGGAACTGAGGAGAGTGCAGCGTAAACTGAGAGAGATGCTGAGGAGGAGTAAAGGTGTAAAGACAATTACAGGAGGAGGTTGGAGGATAAACTCAGGCAAAGCAATATGAAGGATGTCGGATGGGAATGAAACAAATCACTGGGTGTAAGGGGAGAGACAGACAGACATCGGGGAGCCTTGAGAGAGCCGAAGAGCTGAATCTGTTTTTTAATAGGTTCAACTCATCGTCAGTCACCCCCACAACACAGCCAGACCCCCACACACCCCTCCCCCCTCCCCCTCCTGTGCAGCACCTCTCTCTCCCCCTCCCCTTCACCCCATTCCCCCTTCTCTGGGGACACCAGCATGAGCACCAGCCTCCCCCTCACATCACTGTGACTACAGACCAGGTTAAGAAACAACTGGAGAGACTTCGTCAGTGGAAGGCGGCAGGCCCTGATGGTATCTCCACCAGGATCCTGAGGACCTGTGCCAACTAGCTAGCTCCAGCACTGAAACACCTGTACAACCTGAGCCTGAGTCTGGAGAGGGTACCGGTGCTATGGAAGACATCCTGCCTGGTTCCTGTCCCCAAGAAGTTGTCTCCATCTGACCTGAATGACTATTGACCAGTTGCCCTCACATCTCATGTGATGAAGGTCCTGGAGAGACTGGTCTTAGCCCACCTGAGGCCACAGGTGAAGACATGGCTGGACCCTCTGCAGTTTGCATATCAGCCCCACTTAGGAGTTGAAGACACCGTCATCTACCTGCTGCAACGAGCCCATCTGCACCTGGATGGCGGAGGAGACACTGAGAATCACATTTTTTGATTTCTCCAGTGTCTTTAACACCATCCAGCCACTGCTGCTGGGTGAGAAGCTGTGGGGGATGGGGGTCGACAGCAATGTGATCTCTTGGATTACTGACTACCTGACAGGCAGGCCACAGTTTGTCTGGCTAGGCAGTATCTTGTCTGATGTGGTGGTTAGTGATATGGGAGCTCCACAGGGGACTGTGCTTTCTCCTTTTCTCTTCACCTTATAGACCACTGACTTTCAGTACAGCACCGAGTTGTGCCACCTGCAGAAATTTTCTGATGGCTATTGTTGGGTGTATAACAGGGAGAGTACAGGGCACTGGTAGACAGATTTGTGTAGTGGACAGAGCAGAATCACATGAGGCTGAACATCAGCAAGACCAGAGGGACGGTGATTGACTTCAGGAAGAAGAGGACACCTTCACAGTCATTGCAGATTGCAAGATGTGTAGGTAGTTGAGGACTACAAATACCTGAGTGTCATGATCAGCAACGGACTGGACTGGAAATCCAACACCGATACTGCATACAAGAAGGGGATGAGCAGACTCTACTTCCTGAGGAAGTTGAGATCCTTGTGCAACAGGATGCTGGTGTTTTTCTACCAGGGAGTTGTCTCCAGCGCCATCTTCTTTGCTGCTGTCTGTTGAGGTGGCAGTATCAGAGTCAGCGACACCAACAGACTTGATAAGATTATCAAGAGGGCTGGCTCTGTAATTGGTCTCAGGCCAGAGACCTTTGAGACAGTGGTGGAGAGGAGGACACTAAACAAACTGCGATCCAACATGAACAATCCTGATCACCCTCTCCACCACACACTGGACAGACAGCGGAGCACTTCCTCCAGCAGACTGCTACAGCTTCACTGCCGAATGGTTAGGCACAGGAAATCTTTCCTGCCACATGCCGTTTCACTGTGAAATAACTTACTCTAATGTTGATGTCTGGTCTTAACTATGCTGCCATACTGCACCTTGCAGTCTAATTGGTGCCTCACATTTCACCCTGCACCTGATAGTCCTGCATTGTACAGTGGGTATGATTCATGTATCTATATGGGTCTGCATCTACTCATCTATGATGTACATGTTATTTAGGCAGGTTTATTTTCTATGGGTAATCCCTTTGTCTATTATGCTGTGTGTGTTTTTGTTGTTTTGGTCATCTACTGTTATGTTGCTGTTACACTGTAATTTCCCAGTTTGGGATCAATAAAGTCTATCTATCTATCTATTAGGGGTGTAACGGTATGCTAAATTCACAGTTTAGTACGTACCTTGGATTTAAGGCCATGGTTCGGTTCATTTTCGGTACAGTTAGGAAACATAATGCAAAACATAAAACTGCTTATCTTTTGTATAAGCGGGAACAACTTTGATAAAAAAACAAACAAACAAACAAACTTGCAAACTGCTAGCAGTCAATTCTCAAATAAATAAAATGTATACAATAAAACAAATAAATTCTCTTTTTAGCAAATGAACGATGCAGACAAGTGCAACAATAGAAGTTTGAATAGTCTGAATATTTTTGTATTTTTAGGAAATTAAAGTTTCTTATTGCCTGAAGCAGTGTTTTTAACCAGGGTTCCTTGGTATGTTCAGGTTTCTGTGGGAAATTAATTATCTAATTTCACTTGTTAATTGGTCAAAAAAAATTGCAAATAATTTGTCATTGTTGTGTATAGGTTCTGAAGGCACTCATGCACAACAACAGCAAATTATTTGTATTTTTTTTTTGACAATTAAGAAGTTAAATTAAATAATGTCCCACAAAAATCTGAACATACCAGGGCACCCCTGAAAAACATTGGCCTAAAGTGCAGCATTAACAGATTTAGCTTTTTCTTAAAAGGATGGCATTATTTTCTGGCTGAAGTGGGCACAACAAGGAACTTCATACCGGGGCTCAGTTACCTTCAGCATGTGTTTAAACCCGGTGTTCTTAACAACTGAATATGGCCTTAGAGCCGCTGCTATAAAAACACCAGTGGCATTTGCTATTGCATTGGCTCGATCTGAAAAGCCCTGGAGAGGTTGTCTAAATGCTGCTGGAAGCTGCGGTTGTACTGTGTTATTTTTTTTCATGTTGCACGTTTGTGTGGTGCCGTTTCAAATGAGTTGACAAGTTCAACATACTGCCAAAAGCACATACGATGCTGTTTTCATCTTATTCACTTGCCTTTGTCCGTTCACATATTTCACCAGAAAGCCAAAATGTTCTCAGGCAGAACACTTGTGAAGAGGGTCTTCAAGCTCTGGTTTCTCTGTACAGCCAGCCATGACGTTTCCTGGGCTGCACTGTTTGTTTACATGTCCGGCGCGAGGCAGTTACACTTCATGTCCGTTATTCAACATGGTCCGTGTGGAACCTTGGTTCAGTGCTGTACTGAAAAATCTGAATATGAATCCATGTACCGTTACACCCCTACTATCTATCTATCTATCTATCTATCTATCTATCTATCTATCTATCTATCTACAATCATGTGAAAAAATTAGGACACTCCATTAAATATTCGGTTCTTTATTAATAAATGTTCACATATCAATGTTTAACCTGGTTTTCGTTTTTTATTTGCATTTTTTAACATTTATTTTAGCCATTTTAAGTGGGAATGAATGTGGGGGTGTCCTAAAAAGATGGGGGGGGGTCCTAATTTATTCCTCACTATTTGTTTAGAATTACATTTTACAGAAAATTTGAAAAGAAGTCTTTAATTCATTTTTAATTGTTTAGTTGTATTACATGAATCTCCCAGTATTTTTAACATTGATATTAAATATCCATATATCCAAATATGTTAAAAAAAAACCCACAGGCTTATACAGGGTGTCCTAATTTTTTCACATGATCATCTGTCTGTCTGTCTGTCTGTCTGTCTATCTGTCTATCTACTTTAATAAACAGGGGCGCAAGTTCAAAGACATGATAAGATAAGATAAGATAAGATAAGATAAGCCTTTATTAGTCCCACAATGGGGAAATTCCAGGATTGCAACAGCACAGGGATAGCAACACTCAGAGCAACAATCAGAAGGCAAGAAAAAACAACATCTAGTAAACATATGTCCATATTACTATAAATGTATATATATAGACACACAGTGCAGAGCATTATGGTTGGTTGGTGAATGTGCAGCAGAAAGTCTAAGCTCTCTCTCCGCGGATGCGGCGGGCCAGCTGGAAGTCTTTGGGTATGATGGTGACCCCCTTAGCGAAGAAGAGACCACCAGGTGGGCCTCGCTGGTCTCCTGCAGAGCCATGACGGTGAAGCTCAGGAAACGCAGGACGGTCTTGAAGTCCTGAGCGATCTCCCTCACCAGGCGCTGGACGGGCAGCTTATGGATGAGCAGCTCCGTGGATTTCTGGCAGCGACGGATCTCTCTCAGAGCCACGGGCCTGTGACGGCGAGGCCTCTTCACTCTGCCGGTGGCCGGAGCGCCTCTCCGAGCAGCCCTGGTGGCTAGCTGTCTCCTGGGGGGCTTCTTCCTCCAGTAGATTTTACGGGCGGTCTGCTTGGTTCTTGCCATCGCTCTTTATTATTCTGTCTTATATTTCTTGCACGCCGCCTAAACTCCAGCCCGGCACCCGCGTCGTTTTCGCTACAGCTCCCGGTATGTCGAGTTTCCCATTAGCACCGGGCGGCGGCCAAGTGCTAGCTAGCACTAGCTCCTCCCCGCTGTAGCGTCTCCCGCTGCAAACCGTGGCTCCGTCCGCCGACCCGGGAGACCTCCGGGGCGATCCATGCGTCCGTGATATATATACAGAGATGATGCTATCATGAAAGACGTTTAAGTGGGAGGACAATTCCATTTTGTGCTGAGGGCAATGTGAGCTCATTCCCAAAGTGAAAATGCATTTAAAAGCAAGGAGCTTTTTGTTTTTTAACTCCACAGCCTTGCTTGCCCATGGATCAGAGCTGTCAGCTATAATTCAGAGATCGTGCCAGTCTTTCTCTTTGTCCATGAGGTTGACAGAGTTTCCTTCAGTTATATCATTGTCAACCCGATCTCACTAAAAAACACATTGTTCATCCAAGCTTCTCTTTTAAACCAAGAAAGAGAAGCTGCTAATCACTACCTGAGCTGTATTAATCTGCTCTGCTGAATGCTAAATTGTAGATTTAATTCAAAACAACTGTCAGAATATTTTTATTTGGAATCATTCTTTTAAAAGAATGACAGTGAATAAGATTAAAACTGTAAAAACTGTCATCATTAGATAATGAATATCAGGTTTGTGTGCCCATACCAGCTTTTCTCCTGGGTTGTGGTAACAGCTGTTTTCCCAGTAGGATAGACTGGTTCAGCTGCAATCTGGTAGAGAACTGAATCATAAACCCACGTAACATTTTTTTTCCCTCTGTGTAGTGAAAAACCCTGTTGTGTCTTCAAATAGTTCATATTTAATTGTCCTCATTTTGGCTGAGTGTCTTTTTTCATTAATCAGGATGCGTGAGCACAAACAGACAAGAGCTATGATAATGCGATGTGATGACTCAACACATGACAGATTAGTGGACAAAACATTTTCAAAGAAGAGGTCTCTAGTTTAAAATCTTCAGACTGATAGTAGCCTACCCCCCCCCCCCCCGGCCCTTCCCCATGCACCACACACCCACACCGGAACACATACATACATTAATGCCTAATCTATAGATTCCAGTGGTAAGTCCACAATTAAAATGAGAATTTGGATGGAATTAAAAAAAAAAAGCTATTTAATGTATCATCATATAAATACAGTAAAATGGTGGGCAATTATATTATGACTGTTGCAACTTTCTCCATTAAAATTATAGAAAAACCTATTACATTCTGTTTCCTCATGAGCTCCAGAGCTGCGCAATTTCAAAACACACCACTGAGATAACATTAAACAAAGCATTTCTGATGATAGACCACCTTTTTCCTGATCAAAAGCGCATTGACATAACATGCACTATAATAGTGCTAGGCCTGAGCTTGCGTGCCGCCACACCTCTTTGAAATGAGCCTCCTCCCAGTGTAAAGCGGGAGCACTGTCTACTGGAGAAGATTTATTGGACACCACGACGGTCAAAACAGGACCAGCCTCACCTCAGGTTTGATGCAGGAGGGTCTCAGTGCCAGTGCTCGGAGTACTGTGGAAGAGAGTGCTGAGCATGGCGGCGAGGCACCTGCGTCAGCGAGTGACTCCGATGAGCGAGTCCCCAGTTTCCTCAGAGCTCGACCACAGTGGGCTCGAGGATCTGGAGCTTCAACAGCGACCACTGCAGCAGCTTTAAAAGGAGTTGGGGCCAGACCGACAGGCACTGAGAGACCGCGTGCTGATCAGCAACACTACAGGCTGAGCAGAGCCCCTCTAAGAGTTACAAACCTGGTCCGGGTTCGTGGGGAGGGACGTCCACGGCAGATGTGGGCCAAATGACAGTCAGATGGTCACCAAGAGCGGCTGCGCATTGTGGCTAAATGGAGCACAGCCTAATTCCACCTGTCGGACGGCTCGTGGAGACATGCCAATGAGCTGCGGCATGCTCAGGAGGAGGCTTCAGATCGCCGGTTTGGACGAAAGAGACAATTGGTGGCAAAGAGAAGAGGCACTCTTGTCTATGAGGTCAGCTGTGATCCTGGGGGCATGCCTCTTCCAGGAGCGGATTTACTGAGGGGCTGCCCTGGGTCCCCCACAAGCCAGTTCTACCCTTTTCTGCCAGGGCAGTAGTGTGGTTTTAAAGTAATAATAATAATAATAATAATAATAATAATAATAATAATAATAAATAGTTCTGATGTTCATGTTTGTGCATGTTTAAAATTTTTTATTGTTCTGGGTGTGTTTATAGTTTAGGAACATAGCAGTGTTTTATTCATGGACTTCTTTTAGTTAATTACAGGTGGCAGAATAATCCACCTTGCCGTGTGGGGGTTGGACGGTAGTCCACCCATCCTCCCTAGTTTTAGGTTTGCTGTGTGAATGTGATAGGCCATTTAGGGATTTCAGTTTTAGTTTCCTTAGTGCGTGATTCGGGTCCTAAATGGGGGAGGGTCTCAATTGTATGTGTGGTTTTGGACTTTCTACAGGTGTAACACTCTTCTATTATACAGAGAATATTACTAAAAATAAGGGATGAAATGATTTCACTCTGGACAGGCTTGGATGGTTTTGTGGGTTATTATTATAGTTCAATAGTGCACAAAAATACATGATTATACAACAATTCTATTTATCCTGTATTTACCACACCCACAATGTATTTACACCATTTATATTCACCCCTATCACAGTTCAATATAGTGTTCAGCTGTCCATAAGTGTTCCCAATCTTCGCCAGCACAAAATTTAAAAAAAAGAAAAATAAAGTGTCCCACCAAAGTCACCCAAACCAAACAGAAAGTCACTGTAGAATTGAACCCAAAAAAAACCCTGAGCTCAGTCAAAATGGAAATGAGGAAAAAATAATGATTGCGAGACAAAAGGAAACGTTCTCACCGGCTTTGGGTCCGCTGCCCTTCCCTCCAGCGAATTCCTCCCGGTCCAACGTCCCCCTCCCTGGCCAACCAACCTGCCGGTTCACGGCGAGAAATGCGCCCTCAGCCGCCGGTCCCTCCGTAGACTCACAGCATACTGTCGCTCCTCCTGGTTGCCCCCCCCCCCTCCAACTGTCTCAATGAAAGGCCTTTATTTCAGATGTCCAAATGACCGGCTGCTCCTCGTCACAGCAGGCCTGTCAGCTCTGTGAGTCTGAGATGAATGAGGAGAAAGAAAGTCTCACGGCGACTTCCGCTTTCCCTATTATCGCTGCTCCCACGCTGCTGGCAATCAGCTGATGGCCACTCCCACTACCAGCTGATGTAATCACTGGTAAATTATGTTTTCAGATACATACATTCAGAGAATAGAACATGATTGTCACAAGGCACAAACATGAAATGGACCATTATAAATATTGCATCATATCAATTAAGATACCTCTGACCTCCTTTTATGTGGCTACCATTCTCTCTATAAAAGGGGCGATGCAATTTAATATGTGGCAGTGCTACACAGGGAAGGGGGGGGATGCAATATCATAATATTGTGGTTTTATTAATGAAGTGCGGTATTGTGGCAGCCACTTCCACTTCCGCCACTGCACCGCCCCTATAAATACCAGCGGGCATCTTCATCCGGCCTCTTTTGCTGATGCCCTTCCTGGTGGCTGTGTACCGTGTTGTCAACCCTAAATAAAGCTGAGTTCTACTGTGCACCTGGCCCTCTTCATTTGGGAGGTCAATTCCATACATAACAGCGCTGACAGAAACTAAACTAAAGACGCACTGTCTTACACTTTTAGACATTGTCACCAAACAACTGGACCCTTCACACCACACACACGGATTTTGTTTATGGACTTTTCTTCTGCTTTTACACTGTAACCACACGACACCTTGATACATCACCTGAAAGACCTGCAGGTTCACCCAAAACTGATTTTATGGATTCAGAGTTTTTTATATGGTAGGCAACAACAGATGTTTTTAAATGGTTTTACATCTAGCAAGTCGATTTTAAACACAGGTCTTCCTCAAGGCTGTGTTTTTTTCCGCCAGACTTTATTCTCTGTGTACACAAATAACATCTCCTGTGACAGTGAAGGAATGAATCTTTTTAAAAATGCAGATGACATGGCCTCGGGGCTCATCTGACAGACAGTACTGCAACTGCCAGCTGTCAGCAAGAGGAGTCAATGATTTAGATCAGACTTATAATAAAACTCTTGGAGTTAAACACCACAAGACTAAGGAGTTGTGCTGTGGGAGCAAAGAGAAACTTTTAACTACGCTCTTCAGACCCCTCAGTGTCCAGGGTCAGGCTATTGAGCAAGTTTTTAAATATTTGGGAATAGAGATGGACTGCAGCCTGTATTTTGCACACAATGTTCACTCGATTTATAAAAAAGCACGACGCCTCCACCTGTTGAGGAAATTGAGAACTTTTAATGTCAGCAGAAACATTTTAACTCTGGTCTACACTTCACTAATTGAATCCATTCTCACTTTTAACATTTCATCCTGGTACAGCTCCCTCTTCATCAAGCACAAAACAAAGCTTTCCTGTATAGTTAATCAGGCTGGCAAAATCATTGGCTCACCACAGACATCAATGTCTGAACCGTATCAGCGCTCTGTGATCAGGAAAGCCACCCTGATCACAGAGGATTCATCTCACCCCCTTCATCATTCTTTTCAGTTACTGCCATCAGGCAGACGATATATAGTTCCATTGGTCCATAAAAACATTTATAAGAAATCATTTAGTCCCTTTGCAGTAACCATCCTGAGCAAACTCAAATCGTTATCATACTTTAGTTAGTGATCAGTATTAGTTATCAGTATTTATCTATTAATCACTACTAATTTTTAATAGTTATTAATATTTTCTGCCACATGATTTTACTTGCTGTTTCCTTTTTAAACTGTTTTTATCTTGTGAGTTTGAACATGTCTTTGAGAGTGTTGAATGTGTTATGTTGTAGCAGTGTCAAAGAAGAATTTATGTCACTAACAGGGACAGACTATAAAGCTATCTAAAAAAAAAATCAAATCAACCTTTATTGTCATATTGCTGTACATACAACTGTAGTGCAGGCAAGATGAAATTGCGTTTCTCTCGGCATCCATATAAGTAAAAAAAAACATAGATTAAGACACACTCACACACACCCTCACCCCCCACCCCAACACAGCCATTCACACTTCCCTGAGACATACTTAAAAACTAACCAGAACTAGTAATATACAAATAATATACATAATGTCCATAGGTGCAGTAGTATGTATGAGAGATTCCGGATCAACTGTTCAGCATCCTAACAGCTTGTGGAAGGAAGCTGTTAATCAGTCTGGTGGTTCTGCCTCTGATGCTCCGGAATTGTTTGCCAGATGGCAGAAGTTCAAAGTGTTTATGCAGAGGGTGAGAATGGTCCTTGACAATGTTCAGTTCCCTGCTCCTACAACGGTTCTGAAAAAGTTCTTGGACTGAGAGAGGGAAACTCCAATTACCCTCTCAGCTCCCTTATCTATCCTCTGCAGGGCTTTTTTGTCTGACGTACTGCAGCTGGAGTACCATGTTGCAATGCAGTACGTCAGAACACTCTCCACCACACCTCTGTAGAAGGTCCTGAGGATGCAGATGGGGAGAGAGGCCTGTTTGAGTTTCCTCAAGAAGTGCAGTCTCTGCTGGACCCGCTTCCTGATCCCCAAGGAATTCTTGCTCTAGGTCAGGTCCTGCGAGATCTGCACTCCGAGGAACTTGATGTTCTCCACTCTCTCCACAAAACAGCCGCCGATGCTGAGAGGGACGTGTTCAGGCTGTGACCACCGGAAGTCGACAATCCTCTCCTTCGTTTTGTCCACGTTGAGCACCAGATTGTTCTCCCTGCACCAGCCCTCCAGGTCTCTCACTTCTTCCCTGTACATTGATTCCTCATCCCTACGAATAAGTCCCACCACCGTGGTGTCATCTGCAAACTTAATAATCTGGTTCCCCTCGTGTCTGGATACACAGTCATGTGTTAGAAGTGTAAACAACAGTGGACTGAGTACGCAGCCTTGAGGGGATCCGGTGCTCAGCGTGATAGAGTTGGAGATGTTATTTCCAACACGGACAGACTGAGGTCTCTCAGTCAGGAAATCCAGGATCCAGAGACATGTGGCGGTGTTCAGACCGAGAAGGAGTAATTTCTCCATCAGTCTCTGGGGAATAATGATGTTGAATGCTGAACTGAAATCAATGTACAGGAGTCTGGCGTAGGTGTCTTTCTGATCCAGGTGGGTGATGACAGAGTGCAGGGTGGTGACTATAGCATCCTCCATGGAGCGGTTTGAATGATATGCAAACTGGAGCGGGTCATGTGATGCAGGGAGGCAGGCTGTGATGTGTGGTTTGACAAGCCGTTCAAACACTTCATCACAATTGGTGTCAGTGCAACAGGACGATAGTCATTCAGACAGGACACAACTGGTTTCTTTGCCACCAGTACTATGGTAGAGGTCTTAAAGCATCTGGAAACGATGGCCTGACTCAGGGAGATGTTATAAATGTCAGTCAGGACATCCGCCAACTCACTCGCGCAGTCTCGGAGCACACGTCCCAGGATGTTGTCCGGACCTGCAGCTTTACGTGGGTTGACCCTGGTTAGGGTCCGCCGTGTGTCCGCTGTGTTGATGATAGCTGGCCCAACCGATGGGGGAGAGAGAGAGAGAGAGAGAGAGAGAGAGAGAGAGAGAGAGAGAGAGAGAGAGAGAGAGAGAGAGAGAGAGAGACCTACCTATCTATCCTACCTAGAATTACATTTTACAGAAAATTTGAAAAAAAAAATCTTTAATTCATTTTTAATTATTTAGTTGTATTATATGAATCTCCCAGTATTTTTAACATTGATATTAAATACACATACACTACCGTTCAAAAGTTTGGGGTCACCCAGACAATTATTTTGTGTTTTCCATGAAAAGTCACACTTATTTACCACCATGAGTTGTCAAATGAATAGAAAATATAGTCAAGACATTGACGAGGTTAGAAATAATGATTTGTATTTGAAATAATAATTTTTTCCTTCAAACTTTGCTTTCATCAAAGAATCCTCCATTTGCAGCAATTACAGCATTGCAGACCTAACATGATTGCACAAGGGTTTTCTAATCATCCATTAGCCTTCTAACGCAATGAGCAAACACATTGTACCATTAGAACACTGGAGTGATAGTTGCTGGAAATGGGCCTCTATACACCTATGTAGATATTGTACCAAAAACCAGACATTTGCAGCTATAATTGTCATGATGGCCCTCACGGACCATCACAAGACGCCTCAGTCACCAGTGAGTTTGCAGTGATATTTTATTGCAGAGAAGGATAAACACACACAGAACACATACAGTGGCTGGGTGACGTCTGAGCCGGGGAGCACCCGAAGCCAGACGGACAACAGTAAGGGTGAGTCTCAAGGGAACGTACCTTACGAGACGACAACTTTAACAATGATGAGCTAGGCAAGCAGGAACATCACTGAGCATAACAGGAGCACAACAGCACGTAGGTGAACGTAACAGATGATCATAACAGAAACTGCCGCGTTGGAGGACATTTAGCACCCGCTTATATCTCTGGCGGCTAATGACCCCAACGCGGCACAGCTGCTCCTAATGACAGCGGAGCAGCAGCTGACTTTGACAACAGGGAGCTCCCCCGGGCGCCTTCACAATAAGAGCCCGAGGAGCTGGAAGGAATCCTCAGCTGCCAAAGCCAGGGAAAAAAAAGATATGAGACCCGAGTGTGGCCAGAACCGACACTCGGGTTATGACAGTACCTCCCCCTCAAGGCCGAGCTCTGAGCGGCCTGAGTAACACCCAAGCCCCCCACCCCCCCACCCCCCTAGGGTGGGTGGATGGGGCGCTGGCAGGAGGGAGAGAGACAAACAACCAACAAGGCTATAAAGGTAGGGGGAGAAAAAAACCCCATAATCCCCAAAAATGTGAGCAACCACAATAAATTCAAAATAGGCAATATACCTTTTGGCAAATAGAGTGACATAAGGTGGAAGAAAACCCCCCCCCCACCAAACTCAGAAACAACCTGGTGAGCCACAAAAACACAAAACAATCCCCCTCCCCCCCCCACACACCCCAACAGTCCCACAGACGAGATCAGGAACCCGGGAAGGGTGCAGTCCAGACCCGGAGGGATGGGGGCAAAAGGTTCGGGGAGTCGTCCGGCAACAAGAGGCCACAGAACAAGGAGGGGAAAAGAGGACAGTTCGGGCGGCCTACCCCAGTCCCATGCTCGGGAGAAGAGAGTTTCAGGCGGCCGGAGCAGGTCGCCGCACAGGAAGACAAATAGGTAGGGGGGCCGGCCCAGAGAACCAAACTGACGAGACAGTCCTTCAGGCGGCCGCCCCGCAACACCAGCCCACCAGAACCGCTGGGAGGAAGCAGCCGGCGGTCCCGCCGAAAAGGGGAGAGACGAGGGGGAACCGGGCGGAGCATTCGGGACCCCAACGGCCCCAGGTGGAGATGGGTAGCGCTCCTCAGGGAGACTAGGAGGATGACGGTGGAAATGAGCCTGTCCAGCATCCGGTGGCCGGGGATCCGCAGCTCCCTCACCGAATCTAGGACCTGCTGGTGCAGCACCCACGGTGGACCCCGATTGGGCCTCCGGAACTGAACCCACGGTGGACCCCGATTGGGCCTCCGGAACCGAACCCACGGTGGACCCCGATTGGGCCAGTGAAGCACTCCCGGTGGACCCGGTCGGTGTGGCACCAGACTCGACCTCCAACCCCGAAACCGGAACCTCTGGCACAGCAGGCGAGAGCAGCCCCTCGCCGGCGACTCTGGGAGAAGACTCACACAAGAGAGAAAACCCGGGATCAGGATCACCGGTAGCGCCAGAACCCGGCGAGATAAGCTTGGACGCAGCGGCCGGCTGCACCCGGCTCATCTCCCCTTGAGACAGGCAAAAGTGCTCTAAAAGGTGAAGAAGGAAGATAAAACAGAGCACTTGCCTGAGCTCGGGTTCTGACGCCGTCCAGGACTGCGATGATCCGGGCTCAGAAGTCAGGAGGTCGTCCTCAGGCTCCCACTCAGCTCCGTCGGGCTCCGCAGCTGGCATGATGGTGCGTGCAGCTAGAGAGTCCTCCGGCACCGATGTCCACGCCGGTGGCCCGCACGGCGTGGTGGCAGGAGAATCTCGCCCTGCTGGACCGGACCGCTCCTCCGTGGAACCCCGGGGATGCTTCTTCATCGGCGATGGCTCCACGCTGCAGTCCGCTCTCCTCCTCCACCCATGGTGTGGCTGCGGAACCAGAACCAGGCTTTCCAGAACCGCAGGCCCCCTCCTCATCCAGCGACGTTGGCCTGACGTCGAGGACCGCTCAGCGGAGGGAGACACAGAGGAAGCAGGGTTAACACTTTCATCCACAGCGGGTGGAGGGAGCTCGGGGGGCTGCATACCCCGAACTCCACCCCCAGGAGTCAGACAAGGCAAAACAATGTCAAAAGGAGAGAAATTATCATGCACTTGCCTTTCCCCTAAGGGTAAGATGGTTCCCGCTGTGGGGGACGTCGTTCCTTCCTTTCCCCGCTGGATGGCGACAGAGGGCCCTCTGGGAAGACGAGACGAGGCCACTCGAGGCGGATCCGGGATGAGGCTCGCCGAAACGGAGCTCTTGTGACACACAGCAGCCAGGATAGGTGACGAGGAGGAGGGGGCGACAGCCGAGATCAGTCGGGCATGGAGCGCTGACGGGACAGCAGGCGAGGGCCCGGGAGAAGACGAGGCTGCGGGGATTCCCCTCTGACGAGGCGCAGGAGTGACAGCTGTGTGGGGGGTTGAGCCCTTGCGGCGACCCGGAACAGCATCCAGACGGGGCTCTAGCCGAGGTTGGAAGCCGGAGTGACGACGGTTCCTTGTAGGGGGTGAGGCGAAGGTGAGGTCCGGAAATCGCCGTTCCTGAGCAGAAACAGCGGCAAGCAAGTCCGCGAACTCAGGAAACTCACGCAGCGCTGGATTCCTCTCCACCAGTCTGACCGTCGCCACCACATGCTTCATACACGCTGGAGGATTCCTAGCGGAGCAAGCAGCAGCCACCCGGTCCCAGATCTTGTCTGCTGTCAGCTGCAGCTTCTCTGGGGGAATCCCGAGTGACGACATGCCCGATGGGAAAAGACCTCCGGATGGAGCGAACTCCCGGGCCGGAACGGAGGCAGGAGCGGGATCCCGAAGCGAGGGGCGACGTCTCCTCCGCTTCAGCTTCCTGCCAGGATTTCCCTCCAGCCCTCGGAGTAGCTCACACTGGGTGGCGATGTCATCTCTCCTCACGCTTACCTCTTGATGATTAGTGAAGCGGGGAAGAGAATCCAGAATCTCCTCGGCTAGGTCCAGGTATCTACGAATGTCGCTGGGAGCGTCCAACAGCGTAGCGGTGAAGATGGTGTAGTCTACCTCCTTCAGAACCTCCGCTTGCTGCCTGCCAAGGCGCCGACAACGGCCCCTGGATGACGACATACTCCCCGCTGCAGACACTCAGATAGGTAGGAACAAACGGTCCACTACTGCAAACTGCAAGGTGAATGGCGTCTCAGAACAACGCCTCCTCTCCGGGCGTTTGGCGGCAGTCTACTGTCACGATGGCCCTCACGGACCATCACAAGACACCTCAGTCACCAGTGAGTTTATATATATTTTATTGCAGAGAAGGATGAATACACACAGAACACATACAGTGGCTGGGTGACGTCTGAGCCGGGGAGCACCCGAAGCCAGATGGACAACAGTAAGGGTGAGTCTCAAGGGAACGTACCTTACGAGACGACAACTTTAACAATGATGACTAGGCAAGCAGGAACATCACTGAGCATAACAGGAGCACAACAGCACGTAGGTGAACGTAACAGATGATCATAACAGAGACTGCCGCGTTGGAGGACATTTAGCACCCGCTTATATCTCTGGCGGCTAATGGCCCCAACGCGGCACAGCTGCTCCTAATGACAGCGGAGCAGCAGCTGACTTTGACAGCAGGGAGCTCCCCCGGGCGCCTTCACAATAAGAGCCCGAGGAGCTGGAAGGAATCCTCAGCTGCCAAAGCCAGGGAAAAAAAAAGATATGAGACCCGAGTGTGGCCAGAACCGACACTCGGGTTATGACAATAATAGTCATTTACCACATTAGCAATGTATAGAGTGTATTTCTGATTAGTTTAAAGTTATCTTCATTGAAAAAAAGTGCTTTTCTTTCAAAAATAAGGAAATTTCTAAGTGACCCCAAACTTTTGAACGGTAGTGTATGTCCATGCATGTTAAAAAGACAGAAGGCTTATACAGGGCATCCTAATTTTTTCACATGACTGTATCCAATTCTAATCCTGTCTCTAGTCACTCCAAAATGAAAGGATGATCATTATGGCCTAACAATTCAATTTTAGTTTCATCAGACCACAGGACATGTCTCCTGAAATTAAGGTCTTTGTCCCTGTGTGCATTTTGAAACTGTAATATGGCTATTTTATGTTGCTTTTGTAGTAATGGCTTCTTCCTCGCTGAGTGGCGTTTCAGTCCATGTCAGTACAGGACTTGTTTCACTGAGGATAATGACACTCTTTTACCAACTTCAGCCAGCATCTTCACAAGGTCTTTTGCTTTTGTTCTGGGGTTGATACGTACATTTCACACCAGAACACGGTCACCTCTGGGACACAGAACCCATCTCACTTCCTGAGCAGTATGATGGCTGGACATTCCCATGGTGCTGTTTGAACAGATGAACGTGGCACCTTCAGGCATTTGGATTTGTACCCAAGGGTGAACCAGACTTGTGGAGGTCCACAGTTCTCTTCCTGATATCTTGGCTGATTTCTATTGATTTTCCCACGATGTCACACAAGGAAGCAGTGTGTCTGAGGTCTTCCTTAAAATCCATCCACAGGTGTGCTTCCATTTAACTCAAATTAATCTATCAGAAGCTTCTAAAGTCATAACATCATTATCTGGGCTCTCCCATATTGTTCAAAGGTGTAGTAATCTTAGTGTATCTAACTTCTGACTTTGGAGAAAGTAAAAAAAAAATTCTCAAAAAATATTTATCAAATATAAAATTTTTTAGCAAATAGAAATTATTTTTGGAATTTTGATCTAAAACAGAAAAAGTTTAGTCTGATTTAATGTCAGACAGTGAGAAAAAAGGTTACGTCTTTATGCAGTGTATGTAAAATTTCTGGTTTCAACTGTTTCAGAACCGGAAGTTTCAAAACTTCCGGTTCCTGTAAGGTGAGGACGCACAAGTAAAGGCTCCCAGTTCGTTTCTGTTTAAAACTCAGTTTAGAGCTAGCGTTTTGAGCTGTTTTTTTTTTTTTTTTTTTTTGTTACTATCACTGGAGAATAAACCTGCTCGTGCGAAAAAAGAGAATTTTGCCAGTCTCATAACTTAATATTGTAGTGGCTGGTGAAGCAATCAGGCCCCTCACGCTCAGGGAGAACAAAGGGATTTCTCCCATGTGTTTTTTTTTCCTACGATCACAATCAACGATCATCGGCGGGTGCTAATGGGTCCCAAGAAAGCTCAGCAGACTGAGGAGGTGGACGAAATTAAAAAAGCGCTGGATTTCTTGGTGGAAGAGATTTCTGCTGTTAAAGCTGCAGCAAAGAAACATCCTGGACCTGATCGAGGAGGTGAAAGCGCTGTGGATCCAGAATGCTGAGAAGGAAAAGAGGCTGGCGTATCTGGAGAGCAGATGTGTCGGAACTGGAGCAGAACACTCGGAGTGAATGACGTGATCATCACGGGGCTCCACATTAAACCCCGATCATACGCGCGAGCGGTGGCCACGGACAGCAGTGGAAAGCCTCGGTGAGCTGGAAGACGAATCCACGGAGCAACAAGTGGCAGCCCTTCATGGAGTCCAAAAGGAATTCAGCTGGACTGCAACACCATAGAGGCCTGCCACCCGCTGCCCAGAGGAAAACGGCGACAAACCGGCTGTGATCATGAGGTTTGTGAACAGAAAACACAAGACTGCGCTGTTGAAACAAGGTAGGAAACTGAGAGGAACAAACATTTACATAAACGAGCACCTCACAAAAGAAAACGCAGAAATAGCCAGAAAAGCAAGATACATGAAAAAGCAGGAAAAGATTCAAAACATCTGGACATCAAACTGTAAAATATACATCAAATTAAACAGATCACCTGAAGAAGCCAAGGTCATTAACATCCGTAATATTATGGAACTGGACAAATATCAATGAATATTATGAACTGGAGTCACAGCAAACAATCAGACAACTGTAGGACACTGAAGGGATATACTCATCTGCTACAAGACACATTTAACAACATGAAACAAAAGATCAACAAAACAGGAACATCAGGAACTGAAAGGAACTGAAAGTTTTGGAATATACAGATCACAACCCACAAGGGACGTAGAATATAACATTAGACCCTGATAATAATTTATTTAGCTCCATCAATAATGACTGTAGTTACTACACAGATGATCAGTTTTAACACAATGGTCACATCTGATTTCAATATTTTCTATGATCCACTTCAACAGCAGAAGTCTCTATGCCAACTTTAATAACATTAAAGGATTATTTACATCAGTTTAAAGAGCCATTCAATATTGTGACAATATCAGAGACGTGGCTCAGTGAAGAGAAAGGAGTGATTTTACCATGGATGGCTATGAATTAAATTATATAAATAGAAAAGTGAAAAAAGGAGGAGGAGTTGCAATTTATGTTGACAAGAGCTTGAAATACAAGGTTTTTGAAAATCTGTCAGTAACTGTGGATGATTTATTTGAATGTATTACAATAGAAATCTGTCTGGACAATGTGAAGAATGTAGTAGTGAGCTGTGTATATAGAACACCTGGATCAAACATTGACTTATTTAAGGACTGGATGGAAAAAATGTATGCAAAACTAACTCATAAAGTTATGTTCATCTGTGGGGATTTCAATATAGATCTGATGAACTCAAAACAACATAGTTTGACAGAAGAATTTATCAACACAATGTACAGTATGGGCTTACATCCAACAATTACCGGACCTAGCAGAATCATGTCACACAGTGCCACACTAAAAGATAACATATTCACAAACATTATGGAAAATAATATCAGGAGTGGGCTTTTATTGAATGATATCAGTGACCACCTGCCGATTTTTGTTGTCTATCAATGTGATTATAGGAAGAAAAAGTATACCAAAACTATTAAATATAAAAGAATAAGAACCGAAGAATCAATGTATTTACTGACAAAGGAATTATTAATACAAGATTGGAAGATAGTTTATGATGAAAATGACATAAATAAAGCATATGATATTTTTTTTACAAATATTTCAATCATTGTACAATAAAAGCTGTCCTATAAAACAATACAGTGACAGACAACAAAAAAAAAATATTCCTTGGGTCACCAAGGGGTTAATAAATGCATGTAAAAAGAAGAATACATTATATAAACAATTCATTAAATGCAGAACAGTGGAAGCTGAGATCAAATATAAAAGATATAAAAATAAGCTTACTAATACAATGAGGACCTGTAAGAAAGAATATTACAACAGAATATTAGAGGATAACAAAAATAACTTAAGAGGAATATGGCAAGGACTCAATGGGATTATCAGTAATCGACCTAAGAATGCTAATTATCCAGAATATTTTATTGAAAATAGCAATTTGATAAATAATATGGAGGATGTGGTCAGTGGTTTCAATAAATTTTTTGTAAACGTTGGTCCTGAATTAGCAAAATCAATAGTGACACCAGAAAGAAACAACAGTGGTTCTGTGAATGAAATAGAAGATAGAAATCCAAACACAATCTTTTTGGGTGTAGTAACTGAAAAGAAAATTATCGAGACTGTGAGTAAATTTAAGAACAAAAAAAATCAACGGACTGGAATGAAATTGACATGACAATAGTGAAAAAAGTAATTGAAGGAATTGTTAAGCCACTCACCCACATCTGTAACCTGTCATTTCAAACTGGTACATTTCCAGACAAAATGAAAATAGCAAAAGTAATACCTCTATACAAAACAGGAGACAGTCATCGTTTCACAAATTACAGGGCAGTCTCTTTACTCTCACAATTCTCCAAAATACTTGAAAAAATCTTCACTAAGAGACTGGATGATTTCATTGAAAAACACAACCTCCTTACAGATAGCCAGTATGGTTTTAGAGCAGATAAATCTACATCTTTGGCACTGATCGAACTTATAGAAGAAATTACTAGTTATATAGATAAAAAAAAGGTTGCTGTAGGAGTATTTATAGATTTAAAGAAAGCTTTTGACACCATTGACCATAGAATACTACTAAGGAAACTGGAAAGGTATGGGATAAGAGGGGTAGGACTGAGTTGGGTGGAAAGTTATTTAAGTAACAGACAACAATTTGTACAAATTGGTGAGCACAAATCACCCTTCATGGACATCACTTGTGGTGTGCCCCAGGGGTCAGTTTTGGGACCCAAACTCTTTATTTTGTATATAAATGACATATGCCAAGTATCAAAAATTCTGAAATTTATTTTGTTTGCGGATGACACAAATATCCTTTGCTCTGGTGAGAATTTGCAGCAGGTTTTAGAGGTGGTCACAACTGAAATGAAAAAGTTAATGCAGTGGTTCAACAAAAAATAAGTTATCTCTAAATCTAAAAAAACAAAGATTATGTTGCTTGGAAATTATAAAATAAATCATGAAATAATGGTAACGATAGATGATACCAGAATAGAAACAGTACAGGAAAATAAGTTTCTGGGGGGTGACGTTAGACAATAAAATCTGCTGGAAACCTCACATCAGTCACATCCGGGCCATCCATCCATCCATCCATCTTCTACCGCTTTTCCGGAGGTCCGGGTCGCGGAGGCAGCAGTTCAAGCAGAGAAGCCCAGACTTCCCTCTCCCCAGCCACCTGTTCCAGCTCTTCAGAGGGGATACCAAGGCGTTCCCAGACCCCAAGATACTTAAACTCCTCCACTTGGGGCAGGAGCCTGTCCCCAACCCGGAGAGGACAATCCACCTTTTTCCAGCTGAGGACCATGGACTCGGACTTGGAGGTGGTGATTCTCATCCCAGCCGCTTCACACTCAGTGGCAAACCGTCCCAGCAAGAGCTGTAGGTCATTGCTGGATGAAGCCAACATGAAAACATCATCTGCAAACAACAGAGATGAGATCCTGTGGTCACCAAGCATGACACCTTCCATTCCCTGGCTGCGCCTAGAAATCCTGTCCATAAAAATTATGAACAGGATCGGTGACAAAGGGCAGCCCTGGCGGAGTCCAACTCTCACTGGGAATGACTCCGACCGAGTGTTGGCAATACGAACTAAACTCTCACAACGGTCGTACAGAGACCGAATAGCTCGTAACAACAAGCCCGATACCCCATACTCCCGAAGCACCCCCCACAAAAATCCACGAGGGACGTGGTCAAATGCCTTCTCCAAGTCCACAAAACACATGTAAACTGGTTGGGCAAACTCCCACGAACCCTCAAGAATTCTCGAGAGGGTAAAGAGCTGGTTCCGATGTGCCACGGCCAGGACGAAAACCACATTGCTCCTCCTGAATCCGAGGTTCGACCAACGGCCGGACTCTCCTCTCCAGTACCTTGGCATAGACCTTCCCAGGGAGGCTGAGGAGTGTGATCCCTCTAAAGTTGGAGCACACCCTCCGGTCCCCTTTTTTGAAGAGAGGAACCACCACCCCGGTTTGCCATGCCAAAGGCACTGCCCCCGACCTCCACGCAATGTTGCAGAGGCGTGTCAACCATGACAACCCAACAACATCCAGGGCCTTGAGGTACTCGGGGCGAATCTCGTCCACCCCCGGGGTCCGGCCACCAAGGAGATTTTTAACCACCTTGGCGACCTCAGTCTCTGTGATAGGCAAGTCATTCCCCTCGTCCCCAAACCCTGCTTCCTCTGTGGAAGGCATATCAGTGGGATTGAGGAGATCCTCGACGTATTCCTTCCACCGCCCGACGATATCCCCAGTTGAAGTCAACAGTGTCCCATCCGCACCATACACAGTGTGGACGGGGAGCTGCTTTCCCCCTCCTGAGCCGCCCGAACAGTTTGCCAGAATCTCTTTGAAGCCGACCGAAAGTCTTGTTCCATGGCCTCACCGAACTCCTCCCATACCCGGGTTTTTGCTTCAGCAACCACCCGAGCTGCACTCCGCTTGGCCTGCCGGTACACCTCAGCTGCTTCGGGAGTCCCACAAGCCAACCAAGCTTGATAGGACTCCTTCTTCAGCTTAATGGCCCCCCTCACCACTGGTGTCCACCACTTGGTTCGGGGGTTGCCACTACGAGATGCACCAACCACCTTGCGGCCGCAGCTCTGGGCCGCTGCTTCAACAACAGAGGTGGAGAACATGGCCCATTCAGACTCCATGTCTCCAGACTCCCTCGGAATGTGGTTGAAGTTCTTCCGGAGGTGGGAGTTGAAGACCTCCCGGACAGGGGCCTCAGCCAGACGCTCCCAGCACACCCTCACTATACGTTTGGGTCTACCAGGTCTGAATGGCTTCCTCCCCTGCCATCGGATCCAACTCACCACCAGGTGGTGATCAGTTGACAGCTCTGCACCTCTCTTTACTCGGGTGTCCAAGACATACGGTCGCAGGTCTGATGATACGATAACAAAATCGATCATCGACCTGCGACCTAGGGTGTCCTGGTGCCAGGTGCACATATGGACACCCTTATGCTTGAACATGGTGTTCGTTATGGACAGACTGTGGTTAGCACAGAAGTCCAATAACTGAACACCACCCGGGTTCAGATCGGGCAGGCCGTTCCTCCCAATCACCCCCCTCCAGGTTTCACTGTCGTTGCCCACGTGCGCATTGAAGTCCCCCAGTAGGACAATGGAGTCTCCAGGAGGAGCACCCTCCAGCACCCCAGTCACAGACTCCAAAAAGGGTGGGTACTCTGAAACATCATTTGGTGCATAGGCACAAATGATGGTCAGGACCCGTTTCCCAACCCGAAGGCGCAGGGAAGCAACCCTTTCGTCCACCGGGGAAAACTCCAATATAGAGGCAGCAAGGTGGGGCGATACAAGAATACCCACCCCTGCTCGTCGCCTCTCACCTGGGGCAACTCCAGAAAAGGCCAAGCTCCAGCCCATCTCCAGGAGACTGGTTCCGGAACCGGAGTTGTGTGTTGAGATGAGGCCGACTATATCTAGCCAGTATCGCTCAACCTCGTACACCAGCTCAGGCTCCTTCCCCACCAGAGAGGTGACATTCCACGTACCAAAAGCCAGTTTAGAAAGCTTGGGATCAGTCCGCCAAGGTCTCCGCCTTTGACCGCCACCTAATCCACATAGCACCGGACCCCCATGATCCTCCTGCAGGTGGTGAACGCACTGGAGGGCGGACCCATGTAACTCCTTCGGGCTGAGCCCGGCTGGGTCCCGTGGGTGGAAACCCGGCCACCAGACGCTAGCCTTCGAGCCCCTCCCCCAGGCCTGGCTCCAGGGTGGGGCCCCGGTAACCCCATTCCGGGCGGGGTACACTGAATCCTTGATATACAATTTATCATGAGAGTCTGTTGGATCGTTCTTAGTCTGGCCCTTCACCCAGGACCAGTTTGTCTTGGGAGACCCTATCAGAGGCAAATTGCCCCGGACAACATAGCTCCTGGGATCACTGGGGCACGCAAACCCCCCCACCACGATAAGGTGACGATCCATGAGGGGGACATCCGGGCCAAGTTAGCAAAATGTATAGGCATACTGGGGAAGACAAGACACATCTTGGACTATAAATCATTGGTCTTACTGTACAATTCACTGTTTTTACCTTATCTTAACTACTGTGTAGAAGTCTGGGGAAACACCTACAAGACCAACCTACAGTCAATATGCACATTACAAAAAAGAGCTATAAGGATAATAAATAATGTAGGATATAGAGACCATACCAATTCGTTGTTTTTAAAGTCACATGTCATAAAGTTCATCGATTTAGTTAAATTTAAGACAGAACAAGTAATGTACAGGGCAATTAATAATCAACTCCCAACTAATATACAAAAAATATTTAAAAAAAAGAGACAATGATCATAATTTGAGAGGAGACTTAAACTTTACAAAACCCAAGATATAAACAACCAAGAAAAGTATGTGCATATCTGTCTGTGGGGTGGATTTGTGGAACAGTCTGGAACCGGAACTGAAACTATGTACAAACAGAAATCAATTCAAAAAGAGGTATAAACATTATTTGCTGAAAGCATATATGTTAGAAGGGTAGTATTTATATGTACGATTCACTATGCTCACTCTGGGACATTATGGGACACTATGGAATGGTGGGTGGGACAGCACTGTGTATATCTGTGCTGTTTGAGGCTGGTTTTGATGTATGGACATCAATATATGCTAGGATGGATGGGTGTTAATGTTGATTTGTAAAAAATACAGTAAATTGTTTACCTGGGGTCTTACAGGTGGTAATTTGTATATAATTCACATGGGTGTATTTATGGAAAAGAGGAGATGGAATTAATAAGTGTCCACTTCTTCCTTCTCCCTTTCGAGCAGTGTATACTGTTACTTTATTGCATTTGTCATTTGTTTTGTTTTTGTTATACTTTTTTGTTTGAAATAAAGTATTTATCTATCTATCTATCTATCTATCTATATGACTGCAATAAATACAACGAACAATTGTTTGTGTATCCAGTTATCACAATCCATTCACCATAAAAATGTTAGCCATGTCCTATCGTGGGTATCATATCTGTAACCAGCCACCATAGTCTCATCATGCAACTGCATTATTATTATTTGAGTACCATAAAAATTATTTTTCATCAATATAACTTTTTAAAGAATACAAATACTTTAATTCTGCACCTTTTTAAATATTTGTTTTGATGAAAATATAGTCCCATTCACCTTTAACGACAACTGACAACTTTGAATTATTTGAGTTTTTCTGGAGAAACATCATGTTGGTATCTATGAGAGGATGTTGTCTGTTGTTGTCTGAACATATTTTGAAACTGGAAATGAATTGGCTGTTTTGATGGCAAACAAATTGTTAAGCTTTTATGTATTACGTTTCGAACAGCACTTTGGCAGTTTTTCTGCACAGTCAGATAGACCTTATAAATTCTTGGATGACATGTACAAGCTGTTTATATTGCTATAGTAGGCTACTCAAGACATATA
This sequence comes from Pholidichthys leucotaenia, assembly GCA_020510985.1. NCBI lineage: Eukaryota > Metazoa > Chordata > Actinopteri > Cichliformes > Pholidichthyidae > Pholidichthys > Pholidichthys leucotaenia. The sequence continues at coordinate 193,205,083 of CM035839.1, read as the reverse complement.
TTAACAAATCTTGCTCCATGTGTCCCTTTTTAAAATTTCAGCCCCTGCCTCTCAAGTGGTCTCTGCACAGCTCTGCTGCAGAATTATTATGAAATTTAAAATTAATTGCTCAAGCTAGGCCAATCTATTAGCCATAAAATAAGCATCATTAAACTAGAACCACAAACAGAATGATGTTCATGGCAGTCAAAATATGATTATTATTATTACTTCACCAGTGTAGATGAAACTAATCTTTTTACATTTAATAAATCTATGTAGGATCAAAGAGATGTGGGTGGCACATTAAGACAGTTAAGATGCAATATATGATATTAACATCACATTTTGTGACATGAAACAGTTTTCACAAAAATGCACTATTGTACTCAAATATTAGTACCAGTCTGCCACTGCCTCGCATCAATCCAACTTTCCGTGCTGCTGTCAGATAGGAGCAGCAGACGCTGATATTTGTCACTAACCACTGCAGTAAATCCTGCACCACAAGGTGGTGGAACACAAGTTGTTAACTGGATTACTCTATACCAGGGGTGTCCAATCATGTACCATGGAGGGCCAAGATCCTGCAGGTTTTCTCTTCTACCCAGTCTTTTCAGCAGGTGTTTTCACTTATCAGCAATCAGAGGGAAGAAATTCAGTGAAACCTGCTGTCGAAGACACTGGTTGGAGGTAAAGCCTGCAGGGTCTTGGCCCTCTATGGCACATGATTGGACACCCCTGTGTTGTGTGTAGAATGTGGTATGTGTGTGGCCCTGAGGACTTGCCATAGCGGCCCTGGTGGTGACGTCAGGTAGGCTGCAGGACCAGTAAATATATCGTGGTTCTCTCAATACAGTGGAGTTCATTGCTTGGCATAACACCGACTCCAGTCTCCCATTATTCAGACATAATATTTTGACAACGAGAGAAAACTATGGGGGCGTACGGGCTACCTCTATCCTTATTACCATTTCTGGAGTGCCTGGAAGAACCAGCGATCCTGTGGCCGAAATGGGTGGCCATGTTTGAGGGTTACATCGCGGCGCTGGGCCTAAGTAGATAAGATAAGATAAGATAAGATAAGCCTTTATTAGTCCCACAATGGGGAAATTCCAGGATTGCAACAGCATAGGGATAGCAACACTCAGAGCAACAATCAGAAGGCAAGAAAAAAACATCTAGTAAACATATGTCCATATTACTATAAATGTATATATATAGACACACAGTGCAGAGCATTATGGCTGGTGGATGTGCAGCAGAAAGTCTAAGCTCTCTCTCCGCGGATGCAGCGGGCCAGCTGGAAGTCTTTGGGCATGATGGTGACCCCCTTAGCGAAGAAGAGACCACCAGGTGGGTCTCGCTGGTCTCCTGCAGAGCCATGACGGCGAAACTCAGGAAACGCAGGACGGTCTTGAAGTCCTGAGCGATCTCCCTCACCAGGCGCTGGACGGGCAGCTTACGGATGAGCAGCTCCGTGGATTTCTGGTAGCGACGGATCTCTCTCAGAGCCACGGACCTATGACGGCGAGGCCTCTTCACTCTGCCGGTGGCCAGAGCGCCTCTCCGAGCAGCCCTGTGGCTAGCTGTCTCCTGGGGGGCTTCTTCCTCCAGTAGATTTTACGGGCGGTCTGCTTGGTTCTTGCCATCGCTCTTTATTATTCTGTCTTATATTTCTTTCACGCCGCCTAAACTCCAGCCCGGCACCCACTTCGTTTTCGTTACAGCTCCCGGTATGTCGAGTTTCCCATTAGCACCGGGCGGCGGCCAAGTGCTAGCTAGCACTAGCTCCTCCCCGCTGTAACGTCTCCCGCTGCAAACCGTGGCTCCGTCCGCCGACCCGGGAGACCCCCGGGGCGGTCTGTGCGTCCGTGATATACATACAGAGTGAAAGGTGTAGAAAGAAGAAGGAAGATAAAAAAAAAAGGCTGTTGCAACAGGCAGCCGACTCGTGTGGCGCTGCCGGTCCGGCGGAACCGGAACCGGAAAAAAAAAAAAGACTCAACAGAATATGAAGACGAGCACTTCTGGCCCATCATTGCGGCGTGGAAGGTTGGAGAATTCTCTGCACGTTGGGAGAGACGGGGTCTTACGCGGATGCTGTCGAGCAGCTGGCTGAATATTTTGCCAAACATACGAAGACCACGCAGCTGTGGGTAGAAGAGCTGTTGGCACCAAAAGAAGCTAAGCTAGCTAGCTTGGAGAAGCTAACGGCTCAGTCAGTGGCAATGGGACAGAGCCACGACGCTAGGTGTGCGCCAAAATCAAGCTACAAGCTACCAGCTGGACTTTGAGGCAGAACCGGGGCCACGAGTGGGTGAGCCCCTGGTTACCGAAGATGGTGAGCCAGCCGAAGAGCTCAGCATGGTGTGTGACCGTAGCGCTGGTGTTGTTGACGGTGCGGTGAGCAGCGACAACAGAGAGGGACAGCAGCGAATGGAGTCTTCCCTGCAGCTGGAGTCCAGGCAGCAGGAGAGCGGGAGCAAGCAGGCTGGAAGCCCCAGGAAGCAGCAGTGACAGCCGGGCATAGAGGCAGCGCAGCAGAGTGCCTTCGACGAGGGTGTTGGGCGCAGCGGCGAAGTGCTTGGGTCGACAGGTGACGCTGACGAGAGTTGACACTGGGAGCTCCGGGAGTGAGCAACGACAGCCGGGCATAGAGGCAGCACAGCGGAGTGCCTTCAACGAGCGTGTTGGGTGCAGTGGCGAAGTTCCTGGGTCGACGGGTGACGCTGACAAGAGTGATGCTGGGAGCTCCGGGAGTGAGCAATGACAGCCGGGCATAGAGGCAGCACAGCGGAGCACCTCAGATGACAGAGAGGAGGTGTCAGGCACAGAGGCAGCGCAGCAGAGTGCCTTGGATGAGGGTGCTGGGTGCAGCAGCAAAGCCCCTGGGTCGACGGGTGACGCCAACGAGAGCGACACTGGGAGCCCCAGGAGACAGCAGCGACATCCGGGCGCAGCGACAGCCAGGTGCAGAGACAGCGCAGTGGAGCACCATGGATGAGGGTGCCAGGAGCAGTGGCGAGGCGCCTGGGTCAAGGAGCAGTGCCGATGAGTGAGTTTTGGTTTTCCCCGGAGTTCGGCCACAGGGGGCCAGAGTGTTTGGGGTTACAACAGTGACAGCTATAGCGATGGTGAAGGCGTTTGGGAGCAGACGGACAGGCACGGAGGCATGCCGGACAGCAGCACTGCGCGACCAGAGGAGAGAAGCAGTCGGTGGTGAGAAGAGACATTCTCGCCGAGGAGGTCGGTTTCGATCCTGGCGGCCAGAGGCGCGCATGCTGTGGGACTGTCCTGGGCCTCCAAGCAAGTTTTACCTTTGGCTGCCCGTGGACATTGGAGTAACGTAAATTTTTTCAATGTAACTATACTGCTCAAAAAAAAATAAAAGGAACACTTTTTAATCTGAGTAAGTTTCGGAGTGTTTTGAATTCAGCCCTCTGTAGGTTGTAGGTTGATAATTTTCATTTCCATCAAAAGATGTGGCATCTTTTCATTCTTAGCACATTATCCAGTCCATATCAGTGTTGATATCCAGCTTATTTTTTCCCATTAAAATCTGATGTGTTTTCAAAGTGTTCCTTTTATTTTTTTGAGCAGTATATGCTAATATGGTGTTTAATAATAATAGCAATAATAGATTCATATGTGCATGTGTTCCAAATATATTGTTGGATGTGTGTGACGTGCATGTGTACGTGTGTTGTTGGGGATTAATTTTATGTGTTTTACCTTTTTTTTTTTTTTTTTTTTTTAGTTTAGGAGCACGGCGGTTGTTTACTATATATGGACTCTTAGTTTAATAGCAGCAGAATAACCCGCTTCGCCGTGTGGGGAGGAACAGCAGTCCACCTGTTTCCCCTAGTTTTTAGTTGTTTTGGGTGAATGTGTGAGGCCATTGGAGTTCATGGTTCCGTTATTTTCTTAGTGCATGATTCGGGTCCTAATTTGGGGTGAGTCTGAATTGTGTGTATGTGTTTTGGACTTTTGTAAGGCGGAGGGGAATGTTGTGTGTAGAATGTGGCGTGTGTGTGGCCCTGAGGGCTTGCCGTAGCAGCCCTGGTGGTGATGTCAGGAGGGCTGCAGGACCAGTATACTGTATATATTGTGGTTCTCTCAATAAAGTGGAGTTCATTGCTTGGCATAAGACCGACTCCAGTCTCCCGTTATTCAGACATAACACCCTGCTCTATAAAGTCTCCTGTCCAAAAGCCCTACTTTGTCTCTTTCCCCTTGTCATTTATTGTTGCCTTTAAACTAGAGATGTGTTAAAGTGCTGACAATGACATATGTCTAAGCTTTTGTCAACACATATAAAGAACTTAGAAATGACAGTCCTGAAACCTTGTCTGGCTATATATAACTGGAGTATTTAAGCGGTCCTATGCTCCTCCTGTACTACACTTGGCTCATGCAGGATCTAACATTTACAGGATTAAAGAAAGCCTCAAGTAATTCCTGAGTCTTAATTGCTTAAAACTGAAGTCCTCAAACCTCTTTCTCCTTATCTCCCCTCAGAAACTAAATCCCTGTATGTGCATTTCTACTTGACTACCTTGCCGACTGTTCACTGAGTCACTTAAAACTTGCCTAGTTAAGGTTGTTTGAGTGTGGACTAATTTCGAGGCTCATTTCCTCTGCTGCGTAGCAATAAATGACAGTCAGCTGGCACAGCCTTTATGTAAGGTATTATTAAAGGTGCAATAGATAACATTTTCATGAAAACAAAGATTTTTAAAAATAATACATCAACAAAGTGTTTAGAAACATGCACAATGTAAGTCTTAATGTTCTTCAAAAAATTAGTATATTGATGAAAAAAATATTGTGTAATTTTTGGCACGTCGACAGTAACATAAATATTTACATCTAGCAGCTGGAGGAAGACAGACATGGAAGTCCAGTGAGGATGTCACAACCAATAGCATCGCTAGCTTGATGTTACGTGCCATCGTCTCGTTTTGGGTTGTTGGGTTGCCTGGTGGTGAATTATTCAGCTAAATACGGGAATCTCAAGGCCGACGTCAGTTTCCCAATCATTCTCAAGTATTGCACAGCAAAGGAGCAGGATAAATATGGGTTCTGCTTTTGATGGCTAATGTCTGCTGAAGAGTCGCAAAGGGCTGAAAAGTCACGCAGAGGTGACCACTTTTCTTCTGACGGGTAAGGTAACCAGTGCTAGATATGATGCTAACTAACTCATCATCTTCTGTTGCTAATCTGGTGGTTGGGGGGGGGCAACAGTCTAAAGGCTATGTGACCAACAAAATTTTATTTCTGACATCTTCATATTATTATGAGTGTATGATAATATCAGCCATTATATGATGTGGAACACACCCCACTAACTGCTCCTTACCAAGCTGACATGTATGACAGCTTCATGATATGATCAACATTTGCATCTATGAATGTAACAGCACATACTAATTGTGCAGCAGTCATGTTTTACATAAAGATTTTTTTTAAATTATCAGCTTTGATGTGCAGCTGCTCAGTGTTATAATTTGGTGTACAGTGAAAACAGTTACAGTTGTTTATTGTTGTTACAGTTTAAGATAATAATGTAAAACTTTATTGATCACCATGGTGGAAATTGAGGTTAAAAACAGTTCAAGTTCTAATAGTAGAATAAACAGGTCTTAATAAATACTACTACTACTACTACTACTACTACTACTACTACTACTACTAATAATAATAATAATAATAAACAGGTTTATTTTCTTACTAACTAATGTTACTGCACAGCATTAGCCACGGGATTTCTCGAGTACTTGAAGTAGCTGTAATTATGTATATGTAGAAATTTATGTCAGATTTTTGACTATCAAGTAATAAACCACAACATTTTTTCACCCTCTCTGAGGACTTCCTCCATCATGAGGTGAATAAGCACAGATGGATGTTTGGATAACGTCATCATGGTGCAGCAGAGAAGAGCTCCGCCAAACAGTGACTGGAGAGAGGGTCATCAGCTTCTGAAGCCCTCACTGATGTGATGGACCAGTGGGGGTTAAGGTCAGAACATCAATATCTGACCTTTAGGTGAATATGATGCAAAGTTTTATATGTAAAAAGTCACAAAAAGGACTATGAATATGATTGTGTTCTCATAGATCAACATTTAAAAACCACATTCTGATGATGTCAGCAGAAACTTCTCCTCCACCCCACCTGTGTATGAGGCCTGGACTCCATTAGCAGCTCTGGACAACAACAACCAGAGGGACCATCCAGTGACAGTTGGCAGCACACCAATGTAAGTTTAGTCTTATCAAAAAATTTTACACATAATAATGTATAAAGCCAAATCCTTTATTTTGAATTTTTAAATGTGTTTGTTTAGGAGATTTTTTTTTAAGTGTTTTTGAAATGTTAAGGAGTGTTTTTTTTTAATATTTGTTGCATAATCTGGTCAAACCAATCATATCTATTGACTATTTTGCCAAAAGTAGATGCAAGAGATATTTGTTTGTTTCTTTTTTTTTTTTTGAAAAACTTCTCAAAACAACAGACAACATTTGGCAGCTAAAATGTCTTGGACTTTTCATTTTTATTAAAACCACAACCTGCCTGTGCACTTGGTGTTCCAAGAATGTGGAATTAGAAAAAATGTTGTTCCTCTTCTTTAATCAGATGCAGTCTTGCAGCAGGAATGAATATACAACACAGCCATCCATCCATCTTCTACGACTTTTCTGGGGGTCCAGGTTGTGGAGGCAGCAGTGTAATCATAGAAGCCCGGACTTTCCTCTCCCCAGCCACCTCTTCCAGCTCTTCAGAGAGGACACCAAGATGATCCCAGACCAGCTGGGAGGCATAGTCTCTGTAACGTGTCCTGGGTCTGCCCCAGGGTCTCCTCCCTCCTCCCACAACACACACATAAAAAGTAATTTCACTTCTGTACCTGGTCTTTCCTTCACCTACAGCATACTGTAATTCACATTATGTAGACCAAGAACACTCATTGCAGCACTGCTGTAGTCCTAAAACTGTCTAGTAGTTCACATACTGTCATGTTTTAATGCTGTTAGTCTGTGATGACACTTTCTTAGAGACTGTCCTTTTTTACATCAACAGTTTGTACCTGACTATAGTAAAAAAGGTTAATGCTGACTATGGGGACAACAAAAGCTTTCCAGAGTGTCCTAATCCTGATTTAATTAATTTCTCTGTTGCTCTCCCAGATCTGCCCCATGGACCCTGCATCTGCACTGTTTATTTTTTAATAAATATTTTCCCCAAAAATAAATTCCTGCTTGTTATATGCTGACTGACTTGATTTGAGGATGATTTTCTTTTACATTCTACTCATCCATCCATCTTCTACCGCTTTTCTGGAGGTCCAGGTCGTGGAGGCAGCAGTTCAAGCAGAGAAGCCCAGACTTCCATCTCCCCAGCCACCTGCTCCAGCTCTTCAGAGAGGATACCAAGGCATTCCCAGACCAGCCGGGAGACATAGTCTCTCCAGCGAATCCTGGGTCTGCTCCGGGGTCTCCTCCCAGAGGGACGTGCCCGAAATACCTCAAGTGGGAGGTGCCAAGGAGGCATCCTGATCAGATGCCCATACCACCTCAACTGGCTCCTTTCAATGTAGAGGAGCAGCGCTTCTACTCTGAGCCTCTCCCGGATGACTGAGCTCCTCACCCTGTGTCTGAGGGTGAGTCCAGCAATCCTACGAAGAAAGCTCATTTCAGCCGCTTGTATCGGCAGTCTTGTTCTTTCGGTCATTACCCAAAGCTAATGACCATAGGTGAGGGTAGGAACGTAGATTGACTGGTAAATCGACAGCTCTGCCTTAGAGCTTAGTTCCCTCTTCACCACAACAGACCGGTACAACATCCGCATCACTGCAGATGCTGCTCCAATCCGTCTGTCAATCTCTCACTCCATTCTCCCCTCACTTGTGAATAAGACCCCAAGATACTTAAACTCCTCCACTTGGGGCAGGAGCCTGTCCCCAACCCGGAGAGGACAATCCACCTTTTTCCAGCTGAGGACCATGGACTCGGACTTGGGAGGTAGTGATTCTTATCCCAGCCGCTTCACACTCAGTGACAAACCGTCCCAGTAAGACCTGTAGGTTATTGCTGGATGAAGTCAGCAGGACAACATCATCTGCAAACAACAGAGATGAGATCCTGTCATCCCTGGCTGTGCCTAGAAATCCTGTCCATAAAAATTATGAACAGGATCAGTGACAAAGGGCAGCCCTGGCGGAGTCCAACTCTCACTGGGAATGAGTCTGACCGAGTGTTGACAATACGGACCAAATTATACTCATCCACCTCCAAAAGTTGAATATTGTGGTGAATTTATTTTTAGAAATAACTCAAATCTAAAAAGTAAAACTTTCATATTTTACAATAATCCCATATAAATTTAGCCATTTTAAGATTTTTTTTTTAATTTGGATGAATATGTCTAAGCTATTTGATATAGATCTGAATGACGTGCTAATTTTTGGAGATGTAGTACTGTTTTTACACAATATTATTTGAAAAAAGGTTGTTACTCCACCATAAATTATTTCCAACTTCACTAAGGATTATTGATTACAACGTTATGTATATATCTAATATGTACAGTGTATTTTAGGTTCCTGTTTATCACTAAGTTATAAAAAGATTGAAAATACTTTAGTTTTGCAGGGGTGAGGTAAACCATTACTTTGTAAATCTGTCACACGGAATAAACAATAGATTTTATCTTCTACAGTAACTGAAAGGGCACAAATGAACTCAGGCGTCCAAAGTTTCACAACATTTATTTATATATTTTAAAACAATAAAAACAAAACACATTTACAACCTAAAATGAACTGGAACTGACATAAATAACTGCTGGAGCTTAATAGCAACAGCTGTTTTTTTTTTGTTTTTTTTTAAGCATGTGTAGCTAAAACGGATGAACTTCAACAGACCATAAAAGTGTGATTCAGCATATTTACAAAAACCACAGAACAGCTAACAGCAGTCCAAGTCCTTACAATCTGATCTAAAGTGTTGTCATAATTACGTTGTCAAAACTAGAGAGCTATCGGGTTTGATCACAGCTGTGCTGCATCAGCATAACTGTCAATAACACTATACGATATAGTTATTTAAAAAATGTTTACCGGAGATGCACATCAGAGAGGATTATGTTAAATTCACGATTCTATACCACAAGAGTCCTTGCTTGACATGCTGTCTGGCTGTTAATAACCAGAGGTCTGAGATGTTAGCAGTCCGCAGTATAGAGGGCATGCAATGACGTCACTTCACTTACAGCCATGCCCCCCTCCTTCTGGACTGAGGGGCAAAACAAATCAAAGATAGGTATGTGTAGCAGTAAAAACGCTGACACAGAGGGGAATATGAAAGATTCTATGCTCAAACTGAAGGCAGTTGGGCTCAACAGCAACCCTCATAGCTTTCAAAAGAATCAGTGGTCCGCTAATATCCACATGTGGCCAGAAATTGGATTTCCTGATATTTATATGGACTTCATTTCAACACCAGGAAAATATACAAAGCAGAGACTGAAAGCATTAAAAAGCCTGGACGCTTGGTCATACTTCAAGGCAGGATTTGTAGGAGAAATTAAAGTAACAAAGACAACTATTAATATTCTGGTTGTCTGTGGACAGGTATGTATATGTGATATCCTACCGTGTAGCAATGATCACACTTGAGTTATTTCTTTGGCTAACTCTGCCGTTTATTCTGCAACACACATAATATGACTGAACATGGATTCTGCGCGGGGTTTTCACACTCTTGCTCTAATGTGTCCCCTTAGTAGTAATGCTAAACAATACAGGTAGTTCCCCCTAGAGGCATGTGCCAGTAATGTTTTAAATTAGACTTGCAGTCTACCACATCCCTCCCCTCTAGATTAAACTACTTTTAATTACACTAGCCAATTATGCTAGACATCCTGGAACTCCCATTTAATCCTAAACAATCACAGTTACTTTTAACTTCTTAAACACATGTGCCATACATATAATTTCTTTCTCTTTTCTTTTCTTTTTTTTTTTTTTTTTTCACATGTATAACACACATAACAGTCTAACTGGGGAATTGGTTTGACTACCGCATCCCAGTGAGGTTCCAGGACGCATTCTTGTCCTGTGGCTGGGGAACTCACTACTGACTAAGTATAGTCCTTCAAGTAGTCTGGAGCTTTCCTAGCTCGCTGAGATCTTCTCACGGCGGGTGAGCCAACTGCAGGTGAAGACTCAGACTGCTCCACTGTTTCGGCTGCTGCAGTGCTGCCCGTAGAATCTGCAGAGACGGTTACCTCAGGTTTCACCTGAAGTGGTGGTTCGTTGATGCTCTCCTCAGGATGGGTGTCAGACAACACCTCTGGTGCCATCGGCAGGGGAATGGAGCTCCTACCACGAACTTGGTCGATGTGTCGCCTCACCACTTGTCCATGACCTAATGTCACCTTGAATGACACAGGGCCTGTTCTTTCTGTTATTTCTCCTGGTACCCAGGCTGGTCCTGAGCCAAAGTTGCGGGTGTAGACCACGTCTCCTTCTCTCAGTATTCTCTCTCTAGCATGCATGTCATGATAACCTTTTTGTTTCTCTTGTTTATCATGCACTTTGTTTCTGAAGTCTGGATGTATTAAGTCAAATGTTGACCTCAACTTCCTTCCACACAACAGCTCAGCTGGTGACTTGCCAGTTGTAGATTGGGGTGTTATTCGATAGCTGAACAGAGCTCTCGACATTCGGGTTTCAATAGAGTCTCCTGTCATCTTTTTCATGAGTGACTTGAATGTCTGCACGGCCCTCTCGGCTAAGCCGTTAGAAGAAGGATGGTATGGCGCAGTCGTGATGTGACGTATGCCATTCTTTTCAGAAAACTCTTGGAACTGTTCACTCGTAAAACATGTACCGTTATCTGATACTATGATTTCAGGTAGCCCATGTTGGCTGAAACTCTTTCTAAGACATTCAATGGTAACAGTAGAAGTAGAGCTACTCACAGAATATGCATCGATCCACTTTGAGTATGCGTCAACTATGATCAGGAACATTCTTCCCATCCATGGACCTGCGTAGTCAATGTGAATTCTTCTCCATGGTTTATCTGGAACTTCCCAGGGATGTAGTGGGGCTGCTGGAGGACTGTTCCTGTTCTCCTGGCATGCCGCACATGACTTCACAAGCGCCTCCACCTCTGCATCCATGTTGGGCCACCACATGTAACTCCTCGCCAACGCTTTCATGCGAGTGATGCCAGGGTGTGCTTGGTGTAGTTGTTGCAGTAAGGCATTCCTACCAGGTGGTGGAACAACCACGCGTCCTCCCCACAGGATACAACCTTCCTGGGTGCTGAGCTCATCCTGTCGTCGGGCATAGGGAATGAACTCAGGACTGTTCATCTTCGGCCATCCTCGCAAGATGTATTCTCGCACTCTTGCTAGAACAGGGTCTTTGTCTGTCCACTTCTTTAATTGTTGTGCGTTCACCAGGGGCACGCCGATATCTTCAAACAATAGCACTCTCTCCTCCTCCTCAGGCGTGCTGTCTCTTCCTCCATCCAAGGGTAGCCTACTCATCGCGTCAGCATTCGTATGGTCCCGTCCGGCTTTGTAAACGATGGTGTACTCATACGCTGCTAATGTAACGGCCCATCTCTGAATTCTCTGAGATGTCATCTGGGGTATGGCTCTCATTTCACTGAACAGTGAAATTAGTGGCTTGTGGTCAGTCACTATAGCGAACTGTCTCCCGTACAGGTATTTGTGGAATTTTTTTACACCAAATACTACTGCAAGGCCCTCCTTGTCTAGCTGGGAGTAGTTTTTCTCAGCTGCACTAAGAGTTCTTGAGACGAACCCTATGGGTCTCTCTGAGCCATCCTCCATACGATGAGAGAGTACAGCACCCACACCGTAGGGTGATGCGTCACACGCCAGGATGAGTGGTTTGTTTGAATCATAGTGCACTAACACACTACAGGACTGAAGTAGCGCTTTGGACTCTTCAAACGCCTTCTGCTGCTTGACCCCCCATGACCATTTTTCTTCCTTCTTAAGTAAGGTATGTAGTGGTGCCAGCAGCGTGGAGAGCTTTGGGAGGAACCTATGGTAATAGTTCAACAAGCCCAGGTAGGCTTTTAACTCAGTAACATTTTGTGGCTCAGGCGCCTCCGCAATGGCTTCCACTTTGTCTGTTAGAGGGTGTAGACCACTGGCGTTGATCTTGTGGCCTAGGAACACCACCTCTTTTCCCATGAACTCACACTTGCTTCTTTTCAACCTCAGACCGCTTTTCTCCAACCGTTGAAGCACTTCCTCCAGCGTTTTCAGATGTTCTTGTTCATTTGGTCCTGTACAAAGGATGTCATCCAAATAAATGGCAACATTCAGAATTCCACCTAGGATGCCCTCCATAGTTCTCTGGAATATAGCAGGACTGGAAGCTACTCCAAATGGTAAGCGTGTGTAGGTATATAAGCCTTTGTGTGTATTGATGGTTACATACTTTCTTGATTCTTCTTCCAGGACTACTTGTTGGTAGGCGTGACTCATGTCTAATTTCGTGAAGTGTCGGCCGCCATTCAGCTGTGCGAAGAGGTCCTCCACTTTAGGAATTGGATACTGATCCACCCGTGATGCTCGATTGACAGTGAGTTTGTAATCTCCACATATTCTAATGGAGCCATCCGGCTTTCTCACTGGGACTATGGGTGCCGCCCATTCTGCAACCTGCACTGGCTCAATGATCTTGTCATCCAGCAGCCTCTGTAGCTCGCTTTCAACCAGTGGCTTGACTGCATAGGGTACCGGTCGGGGTTTGCAGAATCGTGGTTGGGCCTCCTTGTCCACATTAATCTTTGCAGTGACACCTTTTAGCTGTCCTAAGCCTTCTTTGAACACCTCAGCGTGTCTTTCGAGGATCTCCTCCAGCTGCAATTTGGGCTGAGATTCCACTTTATTCACCAACTGATCAATCATGGCCAGTTCTTGTAGCCAACTTCGCCCTAGTAGATTTGGTCCTTCGCTCCCAACTACTACTACAGGTAAGTCCTTTTCTTTGTTTTCGTGCTGCACCTTCACTTGTGCCATGCCTAGCACGTCTAGCTTCTCTCCTGTGTATGTTTTTAATTTTAATGAACAGGGATTTAATTCTGCTGTGTCTGTTTTCTTCCACAGTTGTGTATATTGCTGTTTACTTAATATGGTTACTCCACAGCCTGTATCAACTTCAAATGTTACTTTCATTCCATTAACATTCATGGTACGCGTGATGGGCGCTACCTTGGTCAGCTCCTCTGACGTGTTGTAAATTGTGTGAAAACCCATGTCTTCTGTATCACTTTCTCCCTCCCCTCTAAGTTGATTCGCTCGCTGTTCCTTTCCTGGGCCCTTGTTTTCATACTTTTGCCCTTTTACTGTTGCCTTCTGCACCTGTGCATTGCCCTCCTTTATTCTACATGCTTTCTTAATGTGCCCTCGCTTGCCACAATTATGACACAGCTCAGTGGCAAATTTGCACTCGGCGGCATTGTGCTGGCCTTTGCAGCGATAACAACTGGGGAATTTGTGCTGATTTTTGTCAGTCGACACTTTGTGGACACCTACTTGGGTCTTAGGCACACGAACATGCGTTGCTGTGTCCTCTGTTAGCTTCCCTTGCATTTCTCTCACATCTTTAGATGCTGTTTCCATCGCTTGGCATAATTCCAAAGCCTTTGCAAAAGTGAGTTTTGTTTCAGATAAAAGTCGCCGTTGCATTCGGTCATCATTCACTCCACACACAAGTCTGTCTCTTAACATTTCTTCCAATGAGACTTTGGTAATCACAGTGCAGTGTTAATTTCCTCAATTCTGCCACATACTCTGCTATGGACTCAGTGTTCCTCCTTATGCGTGAATTAAATTTGAATCGTTGTACGATTTCACTCGGTTTGGGGCTGAAGTGCTTCTGAAGCTCAGCAGTAAGCTGGTCGTATGTTTTATCTTTCGGTAATGCAGGGCTTATTAAATTTCTCAACAAGCTGTAAGTAGTTGCACCAACTCCACTCAACAGTACAGCCTTCCTTTTGTCTGGCTCCTCAATATCATTAGCTTGGAAGAAAAAGTCCAACATTTCACCATATTCTTCCCATGACTGAGTCGAGTTATCAAAAGGGGTTACCGTTCCGATTACAGCCGCCATTGCTCGTCGTGGTGGGGAAACCTCGTTTTTCCTCCTCTGAACTTGCACTCGAACTACTGGAGTCACTTGAGTTCGCCACACTTGCAATGTTCTCTGTTTCTCGCCGCTGATTTTTTTCTTTTAATCCTCGTCGCCAATTGTGTGATATCCTACCGTGTAGCAATGATCACACTTGAGTTATTTCTTTGGCTAACTCTGCCGTTTATTCTGCAACACACATAATATGACTGAACATGGATTCTGCGCGGGGTTTTCACACTCTTGCTCTAATGTGTCCCCTTAGTAGTAATGCTAAACAATACAGGTAGTTCCCCCTAGAGGCATGTGCCAGTAATGTTTTAAATTAGACTTGCAGTCTACCACAGTATATATATCATTATTACTATTATGGGTTTTTTTAAATGTTGCTACCGTTAGCTATCCTAGCATTAGCTAGCTATCATTTCACATTTTTTCCCACATCTAGCAGTTACTCATTAATTGTGCAGGTAAAACACAGCCAGTGAATGGCTTTAATAAGCTAATAAATCACCATCCTCTTTACGGTAAACAAATCCAACATACCTGTAACCAAATGAGGAACAAAGCCATGTTTTGGTGCATGGATTCCAGTTGCTTCTCCTGATTGCAGCAACCCATTTGCTTCTCATTTCTTTAGTTTTTGGCAATCTGTAAAAGGATAGCTCAGACATCTTGCAGAATCTATTTGAACTCAGCAGAACAGCTCTTCCCCATTTTAGATGTGCTTTGAAGGCATTAAAAGGCAGGTATCACGAACTGAGCCGGTGTTTTCCTGTAGGCTCGGTTCTGACCGTTCTCTGTGGCTCAGGCATCGGGGTTATTATGTATTGTTATCTTGTGAGTTCTTGTTGTTTTTGTGTCTGTGTTCTTTTTCTTTTCCATGCCTGTAGCCGCCTCTCTTGCCGGCGGATGATAGGCAGCCTTTTTGACCCACTTTTATGTGGGCATAGTCTAGCATTCATCGGTCCGACCACGCCCCCTCTCTCTTTGACAGCCAGCTGATTTGCCCCGGTAATTATCTTTCCTGCGCCTCACCCAAGTGTGTCCAATTTGTGATGCCAGCAGTGTTTGTACTTAAGCAGCTTGTGCCAGTCAAACACTGCTGGACCATTGTGCACGATCACACAGTCGTTAATCGCCGTGTGACAGCCAAAGTCATCAAGGGATTGTGTGTGCTCGCTGGAGAATTGGACTTCTAGGACTATTCCTGCTTTATGAGTAAACTGTTCGCGTTTCTCTGTGCAGTTGTGCTGCTATGCTTGTCTGGTAACGTTTCCCCGTGCGGCATGACTGCTACGATTAGGCTCTTGCTCAGTTTTGTCCTCCTTAGACAGTCGAGCCTCCTAGAAGACTCCCGGTTCTCCCGAGCTTGTATGTGGGTTCGTGTTATTTGTTTGTGGCCATGGTGCACAGTGGTAATCCCGCTGTACACTTATCACATCAGCCATTTTGTGCACACCATTACCTTTCTGTCAGTCTTTATTTTTGAACTGTTTGCTTTTTTGTGTTAATAAATGTGCTGTGGTGAAATCCTGCGTGTAAATCCATTCTTCCTTCTCCTCCTCCGTGCACTGCGTAAAAGCACACGAGGAGGTTTATGACAGCAGGAAAGTCTCCTCCTCAGTTTGGTGCTACTGACTGTGCCGGGAAGCTACATTAAGCTAGGCTAACGCACAGTTAGCTGCTAACTAACAAAACTGGACTTTGTTGGTGACCGTACACTATTCTCCTTCTTTGCATTTACAAATCACTGGATTGAGAATGCACTTGTACATGTACAGATTGGATCCTGAGGTCCATTTGGGGTGCTCACTTGGAGTGCTCACAGTTGAGCCCTCTCCTCAGGTTGTTGCTACTGACTCTGCCGGGAAGCTACATTAAGCTAGGCTAACACACGGTTAGGCGCTAACTAACAATACTGGACTTTCTGGGTGGCCTTACACTGTAAAAAATGGTTTAAAAAATATCTAAAATTTTAAAAATTAGAGCATACACAAGATTTCAAACATGTTGCCTCAAAAGTTGATTAAACTAGCCCGTCCTCATTTTAGGTGTTTTTTACTGCATTCAAATGATTCAAACCAATGGTGGCACACATTCTTTTTACCACTCAGTGCTGAGAAAACACCATAACATCCAGGATTGTGACGTCATGCGACGTCATGCGCATGTCCTCTATATTGATGTTAGCCTCCAGGAAGTGCTGTTTATCTCTCTACCAGGCAACCGGTACGAGATTTTAGTGAGTCAACAGTCCATGCGACACCTACTGACCAGGAGGTCAGAATCCTATCTCTTGTACCTCTAACAATAGTGTCATTGTTGAAAGGCTGTTACTGTTCCCTCAGCTGAGACCAATGATGGCAGAGATGTAAATGTGTCAAAATATATCCCAACAACAAGCCATGGGCTACTAAATCAGTTAAATCCTGCTTACAGAGGAAAGCACTTGCCTTTAAACAGGGGGTTGTTTCTGAGTTGCACGTTGCCACAAAAGAGCTGAAGTCCAAAATTTTAAGAGCAAAACAGAATTATAAATCAGAATTGGAAAGCAAGATGGCAGCAAAGAAGCTTGGTTCAGCCTGGGCTAGTATGAAAACTACCACAGGCCTTCAGAGCACAGAGCACAGTAATTGTGTGTTTTTAGATGGTTTCAATTCAGACACCGAGCTGGCTAATGCTCTTAATTGCTTTTTATGGTCATTTTGATTTTAGCACAGAAACCCAAGATTTGAAACAGAAACTCAAAGACAATCAGCACTTTAATATTGAGGTGCAGGATGTTAAAAGGGCGTTCTGTGCTGTAAAAGTGAACAAAAGTCAGGGCCCTGAAAATATATGTGGGTGCTTGGTAAAGTCCTGTGCACATGTACTGAGTCCTGCGTTTCACTACATTTTTATTAAGTCCTTACAGACACAGCATGTGCTTAAGGTCTGGAAAGATGCTGTGGTTGTCCCTGTTCCAAAATCCAGCTGTCCTAAAACGGTAAATGATTTTAAACCAGTTGCCTTGACTTGAATTTTAATGAAAATTTTTGAAAAACTGGTCAGATTTGAGGTCCTAAAGCAGACTGAGCATGCATTGGATCCTCTGCAGTTTGCCTATAGGCCTCACAGAGGAGTGGAGGACGCCACTGTCACTCTGCTTAACATGCATTTTAAACATCTGGATTTTAATGGGACACACACCAGTCTTTTATTTGTGGACTTTTCTTCTGCTTTTAATACAATCCAACCTCACATTTTAGTTGAAAGGCTCCTACAACAAATTTGATTTGAGTAATAATCTGGTGGGTTGGACTCTGGATTTTTTTAACCAACAGGACACAGAGAGTAAGGGTCAATGGTACATTGTCTGACCAAAAGGGTTCTTCTATTGGCTCTCCTCAGGGGTGTGTGTTGTCACCACAACTCTTCATCCTGTACACAAACATGTGTCGGAGCAGACATGACAACAGACACATTATAAAGTATGCTGATGATTCAGTTATTGTCAGTCTCCTTCAGGATGGTGAGAGTGGCCACGGCCCAGTAGTTGATGATTTTGTTCACCGGTGTGAGGATTCCTACCTGCAGCTGAATACGACAAAAACTAAAGATATGATTATTGACTTTAGGAGGAAAACTCCCAGGCACAAAGTCACTGTACTAAAAGGCCAGACCACTGAATGTGTGCAATCTTACAAATACAGTATCTTGGGACGATTATTGATAGTAATTTAAACTTTGAAGAGATCTGTGAAAGGGTGTGCAAAAAGGGTCAGCAATAAGATAAGATAAGATAAGATAAGTTTTTATTAGTCCCACAATGGGGAAATTCCAGGATTGCAACAGCACAGGGATAGCAACACTCAGAGCAACAATTAGAAGGCAAGAAAAAAGCAAGAGCAGCGAATACACATATGTACATATAAATATATAAATATATAAACACACAGTGCGGAGCATTGTAGCTAGATGGAATGAACAGCATAACCGTCTACTTAGTTATCCTACATGGTATGATCATGTACCGATACATATTGTCACCCTCCGTAGCGACCGGTATTTTCCTAGCTGTATACCGGAGGGGACCATTGTGTAAGTCTATTGCGTCTTTTGCATTCAATACTATTAGGTTGTCATGTTTTTTTGCTATCTCTGCGAGCAGCCCTGCTTAGGTTATACAGTCTGACAGCCGTAGGTAGGAAGGACCTGTGAAACCTCTCGGTTGCGCTCCTAGGATGATGTAGTCTGCTGCTAAATGAGCTCCTTAGTGCATTCAGTATGTCCTGCATAGGGTGGGACTCGGACTCCAGCAGAGATGACAGTTTAGCCACCATCCTTCTCTCTCCCATCTCCTCCACTGGGTCAAGGCATTTCCCCAGGACAGAGCTAGCTTTCTTGATCAGTTTGTTCAGTCTCTTCCTATCGGCTGCTGTAATGCCACTGCCGCAGCAGACCACTCCAAAAGTGATGGCTGATGCCACCACCGTGTCATAGAATGTCTTCAGCAGCGCCCCTTGTACACCAAAAGACCTGAGTCTCCTCAGTAGGAACAGCCTGCGCTGTCCCTTCTTGTAGAGTGCGTCAGTATTGTGTGACCAGTCTAGTTTATTGTTCAGATGAACACCAAGGTACTTGTAGGATGTCACCATCTCGATGTCTGTTCCCTGTATGTATACTGGTGCTGTGAGGGGTTGTCCTTGCCTGCGGCAGTCCACCACCAGCTCCTTAGTTTTCCTCGCGTTGATCTGGAGGCAGTTCCGATGGCACCAGTCCACGAAGTCCTGGATAAGTCCTCTGTACTCAGCTTCATCTCCGTTGGAGATGAGGCCAACGATCGCAGAGTCGTCAGAGAACTTCTGTAGATGGCAGTGTGTTGTGTTGTGTGAGAAGTCTGCAGTATAAAGGGTGAACAGGAAGGGAGCCAAAACCGTTCCCTGGGGGGCCCCCGTGCTACCGATGATTGTGTCGGACACACAGTCCCGGGTTCTCACAAACTGTGGCCGGCTAGTGAAGTAGTCTAGGATCCATGATGACAGGTGCTGGTCCACCCCTGCACACAGCAGCTTGTCCTTCAGGATCATCGGTTGGATGGTGTTGAAAGCACTGGAGAAGTCAAAGAACATGATCCTCACCGCATTCCCGGGCTTCTCCAGGTGGGACAGAGAACGGTGAAGGAGGAAGATCACTGCATCCTCCACCCCAATGCCATGCTGGTAGGCGAACTGGAGTGGATCCATCGCTGGTCCCACCAGGGCGCGGAGGTGAGCAAGGAGCAGTCTCTCCAGGGTCTTCATCATGTGAGACGTCAGGGCCACTGGTCTGTAGCTGTTCAGATCTTTGGGGTGGGAAGTCTTTGGTACAGGTACCACACAAGGTGTTTTCCACAACTGTGGTACCCTCCCCAGCTTCAGGCTCAGATTGAAAATGTGCTCCACAATCCCACACAGCTGGTCTGCACAGGACTTGAGGAGCTTTGCGCTGATTTCGTCCGGTCCCGACGCCTTCCTCGCCTTGATCTTCCTCAGCTCCGTCCTCACCTGGGTCTTAGTGAGGGTCAGGTTGGGGGGCTGTGTGTTGGGAGTGGGGGGGGTGATGGTGGAGTGGGGTGTGGGCAGCAGGACTCGATGTCTTCAGAGGCAGCAGTGGTTGTTGTTGTTGTGCAGTCGGGGGGGAGGGCGGTTGGTCAAACCTATTAAAAAACAGATTCAGATTGTTCGCCCACTCCCTGCCCCCCGTGGCCTGGGGGGAGGTATTCTGGAGCCCAGAGATGGTTTTAAGGTTTCTCCAGACCCCGCCGATGTCGCTCTGTTGCAGCTTGTCCTCCATCTTCTTCCTGAAGCTGTCCTGCAATATTTTCATTGTTTAAGGAAACTCGTACACTTTCATATTGACCGAACCATAATGACAATGTTTTATCGGGCTTTTACTGAATCTGTTTTATCCTTTTCTTTAGTGTCATGGTTTGGTCAGATAAAACTGAAACAGAGGAAATCCTTAGACCAGGTGGTTAGATGGTCCAGTCGTTTGCTTGGTGAGTCACAGCTGAGCCTGACATCGCTGTACAACAGACAGGTACAGAGGATGGCTACCTCCATTTTAAATGATGACTCCCACCCTTTGCACTGCCACTTTCAGCTTCTTCCCTCCAGACGGAGGTTTGCTGTCCCAAAATGTAAAACCCAGCGCTACAAAAACAGCTTTGTTCCTGCTGCTGTCAAAGAGTTGAACAAGCTGTAAAAATATATTGCACATAATTTAGTTATCTATTTATGAATTTTATTTCATATCTATTTATTTTTGTGGGTTTTTTATTTGGGTTTTAAATCTTTTATTGGGTTTTAGACTTTTATTGAGTTTTTAATCTCTTTGATTTAGCTTTTAACTTTTTTACTATGACCCTTCTCTCTTATCTCTTTTTTTGTCTTATGTCCTGATTGGTGAAGCCTTGAATACATTTATTGTGTTTATAGTCAGCTTCATGTGTGCCTGTGTTTGTGTTCATGTTGAACGTAATTGTATTTTGTAAATGATGTCACCTGACTACAAAACAAATCTACCTACGGGTACAAATAAAGTAACCTGAACCTGAACCTGAACCTGATGTCAGCAGAACCTTTGATTACTGTTGGATAGCATGAAGCAATGGGCACTGCATCAGTTAACTGGACAAAAAGATCAGTGTAATTTTATGGAAACACTTTACAATAACAATGCTGTAAAAGGTTTATGAGTAGATAGATTGTAAACATGTTATAAATCCTTAATAAACTGTTTAAAGACATTAGCTAATACAGGCAGCATGGCGGTGTAGTGGTTAGCACTATTGCCTCGCAGTAAGAATGCCGTGCATTTAAATCCACCAGCCAGCAGTGCCTCTCTGTGCGGAGTTTGCATGTTCTCCCCATGCTTGAGTGGGTTTTCTCCGGGTGCGCTGGTTGCCTCCCACATTCCAAAAACATGCAAGTCAAGTTAATAGGAAACTCCGAAGTGTGAGTGTGTGTTAATGGTGAAGGGATTAGCACTGCACCATGGCTGCCTCATTCACGTGGATGCCCATGAATTTCCCTCTGATCTGATGAGACGACCCACTGAATTTAAGCATATTACTAAGCGGAAGAAATGGGGCAGAACAAATACATTGCGTGTACATTGCTTACCTCTGTTGCCTCACAGCAAGCAGGTTCCAGATTCGAATTCCCATCCTGGCAAGGGTGGGAACCTTTCTGTGTGGAGTTTGCATGTTCTGCCTGTGCTGTGTGGGTTTACTCCAGAGGCTTTGGTTTCCTTTTACAATCCAAAGGCATGCATGTTAGGTTAATTGTTGATTCTAAATTGTCCCTAGGTATCTGCCTCTGATAGGCCCTTCGAATAGAGGGTTAGTGTAGCTACTGGTGGAGAAGTCTTTGTGACAAGAAAAAGAGCTACAGTATATAGGTACAACTAGTGACCTGTTTCTTCCCAGTGACCCTGGATTAATGTATGAAATATAAATCCTTTTTCAGGTCAGTCTTACTGTAAAGCAGTACTAATTTAATTAATATGAATGTCAGCATAAGAGCAAAATCTTGTCTATCATAATGACTGGACTCACTGTCAAGTGATGTTTTTCGTCTTGATTAAGACTTGGGGTACTTGACCCTGAGACAATCAGAGGGTTTAGGAATGGACAGGTGAACATGCATACATTGCTGTGAAAAAGTATTTGCCCCTTCCTGACTTTTTTCTTTGCATGTTTGTCACATTTAAATGTTTCAGATCATCAAACAAATTTCAATATTTCACAAAGATAACCTGAGTAGATGATAATTTCATTTATTAAAGAAAAAAAAAGTGATTAACCACATTATTTGGAAAGCTGAGTTTAATTTCACAAGCCACACCCAGGCCTGATTAATACAACACCTGTTGAATCAAAAAGTCACTTAAATAGGACCTGTGTGCAAAGTGAAGTAGGCTAAAAGTCCTCAAAAAGCAACACATTATGCCGTGATCACAAGGAATTCAAGAACAGATGAGAAACAAAAACAAAGAACCCAGAATCAAAAACCCAGAATCTAAAGCTGGGTTCACACTATAGCGTTTGGACTGACTTTTACAGACGTTTTGAAAAATGAGAGAAATTAGTCCAAACGTCAGTGAAATTACGTTTGTGAGCAGTTTTTTTTTTTTTTAGACTCCAACAGTAAGTCTGCAATTAAAATGTGAATGTGAATGGAATGAAAAAACTATTTTGTGTATCATCATATAAATAAAATGACGGGTGATTATATTTTGATTGTTACAACTCTCTCCAATAAAATAACATCTCGTTAAATGTCATTTACTTTTTGACACCACATCAGCACAGTTTGATTCCCCACAATGGAAGCCGAACCAATAAATCCTGGAGAATGATTACGCACGGAGCAGAAAGCTAAAAACAGTAACTTTTGCAATGAGATTTTTTTTTCTTTTGGGCTGTCACATTTTTAGGAGATTATATATATATATATATATATATATATATATATATATAATCTTTTTTTTTTTTTTAATTCCCCCTTCTCTCGGCTTTTGGCATTCCAGTACCACGGACAGTGACACGTCTTCACATTTTTCTTTCGTCCATGCATGTCTGAAGTGAGTTTCGGTCTAAAAACCTCTGCTTCCACCAGCATTTCAGTCAACATTTGCCAAACTTAGGCCGACTTAGATAAACTCTGCATAACTTAGCCCAGCACTCAGGAACTTTTACAAACTGAGCGCAACTTTCACCAAAGTGTATTTCCAAACATCAGCAAATTTTCAGCATGCTGAAAATTTTCAAAAACTACAACTTTTGCCAGCGTTTGCCAACAACAAACGCTGGTTAACTATGTTTAACTTTGACCAACTTTTGCCAGCAGAGCCAGATGTTTGCCAAAACATCAGTATAAGTTGGTCCAAATGTTATAGCATGAATCCACCGTAAAGAGCTGGTCTCACTTGTCTCAGTTTGGACAATGGCCCACTTCAACAGTAAGAAAGAGACTGGCTAAAAATGGCATCTATGGGGGAGTTCCAAGGCCAAAACCACTGCTGACCAAAGAGAACACAAAGGCTCATCTCAGATTTGCCAAAATAACATTTTGATGATCCCCAAGACTTTTGGGAAAATTTTCTGTCGACTGACAAGACAAAAGTTGAACTTTTTGGAAGGCGTGCATCCTGTTACATCTGCCATAAAACTAACAGCATTTCATAAAAATATCATCCCCATCCACTGGTGCAAACAAACCTATTATAAAATAGATTTGTGTTAAGCCAGTGCTGTTATTCTGCTCTGTCTGCTTTGAGTTGAGAATCAAGCCTCTGCTGTTTTTGGCAAGTGGCTTCACTCCAAAATTATTATATACCATATTATAAGGTATATTTCCGGGAGAATCGGCGTGAAATGATTTGAACTGACCTGTGTCCACCGGCTGACTCCACAATTGCCGCAGTAATTTGTTTTATCTTCAAAAGGCGCCCTCCTCACTTCATCTTTATGAATTACTTGCAGCTGGCGGCCAATGCCTGGTGCTCAGGTGGGTGAATGCGTTATTAAGTCTAGTAAACATGCAGCACCTCCACCCAGAGAGGGGGCATTTTTAAAAATGATGGATGGCAAAGGAGATTAAAAATAAACAAATGTTGATGGGGAAGAATACAGCAGTTCCAAGAGGGGGAGGGGTGGAGGGTCTGCACTTAGGAATTTGTGTTTCATTTACCGAAATCATTCAAGGTCTATTTTGTTCCTCTCTTATGGGGGGGAGGGGAGGACCTGCCTTTTCATTTCCTGCTAAATAAGTGCTGATAATGCAATATGCATGGGTATCAGTGAATTGCAGACAGCGATTCAAGACATGGACTACAGCTGCTCTTGCCAGTCAGAATCGCTGCTGTTTCAGGTAGGTCTTCTAACTGTGCAGCGGGAACTGGCATGGCATTGACTGCCTTTGATCCAGGTGGCTGCAAAATAAATTATGCACATGCTTCACATGAATTATTCCTCTTGTCCCCCGCAATCTGTTGTGTGGTGGTAGTTGTTTTAAATTTCATTTTCTCAACGCCAGAAAATATCTAACAATGAGCTATTTTGCAGGATTCCACTGGCCTGTCAGCTTTGCACATCAGCTGTAATGTCGTATCAAGGACAGAACACGTCTGCCAGAACCTTCACAGCCCAACCTTGTGAACTTCTTCCACTTGTCAATTGAAACTATTTTTCACTCCTGACATCTGTGTTGGCTTTCCATCTTGTCCGTAAATTGAATCTCAGATCCTCCTCCCTCCCAGTCTTCTGTTAAAAAGAAGAGGACTCAAGTTGAATCCACAAACAACCCTGAACTCACAGCACCCAAGGATGAATTTCTTGTCCTGCGGTGCAGCAAATTGTATTTTCTTTTCCTCTCCTGATTTCTCTAGCTCAAGGATATATCTCATAAGTAATAAACATGAAGCAGATCACATTCTCTTGACATCTATAAATGTTTTGAGATGGGATTTCTTCATTAGGATTTTTAATACAAAACAGAGAAAGGCATGCATCCACAAAACAAGGAAAAAAAGATTCTAATTTATGGGGAGGCAGCGAGACTGTCCATCTTAATATGTAACATGAATCCTGCATTTCATTCAAGCTTGCACTATATATCAAACTGGACATGCTGACAGTTCTCACTGCCGTGCTCTCCTCTGCCTCCAGTAACACATTTACTGTGACACTGATCCTCTGCAGAGGTAAGGCTCAAAGACCGTTAGCAATGTACCTTGACATTTTCCATCTGTGAAACCCATTTTGGGAACAAATAGAAAAACAGAGTCAAAGCTACAGATGAAATCAGACAGGAATAAATTCCCCATTGTTTACCAAGTGTTTTGATAGCTAATGAGATTTCATGTGGTTGTGTGGAGGAGAGAGCTGACTGAAATATCAACCATCCATGCTGACCTGGCGACTGTCTCTGACTAGGTTGCTTCTTTAAAACACTCTGTACATTGTTTAATTTTGTTGTTTTGGAATGCCTGAGGCAGATTTACGTATCTACAGAGGTACCATGAACTCTACATGGAGTAAGGGCTTCATTTAAAGGCAAAACAAGGTGAAACAAATGTGTTAACCCTTTATGATTGTGCTCTGGTCAGCCTCTTAGCTTAGCAATGGAAAAGCGAGAAGTCAGAATATGCAAATTAATTACTTAGTGTAATAAAAATGCATGTTAGAGGAAATTAAACTACTCACTGAAGCCACAGTTTGTGCCTCTGTTACATACTTTTATATTTTTTAAACATTTCCTCCTTTTCAAAGTTCAATGACCTGTATGACAGCGACCACTCCAGATCCCAATGTTCATTCACATAGAAGTGTTATGAGGACATGATCTATGGCCATGCCTCACCTGAGGAGAGCTGTTTCTGTTTTCTTGGACTTGTTACCTCCGCCAGGCCGCAGGCCAGGAGGTTATGTTTTTGCCGGGGTTTGTCTGTCTGTTTGTCTGTCTGTTGGTTAGCAAGATAACTCAAAAAGTTTTGGACGGATTTCCATGAAACTTTCAGGCGTTGTTGGAAATGGTACAAGAAAGAACTGATTAAATTTTGGGGATGATCAGGATCACCTTCTGGATCCAGGAATTTTTTAAAGGATTCTTTAACATTGTCAGATAGGGCCATTTTCAACATGTGTGCAGGCACAATGGAGGGTACTGGTCGTCGTGTCTGACGAACACGAACTCCGCGTTCTTCAAAGTTTTAGGCACAAAAACATGCGGAAAACTGTGGTGGGCAGGGCCCGGCAACGTGCCTGTGTTTGCGCTACGCTGCAAAAGCTGAGATGGGCAGCTGTCCGGCGCGGGATTATTTGGCAGAAATTCCCCGGGCAGCCATAGGGGCTGCGCAAAAACAAGCTCTCTGGCGGGGAAGCTTCCAAATCCTCTTTTGCCGCGGAGCGCAACCCCAATAAAACCCACGGCAACCTGTCTACCCAATTTGCATCCGTCAGTGAACCCCTGAGTGCTGCTTTCAGTGATCTATGAAAATGCTCGCATAACCCATTGGCCTGTGGGTTGTACGCGGTTGTGCGATGAATTGCAACGCCCACAGCCTGGGAGTTTGAAGATGGAGGAGATGGACACAACAGCAACACTTGAGTTTATTACCTCTGCCAAGGAGGTAATGCTTTTACTACTGAACCACTAATCCTATCATTGTGAATCCAATTGCTAGTCATATGTTTTCATGGTCAAGGAATCTGAAAACGTACACACAAACACTGTATGGGGGGAACTGTGGCGCTTGGCGGAGGTCTGCGCTCTCCGAGTGCTTTTCTAGTTAATATTATGATATATTCTTGCTGAATCGCAGTCTTTTGCTGAAACTATTTCTTGTATAGTTTTGTTTCCTTTGAGCTTAGTTTATTTTGGAAGTATTTCCTGTTGTGTCTCGGTCAGCTGAGTTACCCCTCAGCCTTCAAAAGGCTTAAAGGGCTTTGCTGGGCAGATGATCAACGGCGTCAACACCTACCTTCTGAACGCGATAACTAAAGGTCAGTTTTCCGAAACTCTTGTGAACACAATAACTAGAAAAAGAAATAATGTAGGTTTTTCAAATCAATACCATAGTTGCATCTATGAAAAATCATGATTCAGTAATTTGACTAAAAGTTCTCTTCATCAAAATATTAAAGTGACACTCTGCAACAAATCAAGGTTTTTTTTCTGTTGTTAACATGTCTGTAACATGTTTTTTGTGACTTACAAGACATATCAAGAGCAAAATCAGTCCCAAATCCCAAGTCTGTGTTTTTCTGCTGTGAATGTCCAGTTAAGCTCCACCCCCTCCACCCCCCAAACAAAAATGAGAGTTTGGAGGGAGTGTTTCTAGTTATGTAAGCATTCCTGATTGGTTATAACATTAACCAATCAGGCTAAGCACTGGGCATGGCTACAGACCTGAATTCACTGCCTCGGAGGAAGCGAGAGGAGCTGAGGATTCAAGCAGGATTCAGGAATGCTAGTGGTTGCTGAGGCACGTGCTGAGGTCATGTGTCCACGGCAGTGGGCAGGTGCACTGGACTGCCGGCCCCCAGCGAGCTGCCCACCGGGTACCCGTCAGCCCCCAGGTGGGATTGCCGAGAGCCAGCTCACTTTGGCTGGAGTCGGTAGCGGACAGGGAGCTGTGCCCGCCAGTTCACCTCCTTCACTTCCACACGGGAGAGATTCAGATGGCGAGCCAGCCAGATGGGACACCAGTGTTGCATCCCCCTTCTTGGGAGCGCATTTCTGAGGAGCGATGCTGTAAAATCACACACAAATGACAAATATAACACTGCAGCCAGTGTCGTAACCCTTTATATGATTTTACAAGCTAAAAAAAGGAGGGGATGCTTTGTGCAGCAGACACACACTTCTTGGCACAACACTGGCCTTGCAGCTTCCACTACTGGTGGGTGGAGTATGGGTGGAGCTAATAAGAATATTCATAGATCCATGCACACTTAAGTAGGTGGAAGATGTAAAAGCTCTTTCCAAGCAATTCTTTTTTCCCCCTTGTCCTGTCAAGCAGCTAGGTAAGCAGAACAAAAATCTGATTCCCTTATCTAATTCTTATTGTGCCAAACAGATTTACTTTGCCAAAGGGAGCTTTATACAGTACATATGCAGTGGTGTTAAAAAGTGTTTGCCTCCTTCCTGATTTCTCATTGTTTTGTATGCTTGTCACACAAATGTTTTAGATCATCAAACAAATTTAAATATTAGACAAAGATAACAAAAGTAAACACAAAATGCAGTTTTAAATGAAGGTGTTTATTATTAAGGGAAAAAATCCAAACCTACATGGCCCTGTGTGAAAAAGTGATTGCCTCCTAAACATAATAACTGGTTGGGCCACCCTTAGCAGCAACAACTGCAATCAACCATTTGCGATACCTGGCAATGAGTCTTTTACAGCGCTGTGGAGGAATTTTGGTCCACTCATCTTTGCAGAATTGTTGTAATTCAGCCACATCGGAGGGTTTTCGAGCATGAACCGCCTTTTTAAGGTCATGCCACAGCATCTAAATTGGATTCAGATCAGGACTTTGACTAGGCCACTACAAAGTCTTCATTTTGTTTTTCTTAAGCCATTCAGAGGTGGACTTGATGGTGTGTTTTGGATCATTGTCCTGCTGCAGAACCTAAGTGTGCTTCAGCTTGAGTTTACAAACAGATGGCCTGACATCCTCCTTCAGGATTTTTTGGTAGACAGCAGAATTCATGGTTCCATTTACCACAGCAAGTCTTTAAGGTCCTGAAGCAGCAAAACAGCCCCAGACCATCACACTACCACCACCATATTTTACTGTTGGTATGATGTTCCTTTTCTGAAATGCTGTGTTACTTTTACAGCAGATGCAATGGAACACACACCTTCCAAAAAGTTCAACTTTTGTCTCGTCAGTCCACAGAGTATTTTCTCAAAAGTCTTGGGGGTCATCAAGATGTTTTCTGGCAAAACTGAGATGAGCCTTTATGTTCTTTTTGCTCATCAGTGGTTTTCGTTTTGGAACTCTGCCATGCAGGCCATTTTTGCCCAGTCTCCTTCTTATGGTGGAGTCATGAACACTGACCTTAACTGAGGTAAGTGAGGTCTGCAGTTCTTTGGATGTTGTTGTGGGGTCTTTTGTGACCTCTTGGATGAGTCGTCGCTGCGCTCTTGGGGCAATTTTGGTCGGCCGGCCACTCCTGGAAAAGTTCCCCACTGTTCCATGTTTTTGCCACTTGTGGATAATGGCTCTCACTGTGGTTCACTGGAGTCCCAAAGCTTTAGAAATGGCTTTATAACCTTTTCCAGACCAAGAGATCTCAGTTGCTTTGTTTCTCATTTGTTCTTGAATTTCTTTGGATCACAGCATGATGTCTAGCTTTTGAGGATCTTTTGGTCTACTTCACTTTTTCAGGCAAGTCCTATTTAAGTGATTTCTTGATTGAGAACAGGTGTGGCAGTAATCAGGCCTTGGTGTGGCTAGAGAAATTGATCTTAGTTTTCCAAAAATGTGGGACTAATAAAGGCTTATCTTACTTTATGTTTTAACGGGGGGTGGGGGTGGGGGGCAATCACTTTTTCACACAAGGCCATGTAGGTTTGAATTTTTTTTTTTACCCCTAATAATAAACATTTTCATTTAAAAACTGCATTTTGTTTTTACTTGTGTTATCTTTGTCTAATATTTAAATTTGTTTGATGATATGAAACATTTCAGTGTGACAAACGTACAAAAAAATGAGAAATCAGGAAGGAGGCAAACACTTTTTCACACCATTGTATATGTACTGTATATTATTTATAGACTCCTCTTGTAATAACTTTTAATACTTTATTTAAATTGTTTTACCCATGATGGACCCGACCGGGGGGGGGGGAGTAAAGAAAAGAGAGGAACAAACAGAAGAAACAAACAAACAAACTGACACAACTGAAACAAACAGAAGACAAGCTGTTTCTTCTTCTGAAAAGGGCTCATCACAAGTCTGGTATCTGTACCTGTAAAAGAACAGAGTGACATATGTGTGTGTGCATATGTGTGTACGCGTGTGTATGAGAGTGCGTGCAAAGTGAGTGTGTGTGTGTGAGTGGTTTGCCAGGAAACATACCTGAGGGTGGCAGGTCAGAGCAACACCTTCCCCTCCCAGAAGACAAGCAACAGACGAGCAAGCCAGACAGCACCACCAACGTCCACAGAGCACAAATATCCAGAAGCCAGCAAGCTCCAGGACAGCCAGGCAACCGCCCCAGGAGGGACGGCCAAGGAAGACCGGGCTGCCAAGTGGTCGGTGCGGCGCGCCCCTGTCCCCACGCTGCCCCCCCAACAATGACAGCATCAGCCCCCGGGCCCCAGGCAAGTGCCCCCCTTCCCCCCCCCCCCCCGAGCGGGCCCGCGCCCACCCCAGTGCCCCAACCCATGCCCAGGGAAGGCAGCAGAAAGGCACGGGGAGCCCTGCAGGGGGCCAGCCCCCCCAGTCCAAGGGAGCCCATTTGGCCAGGAGGCACCAGGAGGTACCATCCCCTCAGTCCAGCACCCCCCACCAGGACATACATTCACTCTCATGGACTCACACCCTCATGCTCTCACATGCACTCACTCACTCACTCACTCACTCACTCACTCACTCACTCACTATCACTCACACTCACACCCACTCTCTCCTTCACATAGTCTTACACTTGCACTCCCACACTCAGACTCATTCACTCTCACCCACTCCCATACTTGTTCAGTCTCGCTCCCATTCCCACTCACCCTCACAGTCGCTCGCACTCACACGTTTCCTTCCTCTAATGCTCACTCATATATACACTCTCATTCGCACTCTGACTCACTCACATTTACTCGTGCTCTCTCTTACACACTCACACTTATTCACCCTTAACGCTTGGGGCGACCGCGGTGCAGATGCAGTGGGCACAAATGTGAACCAATGGCCAGCAGCGGCCGAGGAGGCTGCCTACACAGACCAGCAGCCACATCCCCGCCAACCCGCCCCAGGGCAGCTGCGGCCACAGAAGCAGACCAGAATCAGAATCAGAATCAGAATCAGATTTATTGCCATTGTTCATGTAGTACACAAACTAGGAATTTGTCTCGGTGCCATGCTGCAACATTAAAAACATGATGAGATAAAGAGATAAACTAAAAAACTAAAAGACTAAAAACATGCAATAAGTGTAGAATAATAAGTAATAATAATAATGATGAGTAATACTACTACTACCACCAATGCAGTTAAAATGCCCCACGGTGCCCCACAGTGCAGTAGACAGAAGGAACCTCTTCACCGACACCGTACGGCACCCCCCCACTCCAAAACCCTAAGTGTATCCAATAAAAATGTATGATCCACCTAGAACTGGGGGAGGGGGGAGTAAGACTGGGAGGGGGGTGGTCCCAAAGAGAGCCTGTCCCTTCCTAGAAGCCAGCTCCCAAACTGGCTCTGAGAGCCATCCACTGGCCCCAGATCTCATCCCAGGGCAAGGGGCGCCCAGGACCCGCCAACGTCGTACCCCAGTGCTCACCAGCACCACAGGCACGATGAGGCAGACACACTCACACTTACTCTTATGCATCTTATACACACCCTGTATGCATGTACACAAACATATACAGTACAGACGTGGACAAAATTGTTGGTACCCCTCTGTTAATGAAAGGAAAACCCACAATGGTCACAGAAATAACTTGAATCTGACAAAAGTGGTAATAAATAAAAATTTTATGAAAATTAACCAATGAAAATCAGACAATGCTTTTGAATTGTGGTTCAACAGAATTATTTTAAAAAACAAACTCATGAAACAGGCCTGGACAAAAATCATGGTACCCTTAACTTAATATTTTGTTGCACAACCTTTTGAGGCAATCACTGCAATCAAACACTTTCTGTAACTGTCAGTGAGACTTCTGCACCTCTCAGCAGGTATTTTGGCCCACTCCTCATGAGCAAACTGCTCCAGTTGTCTCAGGTTTGAAGGGTGCCTTCTCCAGATGGCATGTTTCAGCTCCTTCCACAGATGTTCAATAGGATTTAGATCAGGGCTCATAGAAGGCCACTGTTTTGCTCTTAGCCATTCTTGGGTGTTTTTTTTTTTTTTTCCACAATATCTTTATTGAACCTTTTTTTTTTTTTTAACAAACATGATACAAACAATCAAACACTAACACTAAAGTACTACAAAAAAAAAAAAATGCACTAAAAACACCAACAACCACCAACAAAATCAAGTCTTCAACAATGCTCCTCTGTTTAGTCTAGACAATCCAATACATAAGTATACATATTATGTTCACCAGTTTGGAATTTACAAGGTCCACACACATCATTCACCTTCTTCTTCAAGAGTTATGTTTAAATTTTTTACATAATCAATAAAAGGTCTCCATATATTCTCAAACACAATTTCCTTTGATTTTAGTATATATGTTATTCTTTCTAATGGAAGGTTTGTTAACATCTGTCTTAACCACTGAGTCACATCTGGTCTATGAGTCTTTTTCCATAATAGTGCAATACATTTTTTGGCATTAAGCAAACTGAGGTCTATGAATGTTCTTTCACTTTTATTAAAATTATGCTTTTCTGGGTACAGACCCAACAAAAACAGTTTAGGATTCAATATGATTTGTTTTGAGATTATTTTTTCAATTGTTACCCTCACCTCTTCCCAAAACATTCTTATTAATCTACATTCCCATAAACAATGAAATAGGGTTCCTTTACTTTCCATGCATTTTGTGCATGTATCTGGTATATTTTTGTTATATTTATTTAACTCCTCCGGTGTAACATACATCCGCATTAACCATTTGAAATGTATCAATTTAAGGCGTGCATTTATTGATTTGGTTTGAGCTTCTGTACAAGCCAATTCCCATTGTTCCTCTGAAATTTCAATTTGCAGATCTTCTTTCCAGTAGTTTAATCTTTTCAGTGAATTTTCACTTGAAGATAGTGTCAATGAGTTATAAAACTCTGAAATAATACCCTTTCTTTTACTATCTTTCATCATCATTTTTTCCAAGGATGAATAAATAGGTCGAGTGAGAGCTTTATTTTGATTTGATCGAATAAAGTTTCTAAGTTGAAGATATTTAAAAAAATGTGTTCTATTGAGATTAAATTTGATCCTCAGCTCTTCAAAAGACATTATGTTGTCTGCACATGGCAAATATAAATCCTGAATCTTTTGTATCCCTTTTAAATTCCATACTTTAAATACAGCGTCCGCTCTCCCTGGTTTAAAATATTGATTACCCCATCCATCCATCCATCCATCTTCTACCGCTTTTCCGGAGGTCCGGGTCGCGGAGGCAGCAGTTCAAGCAGAGAAGCCCAGACTTCCCTCTCCCCAGCCACCTGCTCCAGCTCTTCAGAGGGGATACCAAGGCGTTCCCAGACTAGCTGGGAGACATAGTCTCTCCACCGAGTCCTGGGTCTGCCCCGGGGTCTCCTCCCAGTGGGACGTGCCTGAAACACCTCAAGTGGGAGGCGTCCAGGAGGCATCCTAATCAGATGCCCATACCACCTCAACTGACTCCTTTCAATGTGGAGGAGCAGCGGTTCTACTCTGAGCCTCTCCCGGATGACTGAGCTCCTCACCCTATCTCTGAGGGTGAGTCCAGCAATCCTACGGAGAAAGCTCATTTCAGCCGCTTGTATCCGCGATCTCGCTCTTTCGGTCATTACCCAAAGCTCGTGACCATAGGTGAGAGTAGGAACGTAGATTGACTGGTAAATCGACAGCTTTGCCTTAGAACTAAGCTCCCTCTTCACCACAACAGACCGGTACAACGTCCGCATCACTGCAGATGCTGCTCCAATCCGTCTGTCGATCTCTCGCTCCATTTTCCCCTCACTCGTGAACAAGACCCCAAGATACTTAAACTCCTCCACTTGGGGCAGGAGCCTGTCCCCAACCCGGAGAGGACAATCCACCTTTTTCCGGCTGAGGACCATGGACTCGGACTTGGAGGTGCTGATTCTCATCCCAGCCGCTTCACACTCAGCGGCAAACCGTCCCAGCAAGAGCTGTAGGTCATTGCTGGATGAAGCCAACAGGACAACATCATCTGCAAACAACAGAGATGAGATCCTGTGGTCACCAAGCATGACACCCTCCATTCCCTGGCTGCGCCTAGAAATCCTGTCCATAAAAATTATGAACAGGACCGGTGACAAAGGGCAGCCCTGGCGGAGTCCAACTCTCACTGGGAATGACTCCGACCGAGTGTTGGCAATGCGAACTAAACTCTCACAACGGTCGTACAGAGACCGAATAGCTCGTAACAACAAGCCCGATACCCCATACTCCCGAAGCACCCCCCACAAAAATCCACGAGGGACGCGGTCAAATGCCTTCTCCAAGTCCACAAAACACATGTAAACTGGTTGGGCAAACTCCCACGAACCCTCAAGAATTCTCGAGAGGGTAAAGAGCTGGTCCGATGTGCCACGGCCAGGACGAAAACCACATTGCTCCTCCTGAATCCGAGGTTCGACCAACGGCCGGACTCTCCTCTCCAGTACCTTGGCATAGACCTTCCCAGGGAGGCTGAGGAGTGTGATCCCTCTGAAGTTGGAGCACACCCTCCGGTCCCCTTTTTTGAAGAGAGGAACCACCACCCCGGTTTGCCATGCCAAAGGCACTGCCCCCGACCTCCACGCAATGTTGCAGAGGCGTGTCAACCATGACAACCCAACAACATCCAGGGCCTTGAGGTACTCGGGGCGAATCTCGTCCACCCCCGGGGCCCGGCCACCAAGGAGATTTTTAACCACCTTGGCGACCTCAGCCCCTGTGATAGGCGAGTCATCCCCCTCGTCCCCAAACCCTGCTTCCTCTGTGGAAGGCGTATCAGTGGGATTGAGGAGATCCTCGAAGTATTCCTTCCACCGCCCGACGATATCCCCAGTTGAAGTCAACAGTGTCCCATCCGCACCATACACAGTGTGGACGGGGAGCTGCTTTCCCCTCCTGAGCCGCCGAACAGTTTGCCAGAATCTCTTTGAAGCCGACCGAAAGTCTTGTTCCATGGCCTCACCGAACTCCTCCCATACCCGGGTTTTTGCTTCAGCAACCACCCGAGCTGCACTCCGCTTGGCCTGCCGGTACACCTCAGCTGCTTCGGGAGTCCCACAAGCCAACCAAGCTTGATAGGACTCCTTCTTCAGCTTAATGGCCCCCCTCACCACTGGTGTCCACCACTTGGTTCGGGGGTTGCCACCACGAGATGCACCGACCACCTTGCGGCCGCAGCTCTGGGCATTACCCCATATTGGACTAAATTGTGACAGTAACTGTGGTTCTTTTAAATAGTTTTTAGCTTCACACCATATTTTGATCATATGCTTTACAAATGGATTTTTAACTTGTTTTTGTAATTTTTTTGCCGAATCTGAGTATATGAATATGGGAAGAGGTAAAGGTAAATTGTATGATTCCATTTCAGTCCAGTGAGGGAGATCATTTGATGAAAAATAATATGTCATAGACCTCAGTTGTGCCGACAAATAATACAACATAAAATTTGGACATTTCAGACCTCCACGATCAAATGGTAAATATAATAAAGACAAACGTAATCTAGCCCTCCTGTTGTTCCATATAAATTCCACTAACTTTTTTTTTATTCTTGAGAATAGATCTAAAGGTGGTGATAAGGGAATGTATTGAAATAAATAAAGTATTTTAGGTAAAATATTACTTTTAAGTATATTGATTCTCCCGATCATCGACATTGGTAGTGACATCCATCTCTGAGTTAACTCACTGATATCTGACATTAAGGCTTCATAGTTGACACTGGCGACTGATTCTAGCTTAGGCATAATTTGGATTCCTAAATATTTAAACTGATTTACAACATTGAATTGATTTACCTCAGGGGCTGGGTAATTTCTCTGGGTCTCATTTAGCATTAATATTGAAGATTTAGTTTTATATCCTGATATTTCCCCAAAATTCTTTATTAAATTCAACAAGGTTGGAATTGATTTTTTTAGATTCGACATAAACAAAATTATATCATCGGCGTACAGGGAGATTTTATGTTCTGTTGGTCCAACTTTAATTCCATATATTTGTGAATGTAAACGTATCGCTATCGCTAAAGGTTCAGTTGCCATAGTAAACAGTAAAGGTGAAAGTGGACAGCCTTGTCGACATCCTCTATTGATTTTTATTGGTTTTGAAATATTGTTATTTGTTAGGATTTCTGCTGTAGCATTATTGTATATTATTTGAACCCATTTTATGAAATTATTTCCAAGTCCAAACCTTTGTAGGACTTCAAAAAGAAAGGGCCATTCAACTCTATCAAAGGCCTTTTCGGCGTCCAATGATAGGAGAGCTGTATCCGGTGCTTCTTTATTAAAATAAATAATATTAAATAGTCTTCTTACATTATGGAAGCCTTGTCTACCCTTTATAAAGCCATTCTGATCTCGATTAATAATATTTGGTAAAATTTCTTGTATTCGTCTTGCTAAAATTTTACAGATTATCTTAAGGTCGGCGTTTAATAGGCTTATTGGTCTCATATTTTCACATTTATTAGAGGGCTTACCTGGTTTTGGCAGCAGTATAATTAAGGCATTTTTTATGTATGATGGTAAATTATTATTTTGAAATGCTTCTAAAACCATTTCCAAAAAAGGTTTTATTAATTTATTCTTAAATTTTTTATAAAGGTCAACTGGAAGACCATCTGGTCCTGCACTTTTTCCTGATTTCATATTATCAATGGCTAGCCCAACTTCTTCTTGACTAATTTTAGACTCCAATATCTCCCTGTTTTCATTTGGAATACACGGTATAGATAGTTCGTTCAAAAACCCATTTAGTTTTGTTAAATCAGGTTCATTTTTGGTATCATATAATTTTTCATAGTAATCTCTAAAGGCTCTATTAATTTCTAAAGGATCTATAACTACCTGTCCTTTACTTATAATACTGGTAATTGGTGTTTTAATTTCCAATTGTTTAATCTGCCATGCTAATAATTTTCCTGATTTTTCACCTTGTTCATAAAAAGATTGTTTCAATCTTAGAAGACTCGAGGCAGCTCTATTCGCTGATTTTTTGTCGTATTCAGCTCTCAAAATCAGTAGTTCATTCTCCAACCTTGGGTCACTTCCTGCATACACTTTTTCCTGAAGATTTTTTATTTTATGTTCCAATTTAGCTCTCTCCTCTCGAGTCTTCTTAGATTTTGATCCTGTATAACTAATAATATGTCCCCTAATAAAAGCTTTGAAAGCCTCCCACTTTACACATGCTGATGTTTGTGTAGTATTGATGTCAAAGAACTCGTCTATCTGTTTTTCTATATACTTGACAAATTCCTCATCCTGAAGCCATTTATGCTGAAATTGCCATCTACCTGATTCCTTTGTCAATTTTTTATCGACATATATTAGACAACAGGGTGCATGATCAGAGATCACGATGTTATCATAAAAGCAGTTTTGAATCTTGGACCTTAATTCTGTGGAAATCAAAAAATAATCAATACGTGAGAATGTCTTGTAGGTACTGGAATAACAAGAATAGGCTTTAACTTGTGGTTTCATTTCTCTACATATATCTAACAATCTCAATTCTTTCATAAAATGATTAATAGTCATCCTACATCCAATGTGCGTACAATCCAGTCCTGTTGATCTATCCACACCTGGATTCAATGTACAATTAAAATCCCCTGCTATTATATGTTGCCCTGTAAGTGATGATAAGATGAGAAATAAATTAGCAAAGAACTTCTGATCATCTATATTGGGACCATATAAGTTCACAAGATTTATATTTTCTAATAGCAAAGAACCTTGAATGATTACATATCTTCCAAATTTGTCTCCAATTACATTTTTCACTTGAAAAGGAACTGATTTATGTATGAGAGTCATAACTCCCCTGGCTCGGGATGAAAATGAAGAGGTGAATACACTTCCCTGCCATCTACTCCTAATTCTTTTAACATCCTCCTCTATCAGATGAGTTTCTTGTAAAAACACAATTCTTGAACCCATGTCCTTTATTTTATTCATAACTTGTTTAAGTTTTTTTAAATTTTGTAGACCTCTGCAATTCCATGAAGTTAAATTAAGATTAACACTTTGGTCCATGATCAATAGAGAGTTTGGGATTACCTTGCAGTGTAAACATGCTCATACAGAGAAGCAAAAACATGAGTGGTTGAACATTCATCCTACAAACTACACACAAACAAATTTCCCCTTCCCACACTTGTGGCAAACCCCCCAAAATCAAAAGAAAAATTCTGTCTCCCGATATAGCCATCGACCGTTCCACACCCACGGGGAACAGCCTAAGCCACTCCTTCTTCATCCTCCCAATCACCCTAACTCTACTGCTTTTAATGACGTAACATTAACTCTCCTCTGTAGTTTTCCAACTTAACTCCAAAATTTTTAACAACTTTGTACATCATAGTTTTTTTTTTTGTTTGTTTGTTTTGTTTTTGTTTTGTTTTTTTAAT
The DNA here is from genome assembly GCA_020510985.1 of Pholidichthys leucotaenia. Lineage (NCBI taxonomy): Eukaryota > Metazoa > Chordata > Actinopteri > Cichliformes > Pholidichthyidae > Pholidichthys > Pholidichthys leucotaenia. The sequence continues at coordinate 193,166,897 of CM035839.1, read as the reverse complement.
ATATAATACAATCTATATTTTGTAAACTTACTATTTACTTCAAGTCAGTCAGATGCCTGTGCAAATGCTTAATTATTCTACCTTATATTTTGTTCATGCTTAGCTCCCACCAGTCTCTTCTTCTTCTTTGATCTTCTTGATGAACTCCTGCGCCTCCTCTGGGGTCTTGAAGATGTGGGTTCTGCCCTCATACGTGGTCAGCAGTCTCGCAGGATAGATTACACCATGACGAATCCCAAGGTTGCGCAGCTCCTTACGTACGGGATCAAACTGCTTCCTCAATTGCTGGATTCCTGTGGCCAAATCTGGGTAGAACCGCACCTGCTGATCCTGGTGTTTAATCTCTCCTTTAGCACGTGCAGCGTTGAAGATCTTCATCCTGTCTCTGTTGCTAAGAAACTTCATAATTAAGGTCCTCGGCGGTCCCTTATCTCTCCGTGGGCCAATACGATGTGCTTTTTCCAGAACCACTGCTGATTGCAACTCCTCGCTGCCCAGCACCTCCGGAATCCACTTTTCCAGAAAGGAACATACGTCCCGACCTTCTGATTCCTCTGGAAGACCCACCAGCCTCAAATTATTCTGTCTCGACCGAGATTCCAAATCCAAAATATTATCTTCCAGAGATTTATTTTTTTTTTCCAAAGTGCGCACCTTTAATTGAAGACGGGTGACGTCATCTTCAGCACTAGCGAGACGGAGCTCCATCTGCGCCGTTCGTTCTACACAGTCACCCAATTCCTTTCTTATTCCTTCCAACGCTGTCATAATCCCATCAAATCTAGAGGAAAAGTCCGCTCTCATTGAACTCATGGCTGCCATCAGCGCATCTGCGCCATTCCCCGCAGAAATCGCAGCGTTGCCAGCCTCCTCCGCCATATATGGAGTTTTGTTTGCTGCGTCACAGACCTGAAAGTCCATTAATTTGGACTGTTTCGGCGGCTCGCTTTTTCCTTTTCCTGGTTTTCCAGCCTTAGGCTTCGCCGACATATCCTCGCCCAAATGCTGGGATACGTTCTGTCCCAAATGAGAGAGTTATTTGCCGATTTTTTTTTTCCAGGAGCAGAGCAGAGCGAGACACGTCCGTCCTACGTGGCAGCCATAACCGGAAGTCTTCTTGGGTGTTTTTAGCTGTGTGTTTTGGGTCATTATCCTGTTGCAAGACCCATGACCTGTGACTGAGACCAAGCTGTCTAACACTGGGCAACACATTTCTCTCTAGAATACCTTGATAGTCTTGAGATTTCATTGTACCCTGCACAGATTCAAGACACCCTGCGCCAGATGCAGCAAAGCAGCCCCAGAACATAACAGAACCTCCTCCGTGTTTCACAGTAGGGACAGTGTTCTTTTCTTGGTATGCTTCATTTTTGCGTCTGTGAACATAGAGCTGATGTGCCTTGCCAGAAAGTTCCAGTTTTGTCTCGTCTGTCCATAGGACATTCTCCCAGAAGCTTTGTGGCTTGTCAACATGCAGTTTGGCAAATTCCAGTCTGGCTTTTTTATGATTTGTTTTCAACAGTGGTGTCCTCCTTGGTCATCTCCCATGAAGTCCACTTTGGCTCGAACAATGACGGATGGTGCGATGTGACACTGATGTACCTTGACCTTGGAGTTCACCATGAATGTGTTTAGAGGTTGTTCTGGGCTCTTTTGTTACCATTTGTATTATCCGTCTCTTCCATTTTTCATCAAGTTTTCCCCCGCGGCCACATCCAGGGAGGTTGGCTATAGTCCCGTGGGTCTTAAATTTCTGAATAATATGTGCAACTGTAGTCACAGGAAGATCAAGCTGCTTGGAGATGGTCTTATAGCCTTTACCTTTAACATGCTTGTCTATAATTTTCTTTCTAATCTCCTGAGACAGCTCTCTCCTTTGCTTCCTCTGGTCCACGTTTAATGTGATACTCACCATGTAGTAGTAGATTAGTTTATTTGACAGGGACAGTGCAATAAACATAGACAATTAATCAAAGACAATCAATCTGATGTGTTGCACATAGAGTGTATAGCTATTAGCTAATTTGCAACTCTCACCAAACAGCACAGTGACTACTTGTCATCCTTTAAATAGGCCGACTGACTGATTACAAGTTTGTAGACACCTGTGATGTTAATTAGAGGACACATCTTGGTTGAACATGTCCCTATGGTCACATTATTTTCAATCTTTTCTAGGGGTACCATCATTTTTGTCCAGGCCTGTTTCATGAGTTTGTTTTTTAAAATAATTCTGTTGAACCACAATTCAAAAGCACTGTCTGATTTTCATTGGTTAATTTTCATAGAATTTGTATTTATTACCACTTTTGTCAGATTCAAGTTATTTCTGTGACCATTGTGGGTTTTTCTTTCATTAACAGAGGGGTACCAACAATTTTGTCCACGTCTGTATATTAATAATACGGTGATCCACATGTCAAGCGGCATGCCAAAGTGCCCACTGTGAGCCTACCGACCATCCATTCCAGAGAGACATCGCTGGCTGCAGGCTACCCCTGCAGCCACAGCCGTCCCGAAGAAAACCGATGGAAATGTGGCCGCCAACCAGTGCCAACAGCCCCCCCAACCACCACCAAACACCCACACACACCCATACCCGGCGCCATGGACACCGGAGGCAATGCAGACAAAGTGTCCCACCCTGGGACACAACGGCAGGACGGCCAGGAAAAGCGGTAACTGAGCCGCTATCCCCCGGCCACCAGACAGCCCACCCCCCGAGCCCCGGCCGCCCAATGAGGTTTTTACCTCACATACACACCCTCCACACCCGCACATCCACCCACAGGTACTTACTTACACATACATACCATCACATACACTACCGTTCAAAAGTTTGGGGTCACTTAGAAATTTCCTTATTTTTGAAAGAAAAGCACTCTTTTTTTCAATGAAGATAACTTTAAACTAATCAGAAATACACTCTAATATCTAATATACATTGCTAATGTGGTAAATGACTATTCTACCTGCAAATGTCTGGTTTTTGGTGCAATAGCTACATAGGTGTATAGAGGCCCATTTCCAGCAACTATCACTCCAGTGTTCTAATGGTACAATGTGTTTGCTCATTGCGTCAGAAGGCTAATGGATGATTAGAAAACCCTTGTGCAATCATGTTAGCACAGCTGAAAGCAGTTTAGCTGGTTAGAGAAGCTATAAAACTGACCTTCCTTTGAGCAGGTTGAGATCTGGAAAAAAATATTATTTCAAATACAAATCATTATTTCTAACCTTGTCAATGACTTGACTACATTTTCTATTCATTTTACAACTCATGGTGGTAAATAAGTGTGACTTTTCATGGAAAACACAAAATAATTGTCTGGGTGACCCCAAACTTTTGAACGGTAGTGTATGTCCACCTACACCCACACACACCCTTGTATATTTACTAGTGGTGTTGGCGTTGTCACATTAATCGCCCGTTAACGCTTTGCCCCCATTAACAGCGACACATTTTGTGATCGTGGTTAATGGCAGAAAGAGTAAACAGTACTTTTTGGCCTAGGGGCTCTCCGTACCAAGGTTGTTCTGGTCACAGACACTGTGCGCGTCATGCAGACATTGCTAAGTCAAACAAGCTGGATTACAGCCATGGATATCCCCAAAGTGCTGTCATGTTTAAGTTTGCAACGTTATCAGCTCTCACCTGGATAATTGTTAAACACTCCTCCAAAACTTCGCCTGGATGTTGTGTTGCTCTTCTTCTGTGGAAGCTAGCTAGCTCATAGCTAGTAGTTACTAGCTACATGCTAAGTTATAGCTGACCTCCAGCTGCTGACACGGACAGAAATTCACCTGTTTTCATCTTCATAGGTCTAAATGTTGGTGAGTACCAGTCTAAAATAAATGCTATTCACTCCCCCGCCATTTTTGTAGCACGGTTGGGTGTTATCACGATATCACGAGCGAGATAGTTGCTTATGGTGGCAGTTTTTCTGCTAAGAGGGAAATTGTCTGTTGTGACATATGAGGTTTTGTGTTGATCTCCTTAAAAGTGGTGGATGTTTGCTTCTCTTACCTTTTATTTTGACTGTGGTTTCTACTCATGCTGAGTTTTATATTGTCTTGTTGGTTTTATATTGTTTTTATTGTTTTTTGTGCTAGTGTCCTGCTCCTTGCTTTTAGGTTTTTACACCTAAAAGCAACATTTCTAGTAACATTTCTGGGTGGTGACCCGCCTCGCCAGAAAATTTACCATCATGCCAATAAGGAGATATGAATTTAAGAAAAATATATGAAGCAATGACTTTCCGCAAGCGCGCACATGAACAACGTGCGTGGCCGTCATCCGCGCAGAGTTTAGAAGCGCCCAGCCCACGCAAGCTTTCCAGTCAGTCAGCAGGCAGTGTCTTGCTAGCGGCAGCAGCATCTTCGTGAAAAAGGAGTGAAAACCGGGAAGTCAAACAGCAGAAATGGACTCTATTTGAAGAGAAACTTTGTGAAGAAGTCCACCATTTTGTTCGTTGGTAAAAATCCTGACACGTCAGTGCCTTGGCGCTACCTATCAGGCAGGAGTGAAACTACAAATTATGGTTGTGTGCATGCGTCAACCGCTTGGCCTGGGTAGATGAAAAAAGTGAGCATGAACACCGCCATGTGCGTGCCAGGCTCGTCCAAAGCATACGCGGACCAATGCGGACTAGAGGGGAAATGCAGCATGAATAAGGCTTGACTGTCCAACAGAAACATGAGTTCATTAAAGTACTTTAAACGCGGAAAAAAAAAAAAAAATCAGAAGAGGTATGTAAGTGCTGGACGCATTTATCATGGATTTAACCCGCTGGAAACGGGAACAATAATGGAAGAGTTGTTTAGCTAAGAGATGTGGTTAGAATTCAAATGCAGCTGGCTTCATATGAAGGGAAAGGCAAGGAGCACTGATGAATTCCTGAGGATATATTTCACCAGCCATTACAATATTAAGTTCCCAATTATGTACCTGGCAAGTTAAGATGACCGAAATTCATGATGTCAATGACTTTAATCTGTCAGCAGCCTTCAGACAAAGTAAACGTGCCAAGATTTGGATTTCAAAATAAGGGAGGTTTTTCTTGGCAGTGAGGAGATTTCTAAAAAAAAAAAAAACTATAAATATACAGAAATATTATAACAGAAATAACGGCAGCCTTGGTCATTGAAGTTAATTTAAATCATTAAATACAATTTTATTAATATTTTTTTCTTTGTAATGAGAGTTAAATTATTGTTCTGACTGCAAAGTTATTGCCAAAAATATAAACTGTTATAAGGAAAAAGTAAAAAAAAACAAAAAAACACACAGTCTGTTTCAAATTTATTTAAAAACAGTAATTTTGTTTTAAAAAACAGACCATAAAAGCCATAAAATAATCCACAAATTTATAATAAAGTTTCAAATGTCCAAGAAAAGTCAATTTTACAAGAGGAAATTGCAAATTTGAGGAAAATGGTTTCAAATTTAGATAAATTTACAGAGAAAAGAAAAAAATATAAGAAAGAAAATTGTTATAAATTTTGGAGAAAAACCTCAAACCTTCAAGACTGAAGTCATTACTCAAGTTTTAAGTGGGTGCTCTTTGTACCCTTAATCAGGAGGGAAGATTCTTCCATCGGTCTCTGCGTTCGCAACTTCCCGTTGGTACCTGGGATCCACGCTGTGGTTATACCAGCAGAAAGCGATCCAAACCTCGGGGAAGACGTGCAGGTGCTGCGGTGAAATCCAGAAGGCTTGCTCGGCTTCGCCGTCTTGCTCGCTCCACCTCATCTTCTCCTAATGCTGCAGCCGGCCTCTTTCCTGGAGCTGGCCTCTTTCCTGGATCCTGCCCCTCGTGTGTGCCGGAGTGAGGCTATCATTTCTCCGGCCTGTTTTCCCTGTTCTACCGTGTCAACCGGCCTTCTCCCTGCTCCGAGCCAGCAAATCCCCTGCAGGTAGCAGGTGCCTACGTCAACTTTCACCGGCCCCCATTCCTGGCGAGACTGCTGCTGTTACAGAGCCCATCCAGCTGACGTTGCTTAACGCACATTCCATCTCAAATAAATCATTCTTTTTGAACGATTTATTCATTACTGCAGGGCTGGACTTTTTATTTCTTGTTTAGACTTGGCAGAGAAGTGAGGAATTTACCTCCTTAATTGAACTTTGTCCACCGGATTGTACCTTCTCCTGTGCTCCGAGATTGACAGGCCGCGGCGGTGGTCTGGCCATCGTGAACCGGCGCAGCTTTGTTACACGGACAGTGAGCCATGGAACTTTTTCATCATTTGAACTGATGATTTTAAAAATTGGCTCCTCAAACCCATTTTATTGTGTTTTAATTTACCGCCCTCCAGGAGTTTATGCCTCTTTTTTTATCTGAGTTTAGTGATTTTTTAACTTCTATTATTAAATTTGAGCGGATTTTATTACTTGGAGATTTTAATTTGCATATTAATGATCCCAATGACAGTTTTGCAGTTAATTTCTTGGGTATGATTAAATCATTTAATTTTGTTTTGTGTCTATCTGGCCCTACGCATATAAAAGGAAATACACTTGATCTTGTTTTTACACTCGGTCTTAATGTGAATAATGTTCAGACTAAGGAGCTTCATGTGTCAGACCATTTTTGTGTTCTTTTTAATTTATCAGTTAAATCAGTCTGTTACACTGGCAAGTGGGTAAAATGCTCTCGTGTCATTGACCAGTTTTCAGCTGTGAAATTTTCTGCTGCCTTTGACAGCAGTGTGGTTTTATCCTCTGATGACAACACTGAGAGCTTGGTCTGCTCTTTTAACTCACACTGTTCACGCATCTTAGATGTAGTTGCTCCCTTTAAAACAAGGACTGTCCGCGCTGTTAATTTATCCCCCTGGTTAAATGAAGATCTCTGTTGTTTTAGACGTAAATGTCGGAGGGTGGAAAGACTGTGGAAGTCCACTAAACTTGAGGTGCATCGATTGTACCTTAAGGAACTGTTAATTGAATTTAACAATATGATTAAAATGGCAAGAACTTCTTATTTTTCCAACATCATCTCCTCCAATAGTAACAATCCAAAGATCCTCTTCAGCACAATAGACAGTATAGTTAATCCTGTCAGTTCTGCTCCCCCTGTTTATTCAATTAATGACTGTAACAAGTTTCTTTCCTTCTTTGTTGACAAGGTCACTGCTGTCAGGGCTGGTTTTACTCATTCATTTCCCCTAATCCTTGATTGTCCTAACACACAGGCCTTTTTAAGTGATTTTACCCCAATTTCTTTTGAGGATTTGTTAGTGTTGGTGAGCTCCATGAAATCCTCCTCCTACGCTTTAGATATTTTGCCTTCCTCAATGTTAAAAGAGGTAATTGGCTCAATGGGTACATCTTTGGTTAATATCATTAACAGTTCACTTGAATCTGGTTGTGTACCCTCGTATTTTAAACATGGAGTTGTGCAGCCACTTTTAAAAAAACCTAACCTTGATCCATCTGTTTTTAAAAACTTCAGGCCAATTTCTAAGCTTCCTTTTATTTCTAAACTTTTAGAAAAAGTTGTTGCCAAGCAGCTCACTGACTTTCTGATTGAACACAATATTTTCGACAAATTTCAGTCAGGTTTTCATCAGAAACACTCGACAGAGACCGCTGTTCTTAGGGTGTCGAATGATAATTTAATGTCATCAGACTCTGGCAAATGCTCTGTTTTAGTCTTATTAGATCTTACTGCAGCATTTGATACTATTGATCATTGTATTTTGTTACAAAGGCTTAGAGATTGGGTAGGTATTTCTGGAAAAGCTCTGTATTAGCTTTTCTCCTACCTTTCTGGTAGGAGTTTTTCCGTGGCTGTTGGCTCTTATTCATCTGATTCTGCTCCTTTAACCTGTGGGGTGCCTCAGGGTTCTACTCTGGGTCCACTATTATTTGCCCTATACAGTATATGCTGCCACTTGGTTCTATCATCAGCAAATTTAAAGGTGTGTCTTATCACTGCTACGCTGACGATTTACAGCTACTGTTCTCTTTTAAACCTAACCATGTTGACAATTTAAAAATTATTCATGATTGTCTGTCCGCAATTAAGAACTGGATGTCTTGTAACTTTTTGCAACTTAATGCTGATAAAACTGAAGTCCTTATTGTAGCACCTGATAATCTAATTCCTAAGATGGTTAATAGCATTGGTTCATTAAGCTCTAAAGTAGATTAGATTAGATTAGATTAGATTCAACTTTATTGTCATTACACATGTATGAATACAAGGTAACGAAACACAGTTTAGCATCCAATCAGAAGTGCAAAGGACAGCAGTGCAGTATATACGGTAATTAACAGTATGTGCAATTTAAGCAAATATATGCAAATATATGCAGCAGTGCAGAAAGTTAAGAGTACTGTTATGTGCAAATAATGTACAATAAGTTATATGTAGTTATGTAGTTATGCAGTTATGTACAGGTGAGGATGGTAAGAGAGTCAGCGGGGAACTAAGTTCAATAACGTGACAGCTGTTGGAAAGAAACTGTTCCTAAACCTGCTGGTTCTAGTCCGAAGGCTTCTGAAATGTCTTCTGGAGGGGAGAAGCTGGAACAGTCCATGAGCAGGATGGTTGGAGTCCCTAAGAATGCTGCGTGCCCGGCGCAGACATCTTTTCCTGTAGACGTCCTCTATAACTGGAAGTGGAGTCCCTGTGATGCGTTGGGCGGTTTTCACCACCCGCTGCAGCGCCTTACGTTCAGCGACAGAGCAGCTCCCATACCAGACTGTGATACAGTTGGTCAGGGTGCTCTCTATCACGCAGCGGTAGAAGTTGCCCAGGATGTCAGTTGACAGATGGTTCTTCTTCAGTGTCCTCAAGAAGAAGAGGCGCTGATGGGCCTTCTTGATCAGGCTGGTGGTGTTAACTGACCAGGACCAGTCCTCCGAGATGTGGGTCCCCAGGAATTTGAAGCTGGGGACACGTTTAACAGCTATGCCATTGATATGGATGGGGTCATGCGTCTCTTCCCTCTCCTTCCTGTAGTCCACTATGAGCTCCTTGGTTTTGCTGGTGTTAAAGGAGCAGGTTACTGTCAGCGCACCAAGTAGCCAAGTGCTCAACCTCTGCCCTGTAATCTGACTCGTTGTTGTCCCTGATGAGTCCAATCACCGTGGTGTCATCTGCAAACTTTATGATGGAATTGGATCCATACATAGGCCTGCAGTCATGGGTGAAGAGGGAGTAGAGGAATGGGCTGAGCACACAGCCCTGTGGTACACCAGTGTTGAGTGTGATGACGGAAGAACGGTTGGGGCCTGACCTAACATGCTGGGATCTGTTGGTCAGAAAATCCATGATCCAGTTGCAGGTGGAGGTACTGATTCCCAGGTCCCCAAGTTTAGTGAGCAACTTGGAGGGGATAACTGTGTTGAATGCTGAGCTGAAGTCAACAAACAGCATTCTTGCGTAGGTGTTCTTGTCATCCAGGTGTGAGAGTACATAGTGCAGCGCTGTAGAAACCGCATCCTCTGTACTCCTGTTGCTCCGGTAGGCGAACTGATGAGGGTCCAGTGTAGGGGGCAGGCCTTTTTTGAGCTGTGCCAAGACCAGTCGCTCAAAGCACTTCATGACTATGGGCGTCAGTGCCACAGGGCGATAGTCATTTAGGCACGATGGTGTTGAATGTTTCGGCACTGGTACTTTTGAAGTGGTCTTGAAGCACGCTGGTACCACGGCCTGGGCCAGGGACAGATTGAAGATGTCTGTGAAGACCCCTGCCAGCTGCTCAGCGCATGCCCTCAGCACATGCCCAGGAATGCCCTCAGGGCCAGCAGCCTTACGTACGTTGACATGACTCAGTGCGTTACGGACGTCGGTGTGGGTGAGTGTGAGGTGGTGGAGGTCATCAGAGGGTGGGAAATTGATGTTCTTTTCGTTATTGTCCTTGTCAAAACGAGCATAGAAGTCATTTAGCTCATTGAGAAAGGGCACAGTCATGGCTATAGGCATGGAGTTGCTGGGCTTATAATCAGAGATAGCTTGAATGCCTTGCCACATGCGTCGGGGGTCAGAGTCCCCAAAATGTTCCTCCACCTTCAGCTTATAACTGTGCTTGGCCTTCTTGATGCCCCTCTTCAGATCTGCCCTGGATGAACTGTAGGCCTGTGCATCACCAGATCTAAAGGCATTGTTACGTGCTTTTAGCAGAAGCCGCATTTCTCTGTTCATCCACGGCTTCTGATTTGGGTACGTGGTGATCTGTCTTTCCGTGGTGACACTGTCAATAGTGGTGTTGATATGGTCCAGGACTGAGTGGGTGTAAGAGTTGATGTTTATGTGGGAGCCACAGGTAGCCTGAGAGGTGAACATACTCCAGTCTGTGTTCCTAAACTTCTCCCGGAGTACAGAGTCAGCCCCCTCTGGCCACACTTTGATGGTCCTCACTGATGGCTTCACCCGGTTGATGAGCGGTACATACTTGGGGGTAAGGAACAAAGATAAGTGATCAGACTGACCTAGGTGGGGGAGGGGAGTTGCTGTGTAGGCTCCCACAATATTGGTGTAAACATGGTCCAATGTTTTGTCCCCTCTTGTGTGACAGGAGACATGCTAGTAGAATTTAGGAAGCACTGTCTTGAGGTTAGAGTGGTTAAAATCACCCGCCACAATAAATGCTGCCTCTGGGTATGCAGTTTGTTGTTTGCTAATAGCTGCATGCAGTTCTTTCATAGCAAGCTTAGCATTAGCATCCGGAGAAATGTAAGCGGCTGTTATGATGGTACAAGTGAACTCGCGTGGCAGATAGAAAGGTCTACATTTAACCATGAGAAACTCCAGGTTAGCTGAGCAGTGTCTTTCAACAGTGACAGAGTTCGTGCACCAAGCCTTGTTAATATAAATGCACACTCCCCCCCCTCTTGTCTTACCGGAGTCAACTGCTGCTCTGTCTGCCCGGAGCGTGTGTAGGCCGGCTAGCTCGATAGCATTGTCGGGTATTCCACTGTGAAGCCATGTTTCCGTAAAAATCATGATATTGCAGTTCATAAGTCTCTTACTGTTGGTGATCCGAAGCCGTAGTTCACTCATTTTGCTCGCCAGAGACCGTACATTAGCAAGGAAAATACTGGGTAGCGATAGCTGGTACGGTGTTAGCTTTAGCTTAGCTCTTAGCCCACCGCGCTTACCCCTCCTTTGTTTACGATCTTTACGCCGCCTGCGAGCACTTCCGGTCAGCCGGGAAGCCTGCCGAGCGTCGGGTGTTCTCCAGAGCTCCGGGATGAGACGCAGGTTCAGACGTAGGTTGCTGATAAAAAGATCGTTATCATTGCTTTGTAATCCAATATCCAAAAGCTCATCTCGGGTGTAAGATGTAAAAGCAGAGCTGTTCTGAACGAACATACCCGAAATGAGCAGAAATAACACTGCTAATCCCCAAAATCTGATAGGACGCTGAGCCTCGCGTTGTGCACGCACCGCCATCTTGTAAATGCCATCAAGTATGTCCGCCATCAAGTACGGTCTAATCTAAAAAATCTTGGTGTCATTTTCGATCAATCGATGAATTTTGATCAGCATGTCAAATCTCTGACCCGGAGTTGTTTTTTTCCACCTTAGGAATATATTCAAAATTAGGTCATTGGTTTCCTACAGTCAGTTAGAAATCATTATTCATGCCTTTGTTTCTTTACGTTTGGACTACTGTAATGCTCTTTTCACATGTCTTAGCAAATCCTCTTTACACTGCCTACAGTTAGTCCAGAACTCTGCTGCAAGATTACTAACTAGGTCCAGTAGATTCTGTCATATCACTCCCGTTTTGGCGTCCTTGCATTGGCTTCCTGAAAATTTTAAAGTTCTTGTTCTTACTTATAAAGCCATTCATGAAGAGGCGCCTTTTTATATTAGTGACTTGCTCCATCTACACCAGCCCAGCAGGTCTCTCAGGTTTTCTCATCAGAATGTATCGGTAGTCCCTAGCACTAGGCTTAAAACCAAAGGCGATAGAGCCTTTGCTGCTGTTGCTCCCAGACTTTGGAACTCCTTACCTTTTGAACTTAGATCTGCACCTTCCATTGATGTTTTTAAGAAGCAACTAAAGACCCACCTTTTTAGCCTGGCTTTTTAATTAACTATGTGTTGACTGTACAACCGTTGTGAGAGTTTAGTTCGTATTGCCAACACTCGGTCGGAGTCATTCCCAGCGAGAGTTGGACTCCGCCAGGGCTGCCCTTTGTCACCGATCCTGTTCATAATTTTTATGGACAGGATTTCTAGGCGCAGCCAGGGAATGGAGGGTGTCATGCTTGGTGACCACAGGATCTCATCTCTGTTGTTTGCAGATGATGTTGTCCTGTTGGCTTCATCCAGCAATGACCTACAGCAATTGCTGGGACGGTTTGCCGCTGAGTGTGAAGCAGCTGGGATGAGAATCAGCACCTCCAAGTCTGAGTCCATGGTCCTCAGCCGGAAAAAGGTGGATTGTCCTCTCTGGGTTGGGGACAGGCTCCTGCCCCAAGTGGAGGAGTTTAAGTATCTTGGGGTCTTGTTCACGAGTGAGGGGAAAATGGAGCGAGAGATTGACAGACGGATTGGAGCAGCATCTGCAGTGATGCGGACATTGTACCAGTCTGTTGTGGTGAAGAGGGAGCTTAGTTCTAAGGCAAAGCTGTCGATTTACCAGTCAATCTACGTTCCTACTCTCACCTATGGTCATGAGCTTTGGGTAATGACCGAAAGAACAAGATCGCGGATACAAGCGGCTGAAATGAGCTTTCTCCGTAGGATTGCTGGACTCACCCTCAGAGATAGGGTGAGGAGCTCAGTCATCCGGGAGAGGCTCAGAGTAGAACCGCTGCTCCTCCACATTGAAAGGAGTCAGTTGAGGTGGTATGGGCATCTGATTAGGATGCCTCCTGGACGCCTCCCACTTGAGGTGTTTCAGGCACGTCCCACTGGGAGGAGACCCTGGGGCAGACCCAGGACTTGGTGGACAGACTATGTCTCCCAGCTGGTCTGTGAACGCCTTGGTATCCTCTCTGAAGAGCTGCAGCAGGTGGCTGGGGAGAAGGAAGTCTGGGCTTCTCTGCTTGAACTGCTGCCTCCGCGACCCGGACCTCGGGAAAAGCGGTAGAAGATGGATGGATGGATGGATGGATGGTGTTGATTGTATTTTTATGTGCTTTTACTGTTTACTTTGTTTTTATTTTTTACTGTTTTATGTGCCTGTGTTTTTATTTTGGTTTTTACCATGTTAAGCACTTTGTGACTCTGTCCGTGAGAAGTGCTCTATAAATAAACTTATTATTATTATTATTATTAACTAGAAATTTTTGGTTGTCTCCTTTAATTTACATGGCACTTGATATTTTCTAACCTGTTTGTATACCACCATAGACAGAGAGAGAACCTGAATTAGACAGAACTCAGAGAGGGCAAGATTAGACCGAAGAGAAGAGGCAAGGAGAGGAAAGTGTTCAGGCAGAGGGTCCAGGAGAGGTGAGAGCAGAGGAAGGAGAGAAGGATGACACCAGTAAAAAGTCCAAATTCAGAACGTCTGGCTGGGACCTCAAATGGCCCAATATTCCAACATTCAAGCCTTGGTTGCACAAAACTTCAAATTGTAAGTTCCATATGCACGGCAGTGGCTCAGGAGGTAGAGCGGGTCGTCCATTATCCAACATTAGATATTTCACAAAAACTTAAGTGTGATCATCGTACTGTGAAGAAATTTGTGGCTGATTCAGAGCACAGATGGGTTCATGCAGATAAAGGCATAATGAGGAAGGTTTCTGCCAGACAAATTCATTGGATTAAGAGAGCAGCTGCTAAAATGCCATTACAAAGCAGCAAACTGGTATTTGAAGCTGCTGATGCGTCTGGAGTCCCACGAACCTTAAGGTGTAGGATCCTCCAGAAGCTTGCAGTTGTGCATAAACTTACTATTTGGCCACCCCTAACCAATGTTCACAAGCAGAAACGGTTGCAGTGGGCCCAGAAATAAATGAAGACTAATTTTCAAACAGTCTTGTTCACTGATGAGTGCCATGCAACCCTGGATGTTCCAGATGGATGGAGTAGTGGATGGTTGGTGGATAGCCACCATGTCCCAACAAGGCTGTGACATCAGCAAGGAGGTGGCAGAGTCATGTTTTTGGCTGGAATCATGGGGAGAGAGCTGGTAGGCTCCTTTAGAGTCCCTGAAGGTGTGAAAATGACATCGGCAAAGTATAGAGAGTTTCTGACTGACTACTTTCTTCCATGGTACAAAAAGAAGAACCGTGCCTTCCGTAGCAAAATTATCTTCATGCATGACAATGCACCATCTCATGCTGCAAAGAATACCTCTGTGTCATTGGCTGCTATGGGCATAAAAGGAGAGAAACTCATGGTGTGGCCCCCATCCTCCCCTGGCCTCAACCCTACTGAGAACCTTTGGAGCATCCTCAAGCAAAAGATCTATAAGGATGGAAGGCAGTTCACATCAAAACAGCAGCTGTGGGCGGCTATTCTGACATCTTGTAAAGAAATTCAAGCAGAAACACTCCAAAAACTCACAAGTTCAATGGATGCAAGAATTGTGAAGGTTGTGTCAAATAAGGGGTCCTATGTTAACATGTAATTTGGCCTGTTAAGATGTTTTTGATTGAAATAGCTTTTGATGTCAGTAAATATGACCTCTTAATGCTGTAAATTCAACAAATGACCATTTTCAGTTCTTTACAACCAATGAAATGTTTTGAAACTCTGTTGTGCATAATGATTTGGAACAGTGCATTTTGAGTTTTTTTATTTTTGCAAAAAAATTGTTTTCATTGGGAGGTTTGTTGAATAAAATTTGAATTGTGCGCTAACGGTTGATGACTTGAAAATTATTCTGACATTTGCATCGACTATTTAGGAAAATCAGACACAAATATCATTTGCATAATAATTTGGAACGAGGTGTATGTGTGTCCTTGTTGTACAGCACTTTGTGTAGCGAGTGTTGCTTTTTAATGTGCTTTATAAAGTTGATTGATTGATTGATTGATTTGCTATGGGAGAAAGTGCAAGCTCCTTTTCAGCAGGTGCTGGTTGTTGTTCAGTGATGTTATTGAACCCTGGCATTCTGTTGTTTGCACATGCAGTAATACTTTTGAGAATTTTCTGAAGAATATTCTGGATAGTTTTTTTTTTTTTAATCATTTTGGATATGTTGAGAGCTTTAATAAACCTGCAGATGAAGACAGCAGACATGTTTGTCCACTTCCATGTTCATAACAGTATGACAAACCTGAAAAATTACCGACTGAAGGTATACTGTATCTGTATGGAAAAACACGCAATTAACGCATTATTAATTGTGATTAACTCAACATTCCAAAAGATTAATTGCGATTAAAAAAAATTAATTGTCCAACACCACTAATATTTACACACAACACACATACCTGCACGTTCAAACACACATGCACGCACCCATATCCACATTCACACATATACGTGCAAACCCCTTCACACACACACTTGCACACACCTGCACATACGCTTGCGTACAAACACTCACACACACCCACGCGCATGCATGCATGCACACACATATACACACGTACACCCACACACGTAGGCCCTGGAGGATGGGGGGGGCGATCCCCCCCCCCCCCATCCAGGTATGCACTCACCAGCCCCCTAAGCGTCGTCAGGGCCCTGGGGGAGTGTGCAACCTCAATATGCGGGGAAGTGCCCGGGCTGGTCCACACCGCCGGTGCGCACCGGACCCCGACCCAGAGGAGTGGATGGCCCCCCAGCACCAGGGACCCAAGGCCAGAACCATCCCCACCCGGGAGGCAAGGCCAGCCAGCCCGGGGCCATGGCCCACCCCGCAGTCCTCCCTCCATGCCAGACGCACAGCCACCCTAGGACAGGTTCCCCAGACACCGGCTCGAGTGGGTCACAGAAAACCCCCTGCGGTCAGGGCACAGCCAGCCACCAGAGGCGCCAAGGAGAGCAAGCCACCACCCACCACCCCTCAAGTTATAATCAATGAGCAGGGACCAGACAGAATTGAATTCAGCCAAATGGTTTTTAGAGGAGGCAGACATTTGCTCCAGACTAATATGATCTAATAGGAGGTTCTTATAGTGAGTTGTACATAAAGTTTTCTTGATTTCCAATTCATGAGGACAGTTTTCTTGGTTATGCATAAAGCAGTGAGAACCATGTGTGACAACTATACCTCTATATTTCGTTCACTTAACTCACCCAATATGCAAAGTTCAAGAGATTCAAAGATGCAAAGATTTTATTTGTCATTACTACTAGACGTACAAGACATACGGGAGAATTGAAATGACATTTCTCTCTTTCTTCAGTGGTGTGCACAATATAAAAAAAAAGGAGTAAGGCTGGAAAAATAAAAACAGCAGTCTATGTACAGTAATGCTACCCATAGTGCAAGTGGCGACAAAAGATAGACCAATACATCCCATAATGCAAATAAAGTTAAACGATGAAACCCAGTAATCCTACAGTATATACAGAAAAGTAAAGCAGTAATACTTGTAGTTGCAAGTTCAGTGCGGTAGTGTAGGTGCAGACAGTGACAGATAGGACTGCACATGATCAGTATTGCAGTAACAGACACATTTGCTCCAGACTAATATGATCTAATAGGAGGTTCTTATAGTGAGTTGTACATAAAATTTTCTTGATTTCCAGTTCATGAGGACAGTTTTCTTGGTTATGCATAAAGCAGTGAGAACCATGTGTGACAACTATACCTCTATATTTCGTTCACTTAACTCACCCAATATGCAAAGTTCAAGAGATTCAAAGATGCAAAGATTTTATTTGTCATTACTACTAGACGTACAAGACATACGGGAGAATTGAAATGACATTTCTCTCTTTCTTCAGTGGTGTGCACAATATAAAAAAAAAGGAGTAAGGCTGGAAAAATAAAAACAGCAGTCTATGTACAGTAATGCTACCCATAGTGCAAGTGGCGACAAAAGATAGACCAATACATCCCATAATGCAAATAAAGTTAAACGATGAAACCCAGTAATCCTACAGTATATACAGAAAAGTAAAGCAGTAATACTTGTAGTTGCAAGTTCAGTGCGGTAGTGTAGGTGCAGACAGTGACAGATAGGACTGCACATGATCAGTATTGCAGTAACAGACAGATATGGCATTTGTGCAAATGGTTGCAGTAAAGTGCAGAGACATACTGTCATGAATCGCCCCTTCAGGGCAGAGAGGAAAGACCCAAGAGCTGAACTGCAGTTTATGGTAATTTATTAAGGAAACACAAAATCCAAAAAAGTGCTCAAACATAAACTTAAGTAGAGGAGAACAGCGAGAAGACAAAAACACAAAGGAGCGCATCGGAACAGGGATGGGGGCCCAACAGAGATACCATGGATAAGAAGACGCTCTGACAATGAGAGACTCACAGAGCTCATCTTAAATAGAGCAGGAAAATAATCATGACAAGTAGCCTCAGATGTGGATCACATGAGCGGGCAGGTTAACTTAATTATTAAACAGTACTCAAGTACTTCCGGCGCCACACGAGTAGGCTGCCTTTTTGCAACAGCAGATCAATTTCTTACTATTTCTATTTACTATCTGGCTCTCTTGCTAATCTTTCTGTTTCGGCGACACCTTGATCCATCACACACACGTAGATCGCCCAAATGTCTCCTGAACCAGCGGAGGGAGCCACTGTTTCTTGTAGGAGGCAGTACAATAGGGACCAGCTGTTAGCACTTAACCGGCCCACGATGCTAACGCAAAAACTCGACATACCGAGAGAAATAAGACTGAAACGGCGCGGATGTCGAGCTGGAGTAAGACGGCGGGTGAGAAATATAAGGTACAGACCCGCCTTCCCATCCGTTATTATGGGGAATGTACGATCGCTACTCAGTAAAACAGATGAGCTAGCGGCTATCTCCCGCTACAAGAGCATATACAGAGAGAGTAGCTTGATGCTATTTACGGAGATGTGGCTAACAGAACTAGCAACAGATGCTAACATTGAGCTGAAGGGTTTCCACGCAATATGGGCAGACCAAACACCAGACAGTGGGAAAGCAAGGGGCAGAGGAGTGATGATGTATGTCAATAACAACTGGTGCAGACCGGGACATATCACGGTTAAACAACAACACTGCAACAAAGACATGGAGTTGCTGGCTGTTAGCATGCGGCCTACATATCTCCCGAGGGAATATTCACACGTGATCTGCATTGTTATTTATGCAAATCCGACGGCGAACGCTGGGACAGCACGTGACGTCATCCACTCAGTAACTGGCAGGCTGCAGACAGAACACCCAGATGCTCTTCTTCTCATCTCAGGCGATTTCAACCATATTTCACTGTCTCCCATTCTACCCACGTTCACCCAGTATGTCACATGCCACACTAGAGACAATAAAACACTGGACTTATTCTATGCAAACACTAAGGAGGCACACACTTCATGACCACTCCCCCCACTTGGGAGATCGGATCACAACTTGGTTCATCTCCTGCCAGTGTACAAACCTCTAGTGCACAGACAACCTCCGGTCATGCGCACAGTGAAGTTATGGTCTGAGGAGGCAATGGACGCTCTAAAGGACTGCTTTGAAACCACTGCCTGGGAGCAGCTCTGCGATCCACATGGTGAGGACATCGATGGCCTCACTCACACCATCATGGACTACATCAGCTTCTGTGTGGACAACACCGTACCCACCAAGACTATACGGTGTTGCTCGAACAACAAACCCTGGATCAACCCTGAGATAAAAACACTTCTGAGAGAGAAGAAGAGGATCTTCAGGTCGGGGAACAGGGAGATGCTGAAGTCCGTACAGAGGGAGCTGAGGAGGAAGATCAGAGAAGGCAAGGACAGCTTCAGGAAGAAGATGGAGGACAAGCTGCAACAGAGCGACATCGGCGGGGTCTGGAGAAACCTTAAAACCATCTCTGGGCTCCAGAATACCTCCCCCCAGGCCACGGGGGGCAGGGAGTGGGCGAACAATCTGAACCTGTTCTTTAATAGGTTTGACCAACCGCCCTCCCCCCCGACTGCACAACAACCACTGCTGCCTCTAAAGACATCGAGTCCTGCTGCCCACCTCCCACTCCACCAACACCCCCCCCACTCCCAACACACAGCCCCCCGACATGACCCTCACTAAGACCCAGGTGAGGACGGAGCTGAGGAAGATCAAGGCGAGGAAGGCGTCGGGACCGGACAGCATCAGCGCAAAGCTCCTCAAGTCCTGTCAACACTCCTTAGCTCATGTCAACATGTGAAGTAGATGATTGTTGTAATTTTATAACTGCAACAATCACAAAGTCTATAGAAAAATTTTCAAAGCAAATTAAAAGTAGACAACAGAAGATTAGCCTACCATGGTTAAATAATGAAATAAGAAAACTTATGAAGAGGCGAGGCTATGCACTGAAAACATCACTAACCTCCAAACTACAAAATGATCACCTTGTGTACAAAAGTTTAAGAAATAAAGTGGTACATGAGCTGCGAAAATCAAAAATATCTTATTACAATAAACTGATAGATCATGCAAAGGGTAACAACAGTTCCCTATGGAGGCATTTAAATAACTTAACTAATAAAAAAAACGATCAGAAGGGGGTAAAGGAACTTAGAATCAATGACAAGACCGTCAGTGACAAGGCTACTTTGGCAAATGAATTTAATTCACACTTTGTGGGCTCTGTGGAAGACTTAACAAAAATTTTTGTGCTGCCAAATGTGCTCAACAACACAAATTCCATACTTCCAACAGATACTTTTCACATCGATGAGGTAAATGAGAAGTTAATTGCTGGTATTGTTAAAACACTGTCAAACTCAAAAACTAATGATATCTACAATATGAGCACCTCCTTTCTCAAAATGCACAGCAAAATATTAATCAAACCACTGACTCATCTCATTAATCTCTCCATTAGGTCTAGTACATTTCCATCTGGCTGGAAAAAAGCTGTCGTCATACCAGTTCATAAATCAGGCAGTAAAGACGATATATGCAATTACCGCCCAATCTCTATTTTACCAGTCCTATCTAAGGTTCTTGAAAAAGTTGTAGCTACACAGCTGATAGACTACTTACAAGACAGTCAACTTCTTCATCCACATCAATTTGGTTTTAGACCAGGATACTCAACAGAAACAGCAAATTGTTGCCTTATTGAAAACGTCAAACAGTCCTTGGACAAGGGTAATGTGGTAGGAGCTGTTTTTCTAGATCTCAAAAAGGCTTTCGATACTGTAAACCACAGTTTGCTTTTATCCAAAATGGTATCTTTTAACTTCTCCCCAAATACATTAGAATGGTTTGCATCTTATCTCCAGAATAGAGAACAGTGTGTAAAAGTTCACCAGGATAAATCCTCATTTTTAAACAACCGCATGGGTATCCCACAAGGGTCCATTCTTGGTCCTTTACTTTTCAGCATTTTTATTAATGACTTGCCGTTACACTGCTCAGCTGCAACATGCCAACTTTATGCAGATGATGCAGTTATTTACACAGCTGCCAAGACTCCAGCACAGGCTGCAGATGTACTGTCTACAAGTATGGTTGATGTCCAAGAGTGGCTCCTCAAGAACCATCTATTGCTGAACCTTCAGAAAACAGTCTCAATGTGCTTTTCAATCAAAAAATGTAACCTGCAACATTTTAAAGTTAATATACATGATCATGACATCAGTTTAGCTACAGAATTCAAATACCTTGGCATTGTACTAGATCCTCAACTCAAATTTAATCTTCATATAAAGAAAATTTCAAAAACAGTAAAAAAAAATCTGAACTGCTTTAAATTAATTAGATATTACATACCTTACGAAGCAGCTGCACTGTATATGCATTCTATGGTTTTTTCTCATATATCATACTGTTTGACAGTCTGGGCTCAAGCAGCCCCTTCCACAATAAGACATATAGGTTCATTATATAATCAAACCCTAAAAATCTTGGACAAAAAGCCCATTAGGTGGCATCACTGTAATGTTTTAAAAAAATACAACCTATTGAGTTTTGAGAGCTTCATTGACCTCTGTCTTCTGAAATTAACGTTCAAATGTTTCCATAAATCAGCACCCGAGCCACTTGCTGGTTTCGTCCAAAGACAGGACAGCAGCAGAGCCACCAGGAGTTCTGTTAACAATAACTGTAAAATATTCCACCGCAGAACCACATTTGGACAAACAGCTTTCTCTATAAAGGGCAGTCACATCTGGAACACAATGCCAAATGAAATTAAAATAATAACGGACTTTAAAACATTCACTAAAAATGTTAAAAACTGGCTGAAAAATAAACAAGAATGTACTCATGTATGAATTATTTGTCTGCAAAGTGAGAGTGAATGAAGGGAAGGAATAAATGTGTTTGTTTATAGTGAGTGACGGAGGGAGGAAGGCCTGAAATAGGCAAATGTGAGTTATGTTATATGTGTTAAATGTGAGTCAGGCTGTTATATTTGTGTATTTATAATATTTATAATATTTATGTTAAATGTGAGTCAGGCTGTTATATTTGTGTATTTATAATATTTATAATATTTATAATTGTGTATTTATAATTTTTCTGCATTGATGTATGTGGTTATTGTGTATATTTTTTATCTTGATTCTTTTTTCTAAAGCCCATCCAGGGGCAAGAGTTGCAAATTAGCTGATAGCTATACACTCTATGTGCAACACATCAGATTGATTGTCTTTGATTAATTGTCTATGTTTATTGCACTGTCCCTGTCAAATAAACTAATCTACTACTACTACTACTACTGTGCAGACCAGTTGTGTGGGATTGTGGAGCACATCTTCAACCTGAGCCTGAAGCTGGGGAGGGTACCACAGCTGTGGAAAACATCTTGTGTGGTACCTGTACCAAAGACTTCCCACCCCAAAGACCTGAACAGCTACAGACCAGTGGCCCTGACGTCTCACATGATGAAGACCCTGGAGAGACTGCTCCTTGCTCACCTCCGCCCCCTGGTGGGACCAGCGATGGATCCACTCCAGTTCGCCTACCAGCATGGCATTGGGGTGGAGGATGCAGTGATCTTCCTCCTTCACCGTTCTCTGTCCCACCTGGAGAAGCCCGGGAATGCGGTGAGGATCATGTTCTTTGACTTCTCCAGTGCTTTCAACACCATCCAACCGATGATCCTGAAGGACAAGCTGCTGTGCGCAGGGGTGGACCAGCACCTGTCATCATGGATCCTGGACTACCTCACTAACCGGCCACAATTTGTGAGAACCTGGGACTGTGTGTCCGACACGAACATCCGTAGCACGGGGGCCCCCCCAGGGAACGGTTTTGGCTCCCTTCCTGTTCACCCTTTATACTGCGGACTTCTCACACAACACAATACACTGCCATCTACAGAAGTTCTCTGACGACTCTGCGATCATCGGCCTCATCTCCAACGGAGATGAAGCTGAGTACAGAGGACTTATCCAGGACTTCGTGGACTGGTGCCATCGGAACTGCCTCCAGATCAATGCGAGGAAAACTAAGGAGCTGGTGGTGGACTGCCGCAGGCAAGGACAACCCCTCACAGCACCAGTAAACATCCAGGGAACAGACATTGAGATGGTGACATCCTACAAGTACCTGGGTGTTCATCTGAACAATAAACTAGACTGGTCACACAATACTGACGCACTCTACAAGAAGGGACAGCGCAGGCTGTTCCTACTGAGGAGACTCAGGTCTTTTGGTGTACAAGGGGCACTGCTGAAGACATTCTACGACACGGTGGTGGCATCAGCCATCACTTTTGGAGTGGTCTGCTGGGGCAGTGGCATTACAGCAGCCAATAGGAAGAGACTGAACAAACTGATCAGAAAGCTAGCTCTGTCCTGGGGCAACGCCTTGACCCAGTGGAGGGGATAGGAGAGAGAAGGATGGTGGCTAAACTGTCATCTCTGCTGGAGTCTGAGTCCCACCCTATGCAGGACATACTGAACGCACTGAGGAGCTCATTTAGCAGCAGACTACATCATCCTAGGTGCGCAACCGAGAGGTTTCGCAGGTCCTTCCTACCTACGGCTGTCAGACTGTATAACCTAAGCAGAGCTGCTCGCAGAGATAGCAAAAAAGCGTGACTAACTTTTTGAATACCTTTATTGAATGCAAAAGACGCAATAGACCTACACAATGGTCCCCTCCAGTATACAACTAGGACAATATTGGTCACTATGGAGGGTGATTCATACTATGGAGGATAACTAAGTAGACGGTTATGCTGTTTATTCCATCTAGCTACAATGCTCCGCACTGTGTGTATATATATTTATATATTTATATGTACATATGTATATTCGCTGCTCTTGTTTTTCTTTCTTCTTGATTGTTGCTCTGAGTGTTGCTATCCCTGTGCTGTTGCAATCCTGGAATTTCCCCATTGTGGGACTAATAAAGGCTTATCTTATCTTATCTTATCTTATCTTAAACACAGAACACACAAACGAGATAATGACAAGGTGGGAGTGCCTGGAACAGGTGCGGAGTTCATGCCACGACGAAACAAAATGTAAACACTGAGAGCAAAATAGAACAGGAATCTAAAAATACTGACAGAATCATCATCATAATAATAAGGACATGAAAACATAATAAAACATCTGACAAAGAACACATCCCAAACACACACAAAAAAATAAACGCCATACTGGAAAAATGCAGGAAATACTCAGGAATGAATAAAAAGCCTGAGCACGGTGACAAACCGCGCTCAGCTTCATGACACATACAGCAGCAGGTGTATTAAGCCTGCTTCATGCTACACCTCTGCTGTCCGCGTACACGTAACCGGAAACCTCGTGTGACGAAATTTACGTCATTGTCTCCACTCCGCTAGTGTCATCAGTGCTCGATCGCGGACGACTGCGTGCAGCCCAAATTTTGTGACCACGCCAGTGTATCAGTTGTAAATTAGAATCTTTAGTCATCTTAAAAGTGTTTAAGTATTATTTGTGTTCAGAAACTTCCATCTTTATTAACTGATAGGTCTGTCTCCCATTTTAATTTTGGAAGCGATACTGACTCATCCAGCTTTGATAATAGTCTGTGTATTTTTATATCAATTTAGGGGAACAAAGTGTCACAAACCCCTGTGCGCCATAACACGGCGCACAGGGGACAGAATGAAAAACCCAATCGCAGGAGTAGAGAGTGCCATGTTTATTTAAGTTCACCACAAAAATACAGCTCAGTTCAACCACAAGGTACAGAATGATGAGATGATGGAATAAAGGCCACCAGACATACAAGGCGCTTGCCGAATGCGCTACAGCCTGGTGTATATGGAGCCTAGTGCTGCAGGGCTGCGTTACGCACAAAACGGGAAAGGCGATCAGCCTAGTGCTGCAGGGCTACAAACAGCACGGGAAGGAAAGGCGAAAAAACACTTACAAGGCTGGAGCTAATCCGGGGCGAACCGTGCAGTCTAGAGGATGGGGTGGGATGCAGGGCCAGCCGAAATACCAACGGAATAAACAGGTTTGCAGTGACAGGCTGGAAAACAACACAGGCAATGGAACATATATGGGGAGAACTAGCTGCTGCGTATAGAGGCAGATGCCCCGATAATCTCCCTCCTCAGAAGTAGCGAACATATACTGCTGAAGCTAACGAGGAAAGAGATTGCTGGTGCGAGAATGCATGGGCAGAACTGATTGGCACCAGGTGTGTGAGAAAGCACGTAAGAGCGTGTGAATGGGAATGAATGAAGCATGTGCGTGTGGTGTGTGTATGTGTGTGAACACCGTGACAGTGCAGCTGGCGCCCCCTCCTCCACATGGGAGGAGGGGGCGTGCCAGAGCTGTCAGGAGGAAAACTAGGCCAAAGCATAACAATAAGTCAGAATCGGGTTTGGCCTCCAAACCTGGATTCATGACATAAAGATTTAGAAACTTTGTCACCTTGACTGGTACCTCTAAATCTGTCTGGTTGAAAATGAATCTTGTTTTTATTATGGATTTAAGCTGTTGGTGTTCAATTATTTTTTTTATTTTTTTTTTATCACTGATGTTATACTGTGACAAAAGTTCCTGGAAGTGGATAAAGTTTCCCACCTTGAATAAGATGTTCTTAGTTTTTTATTCCTTTCTCACACCATAGTGGAAAGTTTAACATCCTCTTTTGTTGTAGGATATCAGGATTATTCCAAATGGGCGAGAGTTTACAAGGGACAAGTGAAGACCCCGCTGTTTTTTAAAAATCCAAGCAATTCTAAGTTAATGGAAGTTTTTTTTGTGTGTGTGTATAAAAAAAAGCCACAATATACTATTTTGGCCAATCCTCATTTGTTTTTGAGGTGGTTTTACAGCCACCGAAATGCGTCTTTAAACAAAACAGACTTACAGTAAATATTCCTTTGTAAGGAATAAAAATTCTGTGACAGCAGTGTTAACATCGGTGAGTAAATGAGTGCAGTGTGTGTGTGTGTGTGCACTGTATAACCTTAAAGGTTATACAGTATACACTGTATACAGTACACACACTGTGGAAAGTGATGGAAGGCTAAGATCCGCTGTGTCTATTAAAGTTTTATCAGAAGTCTTGAAACATGCAGCTAACGCAAGCAGTAGCATGTGAACACAGAAGCCCAGAAATAAAAATGCAGCGGACTTGTTTGGCTAAAAGTTGAAATATTGCTGTAGTAAACCCAATATAGGCCAGTACCAGCACTTCTACATTTTACTCAAGCATGTGTGACTTTTCCCTATATATAAATAAACAGAGTCTCATGAGCTGCCAATACTCTGTCCTGTCCACTCCAAGTCAGAGTTTGCTTTTGTGATTATTAATCTCAACCACACAGCAGCTGTGGCGCAGGTGTAGTGTGACCGACTACTGATTGGAGGGTCATGGGTTGATTCCCGCTCTGTCTGCAGTCTGCATGTTGAAGTGTCCTTGAGCAAGACACTGAACCCCCAGTTGCTCCTGGTGGCCAGGCTAGCGCCTGTGTGTGTGTGTGGCAGCTCTGCTGCCATCAGTGTGTGAATGTGTGCGTGAATGGGTGGATAGCAGGATCTGTAAAGCGCTTTGGTCATTCAGAGATGTGAAAAAGCGCTATATAAGTGAACACCATTTACCAAAACGTGTATTCAAGTAAAGGTGGTTTTATTTTATGAAACGTTACACTATAGCACTGGGTTCAGGTAATATAGAGCAAAGTGGGAGGTGAGCTCCCTTAAACATAACCTGAGCTCCCAAGAAAGCAGTAATACATTTGTGGGTATCTCTATTGTATTATAACCAAGTCTTATGCTGTTAGCCTGATGTGTGACCAAACCATTATCACAGACCCAGACAAATCCCAGTAAGAAGTCAAACCTGCTCAAGCAGCTTTTTATTGTTATTGTATTTATTTATTTTTTCTTTCAGCTGCTTCCTTTCAGGGTTGCCGCAGTGTATCATCACCTGATATCACATGTCGATTTTGCACGGATTTTTTTATGCCAGATGCCCTTCCTGACACAACCCTTCCCATTTATCCGGGCTTGGGACTGGCACAGGGAGAACACTGGCATGTGCACCCTGTGGCTGGGTAACCAGCTTTTCTTCCCTCATCTCATTATGCTGACCACCAAGCTAGAAGGCGGAAAGTACCGGGTTTTTTTTAATATCGTCTTTGGTATGACCCAGCCGGGGCTTGAACCCACAACCTTCCGGATGTGGGGTGGATGCTCTACCTCTAGGCTACCACTCCGGTTCAAACCTGCTCAAGTATCAGACCACCAAAAACGGTGTAAGGTTTTCTTGTATATTTGAGACTTTATTTATTTGTCAGATTTCACTCTTAAATTAGAAATACTTTTCTTGTAAAATTGTGATTTTTTTATCATAATTTTTTTCTCATAAATTTGTGACTGATTTATAATAAATGTGATATTTTTTCCTTACAACTCCCATCTCCGGAAAAACTTCAACCACATTCCGAGGGAGTCTGGAGACATGGAGTCTGAATGGGCCATGTTCTCCACCTCTGTTGTTGAAGCGGCGGCCCAGAGCTGCGGCCGCAAGGTGGTCGGTGCATCTCGTGGTGGCAACCCCCGAACCAAGTGGTGGACACCAGTGGTGAGGGGGGCCATTAAGCTGAAGAAGGAGTCCTATCAAGCTTGGTTGGCTTGTGGGACTCCCGAAGCAGCTGAGGTGTACCGGCAGGCCAAGAGGAGTGCAGCTCGGGTGGTTGCTGAAGCAAAAACCCGGGTATGGGAGGAGTTCGATGAGGCCATGGAACAAGACTTTCAGTCGGCCTCAAAGAGATTCTGGCAAACTGTCCGGCGGCTCAGGAGGGGAAAGCACCTCTCCGTCCACACTGTGTATGGTACGGATGGGACACTGTTGACTTCGACTGGGGATATCGTCGGGCGGTGGGAGGAATACTTCGAGGATCTCCTCAATCCGACTGATACGCCTTCCACAGAGGAAGCAGGGTTTGGGGACGAGGGGGATGACTCGCTTATCACAGGGGCTGAGGTTGCCAAGGTGGTTAAAAATCTCCTTGGTGGTCGGGCCCCGGGGGCGGACGAGATTCGCCCTGAGTACCTCAAGGCCCTGGATGTTGTTGGGTTGTCATGGTTGACACGCCTCTGCAACATTGCGTGGAGGTCGGGGGCAGTGCCTTTGGCATGGCAAACCGGGGTGGTGGTTCCTCTCTTCAAAAAAGGGGACCGGAGGGTGTGCTCCAACTTTAGAGGGATCACACTCCTCAGCCTCCCTGGGAAGGTCTATGCCAAGGTACTGGAGAGGAGAGTCCGGCCATTGGTCAAACCTCGGATTCAGGAGGAGCAATGTGGTTTTCGTCCTGGCCGTGGCACATCGGACCAGCTCTTTACCCTCTCGAGAATTCTTGAGGGTTCGTGGGAGTTTGCCCGACCAGTTTACATGTGTTTTGTGGACTTGGAGAAGGCATTTGACCGCGTCCCTCGTGGATTTTTGTGGGGGGTGCTTCGGGAGTATGGGGTATCGGGCTTGTTGTTACGAGCTATTCGGTCTCTGTACGACCATTGTGAGAGTTTGGTTCGTATTGCCAACACTCGGTCGGAGTCATTCCCAGTGAGAGTTGGACTCCACCAGGGCTGCCCTTTGTCATGATCCTGTTCATAATTTTTATGGACAGGATTTCTAGGCGCAGCCAGGGAATGGAGGGTGTCATGCTTGGTGACCACAGGATCTCATATCTGTTGTTTGCAGATGATGTTGTCCTGTTGGCTTCATCCAGCAATGACCTACAGCTCTTGCTGGGACGGTTTGCCGCTGAGTGTGAAGTGGCTGGGATGAGAATCAGCACCTCCAAGTCTGAGTCCATGGTCCTCAGCCGGAAAAAGGTGGATTGTCCTCTCTGGGTTGGGGACAGGCTCCTGCCCCAAGTGGAGGAGTTTAAGTATCTTGGGGTCTTGTTCACGAGTGAGGGGAAAATGGAGCGAGAGATTGACAGACGGATTGGAGCAGCATCTGCAGTGATGCGGACGTTGTACCAGTCTGTTGTGGTGAAGAGGGAGCTTAGTTCTAAGGCAAAGCTGTCGATTTACCAGTCAATCTATGTTCCTACTCTCACCTATGGTCATGAGCTTTGGGTAATGACCGAAAGAACAAGATCGCGGATACAAGCGGCTGAAATGAGCTTTCTCCATAGGATTGCTGGACTCACCCTCAGAGATAGGGTGAGGAGCTCAGTCATCCGGGAGAGGCTCAGAGTAGAACCGCTGCTCCTCCACATTGAAAGGAATCAGTTGAGGTGGTATGGGCATCTGATTAGGATGCCTCCTGGACGCATCCCACTTGAGGTGTTTCAGGCACGACCCACTGGGAGGAGACCCCGGGGCAGACCCAGGACTCGGTGGACAGACTATGTCTCCCAGCTGTTCTGTGAGCGCCTTGGTGTCCCCTCTGAAGAGCTGGAGCAGGTGGCTGGGGAGAGGGAAGTCTTGGCTTCTCTGCTTGAACTGCTGCCTCCGCGACCCGGACCTCTGGAAAAGCGGTAGAAGATGGATGGATGGATGGATTTTTTCCTTACAAATTTGGCTTTTTATGATATACTTGCAATTTTTTCCCCTCATAAATTTGTGGTGTTTTTCCTCATTCTTTTGCAGCTTTTTATTTTTGTAAATTTGCAGTTTATTTCCTTTGAGATTTTTCTCTTAAATGTGTTGATCTGAAAATAACACTCCCTGAAAATAAAATACAAAATACACACATGTACCTATTAATATGGTTTAAATTGTATCATATAATGAAGCAGTGGACAGCAGTAAATTAAATAGTTACTGATCCAGAATAAAAGAATAATGACTTCTATTCTGGTTTAAATGAACTAAAATGAATTCATTAAACTGAGAAAGGTTATTTCTGTCAGCTGTCTATTATTTTCTCCAGTCATTTCTGTTAAGAAGTTAATACTGTCTAAACAAACTTGTTTCTGACTAGTTACAAATCAGTGAAACCAAAAGTACCAGAGTACCACCAAATGTACTTAAGTAAAAGTAGTTTTTTCTTGACAAATGGATTTCAGTAAAAGTACAGTATTTTTTCTCAGAACTGCCTCAGCAGTAAGGATTTTTTTTTTCTTTCTACAGCATGATTTGATGTTTGTTTTAAACTATGATGATCTTTTTGATGCAATAATGGAATAATGGACTATTTCATTATGTGATGCTGATCCTGTTAGTGACGTGTGAACAAGGAGTGAATGAAGCAATGTCTGCACATTTCACCCCAAACTGCTGTGGAAATGACACTGAAGAAGCTCCACATTCTTAACATTCCACATGACTAAAAAACAGAGAATTTAACTTTTAATCTTTCATTGAAATTGATAATTGAAACTGATAAAGGAAGTATTGAGAAACTTTAATAGTAATCTACTCATGATAAAAATATGATATCCAGCCGTAGTTCACAACTTGTGACTTAATGGATGGTGTTGTCAATTAGCAGCAGAATCATTTGTAGCTCTGCATCCAGCAGATGGGACAAAGCAGTCACAGTTTAAGGTATTTCCTCGAATGGTCTGTGACAGGAAGAGGACCTTCAACAGGACATGGTACACACAGTATGGCCAGTGTTAGCCAGTGTTACTGAAACCTGGTCACAAGTGTTAAACCCATGTGGGACCCACATGGGTTTGAAGCAGCTAAGCAGATTACCTGCTTACCTACATCACAGGTAAAGTCCAGCAAACACAGATGGGGCCAACATGGAACCCGTGGACAAACCCATATGGGACCCTATAGTAAGGCCCGCATTCAGTAAGGACCCTGAACACTGAACTGCAAAAGAAGATTCAAGCAATGGAAATGAGATGCTTCAGAAAAATTCTTGGCATCTCATACACAGAGCACGTCACCAATGAGGAAGTCTGTAAGACAGTCACCCAGCACGTGAGTCACTTTGAAGATCTCCTGACCACAGTCAAGAAGAGGAAGCTGAGATGATACAGACTTGTGACAAGATCAGATGGACCTTCCAAGATGATCCTCCAAGGAACAGTACAGCTAAAGTGAAGCTGGGGTAGACAGAAGAAACAGTGGTCAGACAACGTAGCTGAGTGGACAGGGAAAGACTTTTCCACAATGTTATGTAAATGTTATGTGGCTGTATGCCTATTGAATTTTTAAGATTTAGCTGATGTTATGTTTTATATATCATGTCTGAATGTTTTTATGTGGCAACGGGATGTAGCACTGAGCCCAAGACAAATTTCCCTTCAGGGACAATAAAGTTTATTCTATTCTATTCAACCTAAGCAATCGCCCATGACCACCAGAGGTGGAGGAAGCTGGTGCGACACTCATCACCGCAGTGCCCCAACGACCCTAGCAAGGGTTAAGGAACTAAGGCAAGACAAGACAAGGCCCAGACGGGCATGCTGTCTGGGTGAACTCGGGGAGAGTTATCTTGTGGCTGCCTTGGCAAACCCAGCGGAGAAGTTCTGAGGCAGTTCACTGCTCACAGAGGGGGAGAAAATGGGAATTCCTATTTACAGGCTGCATAAACCAGGGCAACACAAATGACTACTTCTCTGGGAATGCAATTGATACAATCAATTGACTGGTGAAAAGGCTATTTATAATAAGTGGCATTAGACTGCAAGATTTAGTTCTCTCACTTTGCTTTTCATGCTGCTGTCATATAATTTAAAAGATCACTTCTTCATGAATACCTCTTAGTAAAAAAAAATGAATAAAAGTGATTGTTTTCTATCGTATGAACAACAAGCTTTTCTTCTGACCCACAAGGCATCACTATGCAAAAAAAAAAAAAGAAATCGGAGAAAAAATACCATCCACTTTCACATCTCTTTGAGACTGTCATCCCAAACCAAAAACTATTTTCTTGCTGCCAGTCATGCAGGGATAGCACTTCAAGGTCTGCCAAGGTTGAAAGCAAAAAATGCCGCAGGTCTAAGGAGAGTTTTCCGCGCTTCTTTGTTATTTCACGATTACAAATGGGCAGATCAGCACTGCATGCAGAAATCACACACCGCTTACTTGGAGAAAAGGTCACCGGAGCAGAGTGTGATGTGCACAGAAGTGACAATGATATCAAGCTAAGTAATGAAATTTATGGAAGGAACTGACAGCAAAGGGGTGAGGTTGGTGAAACGACTATTGTTTATGTCATGTTGTGTAAAAGGACTGTTGTGTGCAAGTTGTGTAAGGATTTTACAAACCCTGGAGCCAAATATTTTCCCCCTCACATCAGTGCTGCTGCTGGTGCTGCAGTAGTCTCTCAGCACTTTGCACTTTTTGGTTTCAATGCAACAAGCAGCTTTTAAAACCTTAATTTCTGCAAGCTTCAAATTGAAAAAAAACCCACAAAAAACCAGTCACTTGAAAATGTAGGTCGTACATGACAATCTTTGCAAATTCAGATCATTAATCCTTTGTTGTGATGTGGAGGCTGCCTTTGTGGTTGTGTCAAAATGCATAATTAATTAGCGGCATTGAAGCTCTGGAGGAAATTCTGACTAATGAGGGACAAAGAATGTGTGAACAGTTTTGGAGTGAAGTGGTGAAGAAAAGGAGAAAGGTGAATGTGATGGTGCAGTGAGCAACAATTTATTCGCGAGCCAATGTCCTCCTCCTTAGTCTCCTTGGCAGTGAGAAAAGAAAGTCAAGCAGCGTGACGAGATTACATGGTTGGAAGGATTTACTCTTCACACTTGAAAAACTGTAGCTCAAATATGCAGGTACGCAAAATAAATTCCAGATCAAGGAAAGGAAGGAAAGAAAGAGGAAAACAAATGTTCTCTCCCATGAAGAACATCGCCATCCAAATGTGCAACAGGAAAACATACAGTGGTGTGAAAAAGTGTTTGCCCCCTTCCTGATTTCTCTTTTTTTTGTATGTTTGTCACACTTCAATGTTTCAGATCATCAAACAAATTTAAATATTGGACAAAGATAACACAAGTAAACACAAAATGCAGTTTTTAAATGAAGGTGTTTATTATTGGGGGGGGGGGGGGATTCCAAACCTACATGGCCCTGTGCGAAAAAGTGATTGCCCCCTAAACCTAATAGTTGGTTGGGCCACCCTTAGCAGCAACAACTGCTGGCAATGAGTCTATTACAGCACTGTGGAGGAATTTTGGCCCACTCATCTTTGCAGAATTATTGTAATTCAGCCACATTGGAGGGTTTTCAAGCATGAACACCCTTTTTAAGGTCATGAGTGGTGTAGCCAGGAGGGGGGCTGAACCTCAACCACCACCACCATTCTGAACGGCCAGGGCGTTCGCCCAGGCCAAAGCTTTAGCTTCAGCCCTCTGTCAACTACAGCCCCTTGTCAACTACAGATTTCTTACCATTTTCCCCCTCAGCCCCCCCCTTCCCCCCTGGCTACGCCCCTGACTGTCAGCATCTCAATTGGATTCAGGTCAGAACTTTGACTAGGCTACTCCAAAGTCTTCATTTTGTTTTTGTTAAGCCATTCAGAGGTGGACTTGCTGGTGTGTTTTGGATCATTGTCCTGCTGCAGAACCCAAGTGTCCTTCAGTTTGAGTTCACGAACAGATGGCCAGACGTTCTCCTTCAGGATTTTTTGGTAGACA
Organism: Pholidichthys leucotaenia; assembly: GCA_020510985.1. Taxonomy (NCBI): domain Eukaryota; kingdom Metazoa; phylum Chordata; class Actinopteri; order Cichliformes; family Pholidichthyidae; genus Pholidichthys; species Pholidichthys leucotaenia. Next base: position 193,133,883 of record CM035839.1, on the reverse strand, counting down.
GCAGAATTCATGGTTCGATTTACCACCTTCCAGGTCCTGAAACAGCAAAACAGCCCCACACCATCACACTACCACCACCACATTTTACTGTTGGTATGATGTTCCTTTTCTGAAATGCTGTGTTACTTTTACGCCAGATGTAATGGGACACGCACCTTTGGTAAAGTTCAACTTTTGTCTCATCAGTCCACAGAGTATTTTCCCAAAAGTCTTGGGGCTCATCAAGATATTTTCTGGCAAAACTGAGATGAGCCTTGATGTTCTTTTTGCTCAGTAGTGGTTTTCGTCTTGGAACTCTGCCATGCAGGCCATTTTTGCCCATGGTGGAATCATGAACACTGACCTTTACTGAGGCAAGTGAGGCCTGCAGGACTTTGGATGTTGTTGTGGGGTCTTTTGTGACCTCTTGGACGAATCGTAGCTACGCTCTTGAGGTAATTTTGGTTGGCTAGCCACTCCTGGGAAGGTTCACCACTGTTCCATGTTTTCGCCATTTGTGGATAATGGCTCTCTCACTGTGATTTGCTGGAGTCCCAAAGCTTTAGAAATGGCTTTATACCTTTTCCAGACTGATAGATCTCAATTACTTTGTTTCTCATTTGTTCCTGAATTTCTTTGGATCACAGCATGATGTCTAGCTTTTGAGGATCTTTTGGTCTATTCCACTTTGTCAGGCAGGTCTTATTTAAGTGATTTCTTGATTGAGAACAGGTGTGGCAGTCATCAGGCCTGGGTGTAGCTAGAGAAATTGAACTCAGCTTTCCAAAGATGTGATACTGTCATGGCGGCCTCTGGGCCGTCATCTGTCTCATCAGTCCCAGCTGCGCACAGACCAACAGGTGCCAATCAGCGGCTGTTAAAAGCCAGTGTTGCTGACAGCCCGGCACGGAGTCGTCTGTCTTCCTCATCGGAGCATGAGCCAGAACTTCGTTCTCAAGTTCAGCCAAGAACATCTCGTCAGGATCAGCCACGTAAGAAAACTATCTGCTATTCTACTCCTTGCCTTTACCCCTGCGCACAGGTGGACCTCCCAGGCGGCGGACCAACTTCCCCAGCCGACAGGGCGTTGCCACCTCTACCACGTAGCTCCTCACTACTACCACAGCTACGGGTACGTCTAACACCACAACTACAGGAACTGTTATTGTTACAGCTACAGGAGCTGTCATCGTCACGGTCACTGGTATCACCACCATCTCAGCTACAAGAACTATCATCATCACAGCGACAGGTGCATTCACCACCACAGCCACGAGCACATTCACCACCACGCTGCACGGCCGCTGGAAGTCAGCAGAACGCTACCTGTGGAACGCCCAAGTAAGCCTCACCATCTACAATTACTCGCTAGTGCTGAACAGCTGTAATTGTTTCTGCTTGTGTGTTACAGGGTTGCCAGGTCACCATCCGGACTGCTCAGTTCCAGTGACCAAACTTCTATTCTTGCACTCACACACGCACTACACTCTCTCACGTTACAATAAAAGAATAATTGTCTATATCTACTCGTGTCAGTGTCTGTCTCCTGGGTCCAGAACATGTCAGTACGACTCCGTCACGTTGACCCAGCAGACAGTACACTGCCGCGCAAACTGAACACACTTAGCGCTCGGGTGGATATGTTATCACACCAGCAGACAGTTATTCTCAATCAACTGACCCAAATAAACAGTCGGCTGGATCGTCTGGAGGGACACCAGACGTTCTCCCCGACCGCAAGTGTTTCAGCCCCTGCAGGCTTAGCGTCAGGTCAAATTAACACCTCATCGACCCCTCGCCTCACCCCTGTTCCCACACTGGCCCGGTTCAGCGGGAAACTCGGGGAAGCCCGAGGGTTCATTTTACAATGTGAATCAGTCTTTCTCCGCGTTCCGGGAGACTTCGCCATAGACTCAAGTAAGATTGGTTATATCATCAATTTGTTGGGGGGAAGAGCTTTAGATTGGGCATATTCCATAATGGCTATACCAAGCTACCCCATGTTAACTTACCAGGAGTCTGTGGCGGAGTTCATGTCTGTGTTTGATCATACAGATAGGGGTGAGGTGTTGACAGAACGGCTGTTGAGTCTGCAGCAGGGCAACAGATCAGCTGCTGATTACGCTATTGACTTCCGGGTCCTGGCTGCAGAGATTGGGTGGGGGGAGCCATCACTTTGTGGTATCTTCCTTCGCAGTCTCAACGACGAGTTAAAGGATGAATTAGCGGCACAGGACAAACCGGACAACTTACGTGAATTAATTGCCCTTACTGTTAGCCTAGATAGTAGATTAAGGGAGTGGGCGGCCGAACGGCGAGTTACTTCCCGTTCAGTTAAACCCTGCCCCCGCGTCACTAGCTCTCCTCTGCTCACTCTACCCGCGTCAGAGGAATCCCCGGATCAAGAGGCTATGGTGATAGGGCAGTCTAAAGTGTCAGCGGCTGAGAGACAGCGCCGCAGGGATCTTGGCCTTTGTTTCTACTGTGGGAAAGAGTCACATGGGGTTTTGGAATGTCCCAGTCGGTTAAAAGGGAAGGTCCGTGGATCGCAGTAGGGGGATTCACGGGCAAGAACTTAGAAAAACCCCTCACTAGTTGCTGCTTACCCATCAGATTGATCCACGCACATACAGAACACTCCACATTGGCATTAATAGACTCAGGAGCTGAGCAGAATTTTGTTTCCTGGGACCTGGCAACCCGGATGGGCCTCAGCTGTCAGACTCTGGATCCCCCTGTCAATCTCATCACCCTGTCCAAGGCGTCACTGACCACCGTCGCCTATCAGACGGCCCCAGTTTCTGTGATTGTGTCAGGTAACCACAGGGAGGTGATTAGGTTCCTGGTTCTACCCGTCTCTTCCTCGCCCGTCATCCTGGGGTACCCCTGGCTTCGGCTGCATAATCCCACCATTGACTGGCAAGCGGGGAGTATTTCAGCGTGGAGTACATTCTGTTTGAGTGCCTGCCTCCAATCTGCGGCGTGCGCCCCATCCGTCAAGGTGCCTCCACCCTCTTCGTCACCACCAGACCTGTCCAAGGTACCAGAGGTTTACCATGACTTGGGGTTAGTTTTCAGCAAGTCTCGGGCGTTGTCTCTACCCCCCCCCCCATCGCCCTTACGACTGTGCAATAAATCTGAAGGCTGGGGCCCCTCTTCCTGCTAGCCGCCTGTACAGCCTATCAGCCCCGGAGCGCGAGGCCATGGACACTTACATCAAGGAATCCCTGGCCTCTGGAATCATCCGCCCGTCGTCTTCGGCTGTGGGTGCCGGTTTCTTCTTCGTTGGGAAGAAGAACGGCTCATTACGCCCCTGCATCGACTTCCGGGGCCTCAACGAAATTACAGTAAAAGACAAGTACACTCTGCCCTTGATGAACACAGCCTTTGACTCCCTCCAGGGGGCATCCTGGTTTACCAAACTGGATCTCAGGAATGCTTATCACCTGGTGCGCATTAGAGAAGGTGACGAGTGGAAGACGGCGTTCCGGACCCCAAGCGGGCACTCCGAGTACCTGGTAATGCCGTTTGGGTTAACCAACGCTCCGGCCGTCTTCCAGCGGTTAATAAACGATGTTTTGCGGGACTTCCTGAACTCGTTTGTATTTGTATATCTCGATGACATACTTATCTTCTCTCGCACATTAGAAGAGCACCAGGTGCATGTCCGCAAAGTGCTACAGCGCCTCCTGGAGAACCAACTGTTCGTCAAGGCAGAAAAGTGTGAGTTCCACACTGACCAGACCTCTTTCCTAGGGTTCATTATAGCCCGGAACCAGGTGCTCCCCAACCCGGCCAAGGTCAAGGCAGTAGTGGATTGGCCCGCACCAACCTCTAGGAAGCAGCTTCAGGGATTCTTGGGCTTTGCTAATTTCTATCGGAGGTTTGTGCCCAACTTTGGAAATATTGCTCGCCCTCTGACTGCGCTCACCTCCCCAAAGACCCCGTTTTGCTTGAGTGAGGAGGCAGCCAGGGCATTTGAGAAATTGAAGGAGGAGTTTGCTTCTGCCCGTGTCCTAACCCAGGTGGACCCGAAGCTACAGTGCTTGGTGGAGGTGGACGCCTCTGATTCGGGGGTGGGAGCGGTGCTCTCTCAACGTTCTCCTGAAGACGGTGAGATCCGCCCATGTGCTTACTTCTCTCATCGCCTGTCACCAGCGGAGAGGAATTATAGCATAGGAGACAGGCAGCTGCTGGCAGTGAAGCTCGCCTTGGAGGAATGGAGACACTGGCTGGAGGGGGCTGCTCAGCCGTTCGTGGTATGGACCGATCACCGTAACCTGGAGTACCTCAGGACGGTGAAGTGCCTGAACGCACGCCAGGCTCGTTGGTCCCTTTTCTTCGGCCAGTTTAATTTTTCCATCACTTATCAGCCGGGAAGCAAGAACGGTAAGCCGGACGCCCTCTCGCGGCAGTTTGACGCACCATCCTCTGAGGATCAGGAAACTCCCATCCTGCCGCCCTCCTGTGTCGTGGGCGCCCTGTCCTGGGGTATTTGCAAGACAGTTCGTAGAGCACTGAGGACGGAGCCAGACCCGGGGGGGCCTGGGCCGCCTGTTTGTTCCACGCGCCATTCGGGGTCAAGTGATTGAGTGGGGTCACGCCTCCAAGTTCGCTTGTCATCCGGGGGTGGGTTGGACTGTGGACCTTCTCCAGAGGACGTTCTGGTGGCCAGGGCTGCGGAAGGACGTTGTGAGTTACATCCGGGCTTGCGCTCAGTGCGCCACTGGGAAGACGACATCATCCCCCCCGGCGGGCCTGTTACATCCGCTGCCAGTCCCTTCCCGCCCTTGGTCCCATGTTGCTATGGATTTTGTGACTGGTTTGCCCCCCTCAGATGGCTTCACCACAGTCTTGACTATAGTGGACCGTTTCTCGAAGGCAGCCCTCTTTGTGCCCCTTCGGGGTTTGCCTTCGGCTCAGGTAACAGCGGACCTCCTTGTCCAGCATGTGGTCCGTCTCCACGGCATCCCCGCCGACATAGTGTCGGACCGGAGACCACAGTTCGTCTTGCAGGTCTGGAAAGCGTTCTGCACAGCACTGGGAGCCACAGCTAGCCTCTCCTCAGGTTACCATCCTCAGAGTAATGGCCAGTGTGAGCGGGCTAACCAGGAGCTTGAGGCCGCGCTGCGTTGTGTCATCTCCTCCTGTTCATCCTCCTGGAGCAAGCATCTTCCTTGGATTGAGTACGCTCATAACACCACGATCTCTATGGCTACGGGCGTCTCCCTTTTCAAGGCATCATTTGGTTTTGATCCACCACTGTTTCCGGAGGAGGAGAGGGAGGTAGCGGTTCCATCTGTCCAAGCTCACATTAAGCACTGTCGGCGAGTTTGGCTCATCGCCCGCCGAGCCCTGTTAAAGACCACGAAACGCAACATCCAGGTGGCCAACCGGCATAGGAGACCCGCCCCGGACTACAAGGTGGGTCAGAAGGTTTGGTTGTCTACCTGGAATATTGGTGTACCGGCTGAGAAGCGCAAGCTTACCAAGTGCTTCATTGGCCCTTACACCATCTCTCGTATTGTTAATCCTGTGTCTGTGCGCCTGTCTCTCCCCTCTTCGATGCGCATCTGCCCCACCTTTCATGTCTCCCAGGTCAAACCGTACATCGCTGACCCCCTGTGCCGGCCTCCCGCGGCCCCCGCCCCCCCGAGGATGATCGATGGCCATCCGGCCTGGGGGGTGACTGCCATCCTGGACGTTCGCAGGCGAGGTCGTGGTCTTCAGTATTTGGTGGACTGGGAGGGCTTTGGACCGGAGGATCGTTCTTGGATTCGCCCAGTGTTGATCCTGGATAAGCAGTTGATCCACGATTTCCATCGGGCGAATCCAGGTAGAATTGGGCAGGTGCCTGGAGGCACTGCTAGAGGGGGGAGTACTGTCATGGCAGCCTCTGGGCCGTCATCTGTCTCATCAGTCCCAGCTGCGCACAGACCAACAGGTGCCAATCAGCGGCTGTTAAAAGCCAGTGTTGCTGACAGCCCGGCACGGAGTCGTCTGTCTTCCTCATCGGAGCATGAGCCAGAACTTTGTTCTCAAGTTCAGCCAAGAACATCTCGTCAGGATCAGCCACGTAAGAAAACTATCTGTTATTCTACTCCTTGCCTTTACCCCTGTGCACAGGTGGACCTCCCAGGCGGCGGACCAACTTCCCCAGCCGACGGGGCGTTGCCACCTCTACCACGTAGCTCCTCGCTACCACCACAGCTACGGGTACGTCTAACACCACAACTACAGGAACTGTTATTGTTACAGCTACAGGAGCTGTCATCGTCACGGTCACTGGTATCACCACCATCTCAGCTACAAGAACTATCATCATCACAGCGACAGGTGCATTCACCACCACAGCCACGAGCACATTCACCACCACGCTGCACGGCCGCTGGAAGTCAGCAGAACGCTACCTGTGGAACGCCCAAGTAAGCCTCACCATCTACAATTACTCGCTAGTGCTGAACAGCTGTAATTGTTTCTGCTTGTGTGTTACAGGGTTGCCAGGTTACCATCCGGACTGCTCAGTTCCAGTGACCAAACTTCTATTCTTGCACTCACACACGCACTACACTCTCTCACGTTACAATAAAAGAATAATTGTCTATATCTACTCGTGTCAGTGTCTGTCTCCTGGGTCCAGAACATGTCAGATACACCACAGTTAATTTATGTTTCAAGGGGGGTGGGGATCACTTTTTCACACAGGGCCACAAAGGTTTGGATTTTTTTTACCCTTAATAATAAACACCTTCATTTAAAAACTGCATTTTGTGTTTACTTGTGTTATCTTTGTCTAATATTTAAATTTGTTTGATGATCCGAAACATTTAAGTGACAAACATACAAAAAAATGAGAAATCAGGAAGGGGGCAAACACTTTTTCACACCACTGTATGTATATATTATATACAGATAAAAGATTTTTGTTGCAATACTAAAAAATGCTGCCAGTTGTCAGCCTGCTGGCATTAAGAGCACTAGCTGGGTGAATTTTAGTGCAAAGGGGGATGAAATTGAAATTCTCCCAGATTTGTAATAGATGCAACTATGGGATCAGTATGAAAAGCTTGCATTGTTTCATTCACAAATTATCACATTTACAAGGATTTTTGAGAGTCAACGTCTGACCTTGACCTAAGGTTACCCTAGTTTTACTTGTTCTATTAAAATAATCATGCATAGGGTTAAAGGAACCTTATTTCACTGTTTATGGGAATGTAGGAAAATCAGAATGTTTTGGGAAGAGGTAAGAAGAACAATTGAAAAAATAATGCCAAAACAAATTACATTGAACTCTAAACTGTATCTGTTGGGTCAGTATCCAGAAAAACATATAGTAACTTTAAAAACAGTGAAAGAACATTCATAGACCTCAGTTTGCTAAATCCCCCCCCCCCAAAAAAAAAAATGTATTGCACTACTGTGGAAAAAGACTCATAGACCAGATGTGGCACAGTGGTTAAGGCAGATGCTAACAGCCCTTCCTCTTGAAAAAATAACATACATATTGAAATCAAAAAAACGTGTTTAAGAATATATGGGGACCTTTTATTGAATATGTAAAGGACTTAAATTTAATGCCTGAAGAAGAAGGTGAATGATGTGTGTACACCATGCAGTTTCCTTGCTTGTGACTTTTATTTTCTTCTGCTTTGTTTTGCCAAATCATATCTTATTTAAGAAGTCCGACATTTCATTTGTATGGATTACCTAATTTAAACAAACGAGCACTGTTGTTAGTTTGTGTGTGTGCTTGTTGTTAATATACTGTGTACCTTTTGAAAAACTTCAACAAAATATTGCGGGGGAAAAAAAATAATGCATAGGGAATGTTAATCTTGACTTCTGACCTTTTGACCGCCAAACCAATAGTTCAAAATCAGGATTCCAAGGTGAACCGCTGTACCAAGTTTGGTGACCTTAGCTTTCTTTGTTCTTGAGATATAGTTGTTATGATATTTTGACATTGACTTTGACCTTATGATCCCTAAACAATAGTCATAGTTGAGGGTCACAGGATGACGTTATGTACAAAGTTTGGTGACCCTAGATTTCTTTGTTCTTGAGATATATTATATGACCTTTTCACCTTGATTTTTGACCTTGACCTCAAGGTCAGAGGCCACCCACATTCAAACTGGTCCAAGATTTTTCTTGGACCAGTTTGAATGGATCAATCTGAAAAGCCTACATCATTTTTTTCTCTAGTTACGGCAGTCACAAGATTTGGGGAAAAATTGACCCCGACCTTGACCTCAGGTCAGTGGTCACCCAAATTCGAACTCAACCAAGAGTTTTCTTAGACACAACTGTGGTATCAATAGCATGCACGGTGGCGCAGTGGTTTAGCACTGTGGCAGCACAGTTTTACCCTCGGCCGGGGGATCGCGGGGATCATGAGATCATGGGTTCGATCCCAGCCCCCGACCAACAGTGAGCTGTGTGGAGTTTGCATGTTCTCCCCGTGTTGCGTGGGTTTACTCCGGGATTTCTCCGGTTTCCTCCCGCATACCAAAAACATGTAGGTTTAGGGCGCTCGCGCACGCAGCGACCAGCAGCCGGTGGCTCGTCACCAGACTGCAAACCAAATCTACCTACGGGTACAAATAAGTAACAAAAAAAAAAAAAAAAAAATGGTGGTCAAGTGGTTAGCACTGTTGCTTCACAGGTAGAAGGTTCCAGGCTCAAATCCCCAGGTGGGAAACCTTTCTGTGTGGAGTTTGCATGTTCTCCTTGTGCTGTGTTGGTTTACTCCTTGTGCTCCAGTTTCCTCCCACAATCCAAAGACATCCGTGTTAGGTTAATTGGTGATTCTGAATTATCCCTAGGTATCTGATAGACCCTTAGAAGAGAGGTTTAGTGTAGGTAGAAGTGAAGCACTTTGAGTGGACTAGAAAAAGCACTCTATAAGTACAGGTCCTTATCCCTCATCGATTTGAAGAGCCTACATCATTTTTTTCACTACTTATCTTGTTCACAAGGTAGCTGTTGACACTGCCACCGCTCCCGCCTATCCACCCAGCGGGGTGATGAAAATACCCCTTCAGCCTTTTTGAGGCTGGTTATATAGGAGGGTAATGATGTCTGGCAGAGCCTGAGCAAGACCAGAAAATATCACAAATGTCACATATTCAGATCAGACCATGAAGTTGTTCCTGTGTTAAAGTGTGTAACAGATGGTGGATAAGCCCTTTGGCTTCCCCTCGTCTCACATGTTCAGGCCTGGTTCCCGGGAGACGACAGACAGCGACGAGATGCTACTGAGGGAAAATCCCATAAACCCTCTGTGTCTTTTCTTTGTCCAATCTAGTCTCCACCTCCCTTGAAAGTACAGATGTGGTGAATTAAGAGATAAACAGAGAAGAAATAATCCAATTACCTCCTAATGGGCATGCCCACAATGGGAGTATCTAAGGAGAAAGTGCCTTGAATCCTCCAAAAGCCTGTGCTAATTAGTGCCATGTTTACAAGAAGACACTTTCAAGGTGAGTTATAAAGAAAAGCGTGGAAAATAGTTTGCATACAGTGAGAAGCTGAATAAAGGAGTATCATCAGCTGTGATGTAGCAGCAACTTGTTCACCCTTGTTGCATTTCTGTCTTTCACTTAAATATTAACAAGCTCTGTAGGTAGGCATTCATATTTTGGAGATATCTTCCTTCAGAAAGCAACAAGAGGGCTGTTATCACTACATGTATTAAAGTGTTTTGAAGTCTCATTATCATCGTCCCCATCTTAGTTTTCTGAAATCATAAGTTACAATAGTTAAACAACAGGGTGAACCCTAAAATGATCAGTTTATTTAACAAAGATCCTCAATAATGCCACAGATACCTGAATATAGAATAAGGGCTGGGTATCAGACGAATTAAATCATCATCTGTATACACAATAGAGAAGTTATGGGGTCAGAAAACTAGCAATAATGAGCACACATGTTAGCCTGCAGTCGTGCATAGAAGCACAATATTACGTTTATGATTTCTTCATTATGAATGCAAATGACCAATTGTTTGAATGCACTTCAGTCTATGAGAATACGTACGCTTCAGTGTATGGATCCAAATTGCCAATTGTGAAAATACAAGTCAGGGTCTTTGAGGGTATGAGTGCAATATTATGGTTATGATTTCTGTATTATGAACATGAATTGCCAACCATCACATAGCTGTCAGAAATATGCCATGGGGTCACAGGCATTATGCAGCGAGCGAAGATTCATCGATTCCACACACTGCACATGTGTCATTGTCATCTCAGGGGACATACATGGACACTTATATAGTCTTAAAATAATTTTCTAGTTTGACCTGAAGTATAACAATATTTTAATAAGATCTAATCAAAATGACATTTTTCAGATTAGAAGATCGTCATATTTTTCCATGACATTGGTTGGTGCTCGGAGGTCTGCATTAGCAACTATTGAGGGTATTTAAAACCACCAGGTTAATGACAGTAGTAGTATATTTAACCAAACAAGGAGTGATCACCCACTTTATTACATTTTGAACAGCTGACTGATGTCTGCACCGAAATGACAGCACTGCTTTTAGCCCAATGCTAACGTGTAACGATCTTTTTATATAAATAAAGAGGCAGTTTTTGGATTCAGAAGGACTGATGATTCTTAAGATAAAAAGGACTCATCTGATCTCACTGTTCGCCGATATTTTTTTCTCTGATAAAGTCTGGTGTCCACAGATTACTGCACAGACTGTTAGCACAGAGGTAACATTAGTTGAACTGATGTTAATCAGGTGGAGCAGAAACACAGCCTCAATGGAGATGTGACCAAAATATACAATCACCACTGTTTTCTATTCTTTTTTAGATAACAATTAGCTCATTTATGTGCAACAAACCATCAGAACAAGTTTATAATGAGTTTTCTTACATTGATGAAAACCCCTAACATCACTGTGGTTTTAGGATTAAAAAAAAAAAAAGAAGCTCTTTTCCTCCATCTGGTAAAAACTGATCATTTGGGAACTTGGATTTTACTTTCATTCAGATAAATTGATTAGATTTTTTAAAATACTTGAACTAAACCCAGTTTACTAAAAGCAAAAACCTTTATTTTATTTTATCAGTGTCTACAACAGGGCTGCTTTATTTAAGCACCACTTTTGAAACAAATGTTAGTGCTTTAGTATAATTTTTTAATGTTTAAAAAAAATAATCATTCAAAAACTAGCACATAAAAATTATAGTATTGAAATAATCCAAGAGTACCTCGATGCAGCGGCAATATGGCCGCCGAGTCATCTGTGTACCGGATCTGTGTACCGGATTTGGGGACTGGAAGTGACAGAAAGTTCCGTGGAAAGGATGCCCTCATGTGAGCTGGAGCTGGAACCGGTGGCCCTTCTTTGTTCCATGGAAGAAGAAAGAGCAGCGCTGCAGACAAAGGTCTAACTTATTAAACATGCGCCAATTGTATGCGTGTCGCATGGGTAAATATTTACTCTTGTCGTTGAGCTGATTATAATAATTTAATATTTCAGACAGTATTGTAACATGTAGTGTTTGCTTTTCAGACGTCGTTGTGGCTCACTGCGCAACGCTCCTCACCGTCCTTGTCCGGAGCAGAGTAGAAAAAAGGTTGAACTGGTAGTTCAGTGACACAAAGGTCCGTGGCAAGGACGCCCGCCGGGATTTTTCACAATGTGAAGCAGTGAGGAAGAAGATTACAAAACTCAAACAGGACTGCAACAAATAAAGACAATCGGAACCGGGAGAACCAGAAGACCAGGAAATGTTCCGACACTTTGGATGTAATCTTGCATCAACCTGCCTACACGGGGCATGAAACCCCGGCACCGCAGGCACAGGATACCGCAGTCTGCGTCCATGGAGGAGCTGAAGGTTGTTAAATATGTGCAGAAAATATGCAATTTATCTCATAAATTTGAGGCTTTTTCACCCTCTTAACTTCTAATTTGTCTCTTCCAAATATGAAATCAATTTGCAACACCTTTTCTAAACACCGGCACTTTTTGCCATGTAAATCTGCAATATTTTTTCTCTTAAATTCACAACTTTTTTTTCATTAATTTATTTGTTACCTTTTGCCCTCTGAAATTTGTTTTGTTACAAATGTACACCTTATTTCACAGAAGTTTCCAATGTTTTTCACTCTAATATGCAGTTGTTGTTTTTTTTGTCTTGTAATGTCCATTAAGTTTCTCACGTTTGCATCCTTGTCTTCTTTAATCTGCAGGTCTGTTTTACTATAAATTTGCAACATTTTTCCACATAAATTTATAGTGCTCTTTCTCTAAATTTATGGTATTTTTTTATTTGAAACTCTTTTTCATTAATCTGGGGCTTCTTGTAAATGCAAAGCTTTTTTCCAAATAATTTTGCACTTTCTAAAATGTGCAACACATATATTTGCTTATTTTTCTTTTTAATTTTGATTTTTTTTCTAATAAATTCACAATTATGGTCTTATAAATAAACAACATTCTTGTATATTATACTTATTTTTCTCTCATATTGCAGTTTTTCCCTCTTTGATTTGCATCTATCAAGCTAGGTTGGCTTGTGGGACTCCCGAAGCAGCTGAGGTGTACCGGCAGGCCAAGCAGAGTGCAGCTCGGGTGGTTGCTGAAGCAAAAACTCGGGTGTGGGAGGAGTTCGGTGAGGCTATGGAACAAGACTTTCGGTCAGCCTTGAAGAGATTCTGGCAAACTGTCCAGCGGCTCAGGAGGGGGAAGCAGCTCCCTGTCCACACTGTGTATGATGAGGATGGGGCACTGCTGACTTCAACCGAGGATATCGTCGGGCAGTGGAAGGAATACTTCAAGGATCTACTCAATCCCACTGATACGCCTTCCACAGAGGAAGCAGGGCTTGTGGACGAGGGGCACGACTCGCCTATCACAGGGGCTGAGGTTGCCAAGGTGGTTAAAAATCTCTTTGGTGGGCGGGCCCCGGGGGTCATCGAGATTCGCCCTGAGTACCTCAAGGCCCTTGTAGGGCTGTCATGGTTGACACGCCTCTGCAACATTGCGTGGAGGTTGGGGGCAGTGCCTTTGGCATGGCAAACCGGGGTGGTGGCTCCTCTCTTCAAAAAAGGGGATCGGAGGGTGTGCTCCAACTTTAGAGGAATCATATTCCTTAGCCTCCCTGGGAAGGTCTATGCCAAGGTACTGGAGAGGAGAGTCCGGCCGTTGGTTGAACCTCTGATTCAGGAGGAGCAATATGGTTTTCGTCCTGGCCGTGGCACATGGGACCAACTCTTTACCCTCTCGAGAATCCTCAAGGGTTTGTGGGAGTTTGCCCAAACAGTTTACATGTGTTTTGTGGACTCAGAGAAGGCATTCGACTCCATCCCTTGTGGTTTTTTGTAGGGGGTGCTTCGGGAGTATGGGGTATCGGGCTTGTTGTTACGAGCTACTGGGTCTCTGTACGATCGTTGTGAGAGCATGGTTCATATTGCCAACACTCGGTCGGACTCATTCCCAGTGAGAGTTGGACTCCACCAGGGCTGCCCATTGTCACCGATCCTGTTCATAATTTTTATGGACAGGATTTCTAGGTGCAGCCAGGGAACGGACGGTGTCATGCTTGGTGACCACAGGATCTCATCTCTGTTGTTTGCAGATGATGTTGTCCTGCTGACTTCATCCAGCAGTGACCTACAGGTCTTACTGGGACGGTTTGCTGCTGAGTGTGAAGTGGCTGGTATGAGAATCAGCACCTCCAAGTCCGAGTCCATGGTCCTCAGCCGGAAAAAGGTGGATTGCCCTCTCCGGGTTGGGGACAAGCTCCTGCCCCAAGTGGAGGAGTTTAAGTATCTTGGGGTCTTATTCACAAGTGAGTGGAGAATGGAGCAAGAGATTGGCAGATGGATTGGAGCAGCATCTGCAGACTGCTGAACACTAAGTGACTTATTGACTCTCGTGCACTATGTACAGCAGCTCAACCAGACTCATGTCAATCATCACTGTTTTCTTCCTGCATTACCGACTGCACTATATAGTTCTCCACAGTATCTGCTGCTCGCTAATATATTTTAACTGCTGACCAGTATCACTTACTCTTATTCTACACTTATTGCATGTATAGTTTATTTCTTTTATCTTATCATGTTTAATGTTGCAGCATTGCACCGAGACAAATTCCTAGTTTGTGTACTACATGAACAATGGCAATAAACCTGATTCTGATTCTGATTCTGATTCTGATTCTGCAGTGATGCGGACATTGTACCGGTCCATTGTGGTGAAGGGGGAGCTGAGCTCTAAGGCAAAACTGTCGATTTACCAGTCAATCTACGTTCCTACTCTCACCTATGGTCATGAGCTTTGGGTAATGACTGAAAGAACAAGATTGTGAATACAAGCGGCTGAAATGAGCTTTCTTCATAGGATTGCTGGACTCACCCTCAGAGATAGGGTGAGGAGCTCAGTCATCCGAGGGAGGCTCAGTAGAACCGCTGCTCCTCCACATTGAAAGGAGCCAGTTGAGGTGGTATGGGCATCTGATTAAGATGCCTCCTGGACGCCTCCCACTTGAGGTGTTTCGGGCATGTCCCACTGGGAGGAGACCCTGGGACAAACCCAGGACTCTCTGGAGAGACTATGTCTCCCAGCTGGTCTGGGAAGCCTTGGTATCCTCTCTGAAGAGCTGGAGCAGGTGGCCGGGGAGAGGGAATTCTGGGCTTCTGTGTTTGAACTGCTGCCTCCGGAGAAGCGGTAGAAGATGGATGGATGGATGGATGGATTTGCATCTTTTTCTTGTATATCAGTGAATTTATTCTGTCATACATGTGACAGAACTGCATTAGAATTGTTGTCCGTTAATATTTGTCTCCATCCTCCCTGTGTTTTTTCCAGGAAAGAGAAAGTGGAGTGAAACTCTTCTGGCTGCTGTGCACGACATGCTGGAGTCAGAAGCCAAAGTGAGAAGAAACATCCGTCCATCCATCCATTTTCTACTTTTCCGGAGGTCCGGGTCGCAGAGGCAGCAGCTCAAGCAGAGAAGCCAAGACTTGCCTCTCCCCGGTCACCTGCTCCAACTCTTCAGAGAGGATACCAAGACGTTCACAGGCCTGCTGGGAGACGTAGAAACACCGGAGTGTAAATTTATGGTGTGTCTGTTGTATGTTTGAAGTATTTAACTGGAAAATAAATAAATGAACATTTGAAGAGTCAGAACTTTGGTTTTGTTGTTAACAACAGTGATGTTAGATGTGATTGGGTCAGCGCTATGAAATATTAAATCATCCACCTTTGCTCACTGCATCTTCAGCCTTTCTGATCCTCAGGTGTGCTGCTACAGGTTATAAACTTCTTTTTAAAAATGCACCAAATTTATCATGTTTAACAAAAGGTCTGGCATTCACATACAGTCAGGTGATACAGTTTGGACACCCTATTAAATATTCAGCTAAATGTTCACGTTGATGACCAGTGTATTATTTTTATTTTAGCCATTTTAAGTGGGAATAAAGGTGGGGATATCCTAATTTATTCCTCACTGTTTCTTTAATGAAATCTTAAAGGCTTATGTTTTGTTTAATTATATAACGTGAATCTCCCAGTATTAATATTAAATATCCATATGTCTATGTTTAAAAATACAGGCTTATACAGGGTGACCTGATTTTGTCACCTGATGCACTTGTGGTCACTTATAAAAGTAAAGCAAATATTTCACCATATTCCTTCCACATTTTACCCCTCACATACTGACCATATATTGTGACAATATCCCCTCATAATTAAACATTTTTAAACCATAAATAATCCCTTCATTCACTAATTAATTCTTAACCTTTAAAGTCTACTACTGATGTACTACTGATAGATTTCATAATGCACACAGAGCTGAAAGGCAGGAAATATTTATTTCACACAATATAAAAAAATGCTCACAATGGCTTATTGTGAAAATGTGTGTTGTGATTAGTTGGAAGGCACAAGATAACACATCAGGCTGCACACACTCCATCTCCTATCTGCAGCAGGTGGATGTACAACCAGATGATAAGTTGTGTCCATTCTCTCCAGTGCAGGCTTCAGGCTGCGACACACGTGTTGAAATGTCCCTCTGCACGTACAGAAATTCTTTGTTCACTGTTCAACCTTTTTTCTACTCTGCTCCGGACAAGGATGATGGGGAGCGTTGCGCAATGAGCCACAACGACATCTGAAACGCAAACACTACATGTCACAATACCATCTGAAATATTCAATTATTATAATTGGCTCAACGACAAGAGTAAATATTGACCCAGAGATAATATTAAAAATACATGGACAATACTTAACAATATTCTTGGAAATAAAAATAGAAATACAAGCTACCCAACCAATCTTTAAAAAAAAAAAAATGACTCAGAGTATGAATGCAGCTTCACCTGCAGATGAATTTAATAAATTTTTTGTTAACATTGGTCCTAATTTGGCTCGAGAAATACCCATTACGGCACCCACAGGTGATCCAATAAGCAAAAACATTGCTATAAAAGACTCCATTTTCATAAAGAACACAAATGAGAGAGAGGTCATTGAAATTGTTAAATCGTTTAAAAGTAAAACATCTACGGACTGTGATGGTATTGACATGCTTTTAGTCAAAACTATCATTGAATGCTTAGTGAAACTACTGACGTATATCTGTAACCTGTCTCTCCAAACAGGTATATTTCCCAATCCAATGAAAATAGCTAAAGTAATTCCAATATACAAGACGGGTGACAGAGGGGAATTTTCAAACTATAGACCAATTTCACTATTGCCGCAATTTTCCAAGATACTTGAAAAAATATTCTGTGAGAGAATTAACAACTTCATAACGAAGAATAATTTATTGTGTGAGCAGCAATATGGGTTCAGACACAAGAGGACAACTGCATTTGCTGTAATGGAATTTATAGAAAAAATATCAACTGCCGTTGAAAATAAAGAGTATTCAGTTGGGGTATTCCTGGATCTTAAAAAAGCATTTGATACAGTGGATCATAATTTATTATTAAAGAAACTACAAAATTATGGTATTAGGGGGGTAGCACTGTCCTGGTTATGTAGTTACTTAAAGAGCAGATATCAATATGTATGTGTAGGTAGCAAAAACTCACAGTTACTGAAGGTTGCTTGTGGAGTCCCACAGGGTTCAGTTTTGGGGCCATTGTTATTCAATATGTATATAAATGATATATGTAAAGTTTTGGAAAAAAAATGGATTTAATACTGTTTGCCGATTACACTAATTTATTATGCAGTGGAAGCAATTTGGAACAACTTTTAAATACACTCGGAAAGGAATTAGGAAAGCTTAAACTGTGGTTTGATTCAAACAAATTAACGCTCAATTTAAGTAAGACAAAATTTATAGTTTTTAACAACCATCACAACAACTCAGTATCTAAACTCAGTGTAAATGGTGTAGAGATTGAAAGGGTATCCGAAACTAAATTTCTTGGAGTAATAATTGATAATAAACTGTGTTGGAAGTCACATATTAATTATATTAAAGGTAAAATATCCAAATCAATTACAATACTACACAGAGTGAAATATTTGCTGAATCAACCCACACTACAGTATATACTTTGTATCATACTCCCTTACATGACATATTGTACTGAAGTATGGGGAAATTCATATAAAACAAACATATATCCAATCTTTATGCTTCAGAAGAGAGCTATTAGAACAATAAATAAAGCTGCTTACGGGGAAGCAACAAACCCACTTTTTCTTAAATTAAAAGCTCTCAAACTGAAAGATCTGGTTGACTTTAAAACTGCAGTAATAATGTTTAAACTGAAGAATCTATCACTGCCCACAAATATCCAAAAGTTGTTCCAAATAAGGGAGAAACAATATCATTTCAGAGGAACATGTATATTTCAAAAACCTTCAGTGAGAACTACCACCAAGCAACACTGTGTCTCAGTGCAAGGAATCAGACTGTGGAACACTTTTGGACCTGAATTAAAATCATGTACAATGCTTGGGCAGTTTAAACAAAAACTAAAGGAAGAAATACTCCAAACATACATACGTACAAGATGACATGTAAAATCACATAAGGATTTTCATATTCAGTCTGTGTTGTGTTGTTGCTTAGATTTTTGTCATGTTTTGTCTTAGCTTTGTTCTGAATTGTAATCGCTCTTGTTTTTCTTTTGAATTCTTGGATCTGTACATCTCCAGGACCCGGAGGCGTGCTGGCCGGATCATAGCCGATCCCTCACACCCTGGTCACGTACTGTTTGCCCCCCTCCCCTCAGGTAGAAGACTTCGGTCCATCCAGACTAAAACCTCCCGTCACATGAACAGCTTCTTCCCCTCTGCCATCAGACTGCTGAACACTAAGTGACTTATTGACTCTCGTGCACTATGTACAGCAGCTCAACCAGACTCATGTCAATCATCACTGTTTTCTTCCTGCATTACCGACTGCACTATATGGTTCTCCACATTATCTGCTGCTCGCTAATATATTTTAACTGCTGACCAGTATTACTCTCTTATTCTACACTTTATTGCATGTATAGTTTATTTCTTTTATTTTATCATGTTTAATGTTGCAGCATTGCACCGAGACAAATTCCTAGTTTGTGTACTACATGAACAATGGCAATAAATCTGATTCTGATTCTGATTCTGATTCTGGATGGAATATGGGTGGGCAATATAAGCTGCGGCTTCAGCCATCACCCATTTCGGATAACTTATGTTGAATTGTATAATCAGAGGAGTTATTGCTTAATTTGACCTTGTAAGATGTTTTTTTTCTTTCCTCTTTGTTATATTATTCTGTTCCTTTCTTTTAACCTTTACTTTTAATCTATCTGAAATAAAGATTCATTCATTCAATATTGACCCATGCAACACGCATACAATCAGCACATGTTTAATAAGTTAGACCTTTGTCTGCAGTGCTGCTCTTTTTTCCTCCATGGAACAAAGAGGGGCCACCAGTTCCAGCTCCAGCTCCACAGAACTTTGTGTCACTTCCGGTCCCTAAATTCGGTACACAGATCCGGTACACAGATGACTCAGCGGCCATATTGCCGCTGCATCCTGTTACGTTCCCGTGCGCTTTTACGCAGCACACAGGGGAAGGAATTAAAACCCACATGCAGAGATTATTTGAGTGTTGTTTATTGAACAGAAAATAAGTTCAGTCCAGCAACAGTTATGATGAATAAACAGACATCGAGGGCTCCGGAAGAACAAGGACGCCTCCAGGACGCTCAACAGGCCAAAGGAGAGAATGCCTAGTGCCGCTGAGTGGCACGGGGAGAAGGGCAAAGGAACTAATGGGTTGGAGTGGTCCGAGACGGTCTGTGTTGTCCCAAATGGAGGTACAGGAACAGCCGCTATCATAGCCAATGAGAAGACGTCAGATATGGTAGAGAAGACTAAGTAGTCAGGCTGAATAATGCAGGGAGTGAAAAAATAAAGACGCATGCCACCCAGTGCGAAGCGGTACCGAAAAACACTTGGCAGGGCTTCTAGTCGTGGGTGGTGGCAGAACAGAGAAGGGAGCAGCAACTGTGTAGATTCGCACAATGATCCGGCAATCTCTTTCCCCAAATACAGAGTTTATATAATGACAATACTAATGAGGAAAGAGATCACCGGTGTGCATAACAAGGAGTAACCAGAGGGCGTGCATGAGCTGGACTGAATGGAAACACGTGCAAGAGTGAGTGTCTGGGCATGTGAGTGAAGATGAATGGAGGCGTGTGTGTATGTGTGTGTGTACATGTGAGTGAGAATGAAAGTAAGTGCGTATATGTGTGTGTGCGTGCCTAAGGGAAAGCCAATAATAAGAAACAGCTGGTGCCACTGACAGGAGGAGGAGGTGTGGCCGAGCTGTCAGGGAGCAAAGGACCCAGAGGGATCCCTGAAGCGCCTGATGGAAAATAAGCATACAATACACAAAATGGTCAAAATAGCCACAGTGTCAGAACTTGGGTTTGAGACCCTCAAACCCAAGTTCATGACACATCCAGATGAGTCTCAAATAATTGGTAGTTTAAAATATTTAACCCCTTGCACTCCGGTCAATTTCCCTAAAAACGCCAAAAAATAACATGCCCAAATTAAATCCAAAGCTGTTCTTCAACCCTTTGCAGCATCTTCATGGGGTTGGTCTCATTTAAAAGAAAACACTTTGAATTTTTTGGTAAAACAGTCATAATCTCTCTAAGTGCTCCGGCCACTGAGTTACAGTCATCTAAACATAGTGAACTTGAAGAAAATAAATTTGGCCTGGGTGTTTTTTTGGATACAAATGCTTGCAAATAACACACAGCTTCAGATCTGGGCTCGAAAATGCAACAGAAATGTAGAACCAAGTGCTATCCAGCTGAGGTCCAAATTTTGTAACAATACCACAAAAAAATGAATATATTACACAGCTTTTTCCTCAGGTAGTTCCCAGGCGTTTTGGAACTGTGCCAAATTGTGCCAAATGGCACAGTTTGGAAAAACGTCTAACTTTTGAATGATTCAATGTAGAAGCTTCGTTTTGGGCTCTAATGAAAGGTGACACTCAGGGCTGTGTCTGTGTGTGTGTGTGTGGGGGGGTTGTCCCCCCCCCTCGCTACAAAGGATGGACATCGGCCATCGCTACATGACGGATTAGCCTCATGTGGCGATGTGGCGACAGCAGCGCAGTGACCGCGCCCCCCCCCCTGCTACAGAAGAATAGCGGGGGGGGCGGCGTTCATGGTCTTACGGAACTTCAGACTTACGGAACTTCAGACTTCGTGCGCCGCACAGTTGTAATTTACCGATCGGTCAAAAGTCATTTTGGATTACAATTTTCAGGGATAAAGAATAATTTAGCTTATAACATCTTACCTCTTCACAGCAGTGTCCTGGCAAACTTCTCTTCCTCATTGTCAGACGAACGCGACGCTGGTCCGCTCGTGGTTCTGGTCTCGCAACCCGATCAAAACATAATTCCATTATTGCGGTTTTTGGCGAACGATTTTTCAAAACAAATAACAGTAGTAATTAAAAAAAGACTGGCGAACACGTGTGTGTCACTCAGCCTTCGTCGTCGGTCTCCGTCGGTCTATGATGACCATGGAAGAAATCATAACGTCTACTCTGCTGGAACAAAAACAAAATAAGCACCGCCTGTGGCCGAACATGCCGATGCGCGAATGGCAGTCGCTGTCACACAGGTTGCATTTGTGGATGGTCTCCGTGCTGCTGGGTCTGTGATGGTTCTTCCTGCCGGTCCTTTTTTGATCTGCTGCAGCAGTCTGTCTTCATCCAGCCTTAAAAAAAACAGCTCGCGAACTTCTCTGCTTCAATTTGCTCACTGCATTCACAGCGTTGGTAGGCGGGTCCTTCTTGCTAGGTTTTCAGTCATTTGGTTCTTCAAGGTTTCAGAAACCCAATTCAAGGCTCTTATTAGTCGAATGAGAGGTCAATCATATCCAATCTGTCCGCGGCTGTGTCTGTAGTGGAAGGACTTTTTTTTTTTTTCAGTGCGCTCTCCTGCACCCTCGTGCGCTCGAGGACGCACGAGAGCGCCCTCGTGTGCTGTGGGACGCAGAGACTTGCCCGCCCGCGGTACGACGGAGTGCAAGAGGTTAAAGGTGAAAAATCTGAGTAAACTACTACAAATTAAAATTTTTAAAACAAAAAACAAAAATATACCATATTCTTTTTGTCTTTCAGGGGAAAATTAAATCAATTACTATTAATTATTTCTAGCACAACACTCATCCTCTGGCTGCTGGTAAATAAGAGGTTCAAATCATTAGTAAATAAAGTTAAAACACTTCAGTGACAGTTTGCGTAACACTCTTTCCTAATTGTTTTTCTTCATCACCAATCCTGAAAACCTGGATCTGCTTGAATGTTAAAATTTTTCTGTCAGCTACACTACACTTCACAAGTCCTAAACTGTTGGAAAAGGTTTTAAGTCCTTAAGGGCCAAAACTTTATACAGCACTGAGATCACTGAGAGATTGGGCCAATTTTTGATCTTTGGGAGATCCTTGTGTGTTTTGGACTGAGTCAAAACTTTGAGGAAACCATGGCAACTGTGGAGACATCATTGGTGGATCAAAAATTGGTCAGATCTCTCAATAATCTCTCAGTGATCTACACCCCTGTGTAAAGTATGGAATTAGATTTGGGACAAATCGTTTCAAAGAAAATTTCTTGAATATCAAACAAAAATAACAATTGTGTAAAATATTTCATCTCAAAAGCAAAACTCCTGACCTCAAACCATTTTTTTTGTTAAATTCTTTGTTTAATGAAGAATTATTTTGTTTTCATTGCCTAACCATAATTTTTCTGTAATTTCTTTAATTTCCTTAATTTCCTGTTATTTTACTTGGAATTGTCATGATGCTGAGCACGGTTGGGAAACTGTGCTCACGCTTTTTGTTAGTCTGATTATTTTCCGTTCATTCCCTACTTCAGTTTAAGTATTGTATCTGATTATGGGTTTGGCTGTATTTTGTTATTTGAGTTTGTCATTTGTTTCTGCCTGTTTATGAGAGTTCCTGTTTCTGAGTTTGTTACTATAATCTTGTTTATTTATATTATGGGTCTTAGCCATCCTATTTTGTATTTTTTTGTGTATTTTTTGTATTGTTTTATACGGTATATATATATACATATATATACACTACCGTTCAAAAGTTTGGGGTCACCCAGACAATTATTTTGTGTTTTCCATGAAAAGTCACACTTATTTACCACCATGAGTTGTAAAATGAATAGAAAATATAGTCAAGACATTGACAAGGTTAGAAATAATGATTTGTATTTGAAATAATATTTTTTTCCAGATACTCAACCTGCTCAAAGGAAGGTCAGTTTTATAGCTTCTCTAACCAGCTAAACTGTTTTCAGCTGTGCTAACATGATTGCACAAGGGTTTTCTAATCATCCATTAGCCTTCTGACACAATGAGCAAACACATTGTACCATTAGAACACTGGAGTGATAGTTGCTGGAAATGGGTCTCTATACACCCATGTAGATATTGCACCAAAAACCAGACATTTGCAGCTAGAATAGTCATTTACCACATTAGCAATGTATATTAGATGTTAGAGTGTATTTCTGATTAGTTTAAAGTTATCTTCATTGAAAAAAACAGTGCTTTTCTTTCAAAAATAAGGACATTTCTAAGTGACCCCAAACTTTTGAACGGTAGTGTGTATATATATATATATATATATAAGATAAGATAAGATAAGATAAGATAAGATAAGATAAGATAAGAGCCTTATTGCCTTATTGCCTTTATTAGTCCCACAATGGGGAAATTCCAGGATTGCAACAGCACAGGGATAGCAACACTCAGAGCAACAATCAGAAGGCAAGAAAAAACAAGAACAGCTAGTAAACATATGTACATATTACTATAAATATATATATATATATATATATATATATATATATATATATATATATATATAGACACACAGTGCGGAGCATTATGGTTGGTGAATGTGCAGCAGAAAGTCTAAGCTCTCTCTCCGCGGATGCGGCGGGCCAGCTGGAAGTCTTTGGGCATGATGGTGACCTTCTTAGCGAAGAATAGACCCGCCAGGTAGGCCTCGCTGGCCTCCTGCAGAGCCATGACGGCGAAGCTCAGGAAGCGCAGGTCAGTCTTGAAGTCCTGAGCGATCTCCCTCACCAGGCGCTGGAAGGGCAGCTTACGGATGAGCAGCTCCGTGGATTTCTGGTAGCGACGGATCTCTCTCAGAGCCACGGGCCTGTAACGGTGAGGCTTCTTCACTCCGCCGGTGGCCGGAGCGCTTTTCCGAGCAGCCTTGGTGACTAGCTGGTTCCTGGGGGGCTTTTTCCTCGAGTAGATTTTACGGGCGGTCTGCTTGGTTCTTGCCATCGCTCTCTATTATTCTGTCCCATATTTCTTGCACGCCGCCTAAACTCCAGCCCGGCACCCGCGTCGTTTTTGCTACAGTTCCCGGTATGTCGAGTTCCTCCGTTAGCATCGGGCGGCGGTTGAGTGCTAGCTAGCACTAGCTCTTCCTGCTGTAACATCTCCTGCTGCAAACAGAGGCTCCGTCCGCCGACTCGGGAGACCTTTGGGGCGATCTGTGTGTCCGTGATATATATATATATAGAGTGAAAGATGCAGAAAGAAGAAGGAAAATAAAAAAAGGCTGTTGCAACGGGCAGCCAACTCGTGTGGCGCCACCGGTCCGGCGGAACCGGAACCGGGAAAAAAAAAATTATATATGGGGGTGGGGGGGGGGTGTATACACACCTGTTTGGACATGAGCCTAGGTTCACCTCTGCCTTTTGTTCCCCTGCTGTTACATGTATTTAGTAGCATTGTATTGCCATTTATTTTTATCTTGTCCTTGCCTTGATGAGTGATTTTCCCCTTTCTGTATTATCCGGTCTGTTACTCATTTGGTAACATTTCTTATTTCGTTGTCCGTTACCTTTGTTCTTTCTGTGCTTTTATTTTGACAGCGCTCTTTGTTTACTTCCTTTTTGAGCTCAAGCTCGCGGTTGGCACAGCTGTTATTATTTTGGACTAATTATCCTCGCTCTTGTTACCCACACCTGTCATCACTTGTTGAATTCCTCTGTCCTATTTAAGGGACGCTGCACCACAGTTCGACACGGTGTCCTTCAGTGTCCAGATGTGTGTTCCACGTGTTAGCGTAAAACTACTTAACTTTATTATACATATCCTGGCATTTCCACAAGCCTTTTCTCCCGTGCTCCTCCTGCCTTGTAAGTTTATTCTTGCCTCTGTTATTTTGTGTTTTTATTAAATCACTTGCAACTCACGGCCAGCGTTTCGATCACCCTACCGCCCTAAAGAGCAAGTCATGACAGAAGGACGCCGCCAGTTGGACCCAGTGGCTGTGATTTTTTTTTTCTTCCCCTCCTACCTATTTTTGTTTTTATGTCCGTTTGCTGCCTGGGAGAGTCACCAGTATGACGCCATCAAATATGGACTTCAGTTTGCTTGGACTGAAAGAGGTGGAGTGTTGGACTGCCGGGGTGTTGGAGGATATAATCTCAGAGGCTCTTGTCTCCCACACTCCCGAAGCAGCCTGGAGATGCCTGGACGGCACAGCACAGGTAATGGAGATATGCCCTAGCCTGTGGAGCTAACCGGAACTCATGGTGCTCCTCGAGTCAGTCACTAACTCACAACATATGCTTCCCAGGCTGGGGAAAAACCCTCCTCCATCTGTACCTGTGCCGAAGAAGAAGAATCCCCGGGTACAGATGCCTCCAGCCTCTCGCTATCACCCAGCTACAGCGCCACCTTCTCCTCCCAAGCAGTGGCCCACACCATCTGCCATCACTCCGGCTGTGTACTCGCCGGAGTGAGTACACAGCCATTGTGCCCTCTGATGGTCCTTCTGCCGAGTAGCTGGAGGAGTGTCGGTGGGTTTTGCAGTCTGAAGTGGAGTTACTGGGGGATTGGAAGGAGATTCACCGGGAGGGTTGGAGTCTGAGCCGACGAATGAGCGTCCCCCTGACTCTGACGTCTCGTCTATTGAGCCATGAGCCCAAGTCCTCACCACCTCACCAGACAACCTCTGCAATCCCCAAAAGGGATTTATCTGGGCCTTCAGCAGCAGCAACCACAACTGCCCATGAATTAAGGCAAGTACCTATTCATTCGCTAACACCTATAAATGAATTGTCTTGCCTTACTTCCGGTGGGGGAGCTCAGCGGTGGCCATCCACTTTGGCTGGGCCCTCACCACCTGCTGCTGCACCCATTCCTCAATCCTCATCTGCATCTCCTGTGTCCCCCTCTGTTTTTTTTCTGTGTGTTCGCCGGTGCTGGGATGGAGCCGCCAGACGACGGAGGGGCCTGCTGTTCCAGAGATCCCTGTTCCAGCCCCGCAGCCACATCCTGGATGGGAGAGGAGCACCCCCTGTATCCCGAAGCCTGAGCCAAAAATGAGTGTCCCCTGGTTTCGGCATCGTGGGACCTGGTGCCATTGGTGAGACATTCCCTGGCTTCATTGCACATGGCTAGGGTTCCGCCAGCTTAAGCCGCAATGTCTGGAGTTCCACCAGCACCAGCCACCACGTCTGGGGTTCCACCAGCTTCAGCCGCCACGTCTGGAATTCCACAAGCATCAGCTGCCACGTCTGGAGTTCCACCAGCATCACCTGCCCCATCTGGGGTTCCGCCAGCGTCAGCCGCCACATCTGGAGTTCCACCAGCTTCAGCATCCATGTCTGAGTTTCTGCCAGCTTCAGTCGCCACGTCTGGGGTTCCGCCAGCTTCAGCCACCACGTCTGGGGTTCCGCCAGCTCCTGCCACCACGTGTGGGGTTCCGCCAGCTCCAGCTGCCATAACGGATTCCGCCAGACGTTCTGCCAGCTCCTGTCATCAAGGCTGAGATTCATCCTGCCATCATGCCTGCTGTTGGGCTGCAGCAGCTGAGTTACTGGGGTCATGGTCGGCGGTGGAGCTTGAGTTAAGGCAAGTACTCTTTTCTGTCTCTACATTATCAGTTTTAATTCAATTCAGTTCAATTCAACTTTATTTATATAGCACCATTTCACAACAACAGTCATCTCGTAGCACTATCAACTGTAGGGGGAACCCCCACAGTTGCAGAAAGACCCCAGCAATCAGGCGATCCCCTGTGAGCAAGCACTTGGCGACGGTGGAGAGGAAAAACTCCCTTTTAACAGGAAGAAACCTCCAGCAGAACCAGGCTCAGGGAGGGGCAGTCATCTGCTGCGACTGGCTGGGGGGTGAGGGGACAGAGAAGATGAAAAGAACAGACATGTAGAGAGCAAACAGCACGATCGGGACTCAATCTATGGGAGAGAACAAACAGATGTTAATGACCAGCAAAAAAAAAAATATTTCATTGAGAGTGAAGAAAGGAGTGAGGCCAAGTGCATTATTGGAGGTCCCCCGGCTGACTAAACCTATTAGCAGCATAACAAAGGGAGGGTTCAGAAACACATGATCCCTCCCTAATTGTAGGCTATATCAAAAAGGTAGGTTTTAGCCCTATTCTTAAAAACAGAGATCGAGTCTGACTCCCGAATCCAGATTGGCAGCTGGTTCCACAGGAGAGGAGCTTGATAACTGAAGGCTCTGCCTCCCATTGTACTTTTGGAGATTCTAGGTATTACAAGTAATCCTGCATTTTGGGAGCGTAGTGCTCTGTTAGGATAATACGGTAGTATCAGAACTTTTAAATAAAAAGGAGCCTGATTGTTTAGAGCTTTGTAAGTAAGAAGAAGGATTTTAAACTTAATTCTAAACTCTATGGGAAGCCAATGAAGGGAGGCCAGAACCGGAGAGATATGATCTCTCTTTCTAGTACCTGTTAAAACTCTTGCTGCAGCATTTTGGATCAGCTGAAGACTTTTTAAAGATGTTTTAGGACAGCCTGATAATAAAGAATTACAATAATCTAATCTCGAGCTAACAAAAGCGTGGATCAGTTTCTCAGCATCACTCTGAGACAAGATGCTCCTAATCTCGGCAATATTACGCAAATGATAGAAGGCAGTCTTAGAAACAAATTTAATATGTGAATTGAAGGACAGATCTTGATCAAAAATAATTCCAAGGTTCCTGGAAGGTTCCTTTTAGAGAGATCTTGTCTTGCTCGTGGCAGGGAGAACCAGTTGCAGCTGCCATCTGCTCCTGGGTTTTCCCTGTTGGGCTCCACTGCTGCCAGTGACAGTCACCCAGTGTTTGTCGCTTCCTCCCCGTCTGAGATGGCCGTGTCAGGGATGGATTCCCAGGTGGATGGACTCGAGACGCCCCAGCCTGAGTCACCTGGTTTTGTCGTGGGTCAGCAGCCTCCACCTGGTTTCATCGCTGGTCAGCAATCTTCCCCTGGGGTCGCAGCTGGTCAACAGTCTTTGCCTAAGGTTGCTGCTGGTCAGCAGCCTTTGCCTGGTATCACCAGTCCACTTCGTCTGGTTTTGGCGATGGTCATCAGCCGTCTTTGTGTGGCTTCGCCAAAGGTCAGCAGTCCTCCTCATCTGGTTTCGCCGCTGCTCAACAGTCCTCCTCATCTGGTTTCCTCGCTGGTCACCTGTCATCTTCATCTGGTTTCCCTGCTGATCAGCCGTCTTCTTCGTCTGGTTTCCTTGCTGGTCAGTCACCTTCTTTGTCTGGGTTCCCCACTGGTCAGCCATCCTCTTTGCCTTGTCTCCTCACTGGTCAGCCGTCATTGCCGTCTGGTTTCCCCACTGGTCAACCATCATCGCCGTCTGGGCTTGCCGCTGGTCAGCAGTCATCGTCGGGTGTCAATGCTCTTCAGATCTACTGGATCCACGCCTCAGCTCCTGCGGTCTGCAAAAAGCACATTTTGCAGCTGCTACTTCCTGAAAGGGACGCATTGTGCTCTGCGGCCCGATGGCTTAGGGATGCTGGGAGGCCACCCGACAGATCGTGTCCTCTGGTCTGTTGGAGTTGGAATGCTGGGAGATCACCCAATGGACTACGCCATCTGCTTGGGTGGCTCAGGAACTCTGGGAGGCCACCTGACTTATTCCACTTCGCAATCTGGTGGTCTTGGGATTCCAGTAGGCCACCTGAACTGCCGTACTTTTTCACCCAGTGGTTCTAGGTTTTCTGTAGGCCACCTGGTCTGTCCTGTTTTGTGGGTCTTGAGCGAGTGTTTGGTTTTGTCCCTCCTGGCATGGTTTCCCCCACCGCCCTCCCTGGATGGGTTATTGTCTGTTCCTGTTGGAGGGTTTTGGTGTGTTTTCTTTTTCTTTTTGATGTTACGTTGGGGTGTCTGGATTCCACCCCTTGGATGGGGGGCTCTGTCATGACGCTGAGCATGGTTGGGGAACCGTGGTCACGATTTTTGTTAGTCTGATTATTTTCTGTTCATTCCCCACTTCATTTTAAGGACTGTATCTGTGGGTTTGGCTGTATTTTGTTATTTGAGTTTGTCATTTGTTTCTGCCTGTTTGAGAGTTCCTGTTGTCATGGACTGGGCTGGACTTGCCAGCCCAGTTCCTTGGCCCGGTGGCTGTCGTACCCTCAGGAGGGTGTTTTTCCCCTTAGCTGTCTCTAGGCTCCTCCTGGGAGGTTCTGAGCTCTGCTCAGCTTTTGACAGCTCAGCCACGCCCCTCTCTCCTGCCAGTCCGTACCAGCTGGCTGCCTTTTGTTATTTTCCCTTCCTTGTTTGTGCACGCACACACACTTATATCTTCACCTTCATTCTCACTCTCATACACTCCTTGCATACACACACACACACACACACACACACACACACACACACACACACACACACACACACACACTCATTCATTTCCATCTACATGCTCAGATTTTCTTGCATACTCCTGCAATCACTCACACACTGACACCCCACCCCCCACTCCCAGTCTCACTGATGTCTACACGTACACCTGTTTCCACTCACTCTCTTCCACGCTCTCTCTCCTTTCTCCACACCGGCATGCACTCAGCTCGTTAGTGTTGCTGTATTTAAGATCTTAGTTCGCTGTTGTGCATTGTCTGGTGATTGAGGTGTATTCCCAGTGTTGCCTTCCTCTGTCAGTTCTCCACCTTGCTCTGCGAACATCACGGATCGCCTCGGACTGCTCCAGCCAGTAAGTTTATTTTTTCCTTGCTTTACTGTTTCCCTTCAGCGCTCTGGGGTTCCTTTCGCTGTTCAGCTTTTTCCCGCAGCGTCCCATTTCCTATGGGCTGTTAGCCTTCCTCCAGTATCTGCTTTCTCCATCTGTGCTGTCGAGGATCCTTGAGGCATCCCTGTTTTCTCTTAGCAATCCGCTCATTGTTTATTTGGACTGTTATATTTTTGCTCTGTTCAATAAAGTTGCACACAACGTATTCCTGGGTTTTAATTCCTTCTGCGTCAAACAGGCAGGAATTCATGACACCTGTTTCTGAGTTTGTTACTATAATCTTGTTTATTTATATTATGGGTCTTAGCCATCTTATTTTGTATTATAATACTGTATATATCTACCTGTTTTGACATGAGCCTACCCTCACCTCTGCCTTTTGTTCTCCTGCTGTTATATTGGTATTTAGTAGCATTGTATTGCCATTTATTGTTATCTTGTCCTTGCCTTGATGGGTGATTTTCCCCTTTTTGTATTATCCGGTCTGTTTCTCATTTTGTAACATTTCTTATTTCATTGTCAGTTACCTTTGTTCCTTCTGTGTTTTAATTTTGACAGTGCTCTTTTTTTTAATTTCTTCTTTCACTTGTTGAATTACTCTTTGTCCTATTTAAGGGACGCCCCACCGCAGTTTGGCACGGCGTCCTTCAGTGTCCAGATGTGTGTTCCATGTCTTAGCGTTAAGCTACTCAACTTTATTATATCCTGGTGCTTCCACATGCCTTATCTCCCATGTTCCTCCTGCCTTGTAAGTTTATTCCTGCCTCTGTTATTTTGTGTTTTTATTAAATCACTTGCAACTCATAGCCAACATTTGGGTGTCCCTTCCACCCTGAAGGGCAAGTAATTACAGCAATTTTGGCACAAATGAAATGTTTTAAAGAAATCTTTTTGAATGTCAAACAAAATACCAATCTTGTATAAAACATTAAATCTCAAAAGATGATACTAATCAATTAGCCAAGTTAGAAGCCTGTCTTAAGGAAATCAAAGCTTGGATGACTTGTAATTTCCTGCTATTAAATTCAGATAAGACTGAAGTTATTCTTGTTGGTCCAAAAAACCTTAGAAATTCCTTTCCAAATCAAACTTTCAGTTTGGATGCAGTTACTCTTTCCCTTAATAGCTCTGTGAGGAACCTTGGAGTTATTTTTGATCAGGATTTGTCCTTCAATTCACATATTAAATTTGTTTCTAAGACTGCCTTCTATCATTTGCGTAATATTGCCAAGATTAGGAGCATCTTGTCTCAGAGTGATGCTGAGAAGCTGATCCACGCTTTTGTTAGCTCGAGATTAGATTATTGTAATTCTTTATTATCAGGCTGTCCTAAAACATCTTTAAAAAGTCTTCAGCTGATCCAAAATGCTGCAGCAAGAGTTTTAACAGGTACTAGAAAGAGAGATCATATCTCTCCGGTTCTGGCCTCCCTTCATTGGCTTCCCATAGAGTTTAGAATTAAGTTTAAAATCCTTCTTCTTACTTACAAAGCTCTAAACAATCAGGCTCCTTTTTATTTAAAAGATCTGATACTACCGTATCATCCTAACAGAGCACTACGCTCCCAAAATGCAGGTTTACTTGTAATACCTAGAATCTCCAAAAGTACAATGGGAGGCAGAGCCTTCAGTTATCAAGCTCCTCTCCTGTGGAACCAGCTGCCAATCTGGATTCGGGAGTCAGACTCGATCTCTGTTTTTAAGAATAGGGCTAAAACCTACCTTTTTGATATAGCCTACAATTAGGGAGGGATCATGTGTTTCTGAACCCTCCCTTAGTTATGCTGCTAATAGGTTTAGTCAGCCGGGGGACCTCCAGTAATGCACTGGGCCTCACTCCTTTCCTCACTCTCTATGAAATATTTTTTTTTTGCTGGTCATTAACATTTGTTTGTTCTCTCCCATAGATTGAGTCCCCATCGTGCTGTTTGCTCTCTACATGTCTGTTCTTTTCTTCTTCTCTGTCCCCTCACCCCCCAGCCAGTCGCAGTAGATGACTGCCCCTCCCTGAGCCTGGTTCTGCTGGAGGTTTCTTCCTGTTAAAAGGGAGTTTTTCCTCTCCACCGTCGCCAAGTGCTTGCTCACAGGGGATCGCCTGATTGCTGGGGTCTTTCTGCAACTGTGGGGGTCCTCCCTACAGTTGATAGTGCTATGAGATGACTGTTGTTGTGAAATGGCGCTATATAAATAAAGTTGAATTGAATTGAATTGAATTGAATTGAATTGAATTGAAAAGCAAAACTCAAGACTTTAAACAAATTTGTTATAAAATTCTTTCTTTGATAAAGCATTCTTTTGTTTTCACTGCTCAAACTTTTACTTTTATCTTTCATTTTCTTTGGTTGACTCCATTTTTTTTTATTTTGTTTTTTTTTGGCTTGACATTTTTGGCACATTCCTCCTACTTGGGTTGGATTTTTACAGGCTCACCCCTATTGGCTAAAGCATTTTTGAGTGACATTCATTTTGGCCCAATGGAGATGTCCCACTGTAAAGGTCCATTGCATCACCATGTGCACTGAAGGTGGCCTCGCCCCATCATGCTGAGTTGAAGTGTGTGGGAGAAGTGATGGAAAAAATTGGTTCAAAGTTAAGTTTTGTGTTTTAATTCTGCAGTGGTTTTAATGTTAAAACCATCCAGATTGTTGTCAGTGCAAAGTTCAAAACCCAGCATCTGTGATGGTATGGGGGTCTTTTGGTGCCTATGGCATAGATAACTTGCACATCTGTGAAGGCACCATTAATGCCCGATGATACATACAGGTTTTGGAGCAACATATGCTGCCATCCACACAACGTCTTTTACAGGGACGTCCCTGCTTATTTCAGTAAGACAATGCCAAGCTACATTCTGCACGTGTTACAACAGCGTGGCTTCTTAGTGAAAGAGTGTGGGTACTAGACTGACTTGTCTGCAGTCCAGACCTGTCTCTCATTGAAAATTTGTGGTACATTATGATGTGCAAAATATGACAATGGAGACCCTAGACTGTTGAGGAACTGAAGTCATACATCAAAAAACAATGGGAAAGAATTCCACCTACAAAGCTTCAACAATTAGTGTCCTTATTTCCTAAACACTTATTGAGTGTTGTTAAAAGGAAGAGTGATGTAACAATGGTGAACATGCCCCTGCCCCAGCTTTGTTGGAATGTGTTGCAAGCATCAAATTCAAAATGAATGAATATTTGCAAAAAAAAACCCAATAAAGTTTATCAGTTTGAACATTAAATATCTTGTCTTTGTAGTGTAGTCAATTAAATATAGGTTGAAATGGATTTACAAACCATTGCATTCTGTTTTTATTTGCATTTTACACAATGTCCCCACTTCACTGGAATTGGGATGTGTACATACAAGTACATATGTGCACTTACATACCTATAAAAGTCCATCACAAATATATGTATGTGTGTATACACATGAGGGTAGGCGTGTGTGTGTGTGTGGGGGGGGGGGGGCAAGTATCTGCGGATTGACGCATGGTTGTGGAGGGTGTGCATTTGAAAGGAAGACCTTGTTGGGAGGTGGGGGGTGGGGCAGGCCGTCTGGTGGCTTGGGGGATACTGGTTCGGTTTCTGCTCTCCCTGGCCGTCCTGCCGTTGGGTCCCAGAGCAGGGCACTTTGCTCACACTGCCTCCATTGTCTATGGCACCAGGTATGTGTGTGGGTGTTCGGTGGTGGTCGGGGGGGGGGGGGCGTTGCTGCGGGTTGGCAGCCACGTTTCTGTCGGTTTGCCCCAGGGTGGCTGTTGCTGCAGGGGTATCCTACCGCCGGCAATGTTTGGCTAGGAGGGATGGTGGGTGGGTTCGCGGGGGGCATGTTGGGATGTCGCTTGACATGGAATCGTCATATTATTATTAGATATGTTTGTGTACGCGCATACAGGGTGTGTACAAGATGCGGGAGAGTAAGTGTGAGCGTGGCTGCCCCATCCTGCTTGTGATGCTGGAGAGCACTGGGGTACGACCTTGGCGGGTCCTGGGTTGCTCGCCCTGGGATGGGATGTGGGGGTAGTGGGTGGCTTCCAGAACCAGTTTGGTTTCTGGGGAGGACGAGCTCTCTCTGGAACCGCCACCCTTCCAATCTTATCCCCCCCCCCCCCGTCCCAATTTTGGATGGATCATGCATCTTATTGGATACACTAAGGGCTTTGGGGTGAGGGTGTGCCATACAGTGTCGGTGAAGAGGATCCCTCTGTCTACTACTGTGCCATGGGGCCACCCTCACCTCAATTTTAATTGCATTGTAGACACTGAGGGCTTGGGGGGATGGGAACTCTGCTGCCGATAGCAATGAGTAGCGGTGCCCTATCACACTATCCCCCTAATTTTAACTGCACTTTGGTAGTTCACACACCTACACTCAATGACACCACACAAATAACACTCACCCATCACGATTCACGCGTTGGGGGTTGTGGAGTGGGGGTCTTCCTCCACCCTTGATGCCCTCCTTCTGTCGGGAGCCTGGGACCTGGCTCGTGACCTGGGGCCCGTCATGCTGTCGTCATCCCAATGCGTAACCGCGAATGAATAGGTGCAAGCAAGAGAGTGAGCGATAGAATGAGTGAGCAAGTGAGAGCAAGTGAGTAAGTGAGAGTGAGGGAGTGATGAGTAGTGATGGTGGTGGTGGTGTTATGTCTGAAAATACTCCTTTAAGAATGAGGCCAGGTGCACGATTGAACTTAGCTTTATTGATGCTGCGAGTTCCACAATATAGCTGCCAGGCAGGGGCGTTGGCAAAGAGGCTGAGCTTTCCCACCCACTGACATTTACAGGAGCGGTGTAGTGGCAGAAACAGAAGTGGGCGCCACTACACTGCACTTCACAAATAAAAGCATCTTTAAACAACATTGAACTATACAACATCCCCTCCCCCCCATAGAAAAATCCAAAACACACATACAATTGAGACCCTCCCCAATTTAGGACCTGAATCACGCACTAACGCTAGACTGGAATAACTAAAAAGACCTATCACATTCACACAACAAACTAAAGCTAGGGGGGGACAGGTGGACTACCGTCCTATGCCACACGGCAAGGTGGATTTATTCTGCCACCTGTGTTTAACTAAAACAAAAGAAGAAAGGAGTCCATCAATGAATTAAAACTATTGCTGTGTTCCTAAACCAGAGATTCCCAAAGTGGGGGTCGCCCCCAAGATGCTGGGGGTGGGGGGTCACAAGATGATTTTCAGAATCCTCCTTAGGTGATTACTCAGGTAACATGTCACTTTAACTGCACCACAGTAAAAGTCACAGGTCACACACAGGTCACTGTGCACCAGAAAATTTCATCTGAACAGTTCAAATCAACACATTACGCTTAAAGCCCAGGGTGTTATTTTTAAAAATGAAACGTTGGTTAATACCGACCCAAGACAACGCAGAGAGGCCAGCAGAGATGGCAGAAGAGGAGACCGGAGACATGCCACCAATAAAGCCGACGTCTGGTGCAGGGAGAGGAGGAGGAGGAGAGCACCGTAAAGGGCTCCATAAGCAGTCACATCAGCCTTCCTCCAAGTGTTGCAAGTATCGAGAGGAATATGTTCAGTATGGATTCACAGGCATCATTATCAGTGAAGTACAACATCTGCAATCTGTAGTGTGCACCAAGGTGCTTGCACATGAGAGTTTAAAGCCCATAAAAATGCTCAGACACTTGAAAACTAAGCACCCATGTCTTGCCGCTAAACCAGAAGATTTTTTCCGCCGAAAGGAGAGAAAATTGCAAGGCCAAAAGAAAGTCATAGCTAACCAAACAACATCCACAACCAAAGCTCAAAAGGCATCATATGAGGTGGCATATTTAATTGCATAGGCAAAAAAGCCACACACACTCAGAGAACCCCCAATAAAACCTGCTGCCATTGCTATGAGTCGGACAATGCATGGGGATAAACAGGCGTGGGAGCAGTAGCGCTGTCTGACGTGACCATAGCCCGGTGTATGGCGAAAGATATAAAGTGTCAGCTGATTGACAGAGTGAAGAAAGGGAAATATGCTTTGCCATTAGATGAATCCACAGATATATCAAACTCAGCCCAGCTGCTTGTTTTCGTCAGATACAGTTTTGATGGAAAACTTAACAAAGTTGAGCTGTTTTGCACCCTGCTGGATGTAAAGTGCACAGGTGAGGACTCAAAACTTGACAACAAACTAAAAGAAGAGGGACTGTCTTGGGATGAGTGCATCGGTGTGTGTACAGACGGTGCTGCAGCAATGCTTGGGAAAAAGAAAGGATTAAAAGCAAGAGTCTTACAAGTGGCACCCCACGTAAACTTTACGCACTGTATTATTCACAGAGAAGCTCTTGCAAGTTAAACACTTGACCCAGATCTCAAGAGTGTTCTTGAGACTGCCATAAAAATTGTCAACTACATAAAATCACGCCCACTCAACACCAGGCTGTTCGCTGACTCTCTGCAATGAACTGGGATCGGAGCATCAGGGCCTGCTGTTCCACACAGAGGTCAGGTGGTTGTCGCAAGGAAATGTCCTCAGCCACCTGTATGAACTGCGGGATGAGGTGCGCTTATTTCTGATGGAGAACGGGTCCCAGCTCACTGACCACCTGACTGACCCTGACTGGTTAACAAGGCTAGCGTATTTGTCCTACATATTTGACAGACTGAATGGACTTAACATGTCATTGCAAGGTGAAAACACAAGCATCATGTCACTGAATGATAAAATCCACTCATTCAAAAGGAAAGTGGATTGCTGGACTGCACGAGTTGAGACGGGCAGGATTGATATGTTTCCTGAGCTGGAGGAGTTCATGGAGGAAAATAATCTGAGTGTTAACACTGTGAAGAAGTCCATCACTACCCACCTTCAAGCCCTCCTGGAACAATTTAATAAGTTTTTCCCCGAGGAAACAACTCCGGAAAAATATGACTGGATAAGATCACCATTCACTGTTACGTCCGCAAGTCACCTGCCATCCGACATGGAGGATGCACTGATTGAACTGTCAAGTGAACGCACCTTAAAGACAGCTTTTCATTCAAAGATGCTTGCTGAGTTCTGGATTTCAGTCGCAAGAGAACATCTACAACTATCCAGGGCCGTGATGGACGTACTGATGCCGTTTGGCTCTATATAACTGTGAGAAAAGACTTTCTCGGCACTGACATATATTAAAAATAAATATAGATCACGTCTAAACATGGAGGATGATCTCCGAGTGGTCATCTCCAAAATTAAACCCAGAATTGACTTGTTGTGCTCCACGCATATTGCCCACCCATTTCATTAGGTGAGATTAATGTTGAAACATAGTTTGCCAAAATATACATTTGCAATGTAACAATGTTCACATTTTTACGCAATGCTACAGTTTATGGCTATTACTTTGACTGATTGTTCTGCTAACATGGAAATGAAAACCTTGTGTCAAAATTAAGTTTGCATGACAGCAACAATGTTTACTCCTAAATTACATGGAAATTACTTTAATGTATTCTGCTTTAATCCTTTAGTAAATTGTTATATGTAAAATCATATCATGGTTGTCAGGCTGTTCTGTTCTTTTGTGTTGTTATGCCTGTGTTTGTTTATGCTTATTAGTGCGTGAGTTCTGTGTGTACTTTTTTTTAAGTTTCAGTCACCTCAGGGGATAGTGGGGGTCGCCAGTCTCTGTCACCGTTATTTTGGGGTGTCGTGGGTCGTGGGCTGAAAAGTTTTGGAACCCCTGTCCTAAACTAACAACAAGACACAAAATTATCCCCCAAACCATAACATTTTTTTCATATTTAATGCATGCAAACCACAGAACACTGAACATTTTAATTAATGTATTTTCTTCTACCTATAGTTTTTTTCTACACATGCACAAACATATGAACATTGAAACTTTTTTTTAATATATATATACATAAACTCACACTCCACTTTGCGAGGTAGGGGTGGAACTAGCCTGTGGAGACCCCAGACAGTCTCTCAGTAAGTCCACCCCTGGAGGAAGCATGCCTCCGGGGCCGCAGCTGATCGCGTAAATGGTGATGCACCTCCTCTTCCCAACCGTCGGGCATTCCTCTCGTCTGGGCCCACCACCCAAAGCCTCCTCCCAGGCACGCCGCAGCTCACTGGCATGCCTCCACAAGCCATCCGACAATTGAAAGTAGGCTGCGCCTCATTTAGCCACGATGCACAGCCACAAAGTGATCTTCAGGCTGTCATTTGGCCCGTTTTCACTCCTCACAAGCCCAAACCAGAACCGCAACTCTCAGAGGGGTCTTGCTCAGCTTGCAGTGTTGCTGCTTGGCACGCGATTTCTCCATGCCTGTCGGTCTGGCCCCGACTGCTTTTAAAGCCGCTGCATCTGTCGCCGTTGTAGCCCCAGATCCTCCGGCCCACTGTGGCTTAGCTCCGGGGAAAACTGGAGCTAGCTTGTCGGCATCGCTCGTCAACGCAGGCACCTCGCCGTTACGCTCAGTACCCTTATCCAGGGCATCTTGAGCTCCAGCACTGAGACCCTCCTGCATCGACCATGAGCGAGGCTGGTCCAGCTCAACCTCTGGGCTGCCCGACAAATCTTCACCCCACACTGCGCCGTCATCTACTCTCGGAACCGGCCGGTTCCACTGTCCACAACCAGAGCACTCCTCCCCAGCGTCGCTCTTAATGGCGAACCCCAAACCATAAAACAGGTCACAGCCCATGATGTTGTAGCCTCAGGCCGTCACGATGAACTTGAAGTCAGCCATCTCCACCGACTTGTACCACGCCGTCAGCACCAGCATTCCCACTGTGCACAGCCATCCACCTCCATAACCATAGAGCGGCGCTGGGTCTCCTCCAATTCTATAATGGGGAAAGAATTTTCACACCGTAGCCCAATTCAGCAGAGAACCCTCTGCTCCCGTGTCGATGAGCAGCGACACCTCCACACCATCCAGCTCGACTGTGCAAAATGTGTACCCGTTGGTACTCGGAGACACTGCATGGACAATTGTCGGGGCGGGGGGGGGGGGTGTCGATTTCCTTTGTGGGCTCCCTTGTTCGGACATACGGCACACCCTGGCATAGTGGTTCAAGCACCACACTTGCCGCAGTGCTTCTCTCTCGCCGTGCAGCCCCTGGCCTTGAAGCGGTGTTTCACGGACCGACAATTAGGACTGTTGCGATAACCGCAATTATGTAATACCGCGCTATGGACACACCTACTGCGGAGGAAAACAACCAACTGTATGTGTGTGGCTATATCTTGTTGTTCACTTTTGTGCCCCTATTGATTATTAAATAAATTACTAAATGATGTGTATTTTTAATACCAACAGCATGTTTGCACCCGGTACTCTAGAAGCTTCCACAGCACACAGTGCTGCCACATGAGGCACTCTCTCCAGATGGAGTCCAGCAGGCAGTTAGTGGTGAAAGCGTTTGGACTCCTTGTTAAATACAACTGTGACAGTGAGCACTGAAATGGCACAAAGCGTGTTATTTCCTTCTGAGCAGAGTGTGTATGATCCTGACTGTGTATGCTCCATGTATGAGCTCCGAGAGCAGTTTGTTTGAATGAGATTTTTTGGACAGCGGCAAAAATCACGGAGACAAGAGCCACACAGGGTCCTGTACGGAGACTATCCTGCTTATAAGCTGAATGTCACTGCAGTCTCCAGTCCACACACCCCTTAGTTACTGCTGCTGCTTTATGGAAATGATCGTTTTTGTTTTGTTTTTTCAACAGAATCAGCAGTTCATGCCTGTATAAAGAGCGGAGCTCTGCACAGTTGTAACACACGTGCATAAAGTTGAGAGCGAGCTGCAGCGAGACTCTCACAGCTTCCCTCATTTGCCACATAAGTTATAAACCCTGTTTAAATTATGAATCCACAGGGTCCTAAAAACATTTGCAATAATATTGCATACCGCGGTATTGAGCTGTCCACCATCACCGAAGGGGAAATTCCTCTACCGCAACAGCCCTACCCACAACCCATACACATGGGTTTTCCTGGGGCAGATTTAAATTTTGTAGTATTGGTCTCTGCAGTGTTGTCCTCCACGCTGCCATTGCTGTCTGGGTCTGCTACTTGTGTTGTGGCAGGAAACTCCAGCTACTGTTCACTTAGCTCTGAAGCTAGCTTGTCCGCTGTCTCCAGTTGGAGAGCTAATTCGATAGCTCTAGCTAGTATCATGTCACCCGGTACTGTGAGCAGTTTCGTCCGTATCGCAGCGTTGTTGGTGTGCTCCCCCAGCTGGTCGCGAACCATCTCCTCCTCCAGTAGCCCAAAACAACACTCACTTGCCAGTAGTTTCAGGTCGGTGACGAACCGCTGAATAGGTTCACCCGCCCATTGGTGGCGCTGCCGAAACCTGATCCTCCGGACGATGATGCTCTCCGGGACGTAAAAATGGTGGACCATCATTTCGACCACGTCTTCGAATCCGTCTGAATCACCGAGTGTGCTTAGTATCCACTGGCTCTCAATTTCCAAATTGTGCACCAGGAGTGTGCATGCCCTTAGCTTGTCCATCTCACCCAGATTGAGCACCCATATGTCTCGAAGGCTGCAAACCATCTTGGCCAGGGGACAGGTGGCTCGCCCGGGAGCCCCAGGAAGGGCCAAATCGGAGAAATACACAATTCCATGCTTTATCCTCATCGCCAAAATGTTATGTCTGAAAATACTCCTTTAAGAATGAGGCCAGGTGCACGATTGAACTTAGCTTTATTGATGCTGTGAGCTCCACAATACAGCTGCCAGATAGGGGTGTTGGCAAAGAGGCCGAGCTTCCCTGCCTGCTGATATTTATAGGAGCGGTGTAGTGGTGGAGACGGAAGTGGGTGCCACTACACCACACTTCACAAATAAGAGCATCTTTAAACAACACTGAACTATACAACAGGTGGGTCGGATTTGTGTGGTGCTTAGCATGTTGGGTGGTATCTTTGTGTGCTTGCGGTGGGTCCATTGGTCATTTGCTCCGGGCGGGCATTGGGGGCAGTGGGCTGCTTCTGTGGCTGCAGCTGCCCTGGGGTGGGTTGGTGGGGGTGTGGCTGCCAATACGCGCCAGTGGCTTTCCCGGCTGCTGCTGGTAATTAGTGCACATTCGTGCCCATTGCATCCGCACCGTGGCTGCCCCAAGTATTAAGGGTGAATAACTGTGAATGTGTAAGAGAGAGCACGAGTAAATGTGAGTGAGTCAGAATGAGAGTGTATATGAGTGAGCGTGAGTGGAAGGAAACGTGTGTGAGTGCGAGTGACTAAGGGCGAGTGGAAATGGGAGCAAGACTGAACAAGCATGGGAGTGGGTGAGAGTGAATGAGTCTGAGTGTGTAAGTGTAAGTGTAAGATTGTATGAAGGAGAGGGTGAGTGAGAGTGAGTGAGCGAGTGTGTGTCAGTTCGAGTAAGTGCGTGTGAGAGCATGAGGGTGTGAATGCATGAGAGTGAGTGTATGTGCTGGTGGGGGGATGGTGGACTGAGGGGATGGCACCTCCTGGTACCTCCTGGCCACGTGGGTTCCCTTGGATTGAGGGGGCTGGCCCCCCGTGGGGCTCTCTGCACCTTTCTGCCACCTCCTCTGGGTGTGGGGGCCTGGGGGCTCCCGGGGCGTGGGTTGGGGGTGCTGGGATGGGCGCAGGCCCATTGTGGGGGGGGGGGTCGTCCGGAGGGCATGTTTTGGGGGCGCGGACTGGTTTCCGGCCCGGGAGGGGGGGGGTCTCCTTCTGGCGTCTGGAGCAAAAGGGCTGGCGTTGGCCCTGCTGGAGGGTGGGGGGCAGGCTGGTCCATCCTCCCTCGGCCGTCCCTCCTGAGGCAGTTGCATGGCTGTCCTGGGGCTTGCTGGCTTCTGGGCATTTGCCCTGTGGGGGTTGCTAGCACTGTCTTGCTTGCTCAGCATTTCCGGGAGGGGGTGCTGCTACTGTGAACTGGTTGCCAACCGCCAATCAAATCTAAAAGAAGAAGAAGAAGGAAGAGTTTCTGGAGGTCATGGAAGCGAATGTGGTCTTGCTTCCTTTTGTTGTTGGCATTCCTCCACTTCTTTTAAATCTTTTAGATTTTGGTGTGCTTCCTGTAGAAGCAGTTGACATTCCTTGTAGTCAGACTTCATGTTTCCAAGTTGACCTTTGACTCTTCTGAGTTCTTTCTTCGTATCCTGAAGGGCATCTTCAAGTTCACTGTTCTCTTGGCGAATGAAGTCGTCATGAGTAAACCGTTGCTTTACTGGTTTGTCCTGGTTCAAATCCCGTAACGCGTTATCAAGTTAAGCTTGAGTATCGTCGTTTTCATTTTGAGATTGTTCCAGTTTCTTCTTTAATGATTTATTCTCTTCCTGGAGAGAGAAGGTTGTTGATTGTTGATTCCTTAGTTCATTCTCAGCACACAATGCTTTAGCTTCAGCTACTTTTAATATTGTGACTAATGCTATCGTGAACTTTCCCAACACGCTGGGGAGATTCTTTCCTTTTGGCGGGTTTTTGGTGTAATTGTCCAAAAGTTCTTCAGTGAGTTGCTTCAGATCTTAGGGCTGTATTTTCTTGACCCGTGTTGTGAAGCTAAATATAAAATCAGAAGTCCATTCTTCCAATGTTGCTTGAAGGTCATCCAGTTCGGTAAATCAGTCAGTTGTTCATAGACCCGCCATGTTTTACCGTTGTTTACCAGTGAGCTTAAAAATTAACTTGTTGATTGTAGCTAAATTTGTTAGTCAAGGGTTAACCTTGATTGTTATTTTATATTAGTGGTAGTCATAAGCTCTTTTAGAACTTGTTCCAGCTTACACGCTTGTAAGAAGGAAGGTAGAATTTTGGAATTATTATAGAAATACTATATTTAGATGTTTTAATTTATTTGTTTGGTGAAACTGTATTTTGATATGTAGTTTAAAATTTGTGTGGATTGACTTCTTTACTTAAATTTTCAAAGCCAAGTATTGGAATTGTCATCAATAACTAGCTTTGGAATTTTGTTGAATGTCACTTTAAAGTGATTATTTTATTTACAAAAAGGGAAACAACAAAAACAGAAAAGGTTAAATGCTTTAGAGATTTAAGGTTATAAGTTTTCACTTTCTTTTAAAGTTAAGGTTGACTTTGTCTTTATTGTCAAAGCATATTTTCATTTGAAGCTTTAAATATTTATTTACAGATTAGGAAACACAAGTTAATTGTTTTTGTGTATTGTAACGAAGGATTTCGTAGGATTAAAGGTAATGGTGATTTACTTGATTGTTATTGATAAAGTTTTTATTTACAGAATAATCAATGCGTCCACCTTTTGACTTTCCTCTTTTAAATCCTGATGAGAAGTAAGGAGTTGGTTAATGTTTTCCTTTTCCTGTGGAGAAAAAACATGAACCAAGAATAGCACAATGACTTTAGATAACACTTAGGGCTTTCATCTTCAATCTGTGTCTGTGTGGCACTGTTTCAGCACCTGTGTTGGAGCAGCACCTGTGTTGATTAACGCTGGCGTCTGTTAACGTCTGTTAATGTCTCGTCGCGTCATCTTGTCTGCTTTTGTTTGTTTTTATTGATTTCGTTTTTAATTTTTTATCTCTTTTTGTTGATATTAGTTTTTGCTTGGTGTTAGCTTAGTTTTGGCCTAGCAGAAAAGCCCGATTGGACACGCTGGTGGGTCGGACCCGCCGGCTGGGCTGTTTTACCAGGCTAGGCTAACCTGCTAACCTGTTTTTAAGCCTTTTTAGCTGTTTTTAGCTAACCTTTTTTAGCTGCTTTTGGCTGGCTGGCTATCCACCTATCGCCTGGAACGTCATGGCTCCATCTCCGACATGTGTCAGCTGTGTGCCCCTCCTTAGGAAGGTTTCTGAGTTGGAAGTTAGACTCTTCAACCTCTATAAGATTCGGGAGGCCGAAGATCATCTTGACACCATAATTCTCGGGCGAACAATGGCCCCGGCAACCGACTCACAGCTGGCAGAGACGGCTACTTACCTGGGTGAGCTCAGCGCATCTCCGACTACTTCCACCCCTGCTCCGGTTTCTTCTGACGTCCAGAACCACAGCAATAGAC
Organism: Pholidichthys leucotaenia; assembly: GCA_020510985.1. Lineage (NCBI taxonomy): Eukaryota > Metazoa > Chordata > Actinopteri > Cichliformes > Pholidichthyidae > Pholidichthys > Pholidichthys leucotaenia. The sequence continues at coordinate 193,090,313 of CM035839.1, read as the reverse complement.
ACTGGCTTCAACTTGGGGCTAAACCCAAAGCCCCAGTTGGTTCTTCTCATCCTCAATGTGCGCCCTGGACCTTGGTTAGACCTGCAGGCAATCATCGTTGATCGATCAGACAGGGCCGTGCCTCTTCTCTTCCCCTGCTACTGGAAAATAGATTTGACATCCTTTCTCTGGAGGATTTTCCCCATCTGGATGCTGGCTGTCCACCTGTGGCCGCCCCTCCTCCTCCCTCTCCTTCTCCTTCAGCGGCGGCTCAAACCTGCAAACCCCGGATTAAGACTACTTTAGGTGTGCCAAATTACACACCAGCTCCAAAAAGAAGAGAGCGCATCGCCCCGCCATCACAACAACACCTTTGACAAGATTGTTCACCACCTCAGAAACCACCAACAAAGCCCCCACAGACTACGCTGGTAATTGGTGACTCGATTATGAGAAATGTCAAAAGCAGGTACTGTGTGACTTAATTTTTTCCTGGGGCTAGAGTGTCTGACATTGAGGCTCTTACCCCTGACCTATTAAATTAATTCCCCCACGTTAAAACTGTCATAGTACATGTTGGATGCAACAACATCCCAGATGAAGCATCAGAGATCTTAAAGAGTGACTTCAGGAGCCTTCTGTCCACTCTTATGAACTGTGGCAGACGTGTGTTTATCTCTGGGCCTTTGGCACCTTTCAGACGAGGTTGCAATTATTTTAGCAGAACTCTCAGTCTTAATACTTGGTTGTGTTTTACATGTCCTACTTTTAACATTGGTTTTATTGACAATTTTAACCTGTTTTGGAACCGTCCATCACTTATGAGGCCTGATGGCATCCATCCGAATAGACTTGGTGGACATGTTTTAAGGGACAATCTGTTCTATTCTATTCAGCGTTTTTTAATGCGGTGACTGGGATTTGATGCGTTAACTCACTCCGAAGTTCCTGGGTCTGCCAACCAGCCCTTTTATGTTTTCACTTCTCATATTAATCCCATTAATCCAAATAATCCTCACTGTTTGGTTCAGTCTTCGATTTATAACCCTACAGAGATTGTGTCTGTCTCCCGTTACCCAAAATATTATAACCGAAGACAAATACAACACAACTTGATAAATACACGTCTTTGTGCAGCTCTTCCTCATCCGCCACCCCTCAACTTTGCCCCTGTCTTCTCCCTTAGAGAACCTTTGTCTACTCCCCGCAAAGTTAATAAAAATATAATGCATAAGCATTCCAAAGTGTTTAAACAAAGTGTTGGTAAAACTCAAGTCAAACCTCAAGTCTCTAAATTTATTAATTTAGCCTCTGTTCCTCCTCATAATTTAAAAATTAAATGTGGTTTATTAAATATGAGGTCTCTAACTCTCAAGTCTCTACTAGTTCACAATCTATTAATTGATCATCAGATTGATTTAATATCCCTCACAGAGACTTGGCTAGGGCAAGATGATTATGTTGGTTTGAATGAATCAACTCCCTCTGGTTATCTAAACTATCATAATCCCAGAAGTTCTGGTCGTGGAGGTGGAGTAGCAGCAATTTTCCATTCTAATTTACTAGTTAATGTAAAGCAAAAATCATGTTTTAATTCCTTTGAGGGCCTGGTCCTCAGTGTGGGGCATGTTGGCTATCTTGGCTTGAACCCAATTTTCTTTGCCATAGTTTACTGCCCTCCCTCGGCCTACTCAGAGTTTTTATCCAAATTTGCTGAATTTTTAGCTGATTTAGTGCTGAAATCAGATAGAATAATTATTGTAGGGGATTTTAATATACATGTTGATGTAGATAATGACTGTCTTAATAAGGCATTCGATTCAATTTTAGACTCAATGGGATTTTCCCAGAAAGTACAAAACTCTACCCATTATCTCCACCACACATTGGACCTTGTTTTGACTTATGGTATAGAAATAGAAAATCTGGTAGTGTCTCCTCATAATCCTGTACTGTCAGGCCATTGTCTGTTAACCTTTGATTTCACCATTTCTGATTATATGACTCCTAAAGAAAAATATTACTACAGCAGATGTCTTTCAGATGACGTTGTTACCAAATTTTTGCAGATTGTCTCCTCTATATCTTGGGTCAACACAACAGAAATAAAAAATAGAGATAAAATTAATAAAGTTATAAAAAAGTAATGAAGTTATTACTATGCATTAATAGAAGAGAATAAGAATAACCCCAGGTTTCTTTTCAACACTATAGCTAGGCTGACAAAGAGTCAGGACTCAATCATTCCTTGCATCCCCCTTGAGCTTTCTAGTCAGGACTTTTTGAACTTTTTCAATCATAAAATTTTATCTATTAGAGATAAAAATCAGTCAGATTCTTCCCACCATAAACTTACGTACATTAACTACTACAACTCCTTCAATTGATATCTGTTTGGATAAGTTTACTCCAATTGATCTTTTAGAGTTAGATAAAATAATCTCCTCATCTAAGCCTTCATCTTGTCTTTTAGACCCTATTCCTACCAGGTTATTTAAAATAGTCTTCCCAATTATTGGTAACCGTATTCTTCATATAATTAATTCTTCTTTAACTTTGGGTACCGCAGGCTTTTAAAATTGCTGTAATTAAACCCTTACTCAAAAAGCCAATGCTCGATCCAGGAGTTTTGGCTAACTATAGACCAATCTCTAATCTGCCTTTCATTTCAAAAATCTTAGAAAGAGTTGTTGCTGCACAATTGCTTGACCACTTGCAGGGAAATGGTTTATTTGAAGAGTTTCAATCTGGGTTCAGAGTTCATCACAGCACTGAAACAGCCTTAGTGAAGGTCACTAATGACCTCCTTATCGCATCTGATAATGGACTTGTTTCTGTATTTGTCCTTTTAGATCTTAGTGCAGCCTTTGATACTATCAATCATGACATTCTACTTGATAGATTAGAACACTATGTTGGACGAAATTGAACTTTGCTGCAGTGGTTTAGATCTTATTTGTCCAGTAGACTTCAGTTTGTTCATATCAATGATGAGTTTTCTTCCAACTCTAAGCTCAGTCAAGGAGTTCCACAGGGATCTGTGTTAGGCCCTACTCTTTTTAGTTTATATATGCTTCCGTTAGGCAATATCATTAGAAAGCACTGTATACATTTTCATTGTTACGTAGACGACACACAATTATACCTGTCAATGAAGCCTGATGATTGTAATCAATTAGCCAAGTTAGATGCCTGTCTTAAAGAAATAGAAGCCTGGATGACTTGTAATTTTCTGCTATTAAAACCCAGATAAGACTGAAGTCATTCTTGTTGGTCCAAAAAACCTCAGAAATTCCTTTCCAAATCAAACTCTTAATTTGGATGCCGCTACTCTCACTCTGAATAGTTCTGTGAGGAACCGTGGAGTTATTTTTGATCAAGATCTGTTCTTTAATTCACATATTAAATTTGTTTCTAAGACTGCCTTCTATCATCTGCACAATATTGCCAAGTTTAGGAGCATCTTGTCAAGCTCATCTTGAGAAACTGATCCAAGCCTTTGTCAGCTGTAGATTAGATTATTGTAACTTGTTATTGTCAGGTTATCCTAAAATATCTTTAAAAAGTCTTTAGTTGATCCAAAATGCTGCTGCAAGAGGTTTAACTGGTTCTAGAAAGAGAGATCATATCTCTCCGGTTCTGGCCTCCCTTCATTGGCTTCCTATAGAGTTTAGAATTAAGTTTAAAATCCTTCTTCTCACTTACAAAGCTCTTAATAATCAGGCCCCCTTATATATAAAAGATCTGATATTACCCTATCATCCTAACAGAGCACTGTGCTCTCAAAATGCTGGATTACTTGTAATACCCAGAATCTCCAAAAATACAATTGGAGGCAGAGCCTTCTGCTATCAAGCTCCTTTTCTGTGGAACCAGTTACCACTCTGGGTCTGGGAGTCAGACTTGATCTCTGTTTTTAAAAACAGGGTAAAATCCTTCCTTTTCAATATAGCCTACGATTAGGAAGGGATCTTGTGTCTCTTAACCCCCCATTTGTTTTGCTGTTAATAGATTCAGACTGCTGGGTGACCTCCAATAATGTACTTGGCTTCTCATTGTTCCTGTTCTTTATGTCTGTTCTCTTCATCCTTTCTATCCCCTCACCCCCAGCCAGTTGCAGCAGATGACTGCCCCTCCCTGAGCCTGGTTCTGCTAGAGGTTTCTTCCTGTTAACTGGGAGTTTTTCCTCTCCACCGTCGCTAAGTGCTTGCTCACAGGGGATCATCTGATTGCTGGGTTTTCCCTGCATTTGGTAGTGCTATGAGATGACTTTTGTTGTGATATGGCGCTATATAAATAAAGCTGAATTGAAATTGAGGGCAGCGCGGTGGTGGAGTGGTTACCACTGCGACAGCACAGCAACTCACCCTTGGCCGGGGGATCTTGAGTTCGATCCCAGCCCCCGACCAACAGTGATCTGTGTGGCGTTTGCATGTTCTCCCCGTGTCTGCGTGGGTTTATTCTGGGATTTCTCCGGTTTCCTTCCACATGCCAAAAACATGCAAGTTAGGTTAACTGGCATGAAACTGGGGATTCTAAATTGTCCTTAGGCATGACAGTAAGAGTAAATGGTTGTCTGTTTCTCTGTGTTGGCCCTGCGACGGACTGACGATCTGTCCAGGGTGGACCCTGCCTCTCGCCCAAAGATGCTGGGATAGGCTCCCCTTCCCCCCGGGACCCAAAAAGGATTAAGCGGAAGAAGATGGATAGATGGATGAATTGAAACTGAATTGAATTGAATTTAAGTGTTAAACTGATTAATGTGGTTTCCTATTTTGAAAAAGTTTTGGTAAATATTCAATGAATCACTAAATCCTTTGCCAGCATGCATAGGGTTAACATTATTTTAAGGTCACTTTTGAATAAACATTGTCATTTATTCAAATCCTTAAGTTGAACTGTGCTTCCTGTGGAAGGGATCAAATAATGCAGCCTAAAACACATATATATACCTTCAAAAGTTTGCATTTATTGCTTAAAATGTATAAATATATGTGCTTTTAACTTTAAAGATTAAAATGTGTGGTTAACATAAGTGATTAAATACAAAGTGTATGCTTTTATGCATTTCTGGTATTCATCGACATTTGCCAATCTGGTCCACAAGTGACAACAAACCTTCAAGAGCCAACAAGTTTCCTTTTCGCTGCTTTTGGCAAAGAAACTTTAAATAGGCTCTAAATTTAGGTTATTCTGAATAATATGGATTGCTTTGAAGTAAATTTGGAAGCTCGATTTGGTTAGAAATTGTCTTAACAGATTAAAAGTTTCAGATGTGATTTTATTAAAGGATACAGTTCTTATGATTGACCACAAGATGGAGTCAGTTCCTTCTGCACTCAAGGAGGAGGAGACACAGTGATGTCGCTTGGAGGCGGTTACTGTCTCAGCTCCAAAATGGCTGCCAGGATGACTCACAATGGCAGCTTGTAAAATTGCATTTGCATTGCTTCGTCTGCATATGTGCAGTTCTCATGCAAAGTGAATGGTACGTGGTCCTTTTGGTTACGTGCAAATGTAAACGAGCAATGTAGTGAGCAATTTCGGACGCAGCCTGCCGACTACCAACCACGCCTTGTTTTTTTTTTTTTTTTTCACGCTTCTCCTGGCTTGTTTCTGCCAGCAACTTTTTAAAAGAATGGAGGATGGCTCCCTTTAATCCGGTTTGTCATGAGCCAAACTCCAGTAACTATTCTAGCAATTCTGCAGATTATTCATGCAAGTATAATCTCACAATTTTAACTTTGTGTACGATCCAGCGCTGTTACGTCAAACAATTTCCTCTCAGTAATTTTCATTACTGCTGCAGGTCCAGCGTGATTTATATTCATCACTGAACACTCGAGGAAAAGAAAATATTGGTTAATTCAATTTACCTCACCGGGAATTCTCTCCGCACGGGTTGAATTAACAAAAGAGGGATCAGATTCTTTGCGATTTCATCTTTTCAGGCCTTATTTTAATTAATTCATTGTACGATAACGCTTTTCTGAACTTTTAGCAAAAACAGTCTGTGCAGTGCAGCAGTTCGAGTGGGGGATATCTACGACCCCTCCCCTCTGCGCTTCCACACACAGATACTGCTAGGCTCAGGCAGATGGGGGGAGGTGAATCACGTCCTCTGTGGTGATTCGCTCTGTGTGCCTGCTGCCTTAATTGTCTCTACAGCTGCGCGCACACCTGCTCTCCCCATTAGGCAGCCTTCTTAAGGAGCGCGGCCTTTCATTCTGCACGGAGACGTCAACGGTCCCATTGGATGAAGAACTCTGTGCTAGAGTCCACTTCTCCTTCTACTAGGGAGTTTCGCCTCCCTCTTCTCTCCTGCTACGCCTGATCATCTGGGAGTTTCATTCTCCCCAACACCAAGTAAGCTTCCTTCAAGAAATCATTCCTCTATGCTCCTTCCCTCTTCGCCCCTGTGCACAGGTGAATTCCCCCGGGCGGACTTCCTCCTCCTGGCGGTGGACCGGGACTCTCACCTAGACTCTGAAGACTCACTGCATTCTATGAAGGAACTTTTCTGTACAGCCGCACCTTAACCATCTACACCAGCATGGACACACGACGGACCGAGGCAGGCAGATGGGGCAGCTTGGATGTTCTTTGGTGCTACAACTTCTCACCTGCACTGTAAGACTGTTTAACCACTTGTTTGTGCAATCCATTTACAGCGAGCTCATACTCTCTCCTAGGATTGCCAGACTGGTCCTCACTCTGCTCGCTCCCCTGCACTCATCCACATTCACACTCCCTCACACACTCACTCACACGTCAAATAAAGATAATTGTGTTTATTCCGAGTCTGTGTCTGCATCTTGGTTTGTCCAAACATGTCATCCTCCCTTTTGTGTTCCTCACACTGAGACCTGGCTGGTCAGATAAGAGGGGTTAAACACTGGCTGAGCGGTCAGTTAGATACAGAGAAAAAATTTTACCGTACAAAAGATCAGATTTGACTATACCCACACAGCTTGTGAAATCATAATTTCATGTCCATTTCTAGGTTCTAGCAGAGCCTCGGGTGGGGCACCATTATAAAAATGTTGTAGATTTATGGGTTTTATAGGGGTTTTATTGTTGGTACAAGTATTAATGTAAATATGAATGTGAGTAGGGATGAAAATTTCCTTTTCTTACACAAACATATCTTCGTAGGGCACCAGTCCAGATAATGGACAGTTTTATTAACAGTTCTTCATTTGCACCAATTATGAATCAGTCTCAAAAAAAAAAAAAAAACCCTTGTGAGTTCTTGTCTGCTGATAATCAAGAAGATGGACATAAAATCAAACAATAATTCCATATGTCTTTCAATGGTTTAATAAGAAATCTCATAATAGGTTAACACATTCGGATAGCTTTAAAACAGAGAATTCAACATGTATCATGGGCATTATTGACTATTACTGAGTTACTTTTGAATCAAGCATTTGTGGAACCAAATAAAGCACAGTTTAACTTATCAGTATAGTGGAAACTGGAAAACCATAAAATAGCATTGGTCAAGAAAAGTGGATGCAATTTTATGAAGAAAATGATGATTAAACTATTTATAGAAATGGAATAATGGTGTTACTCTGAAAAAGAACGTAAATTAATGAAAGGGCAAAATGCATTTTGAAATTCTGATGGAGGTTTGCATGAAATTAAGTTTAAAAAACTTATACCAGGAATATTCTGAAGAATTAAGTTTAAATTAAACAACAGACTGTCAGAAAACAGAATCATTGTGTCCCAGTAGGTAGCAGGTGGTCCACTGGATTATGTTTCAACTGGACCAATGTGGGTTCTGTTGGAAGATTGACAGACAGGCTCCTTACCACGGTAATGGCCTACTCCCGAGATCACAAAGGCAGGTTCTTCAGCAAGCTGGCTGCAGTCATCTCTTATGCACTGAAGAAGGAATTTGTTTATTGTACAAAGTCCCATCAGAAATTCAAGCTGAGGCAAAAACACATCACAAATCCATTTCTTCCAATGTCTGTGGTTTAAATGAGTTGGTTTAAGCTTAAAAAAAAAAATCAAACAAAATCTTCTTATGTGGTAATTTAAAGAAAAAGATTAAGAAAAAGTGAACTTCAAAGAAAAGAAAAAAATTAACAGAGCATGACAGGCTCTGGGCCTTACTTGGAAGATAAAAAAAAATGGTAGAACAGAGAAGTCTGCTCCTTACAGCTTGACCAACGCCCCGAAACTGAACAAAGGAAAGTTTTTTTTTCAGGTGTGGCAGAATCTCACTGAATTTTATGAAACTTGAGCTGAACCAATTACATGGAGTTTTGTTCAACAGAAGTCATAAACTCAACCTAAAAAGGAGATGTAGTGAAGCCTGGAGCTCTATTGATCAGTTAAAGTCCAGCTATAGTCTCCCAAAGAGCAGAGAGAGGAGGGGGAAGAGACATTTGATATGAGAAGGGAGACCCGTCCTTAAGACACATACACTACCGTTCAAAAGTTTGGGGTCACCCAGACAATTATTTTGTGTTTTCCATGAACAGTCACACTTATTTACCACCATGAGTTGTAAAATGAATAGAAAATATAGTCAAGACATTAACAAGGTTAGAAATAATGATTTGTATTTGAAATAATAATTTTTTCCAGATACTCAACCTGCTCAAAGGAAGGTCAGTTTTATAGCTTCTCTAACCAGCTAAACTGTTTTCAGCTGTGCTAACATGATTGCACAAGGGTTTTCTAATCATCCATTAGCCTTTTGACGCAATGAGCAAACACATTGTACCATTAGAACACTGGAGTGATAGTTGCTGGAAATGGGCCTCTATACACCTATGTAGATATTGCACCAAAAAATAGACATTTGCAGCTAGAATAGTCATTTACCACATTAGCAATGTATATTAGATATTAGAGTGTATTTCTGATTAGTTTAAAGTTATCTTCATTGAAAAAAACAGCGCTTTTGACCCCAAACTTTTGAACGGTAGTGTATGTTGCTGAATAAGCATAGATTCCTTTAAACTTTAGTGACTAAGATATTCTACTCAATAATAAGGGAACATACAATGTCTCTACATTGTAACTGTAATTAATTTGTGATAGTAAGCATGCAAAAATTAATTCCTTCCTGAAAATAAAGCAGAACATATCAAATCATATCAATAAAAGTATTTTAAACCACATTGTCCATCCCAAAAGTTCAACCATGTCTTCAGTAGCGGATACTGTCTTGAGAGAAAAAATATGAATTAATTTATTTGTCCATATTGCATAAATTCCACTGCAAAGAAAAAAAAATTCTTGATTCGTCCACCAGATGGCACTGTGAAACTGTCTGGTTGCTTACTGGAGAATCTTGACTCCCAAGTCTGGATTATGTCAGTCATAAACCTGTCTATTGAAATATTCCTTTGCCAAAGAGCAGAAAAGGGAGAATGACTAAGTCCTGGAGAAGGGATTAACTTCCACTTTATGGCCGATGGGTAGTGTTACAGCTCTGGTCCTTGGGTGAGAGAAGCAGTTCATTACCAGACTTTGAGTTGAAACAATTTTTCTTCAGCAAAGAAGGATTTTATAGATTGGAAACCCAAGGTCAATGCTACAATTCACAACAATGAAATCACACATTTCCGAGAAAAAAAAAAGTCAATTTTCTAGAGCATTTTTCTATTTTTCTATTTTTTTTGCCTTTTTTGCTCATAGTTCTCCAATTTTCTCACCAATTGGTAAAGTTTTTCTTGTAAAATAACATTTTTCTTGTAAAGTTATAACTTTTTTTAATAAATGTGCAATTTTTTCCTTTGACATAGTATCATGTTACAGATATCTTGGCATTTTAATTGATGAATCTCTCTCTTTTAATTTGGAATCCATTATTAGGCCCACAATGGGGATATTACAGGGCATCCACACGAATGGATGAGGCAGCCAGTGGTGCGGTGCCCAACCCTTTCACCATTCACACACGGGGCCACTTCAGAGTCTCCAATTAGGCTAACTTGTATATTTTTGGCCTGTGGGAGGAAACCGGAGAAATCCTGGAGTAAACCCACGCAGACACGGGGCGCACATGCAAACTTCACACAGATCACTGTTGGTCAGGGGCTGGGATTGAACCCAGGATCCCCCGGCCAAGGGTGAGTTTCTGTGCTGACGCAATGCTAACCACTCTGCCACCGCACTGCCTATTACATGCTGCCTTTTACTCCACATATTAGTCAGCTTTTAAAAAGGATGAGAGTGAAATTGAGTTTTTATTTGAGGATTAAATCCTGCCTTTCTTTTGAATCCAAAAAGAGACTTGTTGCTGTTACTTTTTTGTCAGTCTTGTACTATGGTGATGTTTTATACATGCATGCCTCATCTCAGAGTCTACGTGCATTGGACACAGTGTATCACGGGGCTCTGATGTTCATCACCAACTTCAGACCTCTCACCCATCACTGCCTGCTGTATGAGTGTGTTGGTTGGTCTTCTTTAGCCACATGTAGACAAAACCTCTGGTATGTCCTTGTTTGTAAGGCAATCCTTGGTCTTCTACCTTCATACCTTCTGACCCTCATCAGTCAAAGGAGCTCTGGAACTTATCATCTCTGTTCACAGGTTGTTCTTTCTTTGTCTGTCCCAAGGGTCAGAACTGAATTGGGAAAAAAGGCATTCATGTTTGCTGCTCCCTTTGCCTAGAATGAACTACAAAAAGACTTAAAACTTAATGACTTTGTCTCTTTGGTTGCTTTTAAAGGGATGCTGGATGATTTGGAGTCAGAAACATCTGGTTGTAGATGTTACGTACAATCTACATGTCATGTCCGCTGCGTAACTTTGCAGCGAACAAATAAATTAGTTCAAGCCCAAAGTGCAGGTGAAGAGGACGTGTTTATTAACAGAATGGGAAAACTCAAAATATAAGGAATGTTCAGTGGACACAGTCTGGTACACAAAGCAATGGAAGTATGAGCTAGTTGGTCAGAGGAGGAACCCCACGCTCCCCCAGGGTGGAACAAGGAAGGGTAGATAATAACATTGGTGAAGACTTACATAGGTGTTGGAGCTCAGCGGGCTCTGGGAGAAACAACACCGGAGTAGTCCAAAAGGAAAAATACAAACAGCTCCAGGACTTCAACAAAAACAGGTGTAGCCAAAGACAGGATGACTTCAAACTGAACCATGATGAATGCCGACTTACGCCGTGACACTGAATGCCCCCACTGTCACCCAATAAATACCGGGCAGACTAATGAGTGACAAGTGGACGCAGGCGTGCGGCGGGAGTCTGTATGAGTGCATGTCAGGATAAATGTGTGTGTGTGTGTGTGTGTGTGTGTGTGTGTGTGTGTGTGTGTGTGTGTGAAACCCCAGGTGATGGCAATCAGCTGAGAGAGGTGATAGGAGGGCTGTGGCTGAGGGCTGGCAGAGGAACCAATAATCTGCCAGCTGGAAATGATAACAGCAATCAGAGGCTAGTGCCACAGGTCATGAAACGGGGCAGGAAACAACAGCCCCATACATGACAGAGCCCCCTCCCCAAGGGGTGGGGACCAGACACCCACCGTACCATCAAAACAAAAACAACCTGCCACCCCCCCAGAAGAATAACAATTCCCAACCCCAAAAGCTAACCCCGCCCCCAAAAAAACCCAAAAGTCCCACAGTTCAGGGAGCCGACCAGAGTCCAAGGCCCAGCAGGCGGCCCGTAGAACAGCGTCAGGCGGCCTGCCAGGGCACACGGGCCACCCGGCTAGGAAACCTAGTCCTTCGGGTGGCCTGCCAACATGGTTAAGCCACCAGGACCGGAAGGACAGATGAAGGGGCGGCCTACCCACTGGGAGGCTGAGAGGTGGGTGGCCGGACAGAGGAAGGGGAGCCCTTGTGGTCACTGGTGGCGGAGAAGAATGGACCATGAAGGTGCCCAGCAGAAGGAGGAGGAACACCCACAGGGCCTCAAGGAGGGAAGGGGAGACCCTGGTGTCCCCAGACTGTCTGGTAGCACCCTCGGTGGTCCCGACGTGGGACTGGAACTCAGTTGTATCTGTGGTGGACCCGGGCCGGGCCGTGGCTGAACCCGCAGTGGTCCTGGCCTGGGACAACGTAGCACCAGCGAGTGGCCCCTTCCCGAGACCTCATTGCTCCCGCGGTGAGCCCTGACTGGGCCTGCATTGCACCCACGGTGCACCCCGACCAAGCCATGGTTGCACCCACAGTGCAGTCTGGCTGGACCCCTGCCACACCAGCAGTGGACCCCGATTGAGCCACGGTTGCACCCACGGAGGAGCCCAGCTGGGCCCTTGCTGCACCCGCGGTGGGACCCTGCTGGGCCACTGTTGATCCTAATGCCATCTTGGCCATGGGCCAGCCGACCCGCATGAGTACCCGAGTTAGGAGGCGATCGATCATGGACACCCTGTACTGGCCCCTGATGACCACCTTAGCAGGAACCCCGGTGACCTCCAGCCGTGAGCCTGAATCCACAGACTCGTCCAGCGATAATGGACTCTCTGCAGCGACCCTGAAGGAAGACTTGGACAGAGAGGAGGAAGGGTCAGGGTCACCGGCAGCGGCGGAGTCCGGCGAGGTGAGTTCAGGTGCAACGTACGGCTGCAGCTGGGGAGACAGGCAAGTTAATTTTCATTTTTCATTTTACTCCTATAAATAATGAAATGTCTTGCCTGATTCCCGGTAGAGAGACTCAGAGAAAGCACTCCCTTGAGTTTTCCCCACCTGCTGCTGTCTTAAACTGTTCACCAACCCTCTCCATGCTCTCTCCTGTCTTCTCTGAATTCACGCCAGCACCAGTGCTGAAGGAGACCAGGAGGAGCTAGAGGTCTGGGAGGATTGTTCCTCCATAGGAACTGGGCTGCGGAGGCAGAAGGGCAGTAAATAATAATAATGAGGAAGACTTACAGCAACCGTCGGAGCTCAGCGGCTGTGGGAAAAAACAACGCCGAAGTAGTCCAAATGGGGAAAAACACCAACGGCTCCAGAACATCAACATAGGCAGGTGACTACAGACTGAACTGTGCAATGCTGACTTACGCCGCAACACTGAATGCCCCCACTGTCACCCAATAAGTACCGGGCAGACTAATGAGTGAAAAGTGGACGCAGGTGTGTAGCGGCAGTCTGTATGAGTGCGTGTCAGGATAAATGTGTGTGTGTGTGTGTGTGTGTGTGTGTGAAACCCCAAGTGATGGCAATCAGCTGATAGGTGCCTGGCAGAGAGAGGTGAGAGGAGGGCTGTGGCTGAGGACTGGCAAAGGAACCAATAATCTGCCAGCTGAAAATGATAACAGCAATCAGAGGCTAGTGCCACAGGTCATGAAACGGGGCAGGAAACAACAGCCTCATACATGATACTACAGGGTTTTTATGATGGTGTTTAGACAGCAATTTATGCTAATGACTATGGTTTTTTTTATAATTCTATAGTATGTATGGCTTCTGTTTGTATTTTTTGTTAAATGTGCTGCTGCCTCTTGGCCAGGACATTCTTGGAAAAGAGATTTTAAATATCAGTGAGGTTTTCCTGGTTAAATAAAGTAAAAAAAAATATGTTTGCAGTAAATTTTGATTTTCCTGTAAATTTGACATGTTTTATGATAAAATTGTTATCTTTTCCCCCACACAGATTTACAATATAAGCATAAATTTACAACTTTTTTCTACAAAACTTGCAACTTTTTTCCTATAGAATTTGCAATCATTTTTCCTCATATTTTCATGATTTTTCTTGTACATTTGCCACTATCCTCTCACTGATAAACTAAGTTGTTCTGCATAAGCTATCCTTGCATGTCTTTATGAGGATGGAGGGTGGCAGGTTAACAGAGGGGAGGATCTTGGCTCATTTTGGAGGGTTAATGTTTTATTTATTGAAAGAAAAGCCTTTTTCCAAATTTTTGCACAGATGTATGTATTTTCAGCAGATTTATTTTTCACTAGAAGCTGCCTATTCTTTTTTGTCATTGATCCTTTGTCTTTACTACATAAGCAATAAAGAAGACCATGGTTTTTGAAAAAATCTATTGGGTATTAAATATCCCCCCTATCCCCCACTGGCTAAGCCACAACACCCACACTTTTGAAAAGCTTGCTACGCCCCTGATTATTTCAAAACAGCACAACAGTGTATGTGGGAATGAAGCAAATAAACTACAGTGTGTGTTTTCATGGCAATAAAAAGACTTTTCAGTAAACACACCACAGACCACCACAACAACTGAGAGCACAAAGAAAAAATAACAGACTCAGAATAATAGCTGACAAAGAAAAAACTTAAACCAAAAAATGCCAGCATTCTCCTTTAAATCACACCATACAGACTACATGTGTAATGAAAATGTATGTGTAAAATAGAATGTTTTCATGTTAGCAGCCTACATGCTGAGAGGCCCTGTGCCTCGCCTCCTGCTGGTTCCATGGATCTTATTAGCCGTGAGGTGATTGTGTTGACATACTGGTCTAAACACATTACATCCAGCAGCCCAGTCCCCCTCAGTAATGCTATTACGACAGCATGAGACACGCACGGTTTGAGCATCATTAGGTTTTATGCCAAGCTTTTCTGTGGAAAGGTAAGCTGAGAGAAGTCAGGCAGCCTCACTGACTCGAGTGTTTAATGTGGAAGATATCTAACAGAGTTCCCAAATTGTTTAGTTGAATTTCCAGATTGTCAGCTGATGGCAGATATACAGGTGCTTCTCACTAAATTAGAATATCATTGAATATTTAATTTATTTCAGTAATTCAATTCAAAAAGTGAAACTCAGAGAGTATATAGATTCATTACACACAGAGTGATATATTTCAAGTGTTTGTTTCTTTTAATTTTGACCCTAAATTCAGTTTCTCTGAAAATTAGATTATTACATAAGACCAATAAGAAACAATGGATTTTTAATAAAAAATGTTGGCTGACGGAAAAGTATGTCCATGTACACACTCAATGCTTGGTCGGGGCTCCTTTTGTATGAATTACTTCATCAATGTGATCTGGCATGGAGGCAATAAGCCCCCCGCCCCCAAGCACAAGCCATAATTTAGATGCATTTTGGACTAAATCATGTCCGTTGGTTCAAGCCTTAATTTGGCCCACAAATACAGTGGTGTGAAAAAGTGTTTGCCCCCTTCCTGATTTCTGATTTTTTTTGTATGTTTGTCACACTTAAATGTTTCAGATCATCAAACAAATTTAAATATTAGACAAAGATAACACAAGTAAACACAAAATGCAGTTTTTAAATGAAGGTGTTTATTATTAAGGGTAAAAAAAAAACAAGCCTACATGGCCCTGTGTGAAAAAGTGATGCACCCCACCGTCAAAACATAAATTGTGGTTTATCACATCTTTGGAAAGCTCAGTTCAATTTCTTTAGGACCTGCCTGACAAAGTGAAGTAGATCAAAGTATCCTCAAATGCTAGACATCATGCTGCGATCCAAAAAAATTCAGGAACAAATGAGAAACAAAGTAATTGAGACCTATCAGTCTGGAAAAGGTTATACTGTAAAGCCATTTCTAAAGCTTTGGGACTCCAGTGAACCACAGTGAGAGCTATTATCCACTAATGCGGATAACATGGAACAGTGGTGAACCTTCCCAGGAGTGTCTGGCTGACCAAAATTACCCCAAGAGTGCAGCGACGACTCATCCAAGATGTCACCAAAGACCCCACAACAACGTCCAAAGAACTGCAGGCCTCACTTGCCTCAGTTAAGGTCAGTGTTCATGACTCCACCATAAGAAAGAGACTGGGCAAAAATGGCCTGCATGGCAGAGTTCCAAGACGAAACCACTGCTGAGCCTCATGTCAGTTTTGCCAGAAAACATCTTGATGATCCCCAAGACTTTTGGAAAAATACTCTGTGAACTGATGAGACAAAAGTTGAACTTTTTGGAAGGTGTGTGTCCCATTACATCTGGCGTAAAAGTAATACAGCATTTCAGAAAAGGAACATCATACCAACAGTAAAATATGGTGGTAGTAGTGTAATGGTCTGGGTCTGTTTTGCTGCTTCAGGATCTGGAAGACTTGCTGTGGTAAATGGAACCATGAATACTGCTGTCTACCAAAAAATCCTGAAGGAGAATGTCCGGCCATCTGTTTGTGACCTCAAGGTGAAGCGTGCTTGGGTTCTGCAGCAGGACAATGATCCAAAACACACCATCAAGTCCACCTCTGAATGGGTTTAAAAACAAAATGAAGAATTTGGAGTGGTCTAGTCAAAGTCCTGACCTGAATCCAACTGAGATGCTGTAGCATGACCTTAAAAAGGTGGCTCATGCTCGAAAACCCTCCAGTGTGGCTGAATTACAACAATTCTGCAAAGATGAGTGGGCCAAAATTCCTCCACAGCACTGTAAAAGACTCATTGCCAAGTATTGCAAATGCTTGAAGTTGTTGCTGGTAAGGGTGGCCCAACCAGTTATTGTCATTGACTGAGCGTGGTGTTTCACCGGCCTCAGGCTCTTAATTTACTTCTGAATATTTTCAGTATTTTTCCAGTGTTGTGCTTTTTTCTGTGTATTGAGTTATGATGTCTCCCTGGTGGTTTATTGTTCCGTCAGTTATTTATGTCCTAGCATCATTATTATTTTGTCAGCTTCTGTAGTGTAGGATTTATATTTTGTTTCTGTATGACACAAGTGCCTTACCTCCTCTTCCAGACACCCCCATCCTGTCATTTTCTCACCATCTGTGCCCTAGTTGTCCCAGCTGTGAGTTTTTGTTAATTAGATCACCTGCCCACTCATGCTGCCCACACCTGCTTCCCATTGTTTCATCTTGTTCCCCAACTACTTAAAGACTGTCAGATTGCTTTCTCACTGCAGCAGTCTTAATCGTATCCTCTCTCTTCGTCACCAGAGCCCTAATCCTGCTCTGGTGAGTTTGCCTGAAGTTATCCCAGTCTGTAAGTTTTTCACTGTGTTTGTTTTTGGACCTTGTGTTTGTGCTCCATGGAACTTTATGTTTTTGTGTGTAATAAATTCCACTAACTGCAGATGGCGCATGGGTCTATCTCTCTTTGCCCTGAAGGGCAATCCATGACAGTTATTAGGTTTAGGGGGCAATCACTTTTTCACACAGGGCCATGTAGGTTTGGATTTTTTTCCTCCTTAATAATAAACACCTTCATTAAAAAACTGCATTTTGTGTTTACTTGAGTTATCTTTGTCTAACATATAAATTTGTTTGATGATCTGAAATATTTAAATGTGACAAACCTGGAAAAAAAAAAGAGAAATCAGGAAGGGGGCAAACACTTTTTCACACCACTGTACATGCTGAAAATTGGGTTGTGTTGAGTCTGTCCAATATGGACCACATTTAACCCAAAAATAGATATTAAAAATTGGGCTGTGTGAAGTCCATCTAGCATAGATCATATTTAATCAGTAAAAAGTTGTGAAAAATTGGGCAAAAAAAAGGCCAATAATTGAACTGTTTAGTCTACAGTATTTGGCCCAAATTTATCCTCAAAATAGTTTTTGGCATTTGGTGATAGTGGTGGAGGTGTCATGAATCCGGGTTTGGAGGCCAAACCCGATTCTGACTCACAGTTATGCTTTAACCTAGTTTCCTCCTGACAGCTCGGGCACGCCCCCTCCTCCTGTCAAGCTCCGTCAGCTGCACTGTCACGGGTGCTCACACATACACACACCCACACGCACACTCACACAAGCACACACTCCATTCACTCTCAATTACACACACTGTCACACACCAGATGCCAATCAGTTCTGCCCACGCATTTTCACACTGGCAATCTCTTTGCTCATTAGCTTCTGGAGTATATGTTTGCCACGCCAGAGGAAAGAGATTGTCGGGGCATTCATCCTCATTCATGGCAGCAACCTCTCCGTGAATGATGTTCCACTCCCTTCACTTACTCAGTCCGACATTGCCAGACGATCAATCCCTGGGTGTTCGCGGCTGCCTCCACTTCTTTATCCCTTCCTTCAGACTGCATGGTTTGCCCAGGATAGCTCCAGTCCTGTAAGTGTTTCTGCCTTTTCTCCTGTGTTCGGAGCCCTGCAGCTACTAGGCGTTCGCCCTTCCTACTTCGTGCGCTAAGCAGCCCTGCAGCACGAGGCTTTGTTTTCTCCAGGCTGTCGAGCATTCGGCAGGCACCCAGTTTGTTTGGTGGCCAACTCTGTCATTGCATCTCTCCGTATCACTGTGGTTGACTTGAACTGTACTCGGTGATATCTGGACTGGTTATTTCCTTTGTGTTTTTAATAAACGTGCACCATCTACTCTCGCTCTTGGGTTTTCATTCCTTCTCCCGTGTGCCGAGCTATGACGCATGGAGGTTTATGACAGAATGCCCCGACCAGTGTAAAAACCCAGCAGAGAGGTGGTGCATGACTGTATTTTTGCTCTTTCTCCATAGTGCTTTTCTCCCTAGTCGTCCGCATGGATTTTTCCGTTTTTGGATTGAGCCCCGAGGAGTGTGGAGTGGCTGATCGAGCAGTGGTATTTGTTTCCGGGCTCGAGCCACCTACTCCCCAGAGGAGAATTTCTTGCTGTTTGACATCGCTGTCAGGATGATCCAGACATGCCCCAGTCTCTGGAAATATCCGGGGTTGATGTTGTTTCTCACCATGGTCCACAAGTCACGCCGACAGCTGAAGAAGATGACAGGAGGAGCGATCGGAGCTCAACCGTGGCTTCCCACAACGTGCTCCCGGAGGACCGGAGCCCACCGCTCACCGCATGAGCCGGAGTGCTCCTCCCCCCGCCGGATTTCTCGTCCTACTCCTGAGAGGACGAAGCAGGACACTGAGGCAGCAGCGGACATTATCACCAGTCAGGAGTTCAGGCATGTTCATCTCCATTCTCTTGCTATGTCTCCTGAGGTGATTAATCAGATTTCTGTGGAGGAGCTTCAAAAATTGTTACCCACTGAAGCTCCCCAAACAGCTGCTGTCACGACTCCTCATTCCCTGTCTTCTGTCTTCCTTCACTCCTCGCCGGCCTCAGGAGAGGATCGTCAGATGCAGGAGGAGCAGGAGGAGTCAACCACTCGGTGGGAGGTTAATTCTAGGTCTAAGCGACAGAGGAGGCCAGTCACCTCATCGGCGGTTTCTAATCGGACATCAAGCCCGATTGCTACTGCGGAGAAACTCCCCTCGGTGCCAGCTGTTGAACCAGCAGACGCCCCTTCAGCTTCAGCCACAGTTCCTTTCATTGGGTTGTCCACCCCAGCAGCTGGAGGGATTGTATGTGCCACTCCGGACCCGCCCACCTCTGTGCCGCTCGGGCCGGCTCCTCTGTCAATCACTGAGGAGCCTAGAAGACCTATGGGCATGGAGAGGGAGGACAGCCCGCCATCAGCAGCTGCCAGCATTCAGACCCGGTAGGCCAGGCAAGTGGATTTTCATGTAACCTTAGTCATTAAGGATAAGTCTTGTCTGTCCCAGGGAGACAGCCTCAGGCTGGGCAGTCGCCTGAGTGCTCTCCCCCTGCTGCTCCTATGATGAACTCGCCTATTTCCTCTGTGTCTCCATCCCCTGCCTGGAAGTGTCCACCAGCCATGGAGCTCGACGATCGAGGGAGGAGGGAATGCATGGTGCGGGAGGACCACACCCCACAGATCCACTACGACCAGAGGAGGAGCGCTGTGACCAACCGGAAGCCGGTGCCAATGAAGGAGCATCCTCCTGCTTCAGTCTCTGCGGACACAGTGCCACCCAGGTCTCCACCTCCAGACTTCATACCGGGAGGATTACCGGCATTTGGGGCTCCACTGAAGAAGAACACGACTACCAAGACCATCATGCCTGCTGTGGGGGCCGCCACGGCAGAGCCATTCCCCGGACCGGACCTCCAGCCAATTGGGCCCCAAACATCATCATCAAAGTCCTGGACGGTGGTAAAACTCGAGCACAGGCAAGTAATCTCTCCTATCGTTCACCTGTCATGTGTTGAGAGTTCTTGCCTGGCTCTTGTGGAGGAGAGTCGAGTGCAGCTCCCAGCTGTATCCGAACTTTCCTCGTTGGGCTCTGCCGCTGCCAGCGACCCTAACAGTCTCCATTCTCCCATCTCCTTCGAGCTCCTCCCTAGGGTCGCCGGAGAGGAGCCGCCACAACCGGGGTTGTCCATGGACGATGAGGAGGGTCCAGTTGTCCCGAGGGAGGTCGACGGTGGTGCAGCACCCGACGGACTGGAGAGACCTACGCATCTTAAATCGCCGGAGTCCTGGACGGCGGTGGAGCCAGAAGTCAGGCAAGTGTGCTCCATTGTGTCAGAAGTATCAATAGTAATGTCACACTGTCTGACTTATGGTGAGGTGGACCCAGGGTAGCTCACAGTAGCCCTCAGGACCGCCACACCGGGCTCTGCCGCTGCCGGCGACCTTGACCCAGTTTGTCTTTCTCTCTCTTTGGGTTCGGAGCCTCCGGCCGGGGTCACCAGAGAGCTACTGGAGGCAACCGAGGATTGGGGTCCAATGCCAGAGGACATGAGGAGCATCACCTCCCTCGCTGGGGAGGCCACAGCGGGAGCAATGAGGCCCCCAATGGGGGTCACCACAGGTGCAACGGTGCTCCAACCAGAGTCCACTGCGGGTGCTGCAGGTCCTGAGCCAGGGTCCACCGCGGGTGCAGCAGGACCTGAGCCAGGGTCCACCGCGGGTGCAGCCACATCCCAGACCGGGACCATCGCGGGTGCAGCCAAGTCCCAGACTGGGACCGTCGTGGGTGCAGCCACGTCCCAGACCGGGACCGTCGCAGGTGTAGCCACGTCCCAGATCGGGACCGTCGCAGGTGCAGCCACGTCCCAGATCGGGACTGTCGCGGGTGCTACGGTCCCCCTGCCCCAAGCCTCGAACCACAGGAGGGGCTTCCATTCCTTGACTTCCCCGCCGAAGTTCCCGAGTTTGGAGGCTGCCTCTCTGCCCTCCTCTCAGGTCCTGGTGGCTCCACCACACTAGTTGGCCACCCGAAGGACTTGGCTTATGGGTTGGGTGGCCCATCGGCCCGGGCAGGCCACCGGACACTGCTGCGGACACGCCTGCTGGACTTGGGACTGGGGCAGGCCACCTGATCTACCACTCCGCACCATACTGGGGGCCTGGGACTCAGGTCGACCCCCTGAACTTTGGACTTCGGGGGAGGGGGGTTAGTGTTCCAGGTTGGGGGTCGTTAGGAGGGGTTTTGCTCTTTATTTTATTTTTGTTCTGATTGTTTTTTCACTGGTTGCTTCCCTCCTAACCAGTTTCCCCCACCTCCCACCCTGGGTTAGTGTTTGTTGCCGCGGGGAGGGGTTCCCTTGAGGGGTGTTGTTTCTTTTCTTTTTTGCTGATGGTATTGGGGTGTCTGGTATCCACCCTTCGGGAGGAGGCCCTGTCATGAATGTCATGTCATGTCATGAATCGCCAGACGATCAATCCCTGGGTGTTCGCGGCTGCCTCCGCATTTCTATCCCTTTCTCCAGACTGCACGGTTCGCCCCATATAGCTCCAGTCCTGTAAGTGTTTCTGCCTTTTCTCCTGTGTTAGCAGCCCTGCAGCACGAGGCTTTGTTTTCTCCAGGCTGTTGAGCATTCGGCAGGCACCCAGTTTGTTTGGTGGCCAACTCTGTCATTGCATCTCCCCGTATTACTGTGGTTGACTTAAACTGTACTCGGTGATATCTGGACTGGTTATTTCCTTTGTGTTATTAATAAACGTGCACCATCTACTCTTGCTCTTGGGTTTTCATTCCCTCTCCCGTGCGCCGAGTTATGACGCACGGAGGTTTATGACAGGAGGTATGTCTCTCAAAAGTCAAACATACTTTTACAACCACTGGAAGTCTTTGTTACAAGTGATTTATTACTGGACTGGTGCCCTATGAGGATATGTTTGTGTAAGGAAAGGAAATTTTCATCCCTACTCACATTCATATTTAAATTAATACTTGTACCAACAATAAAACATCTATAAAACCCATAAATCCATGACATAATTTATGACTTTTTTCTTGGAAATGTGGGAGTTTTTTTCAGCATTTGGGAGTTGTATATTTTCTCACAAAAATGTAACTTTCTTTAATCTTTTTTTTTAAGTTCAACATTTGGCAAAAATGCTTATTACATAATATCTGGAACAATCTGAAAGCAGTGCTAGTGCTAATGTGCTGTCCACTTAAAAAGCATTATTTGAATACAAACACATTCTCTAAATTTCTCTGTTGTGCAGTAGCAGCTCGTGGGTGATCTCACTGAGAAGGCAAATTAATCATGAACAGACACACACCTATACTTGCGAGGACCCTGAGTCTTTAGCTCCACACATGTTCAATGCAACTCTTGCAAGGCCCCAAGAAAACATCACTATGCTGACCAACACGCGGTTCAAGACAACACAACACCAGCCTCACTCTGCATGAGAATCTGGCCAAGAAAAGTTGACGACACATCCAAACTGAACCAACAACTAACAGGATCAAATGTGACACAAAAAAGGCAAAATAATTAAATCATATTAAAAGGAATGCATTTATAAAAGTGTCACAAGTATTTGTAAAAGTGTCACTTGGTTCTGTTAGATGTGATTTAATGCGTTATTTAAGAGTTATGTGTCTCGTTAGTTACTATACAAGACTGGCCATTTGTTGTTAAATATTAACATAAAAATGATTTAACAGATCTTTTTGGTGGCCCATAACAATGATTTCATTCATTATTTTGACATTTGGTGTCCCCTCTGGACCTGTTACATGCTGTTCGTTAGTCAAACTGAACACCAGTGAAAAACATTTTCCACAATCATCTAAAGAGTTGAAAATAAAACAGCATATAGGACGAGCAATAGATTTTAACTCACCGGTTTCTGTGTCTTTTCATGGATCTGGATGAATCTTCCTGTCATCAAATCCAGTTTTAATTTAGTGGTTGCAAAATGCAAAGCCACGGCTAGTGTTGCTAAGCGGGTTAGCTCCACTCGTCCAAGTGTCCTGGGCGCTATCCAACTGCATCCTGACTTCTTTACAATGTCTAGTTTAGGGGAAGCCCTTGGACTGTTTTTTATCTAAAGCTAGTGTTCAAATTGTAGTTTCCTAAACTTGTTAGCAAGTAAATACTGCTGGATATCCCATCTGTGCGTACAGGTAGTATTCAGCACATTGAAATGCATCACACGGGAATATTGTCAAAAGATGGACTGTGATTGGTTAAGGATTAGCGTCCTTCTGTTTTATTTTTCTTCAATGCAAGGAGAAGGTGAATTTTCCATCCATCCATCCACCCATCCATCCATCCATCCATCCATCCATTCCTCCATCTATCCATCCATCTTCTACCACTTTTTCCAGCGGTCCGGGTCGTGGAGGCTGCGGTTCAAGCAGAGAAGCCCAGACTTCCCTCTCCCCAGCCACCTGCTCCAGCTCTTCAGAGAGGATACCAGGGTGTTCCCAGACCAGCTGGGAGACATAGTCTCTCCAGCGAGTCCTGGGTCTGCCCCGGGGTCTCCTCCCAGTGGGACGTGCCCAAAACACCTCAAGTGGGAGGCGTCCAGGAGGCATCCTGATCAGATGCCCATACCACCTCAACTGGCTCCTTTCAATGTGGAGGAGCAGTGGTTCTACTTTGAGCCTCTCCTGGATGACTGAGCTCCTCACCCTAATTTTCCATAGCAACAAATATAAATGGTAAAATGGTAAATGGCATTCACTTATATAGCGCTTTTATTCTCATCTCTTGATGACCAAAGCGCTTTACAGATCCTGCTATCCACCCATTCACACACACATTCACACACTGATGGTGGCATAAATTGATTTCTGATTGGCTAAATAATTTCAGAAAGTATGCTCGCCTCCTTAGCAACAAAAACTAATTTCTGATTGGATGATTAATGTTCCCACAGTGGCAAGCTCATTTTTTACCCCTGCAGACCTCTGACAAGATTCTGACTATATGTTACACAATAATATACACATAATATCAAATATTTTTGTTATCTTAATGTTTGAATCATTTCTTCTCCTTTTCTTCTCAAATTTCTGAGGAAGCTCCATCTCCCTTGCCTCCTCCTAGAGGAGGCAAATTGTGTCTTTATTTATGGCCATACCTTGAGCTCTGGGTATCCCCAGACACCCCTGGTCTTGTCCAAGCTTGAGAGCTCAGCAGGGTCTACCTTGGTTAGTACTTGGCTGGGAGACTGCTTGGGAATGGCTCATGACCCCTGCAGATACATATCCTGGTGTCTGATCCAGCCTGGAGTTGTCTCCACAGTGGGAGTAATGACTACATATCAAAAGTAAATGTGTAAAATACACAAGCAATCTATTAAGGCTCCTTTCTCTGCAATGTGAGGACACAAAATACGGAGAAAAAAAAATCCAATCACAGTTAGTACAGTGCATTAAATGTACATTAGAATTTAATGTCCAGCTGCATTCTTACATTCTATTAATTTTGCATCTACCACTTCATTGAACTGCTCGAAACTAATGAATGAATATTCATGACAAAGTAATGAGCCGTCGTTACATGATGGTGACGGACCGTCTTCAGTTGGCAAGGCAAATTTTCATATTTTGTAATGAAAAGTTGAAATCAAGTATATAAATGGATTCTTTTTCACTGTAGATATCAAACATGACTCGGGGGGACAAGCACACACTTTTCTGTCATGTTCTGGCGAGCGCTTGCCCCCTCCTTCTCGTTTCACCTGTCTCCTCATCAGACGCACCTGCTGTTTCCTGCTGAGCCAGCGTTTATAAGGAAGCGCTCTTCAGTGATTCAACGCTGGCTAGTTTGGGTATACCGCATCAAGCAGACTAGCTCATCAAGTAAGCGGTTGTGTTGTGTGTAACCTTACCTTACACACATTTCCCTTTTCTTCTCTTCCAGGTTGCTGCCAACGTCGCGATGCGTCTTCCTGGGTTTGGTGCGCTCGCCAGCCTGTTGCTCTTCCACGACGCAGCTCATCTACTCCACCCGGTCAGACTCCATGCCTCATTCCCCTACCAGCGGTTCCAACTTGCTGGTTCCTCTCCTTCGCTGGGGGCTGGGTTCTGAGCCGGTCTCTCCTCTCCTCCCACATAAGTGATGTAAATTAGATTTCCAATTTTCCCCTCTATTCCTCATTAATCAGCCTCATCTCATCCTCTCATCCTCTGCAGGTTTGCTGCTGTTCTGGCGAGTGACTGATTTTTCTCCCAAGTTCGCGGTTTTAAAAATTCAATAAAGGGTCAAATGTTCTTTGTATGTGTTCTTTTGGTGATTGCACTTTGCACTTAGGCTGATTGTCCGGTCAGTATGACACTTCTCAGTCTGTATTTTCACGAAAAAGATGAGCATGAACTATCAAATCTGATAACGATGTGCTGTGCCCATTGACTAGTGCAAGGATACATTGCTTATATGTAAATATAAGCTTAAAGTTAAATATAACCGCTTAAAGGAGACTAGCTTCCCCGAACAACGCTCAGTGATTGGTCTGTTGAGGAGCCAGTTTCCTCAATGATGATGAATGATTGGTCTGTTGAGCAGGACTACCTCCTCAATGAGGGTCAGTGATTGGTCTGTTGAGCAGAGGCTACAGATTTGGATGGGGATTTGCCTGGGAATACCAGGTGCGATGACGGACTGGTGATCTGTCCAGGATGTACTCTGCCTCTTGCTAGGTACTGTCATATACGCTGCGTAATTGCACAGTGCACAAATGAGTTCATTACAAGCCCAATATGCAGATGAAATAAACGTGTTTATTAACAGAAAAGGGGAAACACAAAATACACAAAATGACAAATGAAAAACAGTCTGACACACAAGGCAACGGATGACTGAGCTAGTTGGTTGGAGGAGGAGCCCCACACACTCCCAGATGGAACTGGAGCAGATTGGAAGGGCACAAAATAATTATAAGAAGGAAGACTTACATCAGGTGTCCGAGAGCAACTAGCTCTGGGAACAACGACACCAAAGTAGCCCAAAACAAGAAAACCAGCCAGCTCCAGGACGGCAACGTTGACCGGTGTTGAAACAGACTAAAATAAACTGCAGACTATAGACTAGTCACGATTGTCAGACATCGCCACACTGAGTGCATCCACTGACTCACATAAATATCCTGGTGAGCTAGTGGAGTCAAGTGGATGCAGAAGTGTGACTGAACAGCTGCGTGAGACTGCAAATCAAAACAGATGTGTGTGTGTGTGTGTGTGTGTGTGTGTGTGGGTGGGTGGGTGGGTGTGTGTGCGTGTGTGTGTACATGAATGAAGGAGTGTGCTTGAGTGTGTGCGTGCAGGTGTGTAAATGAGTATGTAAAAACAAGGAGGACAAATAATAATAAACAACCAGTGACAGCGTAAACTGGTGGATGCCTGGCAGAGAGAAGGAGGTGTGGCCATAGGCTGACAGGGAGCTGGGCTCAGGCTCAATGACTGCCAGCTGGCGATAATTATCAAATAATCAAAAACTACAGCCACAATCACGGAACGGGGACTGACGCCTTAACCCCGTTCGTGACAGGTACACTGCCACACAAAACTCAAAAAGGATCAGGACGTTGATGACTACATGTTTTTAAAAAGGTGTCTTTTCGTCTTCATTTTCCAACCAAATTTAGATCATACAGAGATGTTTATATGAAGATGCCTTTCCAATTACCTTAAAAAGGTGGCTTTTCATCTTTCACTTTTCAACCAAATCCATACTTTTTTAGATGGTTGGGAAAGCCGTCTTTTCAACATTTTTTTTAACCATTTTGTGCTGGGAGGGGTGGCACTACTGAGGTGTTATGGAAGCCCATGCTGCTTTGATAGTGGCTTTCAGCTCGTCTACATTGTTGGGTCTAGTGCCTCTCATCTCCCTCTTGACAATAATCCATAGATTCTCCAATGGGATTAGGTCAGGAGAGTTTGCTGGCTAATCAAGCACAGTGACACCATGGTCATTAAACCAGATATTGGTACTTTTGGCAGTGTGGGCAGGTGCCAAGTCCTGCTGGAAAATGAAATCAGCATCTCCATAAAGCTTGTCAGCAGAGAGAAGCACGACATAATCTAAAATTTCCAGAACTTGATAAAACACTGTGGACCAACACCAGCAGACGACATGGCTCCCCAAATCAGGTGTCAAGTCCTGTCATTTTGAAATTAAGGTCCCAGAGTCTAGAGGAAGCGTGGAGAGGCACAGAATCTAAAGCTGCTTGAGGTCCAGTGTGAAGTTTCCACAGTCAGTGATAATTTGGGAAGCTGTGTTTGTGCAAGGTAATGATCTCTTCTCTGAAGTTTTTGGACCATTCTCTTGACTTGACTTTTTTTGGGTACTTAATTGATCCCCAGAGAGGAAATTCAGGGCATCCACCTAGATGGATGAAGCAACCATGGTACAGCGCCATCCCTTCACCATTCACACACACACATTCACACCTAGGGCCACTTTAGAGTCTCCAATTAATCTAATTTGCATATTTTTGGCCTGTGGGAGGAAACCGGAGTACCCGGGGGGTAAACCCATGCAGACACGGGGAGAACATGCAAACTCCCCACAGAAAGGTCACTGATGGTCAGGGGGTGGGATCGAACCCACAATGGTCGGGGTGGAATTGATCCCGTGACCTTCTTACTGTGCTGCCACAGTGCTAACCACTGTTCCACCATGCTGCCCAACTTATGACTTAGCCATATATCTAACATGCAATCAAACATCACCAGTCCAGGTATTTGAGGTGTTCTATCTCAAGCACGCCTAATATGCAACTAATGAAGCCCTTGATTGGTTGCATCAGGTGTGCTTGAGACCACACCTGATATGCGAATGTGTGCTCTTATGAGGAATTCTATTCAGGGGGTTGAATAAATTTGAGACAGTGGTAGTCACTGAAAGTAGGATTTAGTGTTGAATTTGGGTAGAATCTTGGTAATATTGGATATATTTAACAATTTAAACTGTTCTGTAATTTATTGCAAACACCTGATTTTTTTTAAAGTGTTGCAAATAAACTAACTAACCAGTCCCTTCAGGATTTCGTGGTGTTGCGATTGCGTCAATTCACGCAAAATCAGCCAATCAGTGCAACTATTGCGCAACCTCAAAACTTTGTCCAATCACCGCAACTTTCCCACAATTATGTCCAATCCTTGTCAACTTCCGCCAATTTCACCAATCAAATTTAACACACTGGCACTCAACCAATCAAATGTATTGGTGCACCGTGTTCACTTCCGTGTTTACAGTGCATATTAACGGCACATCAGCAAAAACAGAATGTGTGATTTCAAAAAAACACTCACCAGCGAGGTTTCCAACACAGTCCCTTCCTCCATCTCCCCCAGTCTGCCAATGGACGTCTCGCCACGTCTCCATCCTGACCACGTGTACAAAGTGCTGGGCTTGTGTTGAAAAATGTCCACCTGCCCAAGAAGTACCCCTTCACGGGAGCGTGCATGAGGACAGACGCCATAAAACCATAAATAAAACGAACAAATCTATCACTACATCCAGTGTTTGAACATTTTATACATCTTTAGAGGTAAAATCATTACTACAGCTTGTCAATGATCTTTAAGGCTGTGACTCGCCGGTCTGGACATGTAGAAATGCCCCTCCCTCCACCGTCGTAAATGAAAGATGTGTGTCTGAAGAGACAAGAAGAGACAAGATGTGCAGCAGATAGACAGGTAGGAGTTAGGCACAGAAAGAGAAAGAATATTGTCTGTAATTTTTTATTTCAGAAAAACACAGACTCCAATAGACAATACAGACCAACAGAATAAATTATTTATTTTTTCCTCTCCACTCAGTACCGAGTGGTTGGGGACCGTAGGGAGTTTTCAAATGAATTTGCTGCCAATAATTTCAGAATCTATACTCTTCAACATGCATTCAATGCAATTTAGCTGTTGTAATGGATATTGTGCTAAAGTCTGCATTTACTGTTGCTCAAAAGAGTTTTTCTGTATAGCAGAAATTTCTGCTTATTTACAAATCACCGTAACAGGAAATTTTTGACAATCCTGTGCTTTTCTTGTTTTGTTATATAGAATATCAATGCAGTAAACTGGAAAAAAACATCTGCTTTAAAATTTGTAATTCTTCCCTCAACTTTTAGTGCAAAAAAACCTCTCAAAACATCACAACTTTTATTGCAACTTTTTAAAAAAGCTCCCATGAATTCAGGTTTTTTGGGCCTCAACAATCATAAAAACATCCTGCAAAATTGTTAGAATGAACTTGCAGTAGGAGGCAAGCAGGTGTCTGGAGACTGAGATGACTTGCAGACCGCTTACACGTTGTTTTGAACAAGTCATTAAAATGGAAACAGCCACTTTAAAAAAAAAAAAAAAAAAAGTCTCCCCCTCTGTCAGCAGCCTGGTCCAGCAATCAGCCTCAGGCGTTAATTGGCCCCTTTTAAAGCCTGCTGCTGATTGCCTTCTTGGATGTTCCATCCTAAAGGGAAGATATCTAACAAACATTCTTAAAAAACATGCATAACAAAATATATTCCATTATTAATATGCACAACTACATTAAAAATTCTAACCCTTTATTCTAATCACAACACAAAGTAAACCATTTAATTTCACAAGTAATTTAAAAGCTAAATATATATCAAACTCCTCTCCCCTATCAGTAACTTGGTATGAACTGGAACCAATAAAAGTGTGTTCATGAACCATGGGACTCTTTTGTCATGAACACCTGGGACACAGGAGAAACACAAGGTGAGTAACATACAACTAGTGATGGCCAAATGAGGCTTTCTGGACGACTTTAGGCCATTCTTCAAAATGGCTCATATAGACAAGTGTCACAAACCCCCGTGCTCCATAACACGGCGCACGAGGAAGAGACTGAAAGACCTAATCGCAGAGTGCCATGTTTATTAAAGTTCACAAAAACAACAAGTCCAATAGTCACCAAGATCAGTTCGGTTTAGACACACAATATACGGAGAGGTGTAATGATAGAGTTTGTCATAACCCGAGTGTCGGTTCTGGCCACACTCGGGTCTCATATCTTTTTGTTCCCTGGCTTTGGCAGCTGAGGGTTCCTTCCAGCTCCTCGGGCTCTTATTGTGAAGGCGCCCGGGGGAGCTCCCTGCTGTCAAAGTCAGCTGCTGCTCTGCTGTCATTAGCAGCAGCTGTGCCGCGTTGGGGTCATTAGCCGCCAGAGATATAAGCGGGTGCTAAATGTCCTCCAGCGCGGCAGTCCCTGTTATATCCTGTTATGATCACCTGCTATGCTCTTCTGTATGTTCAGCCACGTTCCGTCGTGCTCCTGTTATTCTCAGGTATGTTCCTTTGAGACCTTACTCTCACTGTTGTCCGTCTGGCGCATCGGGTGTCCCCCGGTTCAGACGTCACCCAGCCACTGTATGTGTTCTGTGAGTGTTCTGCCTTATCCTCAATAACTTACCACTGCAAACTCTCTGGTGACTGAGGCGTCTTGTGACGGTCCGTGAGGGCCGTCGTGACAGAGTTAGGCCACCAAACATACAGGGCACCAGTCAAACGCTCTACAGCCTGGTCTAAAATGGAGCCTAGTGCCGTAGGGCTGCGTAAAGCACAAAAGGAAAGGCGAGCAGCCTAGTGCTGCAGGGTTGCAGTGCACGGGAGAAAAGGCGAAGAAAGACGCTTACAAAGCTGGGGCTGGTCCGGGGACATGCAGACATGCAGTCTGGAGGATGAAGCAGAGAAGCAGGGCCAGCCAAAACACCAGCGGCTCAAACAGGTTAGCAGTGACGGGCTGGAGAATAACGAAGGGAGTGAAACTCATACAGGGAGAACTGGCTGCAGCGTATGGAGGCAAATGACCTGACAATCTCTTTTCTCTGGAGCAGCCAACAAATACTCCTGAAGCTAATGAGGAAAGAGATTGCCGGTGCGAGAATGCGTGGTCAGAGGTGATTGGCACCAGGTGTGTAAGAGCACGAAAGAGCGTGTGAATGGGAATGAATGAAGCGTGTGCGTGTGGTGTGTATATGTGTGTGAACACCGGAGACAGTGCAGCTGGCGGCGCTTGAGAGGAGGAGGGGGCATGCCAGAGCTGTCAGGAGGAAACTAGGACATATCAAAACAATGTCAGAACCAGGTTTGGAGCATGACAGACAAGGCCTCATGTGGGACTTCATTTTCTCTACCAGGCCATCTAGTGGACAAAACGTATACAACACGCTGATTTTTACAAGGGAATTATTGGTTTAATGTGTATTTTTTTCATTCCAATAAATGCAACAATCTCTTTGGTAGACGTGAGTCAGGCATGCGAACAAGGTGGCCAGGGCACCTAATCTGGGCTTTCCTGAGCAGAGTGTAGATGCTAGGCAGGTCAGCTCGGGAGAGGACCTCTGTGTCAGGGATTTTGTCCTGCCAGATGATCTTCAGGAGCTTTCTGAGGCAGTTTAGGTGGAAGCGGTTTAGCTTTCTGGCATGGTGCTCATAGACTGTCCAGGTCTCGCAGGCGTACAGTAGGGAAGGCAGAGCAACTGCCTTGTACACCCTCAGTTTTGTGGTCAGCCTGATGCCTCTCCTTTCCCACACTGTTGCACAAAGCCGTCTGAATGCTGAGCTTGCCTTGGCAATGCGCAAATCGACCTCGTCATTGATGTTGACAGACCCAGCGAGTGTACTGCCAAGGTACGTAAACTTGTTGACAGCCTTGAGGGTCTCCCCGTTGACAATGATGGCAGGTTCCACATAAGTCTTCTGCAGTGCAGGTTGGTTCAGGACCTCGGTTTTCTTCGTACTGATTGTGAGCCCAAAGTTGTCGCAAGCAGTGGAGAAGTCTGGGCCTCTGTGGCGGCGTTAAGTGCGCAGTCGTCTGCAAACAGAAAGTCGCGCACTGAGTCCCCTTCCACCTTGGTTTTGACTTGGAGCCTCCGCAGGTTGAAAAGCTTGCCGTCCATCCTGTACCTGATCCTGATTGCGCTTTCTTCATTGTCACAGCATGGCTGTGAACATCACGCTGAAAAGTGTGGGCACAAGTACACAACCCTGCTTGACTCTGTTGGTGACTGGGAAAGCTTCGGAGAAGTCTCCATCGTCCAGTACTCAAGCATGCATGCCATCATGGAACTGGCACACCATGCTGATGAACTTGTCCAGGCAGCCAAACTTCACCATGATCCTCCACAGCCCTTCATGACTGATGGTATCAAAAGCCTTGGTCAGATCTACAAATGTTGTATTGAAGTCCCTGTTCTGCTCTTGACACTTCTCCTGAAGTTGGCGTGCAGCAAAGTTCCACAACCTTCTCAAAAGCCACACTGGCTCTCCGGCAGGTGACCGTCTTCCATATGCTGAGTAAGGCGGTTGAGAAGGACTCTACCGAGAATCTTGCCGGCAATGGCGAGGAGAGAGATCCCACAATGATTGTCGCAGGACTGCCTGTTTCCTTTTCTCTTGTAGAGATGGACAATGGAGGCGTCCTTCAGCTCCTGGGGGATAGCTTCCTACTGTCACATGATCTAAAAGAGTTGGGTGAGTTTCTGTATTAGAACTGGTCCTCCTGCCGTATAGATTTCAGCTGGAATGGAATCAGAGCCTGGTGCTTTGCCGTTGGAAAGGAAGATATATGATACATTGGATATGGCTAACACTTTCATGGCAAAAAGAGGTGCCATATTCTGTGGGTAATTATAATGGTAATGGTACCTTCAGCATTGTGGTGAGGACACAAAAAACAATTGTTCATTGTATTTAATGAAATCATATAAGTAAGATATGTATATGAAATGTGACTAGCCTAGCGGCTAGCCATGTTCTGTGTAACATTTACATAACTATGGCCTGTAAAGATATCACAGCCTGTCGCAGCCAGTTGCATGACTGAGTTGATCTCGCATGTCTCTACCAACCAGTCCAAGAGTAACCCTGGATTTACACTGACTCTGGATGCAGTACGTTACGGCTGTGATCTGGTGTCCACAGCAAATAGTTCTCATTCTCATCAATTTTCTAATCCCCACCTGGTCCGGACCACTGTGGAACAAATCTGGCTCGTCAAATTTGGTTTACTAATGAAACGCAACAAGCCTATTTTTGGCAGATGCCAGATCCAATCTGCAAGGAAATTGCCATTTGATCATTAAAAATGATTAAAGGATCGTCTGTCATTTTCTGAGGTCTACTCCTCCACCACTGTGTCAGAGAAGATAAAAACTTGACTTAACCACTTGCGCTCCGTTGTTCCGCGGGCGGGCAAGTCTCTGCGTCCTAGGACGCACGAGGGTGCACTCCTGCGCCCTCGTGCGCACTCGGACGCATAGTCCAGATTGTGGTGATGTAGGTGGTGATGGTGATGTAGTGGTGTTCAAGCGCCACTAAAAAAAAAACTGCAGGCACAGCCGCGAACAGATTAGTTCATCTGATTGACCTCTCATTCGACTAATAAGAGCCTTGAATTGGGTTTCTGAAACCTTAAAGAGCCAATGAATGAAAACCTAGGAAGGAGGACCCGCCTACTGTGAATGCAGGAGCCAATTGAAGCACAGAAATTCAGGCTGGGTGAAGAGAGATTTACTGCTGCAGCAGATGAAAACAAAGGACGCTGGACGAATCTGCTACAGACCCAGGCTCACCCAGCAGCATGGAGAACACCCACAAGTGGGACCTGCACTCATTCCAGCAGAATAGACGTTTAGGATTCTCTTCCGTCATCATAGACCGACGGAGGCCGACGACAAAGGTCGTAAATCATTCACCAAAACCGCAATATTGGAATTATGTTTTGATCGGGATCCACGAGCGGAGCAGCGTCGCGTTCATCTGACAATGGGGAAGAGAAGTCCGCCACGACTCTGCTGCTGTGAAGAGGTAAGGTGTTATAAGCTAAATTATTATTTCTCCCTGAAAACTGTAATCCAAAAATGACTTTTAACCGATCGGTAAATTACAACTGTACTGCGCACGAAGTACGAAGTGCGTGCGCCGCGATAAACTGTTCATTTGCCATGTTCAGACCGTGAACGCCCCCCCCCCCCCGCTGCAGAAGAGGAGCGGGGGGGGCGTTCACGGTCCAAATGCCCCCCGGTCCGCGGGGGGAAGCATATGAGTCTATTCCTTCATGTAGCGATGGCCGTCTTCTGTAGCAAGGGGGGGACAACCCCCCACACACACACAGTAGCGAGGGGGGGGGGAGCCGCTGTGAAAACATGCAAGGAGTGTAATCCATCATGTAGCGAGGGCCAAACTCCGTCTTTTGTAGCGGGGGGGGACAACCCCCCCACACACACACACACACACACTCAAACACAGCCCTGAGTGTGACCTTTCATTAGAGCCCAAAATGAAGATTCTACATTGAATTATTCAAAAGTTACAGATGTTTTTCCAAACTGTGCCATTTGGCACAATTTGGTACAGTTCCAAAACGCCTGGGAACAGCCTGAGAACAAAGCTGTGTAAAATATTCAATTTTTGTGGTATTGTTACCAAATTTGGATCTCAGCTTGATAACACATGGTTCTACATTTCTGTTGCATTTTCCAGCCGGATCGGACAGCTGTGTGTTATTTGCAAGCATTTGTATCCAAAAAAACACTGTCCAAATTTATTTTCTTCAAGTTCAGTATGTTTAGATGACTGTAACTCAGTGGCCGGAGCACGTAGAGAGATTATGTTTTTTTGCCAAAAAATTCAAAGTGTTTTCTTTTAAATGAGACCAACCCCATGAAGATGCTGCAAAGGGTTGAATGACAGCTTTCGATTTACTTTGGGCACGTTATTTTTTGGCATTTTTAGGAAAATTGCCCAGAGTGCAAGGGGTTAACATACAAATACTTCATAGAATTAAAATTAACGGGCTACTTATGTTTTATTTATACCCCAGAAATCCAGGTGGAGAGCCATTACATCACACTTCCTTGTTGTTATCACGTGATTGCGATGGTTTCATCTCAGTTACTCTCGGGTGTTTCTCACGTTATTTTGTATAATTCCCACGCGATCTTATATTTCAAATTCCTATCCATGCTGCTGTAAAACACAAATGGAGTTGGTAGGGATGAATGCAAGGGTCCACCTGTACTGCATCTGCAATGGACTACATCCGGAGTCAGTATAAATCCTGAGTTAGTGTGACACCTACTGGCCAGGAAGTCAGAATCTTGTCTCTAGCTAAGGCTGTCGCGGCAGAGGAATTTCCTCTGCAGTGATGGTGGGTAGCTCAACACTGCGATATGTGGTTTTATTGCAAATGATTTTAGGACCCTGTGGTCTTCGTAATTTAAACAGAGTTCATAACTTATATGGCAAACTATGCAAGCTGTGAGAAACTTGCTGCAGCTCCACTCTCAGCTTTATGTGCGTGTGTGACAATTGTGTAGAGCTCCCGTCCTTCTAGGCATGAACTCCTGTTTCTGTAAAAAAAAAAAAAAAAAGTATAATGACTCCCCATGCGCCATTACGCAGCGCACGGAGGAAGGAATTGAAACCCACGTGCAGAAGTAGTTGCGTGCACTTTATTGAACAAACAAATAAAGTTCAGTCCAGCAAACAGTTATGATTATCAAACAGAGGGATGAGGTTATAGTCATGAAGGACACCAGGAAAACAGGGACGCCTCTCGGACGTTCAACAGCCCAAGGGAGAGGATGCCTAGTGCCGCAGAACAGCTGAAAGGCACACAGAGAAAGGCAAACATAAACTTATGGGCTGGAGCGGTCCAGGGCAGTCCATGCTGTCTGGTGAGAGCAAGCGAGGCAGGAACAGCTGCTAACACCAGGTAACCAATGACAGTCAGGTAGCATTAGAAAAGACTAAACAGTCAGGCTGAAAGTAACAAGTAGGGAGTGGAGGCTAGCATACACAGAGGGAACAGCGACTGTGTATATTGCGCAATGATCCGGCGATCTCTTACCACTCAAACAGAACTTAAGTAATGTGCATGTGTGCGTAAGGGAAAACCCAATAATGAGGAACAGCTGGTGACACTGACAGGAGGAGGGGGCGTGGCCGAGCTGTCAGGGAGTGGAGGACCCAAAGGGCTCCCTGAAGCACCTGATGGAAAATAAACAATGTAAGGAGACAAAATAGCCACAGTGTCAGAACTCGGTTTGGACCACCAAACCCAAGTTCATGACAGAGCCCTCCCACCCACCAAGGGGTGGATTCCAGAAACCCTAGTGGCACCAGAAGAGAAACACAAAAAACACAATAAGGGAACCCCCACCCCCCCCCACCCCCAGAGGAAAACAACAACCCAGGGTGGGAGGTGAGGGAAAACAGGTTTGGAGGGAAGCAACAAGTAAATAATACAAAAACAATATACAGACAAGGTAAGGTGAACCCTCTCCCAGCCCCAACCTAGGACAATACTCCTCTACCCAGGAGTCCAAAGTTCAGGGGGCCAACCAGAGTTCCAGGCCCCAGGGGCGATGGAAAGAGGGCAATCAGGTGGTCTATCCAGGTCCAAGACCCGTCGGACCGCCCGGGAGAGTGGGTCAGGTGGCCAGCAAGAGAAAAAGTGCCACCATACCCCACAAGACAGTTTGTCGGGCGGACGAGCTGGGTCCTTGAGCCACCAGCTCAAAAGCGGCAGCCCGGGAGGTGTCTCCCCACGGGAAGGACCAATTGAAGGGGAGACCAAGGAAGGAGAGCCCCAGCATCATAAAGAAGAGACGAGGAAGGAGCCACCCCCCGTCCCCACCCCCGTGGCTCCGAGCTGGGGGACAGTAGCACCAGCGATGGTCCCGGTCTGGGACAGAGCTGCACCCGCAGTGGCTCCAGGCTGGAGCTTAGCTGCACCGGCAGTGACTCAAGGCTGGAACTCTGCTGCACCTGCAGTGGGCTCTGGCTGGAGCTTAGCTGCACCCGTGGTGACTCCCGGCTGGAGCTGTGCTGCACCTGTGGTGGACTCCAGGTGGAGTTCTGCTGCACCCGTGGTGGCCCCCGACTGGAGCTCTGCTGCACCCGCGGTGGGCTCCGGCTGGAGCACCGTTGCACCTGCATTGGTCCTCATCGGGGACCTCATTGCTCCCACGGTGGCCTCCCCAGCGAGGGAGGTAGGACCCTCCATGACCCCTGGCACTGAGCCCAGATCCTCGGTGGCCTCTGGTGGGATTGGCTGCTCTCCAGCAACCCTGGAAAGGAGCTCCAAAACCGGAGGGAGAGAGAAAGAGACCGAGTCAGGGTCGCTGGCAGTGGGAGAGCCCGGTGAGGTAAGCCTGAGAGCTGCTGCGAACTGCCCTTGGCCCTCCTCACCATGATTCGGGCAGTGTGACTTCAACATAGGCATTGGAGACTTTATGGAGCACACTTGTCTGAACTTGGGCTCCACCGCCGTCCAGGACTCTGGCGATCTAGGATGCACTGGTTCTGTCGGTCTGAGAGGTGCTGTACCCATGTTGTCCGTCCTCTATCAGGGAGGCTGGACTCACGTCGTCATCGTCCACAGGCACCCCAGGTAGTGGTGGATCCTCTCCGGCAACCCTAGGAAGGAGCTCAAGGAGGACGGAAGAGGAAAGGTGGTTAGGGTCGCCAGCAGCGGCGAAGCCCGGTGAAGGGACTCTGGATGCAGCTGAGGGTTGCACCCAACTCTCCTCTCCAAGAGCCAGGCAAAATCTCTTAAAAACTGACATGAGAATTACAGGAGAGATTACTTGCCTGCACTTGAGCTCCACTGCCGTCCAGGACTCCGCCGATGCCAATGACGATGCCTTGAGCCCAGCTGGCTGGAGGTCTGGTCCGCAGGGTGACTCTGCTGTGGCGGCCCCCGCAGCAGGTGTGATGGTGATTGCAGTCTTTATGCCCCCGTGCACCATCTTCCATGCAACCGGCTCATCTGGCGTGGCGACCGGAGATTGCCTCACCGCTGACCCTGGAACTGGATCCTCCAGGGCCTCAGGTTCCTCCCCCCTCTGGTGACCTGGTTCTGGGGCTGGCGAACTCGTAAGACCACACATAGAGGATTTGGAAAGGTCAGGTGAAGAGCTATAATATGCCACTGGAGCAGAAGACTCAGGGGACTGCAAAGCCAAGTCTCCTGGCCAGGAGACAGACAAAATTGTTCATCAAAAGTGGAAGTTAAATGAGGAAGAACTTGCCTGTTCTCCTGGCTCTGGATGTCCCCAGCGACATCCAGGGCATCTCTTCTCCTCCTTACGTCCAACCCAGGCCCGCACTCCTTGGTCGGTGGCAGAGGAACTTCCCAAACGGGTGCAGGGGAAGGCGAGGAAGAGGAAAAAACTGCCTCCTCCACTTTGGCGGATGGAAAAGTTGAGGGGGAAGTAGCTGTTGGAGGGGCAAACAGCCTGACCAAGTCTCCCTGCTCCTCCAATGAATGGTCAGTCTTGGCCAGCGTCGCACGTTGTAGTTCCTCCCTCTCACGGTGTTCCTCCTCCATCCGACGGTCAATCAGGGTGAGCAAAGCCAGTCTCTCCTTCTCCATCATCACGCACGTGGATTTGGTAAGCCCCAGCCCGGAGGGTGAAGCAGTTTCAGCCAGCGAAGCGTGTCTCCATTCCTCCTTTTCGCAGCACTCTTCCTCCACTGGGCTAGCAAAGCCCATCTCTCCTCCTCCGTCATAACATAAGTGGATGGAGCGTAGGGAGGCTTGAGGGATGACGCAGGAACAGAAGAGCCGCGGGCGGAGGGTGGCTTCTTCCGTTGCGACCACTTCTTCTGATGGGATGATGGCTCCGACGTCGGGGAGGCCCACTCTAACTCCGTGTCTGGCTGGGGAAAGAGGACGGAGAGGATGTTGTCCACCCTCAGAATTAGCCAGAGGTTGGGATGACGCCGCATGATGTCTTCAGCGGTGATCTGAGCCAGCCGAACATCCTCTGGAGAGTGTGGCCACTGAGCAGAAAAGAGAGCCTGTTCCAGGAGATCCTGCGCTCTCAGCTCCTCGTCAGTCCAGACCACCATGGCGTAGCTCGGATGAGAAAAAGAAAAAGGTGAAAAAGAAAAGAAAAACGCACAACTACTCCACTGGGTTTTCTTTTAAGGGCCGGATCTTTCTTTTATGATTCCTCATGTGCTTTTATGAAGCACACGGAGGAAGGAATTAAAACCCACGAGCAGAGTATATTGCGTGCAATTTATTGAACAGAAATATTAACTGCAATCCAGCAACAGTTAATTATCTTGACAAGCAAACAGTAAGATGAGTTACAGTCATGGAGGGCACCGGGAAAACAGGGACGCCTTTAGGACGCTCGACAGCCCGAGGGAGAGAATGCCTAGCGCAGCAGGACAGCTGAACGGCACAAGGAGAAAGGCAAACATTAACTTACGGGCTGGAGCGGTCCGAGGCGGTCCGTGCTGTCCGATGTGAGCAGGCAAAGCAGGAACAGCCGCTAACATAAGGTAACGAGCAGGTGTCAGGTAATGCTAGAGAAGACTAAATATAAATAGTCAGGCTGAAAGTGCTGTGCAGGGAATGGAAAATAACAACGCACGCCACCCAGTACGAAGCAGCACCAAATAAAACTTGGCAGGGCTTCTAGACATGGGTGGTGGCAACAACACAGAGGGGAAAAGCGACTGTGTTGATTCGCAATGATCCAGCAATCTCTTTCCACAAAAGCAGAGCTTAAGTAATGACAATACTAATGAGGAAAGAAATTGCTGGTGTGAGAAATGAGAGGGAGTGTGTGGACTGGCTGAGTGGATATGAATGTGTGTGTGCGTGTGTGAGTAAGTGAAAACTAATAATGAGGAACAGCTGGTGACACTGACAGGAGGAGGAGGCGTGGCTGAGCTGTCAGGGAGCGGAGGACCCAAAGAGCTCCCTGAAATGCCTGATGGAAAATAAACAATGCAAAGAAACAAAATAGCCACCATGTCAGAACCCAAGTTCATGACAGAATTTGTGCAAATATTTTATGAAAAATGTTATACTCATTGTCTGTTAGCTGACATTGCAAGCAGCAGTTGGCCTCCATGTAGTCAATTATAGCCTGAATGTATGTAGGCACTAAGAAACCATACTCAAGCAATTTTATTTTTAGGTCCAAATTGTCAAATGTATTCGACATATATGATATTCCTTTGTAACTTTAACTATTTCATTTACACAAATATTTTTGTAAGAATAAACAAATTTAGTTTGTAATAAGTGATTCTTTTTATTGCATTCTTTGTAACAACATTAATTTCTGATTAGTAATTGTGAAATACAATCTGGATATGATGCTAGAGCTTTTACCCTGGTAATACCATTTAATAGTAATGCTATACTGTACCTTTTAACAAACATACATTACTATATATGCATACATGTATTTATTCACCAGCTAAAATAATAAGACGTTTATTTTTCAGGTGTACCTGTAACAACTGCCAGGCTATGCCACAGGTTATCAAATGTCAGTGTTGTCGAGAAATACAAGAAGTGCAAGATGAAATACTGAGAAAAGGTGAAGATCTGAGATGTGTTACACAGCTCTCTAGCTTTGAGATATGTTGTCTCAATACTGACGTGCTACGAATAGCAAACTTTGCCTACATTGATCAATACAAGAGGCATGATGATAAGCATACTCAACAACATGAGTAAGAAATCTACTACATTCACACAGTAAAACAAAATAATGATACATGAACTTGTAAATTATTTCTTCATTAATCACATATTATCTTGATTCTTTTTTCAGAAAGTATCGGTACATAGCATACAGACAGTTTGTACGAATGTGCTGGGGACACTTGGGAAGACATCACAGAGTACCACTTCCATCATGTGTGGTTAATAAGATCCGCAACACTTTTCCTGCAGCAGATTATACTGGCTTCCATTTCCCTCATCTGGAATGAGACTAGTATCTTGATAGTCTTTCAGCAACAGCCATGTCTTTGTCAGGTTGCCGGAAGTCGCTGCTCAGAGGAAGAGGTTCTTCTATGTGATACACAGGCTGGTCCTCGTCTCCACTTTGGCAGAGGGCAAGTACCTCTGTAACTACATCAGCCAAGTAGTCTGCCCAAAAAGAAAAACCTTTTCACATAAACATCCTGATTCAGATATAATATTGAGGTGATACTAGTAATTCCTTGTATTAAATAAGCCAAACAATTTGTGAATAAACATTATCAGAAATATTTGAGTTTATAACATTTTTTTAAATATGACTGAATGAATGAATGAATCTTTATTTCGGATAGATTAAAAGCAAAGATTAAAAAAAGAAACAGAATAATATAACAAAGGGGGAAAGAAAATCCAACAAGATCAAATTAGACTAACTCCTCTGATTATACAGTTCAACATAAGTTATCCGAAATGGGTGATGGCTGAAGCCGCAGCTTATATTGCCCACGCATATTCCATCCCAGAATTCAAAAGAGAAGCAAAACAAGAGCGATTACAATTCAGAACAAAGCTAAGACAAAATGTGACAAAAAAAAAACTAAGCAACAACACAACACAGACTGGATATGACAATCCTTATGTGATTTTACATGTCATCTTGTATATATGTTTGGAGTATTTCTTCCTTCAGTTTTTGTTTAAATATTGTTTGGAGTACAATAAATTATTTGAAATAATTATGGCTTTTACTATAATGATATGAACCAGTAAAACTCACCAAAAGTAGGATCTTCTAGAAGTTTCCTTACTACATAACCACCTTTTTTTACACTTGGGGAAGTACAATCCAAATTTTTCTTTCCCTGCCAGTGTTGTCTTTTGTGCCCTTTCTGCATTTTCATTGAAATGTATAACAGTCAGCAATGTTCTGCAAAATTAATATTTTGTAAGTACATCCATCCATCCATCCATCCATCCATCCATCTTCTACCGCTTTTCCGGAGGTCCGGGTCACGGAGGCAGCAGTTCAAGCAGAGAAGCCCAGACTTCCCTCTCCCCAGCCACCTGCTCCAGCTCTTCAGAGGGGATACCAAGGCGTTCCCAGACCAGCTGGGAGACATAGTCTCTCCACCGAGTCCTGGGTCTGCCCTGGGGTCTCCTCCCAGTGGGACGTGCCTGAAACACCTCAAGTGGGAGGCGTCCAGGAGGCATCCTAATCAGATGCCCATACCACCTCAACTGACTCCTTTCAATGTGGAGGAGCAGCGGTTCTACTCTGAGCCTCTCCCGGATGACTGAGCTCCTCACCCTATCTCTGAGGGTGAGTCCAGCAATCCTACGGAGAAAGCTCATTTCAGCCGCTTGTATCCACGATCTCGTTCTTTCGGTCATTACCCAAAGCTCGTGACCATAGGTGAGAGTAGGAACGTAGATTGACTGATAAATCGACAGCTTTGCCTTAGAACTAAGCTCCCTCTTCACCACAACAGACCAGTACAACGTCCGCATCACTGTAGATGCTGCTCCAATCCGTCTGTCGATCTCTCGCTCCATTCTCCCCTCACTCGTGAACAAGACCCCAAGATACTTAAACTCCTCCACTTGGGGCAGGAGCCTGTCGCCAACCCAGAGAGGACAATCCACCTTTTTCCGGCTGAGGACCATGGACTCGGACTTGGAGGTGTTGATTCTCATCCCAGCCGCTTCACACTCAGCGGCAAACCGTCCCAGCAAGAGCTGTAGGTCATTGCTGGATGAAGCCAACAGGACAACATCATCTGCAAACAACAGAGATGAGATCCTGTGGTCACCAATCATGACACCCTCCATTCCCTGGCTGCGCCTAGAAAATCCTGTCCATAAAAATTATGAACAGGATCAATGACAAAGGGCAGCCCTGGCGGAGTCCAACTCTCACTGGGAATGACTCCGACCGAGTGTTGGCAATACGAACCAAACTCTCACAACGGTCATACAGAGACCGAATAGCTCGTAACAACAAGCCCGATACCCCATACTCCCGAAGCACCCCCCACAAAAATCCATGAGGAACGCGGTCAAATGCCTTCTCCAAGTCCACAAAACACATGTAAACTGGTTGGGCAAACTCCCACGAACCCTCGAGAATTCTCGAGAGGGTAAAGAGCTGGTCCGATGTGCCATGGCCAGGACGAAAACCACATTGCTCCTCCTGAATCCGAGGTTCGACCAACAGCTGGACTCTCCTCTCCAGTACCTTGGCATAGACCTTCCCAGGGAGGCTGAGGAGTGTGATCCCTCTAAAGTTGGAGCGCACCCT
The DNA here is from genome assembly GCA_020510985.1 of Pholidichthys leucotaenia. NCBI lineage: Eukaryota > Metazoa > Chordata > Actinopteri > Cichliformes > Pholidichthyidae > Pholidichthys > Pholidichthys leucotaenia. Next base: position 193,047,393 of record CM035839.1, on the reverse strand, counting down.
CCGGTCCCCTTTTTTAAAGAGAGGAACCACCACCCCAGTTTGCCATGCCAAAGGCACTGCCCCCGACCTCCACGCAATGTTGCAGAGGCGTGTCAACCATGACAACCCAACAACATCCAGGGCCTTGAGGTACTCAGGGTGAATCTCGTCCACCCCTGGGGCCCGGCCACCAAGGAGATTTTTAACCACCTTGGCGACCTCAGCCCCTGTGATAGGTGAGTCATCCCCCTCGTCCCCAAACCCTGCTTCCTCTGTGGAAGGCGTATCAGTGGGATTGAGGAGATCCTCGAAGTATTCCTTCCACCGCCCGACGATGTCCCCAGTCGAAGTCAACAGTGTCCCATCTGCACCATACACAGTGTGGACGGGGAGCTACTTTCCCCTCCTGAGCCGCCGAACAGTTTGCCAGAATCTCTTTGAGGCCGACCGAAAGTCTTGTTCCATGGCCTCACCGAACTCCTCCCATACCCAGGTTTTTTCTTCAGCAACCACCCGAACTGCACTCCGCTTGGCCTGCCGGTACACCTCAGCTGCTTCAGGAGTCCCACAAGCCAACCAAGCTTGATAGGACTCCTTCTTCAGCTTAATGGCCCCCCTCACCACTGGTGTCCACCACTTGGTTCGGGGGTTGCCACCACGAGATGCACCGACCACCTTGCGGCCGCAGCTCTGGGCCGCCGCTTCAACAACAGAGGTGGAGAACATGGCCCATTCAGACTCCATGTCTCCAGACTCCCTCGGAATGTGGTTGAAGTTCTTCCGGAGGTGGGAGTTGAAGACCTCCCGGACAGGGGCCTCAGCCAGACGCTCCCAGCACACCCTCACTATACGTTTGGGTCTACCAGGTCTGAATGGCTTCCTCCCCTGCCATCGGATCCAACTCACCACCAGGTGGTGATCAGTTGACAGCTCTGCACCTGTCTTTACTCGGGTGTCCAAGACATACGGTCGCAGGTCTGATGACACGATAACAAAATCGATCATCGACCTGCGACCTAGGGTGTCCTGGTGCCAGGTGCACATATGGACACCCTTATGCTTGAACATGGTGTTCGTTATAGACAGACTGTGGTTAGCACAGAAGTCCAATAACTGAACACCACTCGGGTTCAGATCAGGCAGGCCGTTCCTCCCAATCACCCCCCTCCAGGTTTCACTGTCGTTGCCCACGTGTGCATTGAAGTCCCCCAGTAGGACAATGGAGTCTCCAAGAGGAGCACCCTCCAGCACCCCAGTCACAGACTCCAAAAAGGGTGGGTACTCTGAAACATCATTTGGTGCATAGGCACAAATGATGGTCAGGACCCGTTTCCCAACCCGAAGGCGCAGGGAAGCAACCCTTTCGTCCACCGGGGAAAACTCCAATATAGAGGCAGCAAGGTGGGTCGATACAAGAATACCCACCCCTGCTCGTCGCCTCTCACCCGGGGCAACTCCAGAAAAGGCCAAGCTCCAGCCCCTCTCCAGGAGACTGGTTCCGGAACCGGAGCTGTGTGTTGAGGTGAGGCCGACTATATCTAGCCGGTATCTCTCAACCTCGTACACCAGCTCAGGCTCCTTCCCCACCAGAGAGGTGACATTCCACGTACCATAAGCCAGTTTAGAAAGCTTGGGATCAGTCCGCCAAGGTCTCCGCCTTTGACCGCTACCTGATCCACATAGCACCGGACCCCCATGATCCCTCCTGCAGGTGGTGAGCCCACTGGAGGGCGGACCCATGTAACTCCTTTGGGCTGAGCCCGGCCGGGTCCCATGGGTGGAAACCCGGCCACCAGACGCTAGCCTTCGAGCCCCTCCCCCAGGCCTGGCTCCAGGGTGGGGCCCCGGTAACCCCATACCGGGCGGGGTACACTGAATCCTTGATATACAATTCATGAGAGTCTGTTGGATCGTTCTTAGTCTGGCCCTTCACCCAGGACCAGTTTGTCTTGGGAGAGCCTATCAGAGGCAAATTGCCCCGGACAACATAGCTCCTGGGATCACTGGGGCACGCAAACCCCGGGGGAAGTACATGTATCTTTAAATTTAAAGATCATTTGAGCATTAAAGTTTGAAGCAAAAGTTAATTTAATTATGTTTATTACCTGCACAATTGACCCCGATAAGAGAATGAGTAGGTCTTGGGGGCAAAGTGAATGAGCAGACTGTGAAAGGCGTAAATGCTGGAGCCACTGGAAGAAGAAGGGTGTGAGAGTGGCGCCGGCGTTATGTCATGTTAATGCGCCACACAGGCTTTTGTTCTAAGCACAATGTATGATGGTCGGAAGTTCCGGGTCTCAATGCATGATATTAAAGATATAAAAGAGGAATGCACAGAGACCCTTGAGCACTTTTTACTGTACTGTATGTTGGAAATGGAAAAACGTTTCTGTGTTGTCCAGTTCGTTGCCTTGCCTGCTTCCTTTCTCCACAAGACAAAGATAACACAAGTAAACACAAAATGCAGTTTTTAAATGAAGGTGTTTATTATTAAGGGAAAAACAAATCCAAACCTATATGGCCCTGTGTGAAAAAGTGATTGCCCCCTAAACCTAATAACTGGTTGGGCCACCCTTAGTCGCAACAACTGCAATCAAGCATTTGCGATAACTGGCAATGAGTCCCTGTTCTCTCCCCACCCTCTACCCCTCCACAGACCAACGTTCCCTCCCACACACCTTGCCAGGAGGGCGCTTCAACCGGACCGACGGTCCCCCGCTATAGCCACTACGGGTGCTAGCTCAAGCCCAAAGGACCGAGGGGTTAGGCCCCTTTCTGGGTGTTGGGGGGGCTGTGTGGTGGCACTTTGGAGGGGGATTTCTCCACCCAGAACTGGAGGTCGGTGGGGTGGGGGGGGAATAAAAGGACTGAATGAGGAAGAAGGAAGACACACTGTGGCACCGGGGGGGGGGGGGGGGGTCTTAGAGGTAACAGAAGGGAGTAGTCGACCCCTGGAGTGACAGAGTTCGCCAGAGCATGAGAGAGGGTTATATGCAAGGCTTTGTGTCTTGTATGTTAATATGCCAGACATGCTTTGTGTACTGTGTGTAATGTCTTTTATCCCCGGGTCTCAAAGGCGGGAATAAAGAGTATAAAGGTGAGCACCCAGAGACCCTAGGAGATATTCTGTTTCTGGGTTGGAGGATGAATAAAGTTTGCGTGTCGTCCAGCTCGCTGTCCCACCTGCTTTCATCTTCTACAACCTCTTGGATTAGTCATTGCTGCACTCTTGGGGTAATTTTGGTCAGCAAGCCACTCCTGGGAAGGTTCACCACTGTTCCATGTTTTCGCCATTTGTGGATATTGGCTCTCACTGTGTTTCGCTGGAGTCCCAAAGCTTTAGAAATGGCTTTATAACCTTTTCCAGACTGATAGATCGCAGTTGGTTTGTTTCTCATTTGTTCCTGAATTTCTTTGGATTGCAGCATGATGTCTAGCTTTGAGGATCTTTTGGTCTACTTCACTTTGTCAGTATTTAAGTGATTTCTTGATTGAGAATAGGTGTGGCAGTAATCAGGCCCGGGTGTGGCTAGAGAAATTGAGCTCAACTTTCCAAAGATGTGAAAATCCACAGTTAATTAATGTTTTAATGGGGGGGGTCACTTTTTCACACAGGTCCATGTAGGTTTGGCTTTTTTTTCCTTAATAATAAACACCTTCATTTAAAAACTGCATTTTGTGTTTACTTGTGTTATCTTTGTTGTAGGGTAAAATAGAAATATTAATAAATAATAAATATGATCAGGTATGAATTCATCCATCCATCCATCTTCTACCGGTTTTCCGGAGGTCCGGGTCGCGGAGGCAGCAGTTCAAGCAGAGAAGCCCAGACTTCCCTCTCCCCAGCCACCTGCTCCAGCTCTTCAGAGGGGATACCAAGGCGTTCCCAGACCAGCTGGGAGACATAGTCTCTCCACCGAGTCCTGGGTCTGCCCCGGGGTCTCCTCCCAGTGGGACGTACCTGAAACACCTCAAGTGGGAGGCGTCCAGGAGGCATCCTAATCAGATGCCCATACCACCTCAACTGACTCCTTTCAATGTGGAGGAGCAGCGGTTCTACTCTGAGCCTCTCCCGGATGACTGAGCTCCTCACCCTATCTCTGAGGGTGAGTCCAGCAATCCTACGGAGAAAGCTCATTTCAGCCGCTTGTATCCACGATCTCGTTCTTTCGGTCATTACCCAAAGCTTGTGACCATAGGTGAGAGTAGGAACGTAGATTGACTGGTAAATCGACAGCTTTGCCTTAGAACTAAGCTCCCTCTTCACCACAACAGACCGGTACAACGTCCGCATCACTGCAGATGCTGCTCCAATCCGTCTGTCGATCTCTCGCTCCATTTTCCCCTCACTCGTGAACAAGACCCCAAGATACTTAAACTCCTCCACTTGGGGCAGGAGCCTGTCCCCAACCCGGAGAGGACAATCCACCTTTTTCCAGCTGAGGACCATGGACTCGGACTTGGAGGTGCTGATTCTCATCCCAGCCGCTTCACACTCAGCGGCAAACCGTCCCAGCAAGAGCTGTAGGTCATTGCTGGATGAAGCCAACAGGACAACATCATCTGCAAACAACAGAGATGAGATCCTGTGGTCACCAAGCATGACACCCTCCATTCCCTGGCTGCGCCTAGAAATCCTGTCCATAAAAATTATGAACAGGATCGGTGACAAAGGGCAGCCCTGACGGAGTCCAACTCTCACTGGGAATGACTCCGACCGAGTGTTGGCAATACGAACCAAACTCTCACAACGGTCGTACAGAGACCGAATAGCTCGTAACAACAAGCCCGATACCCCATACTCCCGAAGCACCCCCCACAAAAATCCACGAGGGACGCGGTCAAATGCCTTCTCCAAGTCCACAAAACACATGTAAACTGGTTGGGCAAACTCCCACGAACCCTCAAGAATTCTCGAGAGGGTAAAGAGCTGGTCCGATGTCCCACGGCCAGGACGAAAACCACATTGCTGCTCCTGAATCCGAGGTTCGACCAACGGCCGGACTCTCCTCTCCAGTACCTTGGCATAGACCTTCCCAGGGAGGCTGAGGAGTGTGATCCCTCTAAAGTTGGAGCACACCCTCCGGTCCCCTTTTTTGAAGAGAGGAACCACCACCCCGGTTTGCCATGCCAAAGGCACTGCCCCCGACCTCCACGCAATGTTGCAGAGGCGTGTCAACCATGACAACCCAACAACATCCAGGGCCTTGAGGTACTCAGGGCGAATCTCGTCCACCCCCGGGGCCCGACCACCAAGGAGATTTTTAACCACCTTGGCGACCTCAGCCCCTGTGATAGGCGAGTTATCCCCCTCGTCCCCAAACCCTGCTTCCTCTGTGGAAGGCGTATCAGTGGGATTGAGGAGATCCTCGAAGTATTCCTTCCACCGCCCGACGATATCCCCAGTTGAAGTCAACAGTGTCCCATCCGCACCATACACAGTGTGGACGGGGAGCTGCTTTCCCCTCCTGAGCCGCCGAACAGTTTGCCAGAATCTCTTTGAAGCCGACCGAAAGTCTTGTTCCATGGCCTCACCGAACTCCTCCCATACCCGCGTTTTTGCTTCAGCAACCACCCGAGCTGCACTCCGCTTGGCCTGCCGGTACACCTCAGCTGCTTCGGGAGTCCCACAAGCCAACCAAGCTTGATAGGACTCCTTCAGCTTAATGGCCCCCCTCACCACTGGTGTCCACCACTTGGTTCGGGGGTTGCCACCACAAGATGCACCGACCACCTTGCGGCCGCAGCTCTGGGCCGCCGCTTCAACAACAGAGGTGAAGAACATGGCCCATTCAGACTCCATGTCTCCAGACTCCCTCGGAATGTGGTTGAAGTTCTTCCGGAGGTGGGAGTTGAAGACCTCCCGGACAGGGGCCTCAGCCAGACGCTCCCAGCACACCCTCACTATATGTTGGGGTCTACCAGGTCTGAATGGCTTCCTCCCCTGCCATCGGATCCAGCTCACCACCAGGTGGTGATCAGTTGACAGCTCTGCACCTGTCTTTACTCGGGTGTCCAAGACATACGGTCGCAGGTCTGATGATACGATAACAAAATCGATCATCGACCTGCGACCTAGGGTGTCCTGGTGCCAGGTGCACATATGGACACCCTTATGCTTGAACATGGTGTTCGTTATGGACAGACTGTGGTTAGCACAGAAGTCCAATAACTGAACACCACTCGGGTTCAGATCGGGCAAGCCGTTCCTCCCAATCACCCCTCTCCAGGTTTCACTGTCGTTGCCCACATGCGCATTGAAGTCCCCCAGTAGGACAATGGAGTCTCCAGGAGGAGTACCCTCCAGCACCCCAGTCACAGACTCCAAAAAGGGTGGGTACTCTGAAACATCATTTGGTGCATAGGCACAAATGATGGTCAGGACCCGTTTCCCAACCCGAAGGCGTAGGGAAGCAACCCTTTCGTCCACCGGGGAAAACTCCAATATAGAGGCAGCAAGGTGGGGCGATACAAGAATACCCACCCCTGCTCGTCGCCTCTCGCCCGAGGCAACTCCAGAGAAGGCCAAGCTCCAGCCCCTCTCCAGGAGACTGGTTACGGAACCGGAGATGTGTGTTGAGGTGAGGCCGACTATATCTAGCCGGTATCGCTCAACCTCGTACACCAGCTCAGGCTCCTTCCCCACCAGAGAGGTGACATTCCACGTACCAAAAGCCAGTTTAGAAAGCTTGGGATCAGTCCACCAAGGTCTCCGCCTTTGACCGCCACCTAATCCACATAGCACCGGACCCCCATGATCCCTCCTGCAGGTGGTGAACCCACTGGAGGGCGGACCCATGTAACTCCTTCGGGCTGAGCCCGGCCGGGTCCCATGGGTGGAAACTCCTTCCTCCAAAACTCCATCCTCCTCATGGATCGTCACCTTATCGTGGTGGGGGGGTTTGCGTGCCCCAGTGATCCCAGGAGCTATGTTGTCCGGGGGCAATTTGCCTCTGATAGGGTCTCCCAAGACAAACTGGTTCTGGGTGAAGGGCCAGACTAAGAACGATCCAACAGACTCTCATGATAAATTGTATATCAAGGATTCAGTGTACCCCGCCCGGTATGGGGTTACCGGGGCCCCACCCTGGAGTCAGGCCTGGGGGAGGGGCTCGAAGGCTAGCGTCTGGTGGCCGGGTTTCCCCATCCATCAGCTATGAATTATTTAATTTATATTGATGTATTGGAATCTGAGATCAAATCTCATTTCATATACATCAGAAAAGTTAATAACACTCGTGAAGGGGCACCAGCTTCTATCTTTAAGAAGCAATTTGATCTTTAATTTCACTTTATACCTGTTTAATCACTCAATAAATTAATCAATAATCAGTCTCAAAAATTTTCCGTGAATTCGATACCTGGGCTTGAAACAGACTCAGAATGAAATAAATTCTCAACAACTTCTCATTTTTACAGATTTATTAAACGAAATGATTAACAGACATTGCAGTAATTTCATTAATCAGAAAATCAATCTTGTAAATGATAGATTAACAATGTCAATATTTTCGGAAGCAGGGTTAACTGAGAAACCAATTTCTATCAGTTTGTGTTAACAGATCATGGAAACAATGCAAATTTATGGAGAAAGTTTACTAATTATATGAAAAAGTCCTGGATTAATCTTAAGAAAATAAAAACGGAATTTTAATGAAAAGAAGAGTTATGTTAAGGGCTTCTTAATTTGCATCTGATTAGATACACAAATTATTACCGAACCTCAAAAGTTTAATTCAGCAGATGAACTAAAGTTTTGCAGCTCACGTGATTCCTCGGTGATGATGGTTCTGTAGTCGTCCTCAGCCAAAGATTTCGTGGATGTTAGAGGAAATATCTGCCCGCAGATATTTCAGCATCCACAGTTCGACCTTTAAAAGTCAAGCGGTCGAAGAGGCTGGATTTTGGCTGTATGACCCAGAGTTGAAACTGGGCTAGATGATGATGTTTCTTCAGCGTGTGATGAACAGCCTTGATTCCTCAGCTGCACGTGATGTGGGAGCTGCGTCTTCTCAAGAGGCCTTCGATAATAATTAATTAAAAGATATCTAATCCGATCTCAAATTAAAAGGCTTCAGACTTTAGATAAAAATAGTAGCTTCTGGTGGGTGCTTGGTCAAGAAAAATATTATAAAATAAAGTCAAGATTAAAGTTTACATTAAAATTAAACAAACGGTGATTTTACAGAAAGTTTAGCAAAGAAAAAGAGATAAGTAAAAATTGGAGTTTAACTCCGATTAAGAATTGAGCTCAAAGAAATAGGAATTCCTAGGTATTTAAGAGAAAAATAAAACATTAAGATACAAAGTTACATAAACGAATTACGAGTTATCTGCTCTGTGTTCAGAAAAGCGACACGTGGTCGAGTCTTTGTTCTTCCTTGCTGTGTGTAGACAATGGAGAAGATGATTAAAGAAAGGGGGAGCCGGACAGAGAGGAGAAATCTGGAGCAAAAGAGACAGAAGCAGGGGTCCCTCTGTTATTTAAGTCCCGTTGAGCTTCGCGGGCTTCCGGGATCTCAGCCAATGAGCGTCCTTCGTGGGCGGGCTCGATGAACTTTTAGTCCAATGAACAAACAGTCTATTGTTTGGAGTTCTTTGGGATGAAGAGTTGTCATGCAGAGGTTGGCTGCTGGAGTCACATGGTTTTAGAGGCAAAACTTTGATACATACTGGAAGTTAATATTTCCCTTTATGTATTAAACTAAGATAACTTTAGTGATTAGTATAAATTATAAGCAGTGCTTCTAAATCAACATGCAGGAATAAACATTCATTTAAACATTAACATGCATATATATAAAATCACAGATTAATGCATTTCACACATATTATGGATTTTCCACATTAAAACATCAGAGTCCATTTTCTTTTCATAGTTCTGAAAAGAAGAAGGTTTGGAATTGAGTGTGTAATAATGTACTTTAAAATTCACTGGTTAAATCCAGCATGTCCAGAGTTTAAGGAAATTAGCTGAGTCGTGGATCTGTTGCATGTTTTATGGGGGCAATAAAAGTGAAGCCGGACATTGGGAACATTCCTTAGGTTGGTTTTAACAAAAGAAGGGGGATTTCAGCTGTGGCCTGGAGGAAGAGAATCCATTTTTTTTGTCTTACTCCTGGGTGAAACAAAAATGTCTTTAAGCAGAAGAATAATTATTGCTGAGCCAAAGTGAGATGATGCTACATTGTCTAATATTTAAATTAGTTTGATGAGCTGAAGCATTTGAGTCTGACAAACATACAAAAAAAATGAGAAATCAGGATGGGGACACACACTTTTTCACACCACTATTAGTACATGCGCAGCACGAAGGTGCAACTTGTAAAAAAAAAAAAAAACAAACACCTTTTTAACCAGAATTAACACTAGCTTATTTTGTCAGATGTTGTCGACACAAGCACAAAATACAAACAGAGCACGGCGTTAGCATTGATGGCTAACTAGCTAGCTCATTGTCTGCATATAGGAGACAACGGTGTTGTTTGTTCAAAGTGAACTTTCCACCGCTGGGATAAATAATGTAAAAGATGCATAATATCACATCATATCACATCACTCACCATCCTCTATATCCTAATATCATGGCTTTCAACTGCCGTGGTCAGGATGGTTCCATTATTTGCCGGTCGGTGGCCGTAAACTCATTTCGGGTGGCTCCGTCTAGTTCCCTCTGGATTCTCTTATCATCCAAAAGGCACAGAAAAGTCTGCTTGACCACGGTGTTGACTTCTGTGAAGCCATTCTGTTATGTATGAGAACTGAAGCACATTGTAGCACCGCCGGGGTGGGGGGAGTAGGTGACGTCAGGCGGCCTACAGTGGGGAATATAAATTGGGATAAGAGCTAAATAAAATTCAGTTGTATGTTCCTCAAGAAGCTCTCCGTCCTGTATTATTTCCGACTTAACATTTGGCGACGGCAGAAAACAAATGGGCGCGTGTTTTGTAGAGCCACCTCCGTTCCTACAGTGCCGGGTTACGCCTGATATACCATGGGCACGGTGGAGGTATATGTTCGAGGTCTAGGTGACGGCGGCCGGACTCGACGATATCACCGAGGAAAGATGGAGGAGCTTGTTAGAACACCATCTGGGTGCAGAAGGACAGCACATTTTCTTCGGGCTGTGTGGCGATGGCTCACTGGAAGACGGTTTGCTAAAGATGGACAGTTTTTTCGGCGACCACTCCACAGTCACTGAAAGAAGATATGAGTTTTTTGACCGTCGACAGCATGCTGGTGAGTCCATCCTGTCATTTATTATGGAGCTACGCAGCCTAGCGGGAAAGTGTGCTTTTGGGCCGCTAGCGGACGAGCTAGTGAGGGACAAATTAGCCTATAGCACGACCAGTCCGTGGCTGGGGAGCATGCTAAGGTTAACCCGGCAGCCTTTGTCCCTGGATGGGGTAGTGGATTTGGTGAAGCTGCAGGAGTCCACATCTCTACAGAAGTTAAGTACATCAGCTGGCGAGGAGCCGGAGGACTGGGCCTCTGCGACATGGGCGACAGTTAGCATGCTAACAAGGCCTCGGGGGTGGGCTGGGAAGAAAAAGAAGAAAAGGTGGCCAGTGGCGCGTGATGGGGCCCATGTAACATTTACGGACCTGGAGAGAGAGGGACCCCGGGAAGCTGGCTGTGTGTGTGTGGCACGTGTGAGAAGAGGGCCACTCAAATGGTATGTTGTGCAGCTGGATGGTGTCGAGGTGCCCCTTATGGTGGACTCGGGGGCCGGCAGGTCTATCCTGAGTTTGGCTACGCTGAGGAGGCTGTTCCCAGCAAAGGTGGTCAAGGCAGGAGCAGTGAGGATGTTCGGCTACGGCCACACTGAGATTGATATGGTGGGCATGGCGGAGTTTGATGTGACATGCAGGCCAAAGAGGGTGACTAATTTTGCTTTCCAGGTTGCACGAGAGGGGGCAGTCCTGCTAGGGATCGATCTACTGGGTGAGCTGGGCTTCTCCATATGGGATCCGGAGGGCTTAGTGGTGTTAACAGCATACACTGACTGGCAACTCTGTTGGCCGGCGTTGTTCATGGGCCTGGGCCGGATAGACGCTTTCTTTCATTGCCCGTTGGTAAACGAAACAGTGATACCTAGGATTCAACCATTGCGGTGCCTGTTCCAAGCGCTATGTGACGAAGTCTCGGCGGAACTGTCTAGGCTGCTGGACTCCGGGATCATTGAGAAGATGGACACCTCGCCTTGGATATCTAACCTGATGGTAGCGAAGAAGAAAGGAGGGGGGATCAGGCCTTGTATAGACCTGCGGATGGTGAACAAGGCGATCATCCCGGACAAATACCCCCTTCCGACCATGGAGTAGCTCACAGCGATGTTTAGTGGATCCCAGGTGTTCACAAAGCTGGACCTCCGACAGGGTTATCTACAGGTGCTGCTCCACCCAGACAGCAAGAACTTGACGGTGTTCGTGACCCACATGGGTTTTTTTTAGACATACCAGGATGCCATTCGGACTGAGCTCCGCCCCCAGCTGTTTTCAAAAGGTAATGTTGATGATGCTCTTGGGTCTTAAGGGCGTGATAGCCTATTTGGACGACATCATGGTGCACGGTGCATGAAGGTAGGTGCATGATGAGAGACTGGAGAAGGTCCTTAAAAGACTGCAGGACTATGGGGTCACCCTAAGTGGGGAAAAATGTCTCTTCGCTGTGGACACCATTGAATTCGTGGGTTTTCGACTGACGGGGAGGGGCCTTCAACCACTGCATTCAAACGTGGAGGCGGTCCTCCGCATCCCGGACCCTTCTACACCTGCCCAGATCTCGTCATTCCTAGGCATGGTGAACTTTTATGGGTGATTCATTCTGCACTATTCGGAAATGATTGAGCCTCTGTGAGCCCTGCTGAAACAAGACACACCGTGGGAGTGGACACCGGCCTGTTCGGCAGCGGTCTCCAAGTTGAAGCGCCAACTCACCTCTCCACTGGTGTTGGCGCACTTTGACCCTAACCTTGAGACGGTGGTGACCTACGATGCATCTTGGTCGGCACTGGGGACAGTCATGTCTCAAGTTCAGGGAGGCACAGAGAGACCAGTGGCATTCGCGTCTAGGTCCCTCTCAGCGGCGGAGCAAAAATACGCTGTGGGCGAGAGGGAAGCACTGGCCTGTGTCTGGGCGTGTGAGAGGTGGCATATATACCTCTACGGGCGCCGTTTCACGTTGAGAACTGATCGCCGGGCGCTTACAACCCTGCTGGAGACGTCGGGGCCGGGGCATAGACCGCTGAGGATACATAGGTGGTCTGAGCAACTGAGAGCTTATGATTTTACCACCAAGTTCACTCCAGGCAAGGAAAATATAGTAGCAGACCTCCTATGGCCACGGTGGAGACTCCACTGGCAGACGATGATGACGCTGGATTAGCTGAGGACGAACTGGTCAACGCTTTGTGCGGACCACTCCAGGGAGTCATTTCCCCTCAGGAGCTCAGGGAGGAGTCAGAGCAGGATCCGGTTTTGGTACAATTATGTGCGGTGATCAGAGAGGGATGGCCGGCAAGGGTGCGAGGCAACCTGACACCCCATCACCATTTCAGTTAAGCTGCTGGAATGAGGTATGTGTGGCCAGGGATCAGTGTGCTCTGATCCCAACTTCCCTGAGGGCGTGGGTCCTGGAAATATTGCATGACGGCCACCTGGGGGAAGTAAGAGTGAAACAACGTAGCAGAAGATTGGTCTGGTTGCTGGGTATTGATAATGACATTGAGGCCATGGTGAAGCACTGTGTACCATGTCTGGAGAGCAGCAAGACCGACGGACCTCCTCCCCCACTACTTAGACCAGTCGTATATCCGGAGGGGCCTTAGAAACACATTGAGCTGGACATCTGCGGTGAACTCCATGCAGCGCCTTTTAACAGCTGATTCCTGCTGGTGGCCTATGACATGTTCTCAAAATGTCCAGAGGTGCTGCCTACCAGCTCAGTAACCACAGAAGTGGTTACGGGGTTCCTGACGTCTTTGATTGCCAGGTGGGGAACCCCGGACACACTCATGACGGACAATAGCCCACAGTTTGTATCAGGGGCTTTTGAGGAGTTTTTGAGCAGCAGGGGTGTGGAGCAAGTGAAGATGGCACTCTACCATCCACAGGCCAATGGAGGGGTCAAAAGGTTCAATAAGACTAACTAACTAACTAACCTGCACTTATATAGCGCTTTTCTAGTCACAAAGACCACTCAAAGCACTTTCACTAGTACTAACCCTCTATTCTAAGGGCCTATAGGAAACAGATATCTAGGGACAATTTAGAACAGCCAATTAACCTAACATGCATGTCTTTGGATTGTGGGAGGAAACCGGAGCCCCCGGAGTAAACCCACGCAGCACAGGGAGAACATGCAAACTCCACACAGAAAGGTTCCAACCCCTGCCACCCTGGGGATTTGAACCAGGAACCTTCTAGCTGTAAGGCAACAGTGCTAACCACTGCACCACTGTGCTGACCCTAAAGAACAGACTGAGAGCGCACCTGGCGGATGGCTTCCCCTTTTCGGATGCCCTCCAGAACACTTTGCTTCACTATAGGGCATCGGTCCACGCCACGACGGGCTGTTTCCCGGCGGCTCTCATGGTGGAGTGAGAACTGCCTTTACCCGTAAACTGCTTGGGTCCACCGGTGGTGTCTCCCCAGAAAGATAAGGTGGCACTGAGGAGCAGCGTCAAGGTCAGCAGCGCAGGATGAAACGGCGATTCGTTAAGAAGCATAGAGCGAGGGACCACGACCTGAGGGAGAGGGATCGAGTTTGGGTCAGGCATCCTGTCCGGACTCACAAGTTGCAGTCACTTTGGACGGGACCACGGCAGGTCACGAGGCAGCGGAGCCCGGACACTTTCAAACTTGATGATTGGTCCAGGTGGCATGCCAGCAGACTGAGATGTTCGTTGCCTGACCGGGATTTGGATAACACGAGATGTCTCAGTGAGAGCTGGGACTGGGAAACCACACCTGATGTGGACTCACAGGCTGTGCCGACGGTGCCTGGTGCAGTGTCCCCTCATGGGGGACGCCCGGCTAGAGTACGTCGGAGGCCTGCATATCTGGACGATTACATGCCGGTTGGATTTAGCGACAAAATAACCCACTCCAGCCTGGCAGGGCATTCTGGTAGTCTACCCAGACACCCATAAGTTCAGTTGTTCATATGTTCACAAAAAAAAAAAAAAGAGAGAGAACAAGGACTGTGTTTATTGTATTAACTGGTGTTGATTTTGGTAGTGTGTTGTGTTTGGAACTTGTGTGTGTGTGGGGGGGGAGGGGTGTTATGTATGAGGAGTGGACTTTGGGGTTTGCCGTAGCACCACCGGGGTGGGGGGAGTAGGTGACGTCAGGCAGGCTACGGTGGGGAATATGAATTAGAATAAGAGCTAAATAAAGTTCACTTGTATTTTCCCTCAAGAAGCTCTCCATCCTGTATTATTTCTGACTTAATACATTCTATCGTTGTTGTTTATTCTGATGCTTGCTTTCCAGCTTATGGACAAATCTTTGCAAATGGCAGCTCCAGATTCTGGTGAAGACGTCATTCTCATGACATTACGCCCTGACCAATCAGTGCCCTGCAGTCTGTTGACATCACATTTTCAACTCGACTTAGCTCGCTCGGAACGTGAATCAGTTGGGTACGAAAAAAGTACCTGGAATCTGGTACCGGTTCTAGTGGAAAAGGGGCTTAAGACTAATGACCCAAATAATTCAGTGAGTAAGAGTAAGAAAGTATCTACTTAAAAATTTACTTGAGATTTGATTTTAGTCTTGACAGTTTGAAAGGTTTTTCTCCTATTTTTTTTGACAGTTTTCTTGTAAATTTACTACTTTTTCCTTGAAATTTGAAAGATGTTTTCACTTAAATTGGCAACTTTTTTTCCTCATTATTTGTGTTTTTGCACTTGTAAATTTAGAACTATATTTGAGACTTCATTCCCATAAATTTGTGAGTTTTTTCAAATCTTTCAGACGTTTGTCTTGTAAATGTATTATTTTCCTCATCAATTTGTGGGTTTTTACTCCTATATTCATCTCTATTTTATAATGAATTTATGTTTTTCCCTGAAAAGTTTGTGGTAAAATTGTGACTTTTTTTTACATATACTTGAACATTAATTTGCAGAGCAAGAAGAAAACAATTTTACCTCTGATTTTGGTGAAATAAAATCATGAATGAAACAATGTTTAATTCAATACAATAAAATTCCTTAAAATGACCAAAGATGCAGCCGCCTCTGTTGTAATAAAACCATTGTAATAAAACCATCTTAAAACCATCTCTAGGCTCCAGAATACCTCCCCCCAGGCCATGGGGGGCAGGGAGTGGGCGAACAATCTGAACCTGTTTTTTAATAGGTTTGACCAACCGCCCTCCCCCCCCGACTGCACAACAACCACTGCTGCCCTGAAGACATCGAGTCCTGCTGCCCACACCCCACTCCACCATCACCCCCCCCCCCCCACTCCCAACACACAGCTCCCAACATGACCCTCACTAAGACCTAGGTGAGGACGGAGCTGAGGAAGATCAAGGCGAGGAAGGCGTTGGGACCAGACGGCATCAGCGCAAAGCTCCTCAAGTCCTGTGCAGACCAGCTGTGTGGGATTGTGGAGCACATCTTCAACCTGAGCCTGAAGCTGGAGAGGGTACCACAGTTGTGGAAAACATCTTGTGTGGTACCTGTACCAAAGACTTCCCACCCCAAAGATCTGAACAACTTCAGACCAGTGGCCCTGACGTCCCACATGATGAAGACCCTGGAGAGACTGCTCCTTGCTCACCTCTGCCCCCTGGTGGGACCAGCGATGGATCCTCCCTTCCATCTGTTGTCATGGGAAATGTACGGTCGATACTGGGAAAGTTAGATGAGCTAGCGGCTATCTCCCGTTATGATAGCACATACCGGGAGTGCTCTCTCCTTTTGTTTACTGAGACGTGGCTAACTGAACTAGCAGCAGATGCTAACATTGAGCTGGAGGGTTTTCACATGATACGAGCTGACCGAACACCAGACAGTGGCAAGGCTAGGGGCGGTGGAGTGATCATGTATGTTAACAACAACTGGTGCAGACCGGGACATATCACTGTTAAACAACGACACTGCAGCAAAGACATTGAGTTGCTAGCTGTTAGCATGAGGCCTACATATCTCCCGAGAGAACACTCACACGTGATCTGCATTGTTGTTTATGCAAATCCGACGGCGAACGCTGGGACAGCACGTGACGTCATCCATTCAGTAACCAGCAGGCTGCAGACAGAACACCCAGATGCTCTTCTCCTCATCTCAGGCGATTTCAACCATGTTTCACTGTCTCCCATTCTACCCACGTTCACCCAGTATGTCACATGCCACACTAGAGACAATAAAACACTGGATTTATTCTACGCAAACACTAAGGAGGCGTACACCTCATCACAACTACCCCCACTCGGGAGATCGGATCACAACTTGGTTCATCTCCGGCCGGTGTACAAACCCCTAGTGCACAGACAACCTCCGGCCATGCACACTGTGGAGTTATGGTCTGAGGAGACAATGGACACCCTAAAGGGCTGTTTTGAAGCCACCGCCTGGAAGCAGCTCTGCGATCCACATGGTGAGGACATCGATGGCCTCATTCACACCTTCACGGGCTACCTCAGCTTCTGTGTGGACAAATCCGTTCCCACTAAGACCATACGGCGTCACTCAAACAACAAACCCTGGATCAACCCTGAGATAAAAACACTTCTGAGAGAGAAGAAGAGGATCTTCAGGTCGGGGAACAGGGAGATGCTGAAGTCCGTACAGAGGGAGCTGAGGAGAAAGATCAGAGAAGGCAAGGACAGCTTCAGGAAGAAGATGGAGGACAAGCTGCAACAGAGCGACATCAGCGGGGTCTGGAGAAACCTCAAAACCATCTCGGGGCTCCAGAATACCTCCCCCCAGGCCACAGGGGGCAGGGAGTGGGCGAACAACCTGAATCTGTTTTTCAATAGATTTGACCAACCGCCCTCCCCCCTGACTGCACAACAACCACTGCTGCCTCTAAAGAAATCAAGTCCTGCTGCCCACTCCCCACTCTACCAACACCCCCCCACTCCCAACACACAGCCCCCCATCCTGACCCTGACCAGGACCCAGGTGAGGACGGAGCTGAGGAAGATCAAGGCGAGGAAGGCGCCGGGACCGGACGGCATCAGCGCAAAGCTCCTCAAGTCCTGTGCAGACCAGCTGTGTGGGATTGTGACGTATATCTTCAACATGAGCCTGAAACTGGGGAGGGTACCACAGCTGTGGAAAACATCTTGTGTGGTACCTGTACCAAAAACTTCCCACCCCAAAGACCTGAACAGCTACAGACCGGTGGCCTTGACGTCCCACTTGATGAAGACCCTGGAGAGACTGCTCCTTGCTCACCTCCGCCCCCTGGTGGAACCAGCGATGGATCCACTCCAGTTCGCCTACCAGCATGGCATTGGGGTGGAGGATGCGGTGATCTTCCTCCTTCACCGTTCTCTGTCCCACCTGGAGAAGCCCGGGAATATGGTGAGGATCATGTTCTTTGACTTCTCCAGTGCTTTCAACACCATCCAACCGATGATCCTGAAGGACAAGCTGCTGCGCGCAGGGGTGGACCAGCACCTGTCATCATGGATCCTGGACTACCTCACGAACCGGCCTCAGTTTGTGAGAACCCGGGACTGTGTGTCCGACACGATCATCAGTAGCACGGGGGCCCCCCAGGGAACGGTGCTGGCTTCCCTTCCTGTTCACTCTTTATACTGCGGACTTCTCACACAACACAACACACTGCCATCTACAGAAGTTCTCTGATGACTCTGCGATCGTTGGCCTCATCTCCAATGGAGATGAAGCTGAGTACAGAGGGCTTATCCAGGACTTCGTGGACTGGTGCCATCGGAACTGCCTCCAGATCAACGCGAGGAAAACTAAGGAGCTGGTGGTGGACTGCCGCAGGCATGGGCAGCCCCTCACAGTACCAGTAAATATACAGGGAACAGACATCGAGATGGTGACATCCTATAAGTACCTGGGTATTCATCTGAACAATAAACTAGACTGGTCACACAATACTGATGCACTCTACAAGAAGGGACAGCGCAGGCTGTTCCTGCTGAGGAGACTCAGGTCTTTTGGTGTACAAGGGGCGCTGCTGAAGTCATTCTATGACACGGTGGTGGCATCAGCCATCACTTTTGGAGTGGTCTGCTGGGGCAGTGGCATTACTGCAGCAGATAGGAAGAGACTGAACAAACTGATTAAGAAAGCTAGCTCTGTCCTGGGGCAGCGCCTTGATCCGATGGAGGAGATAGGAGAGAGAAGGACGGTGGCTAAACTGTCATCTCTGCTGGAGTCCGAGTTCCACCCTATGCAGGACATACTGAATGCACTGAGGAGCTCATTTAGCAGCAGACTACATCATCCCAGGTGCACAACCGAGAGGTTTCGTAGGTCCTTCCTACCAACGGCTGTCAGACTGTACAACCTAAGCAGGGCTGCTCGCAGAGATAGCAAAAAGACGTAACAAACTAATAGTTTTTTGAATGCAAAAGATGCAATAGACTTACACAATGGTCCTCTCCGGCATACAACTAGGAACATACCGGTCGCTATGGAGGGTGAGAATATGTATGGGCACATAATCATACCATGTAGGATAACTAAGTAGACGGTTATGCTGTTTCATTCCATCTAGCAACAATGCTCTGCACTGTATGTGTTTATATATTTGCATATTTATTCCATCTAGCTACAATGCTCCGTACTGTGGGTGTTTATATATTTATATATCTACATATTATTCCATCTAGCTACATTGCTCCGCACTGTGTGTGTTTATATACTTGCATATTTATTCCACCTAGCTGCAATGCTCCGTACTGTGGGTGTTTATATATTTACATATTTATTCCATCTAGCTACAATGCTCTGCACTGTGTGTTCATATATTCATATATTTATTCCATCCAGCTACAATGCTCTGCACTGTGTGTCTGTGTGTGTGTGTATATATATATATTTTATAGTAATACGTACATATGTTTATTAGCTGCTCTTGCTTGCTTGTTTTTTTTTCTTGCCTTCTGATTGTTGCTCTGAGTGTTGCTATCCCTGTGCTGTTGCAATCCTGGAATTTCCCCGTTGTGGGACTAATAAAGGCTTATCTTATCTTATCTTATCTTATCCACTCCAGTTCGCCTACCAGCATGGCATTGGGGTGGAGGATGCGGTGAGCTTCCTCCTTCACCATTCTCTGTCCCACCTGGAGAAGCCCGGGAATGCGGTGAGGATCATGTTCTTTGACTTCTCCAGTGCTTTCAACACCATCCAACCGATGACCCTGAAGGACAAGCTGCTGTGCGCAGGGGTGGACCAGCACCTGTCATCATGGATCCTGGACTACCTCACTACTTTAATTGTTTTATTTTTGTTTTATTTTTCTACAATGCATTTGTAATCCACCTGGTTCCATTATAACTCATGTGAGTTGAGTGCAGTTCCATACGCCGACCAATAGATGGCGCATGTCGCACAGTGATAGAGAGTAGACTCACGCACTGGAGGATGAAGAATAAACTCCTTGTGTGAAATAACGAAACGTGTTTTGCCGATTCTCTATCACAGGTTGGAGAGTTAACTTCCACATGTACGTTTCCTCCTCCTGGGCCGCTACCCAGGGGAGCAACAATTTTGGGGGCTCGTCCGGGATTAGCGCCACTTACTGGTCTGGCACTAATCATTGAAGAACCAAGGGATGCTGACCACCTGTTCCTGAGCCATTGACCTAAGCGACTGACTACAGGAGACCACAGCCATGTCTGCTCTACATGACCTGAGATGGGAAATCCAGCAAGAGCTTCGCCAGCTGACCATTGCCCGCTGCAGAAACGTCCTTTACAAGCTGGCTGAGTCGTTCAAGGATGAGGTGGGAGAAGATTTGCCAGGCGCAGAATCGACCAAAGTGGAACTCTTCGACTTCATTGTTGACTCGCTGAGAAGTCCACAACTGAAGAGCCTTGAAGACCAGGGGATGTCTCGCCTGCTTGCTTTCCGTGACCTCATCATTGAACTACAACGGCCCACAGCAGCTGGAGAAGTGGATGCAGAGGTGTCACCCGACGATGATCCGGTCATAGTAGTTCCTGTGACCACTGGAGCTGCAGCACCATCAGGGAAGAACCATCCGACATCACCATCTGTAGTTCCTGACCCAGGGTTAGTCAGACTGACTGAACTTACGTCATACAAGATTTATGGTGGTCAAATCTCTGATTTTGATTCTGATTTGAGTTACAATAACTTGTGCAAACAGCTTGATGAAGGGCTAAATGAAGGGTTCACAGAGGCTGAGATTATCAGAACGGTGTTTAAGATAATTAAGCCTGGTACCTTTAAAGATATGCTTGTAATCAAGGATAGCCTTACTGTAGCTGAGTTAAAACGTCTCTTAAGGACACATCTACGCGAGAAAAGCAGCACTGAATTATTTCAGGAGCTGAGTAATGCTAAGCAAAATGACAAAGAAACACCACAACAGTTTATGTATAGACTAATGGGGCTAAAACAGCGTGTGTTGGTTGCATCTAAAAACAGTAGTGGGTTTCATTATGACGACGAGTTGGTACAAGGTGTGTTTATCCATTCACTGTATCAGGGTTTGAATGAAAAATACTCTTATGTTAGGAGAGACCTTAAACCTCACATCTCTAACACCAGTGTCACAGATGACTCCATCCTGGAGCTCATAGCAAATTTTGTTAGTGAAGAGACAGAGAGATTGAGTAGGTTGGGACAAAGCCACAAACACAAAGTCACCAGTGTTAATGCGGCACAGGTAGAGACAGATCAGAGCTCGATTAAAATGCACACTGAAGTCCAAGCTAATCGTGTAGCTATCCAGGAGCTGACGGCACAGGTCTCCTCCCTAACCAAGAGTTTAGAAAAGGCCCTAACCCCAATGGTAAATACAGTAAACACCAGTCCCACAGCACCTGTCCCTAAACAGCCAGTACTGAAACCTGCAGTGAAAGGAAAATGCCAAAAGTGTATCGCCCAAGACACTGAGCGCTGCACACACTGTTTTCGATGTGGAAAGGAGGGGCACAGAGCTATAGGGTGCCTGCAGAAAAGCAATGTGTCGGGAAACTGGAGGAGGTCGCTGGGGAGGGACCACCAGTGACTGAACCACCGGCAGAGTCCCACAACACTAAAAGACTGAACTCCGAACAGACTACTGCCAAGTCCCAAAAGTCACCCAACACAAAGCGTGTGGCACAGCTCATTGGCGGTAGGTGTATGATCAGTTGCCAGTTAAATGGAGTAAACCTACAGATGTTATTGGACAGTGGGGCACAAGTAAGCATTGTTGAAAAGTCATGGGTACAAGCAGCCTTACCAAATGTGAAAATACAGCCACTCGAGAGCCTACTCCCAGGCCATCCACCCGAAATCACTGCAGCCAATGGGACGGATGTTCCGTTCGAGGGGTGGATAGATGTCCTGCTCGAGATCACAAGTTCACAGTATGGTTCTGTATCCTTGTATGTTCCAATGCTTGTCAGTCAGCAGCATTTAAGCACTCCGCTGCTGGGCTTTAACGTGATCCAAGAGATAATAATGGCAAACAGTGAACAAAGTGACGATATTAGCTTAGTGGGCTTACTGTCGGAGACTTTAAAGGTCCAGAAAGGTAATGTTGAGTCACTCATCTCTGTTGTCCACACCAAGTCAACAGAAAATGAACCAGAAAGTCCAGTGGTGAGAGTTGGAAAAAAAGGACTCACTGTTCACAGTAGCCAAATCTGCATGGTAAAATGTCACATCAGAGCATTTCCCGGAGACGGAGAAATGTTGTTCGAGCCAGCTGTGAAATGTAACTTACCTGATGGGTTGGAGTTACTGTATTCCCAGCTCTTATTAATGTACCCGCTGGTGTTTCAAAAACTGTCAAAATCCCAATCCAAAACTCAACAAAGCACAACATTTTTCTAAATCCAAAGACTGTTTTAGGACTTATTTCAGAGATCACTGAATACAAACCTGTAAATGTTTGTTCCAGTGCTGAAAATGCAACCAAAACTACAGACAAGCCATTTTGTCACTCTGCTCAAGTGACATGTGACAGTCAAGGTGAGGGTGAAGAAACATTAAGCACTGCCCCCTCACACCTGAGATGGCACCCTAATGTCAATTTAGACCATCTCTCAGAGGGTGATCGGGAGGTGGTTCGGCAGATGCTCTATGAACAGTCTGATGTGTTTGCTCATGATGAAGGAGACATTGGATGTATTCCTGGACTACAGCTAAAAATCAACACCACTGACAACACACCCATGCAGAAAAGTTACAATTCCATTCCAAGACCACTGTATAAAGAGGTGAAGGAGTATGTTCAAAACCTTTTAAGCAGGGGCTGGATCAGGAAATCAGTGTCAAACAACTCGTTGCCAGTAGTGTGTGTGCGTAAAAAGGACAATACTTTGCGCTTGTGTGTTGATTTTTGTGAGCTGAACCGAAAAACCATACCTGACAGGCATCCGTTACCACGGATACAAGATCTACTGGACAGTCTTGGGAGTAACTCCTGGTTTTCCATATTGGATCAGGGAAGTGCCTACCATCAGGGTTTTGTAAGTGAGGAGTCAAGACATTTAACTGCTTTTAGCACACCCTGGGGACTATACGAGTGGGTGCGGGTTCCATTCGGGTTGTCAAACACACCGGCCGCATTCCAAAGGTGTATGGAGGGGGTGTTAGAAGGGATCAGAGACGAGTGTTGCGTGCCTTACTTGGACGATGTACTGTGTTACTCCAAAACCTTTGATGAGCACGTAGAACACCTTAAACAGGTTTTGTGCAAAATGCGACAACACGGCATAAAACTTCGGCCAGCCAAATGTGAACTGTTCAAAAACCAAGTACGTTACCTGGGTAGGCTAGTGTCGGGGGAAGGAGTCCAGATTGACCCAAAAGACTTGGATGCTGTGTTCGCTCTGAAAGACAAGAACCCTCGCACAGTTAGAGAACTCAGAACGTTACTGGGTTTTCTCAGTTATTACCGATCATTTATTCAAGATTTTTCACGTCTGGCGAGACCCTTGTTCGAACTCCTCCAGAGCACTAATGAAACAAGCAATGACAATAAACCAGCACCAAAAAGGAGTAAAGGACAAACAAAGAAAGGAGACAGAAACCAGCTTCCTTCTCGCACACCAATAATATGGACCAGTGAACATCAGGAAGTTGTGTCAAGATTTGTGGACATTCTGACTAATCCTCCCATTCTAGCCTATCCCAATTTGGACCTTCCATTTGTATTGCATACAGATGCGTCAAACAAAGGCCTGGGAGCCGTCTTGTATCAAAAACAAGAAAACAAACTTAAGGTGATTGGCTATGGATCCAGAACTCTCACACCGGCCGAGAAGAATTATCACTTACATTCCGGTAAACTAGAGTTTCTAGCTCTCAAGTGGGCCATCTGCGACAAATTCCGTGACTATCTGTATTATGCACCGACTTTTACTGTCTATACAGATAACAATCCTTTAACCTATGTCCTCAGTTCAGCCAGGTTGAATGCAGTGGGTCATAGGTGGGTCGGGGAGTTGGCTGACTTCCATTTTGATATCAAGTATAGGCCAGGGAAAAGGAATGCAGATGCAGATATGTTGTCCAGACACCCATTAGATCTGCAAGAGCAAATGAATGAGTTCACAGAGACAGTTTTACCGGAAGTAGTGTCCGCAGTGTGGCAAGGGAGCAAGGCAGCACAAAACAGTGATGTGCCATGGATTGCTGCATTACAACTGAGTTCTAATGACAACAATGTGCTAACTGACAGTGTTTTGAGCATGACACCTAAAGACATCAACGCTGCTCAACAAGACGATGAGTCAATTAGAGAAGTAATCTCACTCAAACTCAAAAGATGGACACCAAACGATAAAGATAAACGGACAATGAGTAAACGGACACGGAGACTACTGTATGAGTGGAACAAGTTGGAAGTTGACAATGGATTATTGTACAGAAAGACAGAGCACAGCAAACAACTTGTCCTACCTGAACAGCTAAAGCCGATGGTGTTAAAGAGTTTACACAATGACATGGGTCACATAGGGTGTGATAAGGTGATACATCTGGCCCGTGAGCGTTTCTATTGGCCATATATGCAACAAGATGTTGAAGAGTATGTAACAAAAAAATGTCCGTGCATCAAACAAAAACGCCCAAATGTTCCCCAGAGAGCTCCAATGGGATCTATCACAACCAGTGCTCCCTTTGAGTTAATCTCCATCGACTACTTACACCTTGAGCCAAGTAAAGGAGGGTATGAGTACATCCTCGT
Source organism: Pholidichthys leucotaenia (assembly GCA_020510985.1). Classification (NCBI taxonomy): domain Eukaryota; kingdom Metazoa; phylum Chordata; class Actinopteri; order Cichliformes; family Pholidichthyidae; genus Pholidichthys; species Pholidichthys leucotaenia. The sequence continues at coordinate 193,023,046 of CM035839.1, read as the reverse complement.
ACTAGTGGACCATTTCACTCGTTTCGCACAGGCATACCCTACAAGGAATAAATCAGGCAAAACAGCTGCAGAAAAGATATTTCAGGATTTTATTCCTCGTTTCGGGTACCCTGAGAAGTTGCATCACGATCAGGGACGTGAGTTTGAAAACAGTCTCTTCCACAGATTACAACAACTGTCTGGAATTTCTCACTCACGAACCACTCCATACCATCTGCAAGGCAACCCCGTGGAGCGCCTGAATCGTACACTACTCCAAATGCTTCGTACCCTACAGGAGGAGAAAAAAAGTGAATGGAAGGATCACCTACCCCAAATTGTACATGCTTACAATTGTACAAGACACGAGTCAACAGGCTATTCTCCATTTTTCCTCTTATATGGCAGAGTCCCAAGGTTGCCTGTAGATCTACTATTGAACCAGACAAAAGACACTGACACACACAGCCATCAAACCTACGCTAAAAAATGGGCTGATAGGATGCGTGTTGCTTACAAAATCGCTGCAGAAAACAGTCAAAAGTCTTCAGATAAAGGCAAAAAGCAGTACAACAAACGCTTAAAAGGTGTCACACTCCAACCAGGCGACAGGGTGTTGGTCAGAAACCTCTCTGAAAGAGGAGGCCCAGGGAAACTGCGCGCTTACTGGGAGTCAGCAGTACATCGCGTAGTTGAGAGAGTGGGAGATGGACCAGTCTATAAAGTACAAGCAGAGAGAGGCAGCCAAGTGATGCGAGTGTTACACAGAAACCTGCTGTTGCCTGTAAATGACTTGCCTTTAGAAGAAGAACTGCCTGCAAAAGAAAAGACAAAACAGAAACGGAAGAAGAGGACAGAGACAAATCCTAACAGTGACAACACAGACAATGACAGCTCGGAGGAAGAAGAGGAAAATACTTACCGCTACAACCTCCGTAGCCAAATCCCATGTTACAGACCCGTAAATCCTCAGCAAAATGCCTCAAATCTCCCAGACCAAAACACTCAGCAACCAGTACCTGTCATGCCAGAGCAAAATCCTTAAAATCAGCAAAGGCTTCGAGCGACAGCTAGAGAGTTCTGCCCACCAGTAAGGCAGGAACCGGTCCCCATTCAGCGGGATGCTGAGGAGCAGATGGATGGACCAGCTTTGCTGCAGGAAGAACGTCAAGGACAAGTGGAGGTGATGGATGGAGAACAGGAGGAACTGAGAAGGTCACAGCAGAGAGCAAGGCCAGTAGAGAGACTGACCTACGACGTCCTGGGACAGCCATCGTACCAGCCTTGGACTGCAGACGTAAGACCTGTCCTACTCCCTACCCCTGTGCCGCTAACTCAAAACTACATGCCATTCCACTACCTCACCCAACCTCAGTCCCATGGTTATAATTGGTACACTCTCATGCATTAAGTCACCCTAGAACATGAAATGTCGGGAGACATTTATTTGAAGTGGGGGAGAGTGTAGAGGGTTGGAAATAGTTAATAGTTATGTAAGAGGTGAAAAAGACATTTAGATAAGAAAATTTAAAAAAAAACAGGCACCCCTACAATGTTATGTTATTTTTTAATTGTTTTATTTTTCTACAATGCATTTGTAATCCACCTGGTTCCATTATAACTCATGTGAGTTGAGTGCAGTTCCATACGCTGACCAATAGATGGCGCATGTCGCACAGTGATAGAGAGTAGACTCACGCACTGGAGGACGAAGAATAAACTCCTTGTGTGAAATAACGAAACGTGTTCTGCCGATTCTCTATCATAGGTTGGAGAGTTAACTTCCACATGCACGTTTCCTCCTCCTGGGCCGCTACCCAGGGGAGCAACAGCCTCATCTCCAACGGAGATAAAGCTGAGTACAGAGGACTTATCCAGGACTTCGTGGACTGGTGCCATCGGCACTGCCTCCAGATCAACGCAAGGAAAACTAAGGAGCTGGTGGTAGACTGCCACAGGCAAGGACAACCCCTCACAGCACCAGTAAGCATACAGGGAACAGACATCGAGATGGTGACATCCTACAAGTACCTGGGTGTTCATCTGAACAATAAACTAGACTGGTCACACAATACTGACGCACTCTACAAGAAGGGACAGCGCAGGCTGTTCCTACTGAGGAGACTCAGGTCTTCTGGTGTACAAGGGGCGCTGCTGAAGACATTCTACGACACGGTGGTGGCATCAGCCATCACTTTTGGAGTGGTCTGCTGGGGCAGTGGCGTTACAGCAGCCGATAGGAAGAGACTGAACAAACTGATCAAGAAAGCTAGCTCTGTCCTGGGGCAACGCCTTGACCCAGTGGAGGAGATAGGAGAGAGAAGGATGGTGGCTAAACTGTCATCTCTGCTGGAGTCCGAGTCCCACCCTATGCAGGACATACTGAACGCACTGAGGAGCTCATTTAGCAGCAGACTACATCATCCTAGGTGCGCAACCGAGAGGTTTCGCAGGTCCTTCCTACCTATGGCTGTCAGACTGTATAACCTAAGCAGGGCTGCTCACAGAGATAGCAAAAAAACATGACAACCTAATAGTATTGAATGCAAAAGACGCAATAGACTTACACAATGGTCCCCTCCAGTATACAACTAGGAAAATACCTGTCGTTACGGAGGGTGACAATATGTATGGGTACATAATCATACCATGTAGGATAACTAGGTAGACGGTTATGCTGTTCATTCCATCTAGCTACAATGCTCCGCACTGTGTGTGTTTATATATTTATATATTTATTCCATCTAGCTACAATGCTCCGCACTGTGTGTTTATATATTTATATATTTATATGTACATATGTATATTCGCTGTTCTTGTTTTTTCTTGTCTTCTGATTGTTGCTCTGAGTGTTGCTATCCCTGTGCTGTCGCAATCCTGGAATTTCCCCATTGTGGGACTAATAAAGGCTTATCTTATCTTATCTTATCTTATCTTATCTTAATATTTTAATAATAATTTTATGGTCCCCCCCAATCTCGAAATGTTGCCAGTCTCTAAATGTTGGTTGGCATGCATCATCTCTCTTACAAAATGAAATCATACAGAACCAAAAATATTCAACATTTTGCAGTTGCACCATAATTATAAAAGCCAAGGCTGGCATCATAAATCCCGACATAAATTTAAGGCTTGGGTTATCTTTCAAGGAGCTGCTGCAGGCAGGCTGGCTCAGAGGGAAAGAGAGGGGAAACCTGCACTGTGCTGCATTCACTTACACTCAGAAATCTGACTTTTTGGAAATTCCATTATCAATTAATGAAGTTTGATACCAAAGATTAAGTCTGGGGCTCTGGGGGAGCACAATATGTCATTTGGGGGGCACGGACACTGAATGACCCACCATAGCACTGACTGTGCGCTTAATTATACTGAATGTTGAAAATTTAAATGGGCACTCAAAAGGGCACTTTGGACACTGTGACAAAGGGGCAGAGGCTCAAGCCCCTAAAGAACCCCCCTCTGCATGTGCATGGGTTTGTATATCAGTGAGAGGATAGTAGCACATCTACAAGATAAATCATGAAAATCTGAGAAAAAAAAATGCAAATTTTAAATTAAAATATGTAAATTTATAAGTATATTGTAAACGTGTGGGGGAATGGTAACAAGTTTATCACAAAACATAGCAAATTTATGGGGAAAAGTACTAAATGTAATAAATTTGCCAGGAAAAAGTTGCAATTTAAAAAAAAAAAGTTGTGACTTTCCAAGAAAAATGTTAAAGTATACAAAGAAAAACCTCACTACTTGGTGTGAAAATTGGACATTTTTGAAAGAAAAAACTAAAAACAAACAAAAAAACTTATAAAACTTTTGAGGAAAATTGATGCATTGTTCTTGTAACTTTATGACTTTATTGTTGCATTTGAAAGCTGTGATTTTTCTCAGAAAAGTGTAATTTTTTTCTCATAAATTTGGGACTTGTTTCTAAATTTGTGACTTTTAAGTTCTAAATTAGCATGTTTTTGTCATGAGCGGAGCACTGGAGGTTTCCGCCATGCTCAGTCTCATGGCTTTTTTCTTTATATTTATGTATTTGTTGTATTTTGTGCTTTTTGGATTCTGTACTCTCGTACTGTTTTCTATTTTCCTGTTTATGTCATAGCTTTGTTACTCTCTTATTTTGTATTAGGTTGTATTTATTTCTTTGTCTGTATTTGCTGATATTTTATTCTTTATATCTTTACTGCTATGTTCTCCCTCTGGGTTGACAGCTGTCAGTGGCGTTTCAGGGTTTGTGCTCCGTGTGGGCGTCGCCCCTGTCAGCTTTCAGCTCCAGTCGCTCCGCACTCATTGCTCCCAGCTGATCCAAATTATTCATCATTGTTACCTTCTGCCCGCTCATGTGACCCACACCTTCAATCAATCAGTCAAACTTTATTTGTATAGCACTTTTAAAACATTAGATGCTGCGCAAAGTGCTTTACATAGATAAAAACAATGGACACATTTAATTACATATTTTACATGATACATCCCCATCCCTTCCAACCCTCCCATAAACATACCACAAACACAACACACACAGGCACATACATCACCCCCTACTTCTCTTACACACATATAAAATAAAAGAGACATTGCTCGGCACCGAGGCACCACATGAAGGAGCAACCATCCTGTGGAGCCCCCCACGCCGGGACACCACACAGTCAGTCACCACAGAAGGTGCCATAAGGGCCGCCCCAACCAGGACAGGCCGGGGCCTGCACCACAGCTGGAGGCAGTGGTATAAAACCCCCACTCACCCAAGCTAGAGCGACCCACGAGACCAACACCCCTGCAGATGGGCCAGGCAGCATCCAGCATGAGGGGCCCCAATGAGGAAACACTGGAGCTAAAACACATAAATACAGAATAAAACTAAGAACACAAAGAGCAAAGGGAACGAAAGACCCATACTTAAATACTGAGCTAAGAACACATCAAAATAAGAAAATCTAAAAGCAAATGGAGCTAGGAAGAATGTAAAAACAATGGAAAATAAATGACTGCTTCAATAATAGTTAAACTGTTTGTTAAAAGCCAAAATTTAAAAAGGTACAAAAAGAACTAAGAACACATAAAAACAGGAACTAAAAACCCATACTTTAAAAAAAAAATACTTGCATGATTTGTTTTTTACCCTATTTAAGGGTGGTTATTTTCATTTCCCCTTGTAGCAGTCTTGAGTTTCTCCTTTCCTCGTCTCCACTAGAACGCAGCCCTTGTTCTGGTGCACTTTATCTCTAAGTTTGATTGCTTGTTTGAATTTTGTGTTACAGCACTGTTTTGGACTTTGTGTTTCGTTGTTTTTTCAATAAATCTCACAAACTCACAGTTCAGCGCATGGGTCTTCCTCTCTGCTCCGAGGGGCAATTCCTGACAGTTTCATTATATTTTTGCACCGTTATTATTGAAAATTTGTACTGAATTTATGTTTATATCTTTGTAGTTGTACCATATGCAACATTTATGACTATTCCTCACAACCACAATCTTTCTTGTTTAAAAATAACAAAAAACCTACTGCTTGTACTTTCACAACAGTAATGAAAAATGCTGAGGAATAGGGTAATGGAACACTAACCTGACTGAGGAAAGAGACATTCTGCAGGCTGATGAGATCGGGGTTAATTCAGGGCTAATGAGCTGGCCACACAGCATTAAGTGGATATCAAACTAGAGTTATTGGACATTAAAACACACTTGATTGGCAATTGGTGTCTAACTGGGGGAAAACTGAAATATATATATCTTTTTAATTCTCCAGAAGCCTTCGGGAGATTTTTTTTAAATGGTTGCTCAAAAGGGCGCTTTGGACATTAAGAGCAATGGGGAAAGGGCTCAAGCACCTAAAACAGCCTCATTTACATGTGCCTGTTAAAAGATAAATGTCACTAGCCTTAACACCTGACTGCTGCTCTATTATCGGCCAGCGTAGCTGTCTGTCAGGTAGATGGGCATTGAGACAAAGCCCTTACTTTTACAGCTAACAGTGGTACAAGAAGGCTTACTTGCCAAGTTAATATTGGTTTATATTATTATTTTCTTTAGTCACCCTAATGGACATCCCTGTTTACACCTTTTCTAATCCACAGTCAATAGTCAATCTTGCATCATTCTGGTTATTTTGATATATTTTTGCCACAATGCTACATGGAACTGTTAGCACTTGGTTAGTTAGCAAGAGTCGGTTGAAAGGCCACATTGCATCAGCTTAACTGTTGATCATCCGCCTTCCCCCCGCCACCAATGGAATCCTTGTTTATCTAACAAAATTTGACAATATAATTCAGTCTTCGAAATTATTGTGAGTGGCTAGCTGACGTTTGCTAGCTGCCAATTTTGGCAGAGCCTTGGGCCACCATTCACTCATTGGCAAATGTTTCTGAGCTTATCTGAGCCAGTCATGTCCTATCAACCGCATAAACCACACTGACATAATGTCCGGCTCAGGAAACACGCACGCAGGCTCAGGATAGATTTAACAGCTTTATTCGACAAGCAGGTGTGTCTGGATGGATGTGTGAGATATGTGTATGTGATGAGGGTGAACACTGATGCACAGGAAGCAGAGCAGTGCGCCGTACAGCCGGACAACCCTATGGAGAGAGCAAAGGACAGGGGTAAAGGGCACCACACCTGAACAGGAATAATGAGCTGTGTGCTGCTTACTTGTGGGTGGCAGGTGGCTGGCGTTGGCCAAGGGAGAAGCCCGGAAGACAGCGTCCTGCAGAGCCTGTGACGATGGTGAGGATTGGGTGGCGATGACGGGTTATCCGCCGCCAGGGAATCCACCTGTGCACAGGGGAGAAGACTTGGAAAAGGTAAGGAATGCTTACGTTGAAGCGTAGTTTCGCTGATGATCAGGAGATGATCCAAACGCGAAGAAGTGCCGATGCGAACAGATGGCTCCAGACCGCTGCACAGGGCTGAGTGGGCTAAATAGCCCGCGGCTGACGAGGTGCAGGTGTGCGCGCAGCTGAGGCAGATGATGAGCGGCGAGTCGTGACAGTACTCTCCCCCCTAGCAGGGCCTCCTGGCGCTGGTTTGTCCGGATGCGCCCGGTGGAACTCCGTGATGAGACTCCCGTCCAACACCAAGGAAGAGCGCACCCAGGACCTCCATTCAGGGCCGAATCCCTCCCAGTCCACCAAGTACCGCAGCCCGCGACCTCGGCGCCGGGAGTCCATGATGGAAGCGACTCTCCAGGCCGGGTGGCCGTCAATCATGAAAGGCGCGGGCGGCGCTGCGGGCGGGGGACAGAGGGGATCGGAGACCATGGGCTTGATTTTGGACACGTGGAAGGTGGGACATATGCGGAGGGAGGGGGGAGGGCCAGACGCACAGCCACCGGGTTAATAATTTTCGAAATGGTGAAGGGACCAATGAAGCGTGGGGCCAACTTCCTCTTCTCAGCCTTGAGGTGAATGTCCTGAGAGGCCAACCAGACTCGTTGGCCCACCTGGTAGGCAGGGGCCGGTCTCCTGTGGCGATTCGTCGTGGTGCTGTTGCGCGTCGCCATGCGTAAAAGCGCATCGCGCGCCTTGGTCCACAGACTCCGACAACGTCTCAGGTGCGCCTGGATGGATGGAACGGCCAGCTCACCCTCCTGCTCCGGGAACAATGGTGGGTCATATCCCAAGGACGCCTTGAAGGGGGACATCCCTGTGGCAGAAGACCGTGCCGTGTTGTGGGCGTACTCTACCCAGGCCAAGTGCGTGCTCCAGGAAGACGGGTTGGAGGAAGTAACGCAGCGTAGGGCAGCTTCCAGCTCCTGGTTGGCCCGTTTGCACTGCCCATTGGATTGCGGGTGGTGGCCGGAGGAGAGGCTTACTGTGGCCCCCAAGGCGTTGCAGAAGCACTTCCAAACCTCTGAGACAAACTGGGGCCCCCAGTCAGAGACGACGTCCACTGGTATCCCGTGCAGCCTGACCACGTGTTGAACCAGAAGGTCCGCTGTCTCCCGTGCCGTTGGGAGGCCCCGAAGTGGCACGAAGTGGGCAGTCTTGGAGAAACGATCCACGACTGGTCAGCACAGCATCATAGGTGTTGGAGGTCGGAAGACCGGTGACGAAGTTGAGGGCTATATGGGACCAGGGCTTGCCCGGGATCGACAGGGGCTGGAGCAGGCCCGCGGGGGGAGAATTTCCTGACTTGCCGGTGGCACACACAGGGCACGCCCGGACGTAGTTGGTGGCGTCCCTCTGAAGACCTGGCCACCAGAAGGAACGCTGGAGGAGATCCACTAGCCGGGAAACACCAGGGTGACAGGCGAGTTTGGAGGTGTGAACCCAATGGATGACCTCCCCCCGGACAGTAGATGGAACAAACAGCCTTCCCTCCGGCCCGCCGCCAGGGTCCGGTTCGGTCTCCTGTGCCCTCCGGATCTTGTCCCTGATGGACCAGGAAATCGCCCCTACCACACACGAGCTGGGCAGGATGGTATGACCCGGCTCCTCTGACGTCTTGGGGGCAAACTGCCTAGACAGGGCATCGGGCAGGCCGTTCTTAGAGCCAGGGGGGTAGGTGATGGTGAAGCGGAACCAGGCGAAGAACAAGGACCAGCGCGCCTGGCGGGCATTCAGACGTCTGGCAGATCTAAGGTATTCCAGGTTCTTGTGGTTCGTCAGCACCACGAATGGCAACACAGCCCCCTCCAGCCAGTGGCGCCACTCCTGCAGGGCAAGCTTGATGGCGAGAAGCTCCCTGTCCCCGACGTCGTAGTTCCACTCGGCCGGAGACAGCCGCCGTGAGAAGGCGCAGGGTCGCTTGACCCTGTCGGTGGGTGATCGCTGGGATAGCACACCCCCACTCCCGTATCAGACGCGTCGACTTCCACCAAACACTGCAGCGCGGGGTCAACCTGGGTCAGGACTCGGGAGGAGGAGAACTCCGTCTTCAACGCCTGGAACGCTGCTGTGACCTCTTCGGTCCACCGGAAGGGGTTCTTGGGGGAAGTGAGACGGGTCAACGGGGCAACGATGGCACCGAAATTGGGCACAAAATGGCGGTAGAAGTTGGCAAACCTAATGAACTGTTGGACCTGCTTCCTGGAGGTCAGCGTGGGCCACTCAACCACTGCTTTGACCTTCGCGGGGTCAGGCAGGACCTGGTTGTGTGAGATTACGAATCCTAAAAAGGAGGTGGTCTTGGCGTAGAACTCACATTTTTTGGCCGTGACGTACAACCTGTTCTCCAGCAGCCATTGTAAGACCCGCCTCACGTGAACCTGGTATTCCTCCCGTGACCTGGAGAAGATGAGGATGTCATCCAGGTACACAAACACGAAGAGGCCAAGGAAATCACGCAGGACGTCGTTGATTAGGCGTTGAAATACAGCGGGGGCGTTGGTCAGTTCAAACGGCATCACCAGATACTCGAAGTGACCACTAGACGTCCGAAAGGCCGTCTTCCACTCATCCCCCTCCCGGATCCGGACGAGGTGATTTGCACTGCGGAGATCCAACTTGGTAAACCAGGTCGCCCCCTGGAGGGAGTGGAAGGCAGTGTCCATTAATGGCAGGGTGTAACGGTCCTTCTCCGTGATGTCATTCAGGGCCCGAAAGTCGATACAGGGGCGGAGTGACCCATCCTTCTTAGACACGAAGAAGAACCCTGCGCCGAGCGGAGACGAGGAGGGACGGATGATTTCCGCGTTGAGTGACTCCTTGATGTAACTATCCATTGCCTCTTGCTCCGGCGCCGACAGGCTGTAGAGGCGTCTGGATGGCAGGGGCGCCCCCCGGGCGGATGTTGATGGCGCAGTCGTAGGGCCGGTGAGGAGGAAGAGACATCGCCCTGGACTTACTAAATACAAGACCCAGGTCATGGAACTCCGAGGGCACCAGAGAGAGATCCGGGGGCGCGGCGTCCTTGGCCGGAGGGGGAGAGGACGGGGCGCAGGCTGCGGACTGTAGGCAGGTACCCATACAGAAGGAACTCCAGGCGGCGATTCTTCCTGTCTGCCAATCCAGCACGGGGTTGTGCAGACGCAACCAGGGGTACCCTAGGATGACAGGCGACACAGAGGAGGACAGATCGTACAGGGTGAGATCCTCCCGGTGGTTACCTGAGATAATAACAGGGACCGGCTGGGTGCGATGAGTCACTTGTCCAAGGGGCGCACGGGAGAGGGTGATCAGGCTGAGAGGAGCGGCCAGAGGGTGGCAGGGGATGCCCAATTGGGTTGCCAGGCTCTTTGAAATAAAGCTCTGCTCTGCTCCTGAGTCCACCAGTGCGTGTGTGAAGTGCCCCGTGGCATTGTGACAAAAACAAATGGGCAGTGTAAGACTAGTGAGGGGATTTGACCGGTTAGAGTCCGCGAGGCCCCCTACAGTGACTCGCGGACCTCCCCGTTTGGCTTCTCCGGGCAATGCTCCACGGTATGTTGATTGCCTCCGCAATACATGCAGAGGCCCAACTCCCGGCGGCGCAGTTTCTCCGCTAGGGGGAGCTTTGACCGACCAACCACCATCGCCTCCGATTCTTCGGAAGACTCCGGAGGAGGTAACGCCAGGGGGCGGCCTTGAGGCGTGCGGACGGAGCCTCCACGCGAGCGGCTGATTAACTTCCACTCGGTGGACCGTTCACGCAGCCTGTTATCCAAACTAATAGTTACGGAGATTAGCTCCGAGAGCGTCTCCGGAAGGTTTCAACCGGCCAGCTCATCCCTCAGACCAGAGTTGAGGCTGCGGAGGAAGATGCCACAGAGTGACGCCTCACCCCAGCCTACCTCCTCCGCTGCGACCCGGAAGTCGATAGCGTAGTCCACTGCTGACCGGCTTCCCTGTTGGAGGCCAAGGAGACAGTCAGAGAGGATGCAATCACGCCGGGAATGGTCGAACACCTCGAGAAAACTCTGCACGAACTGGCTGTAGGAGAGGTTTGCGTAACTGGGCTTCGCCATAACGGCGTGAGCCCAAGTTAACGCTCGCCCGTCCAGAAGATTACCAATATAGCCAATTCGGCTGTGGTCCGAGGGAAGATCCCCGGGAACGCGCAGAAACACCGACTCACACTGCATGATGAACCCCCGCGCTCCGCCGAGCTTCCCGCTGAAGCGGGCGGGGGTTGGGATAGGTGTGAGTCGGGTTGGCGTTCCTGCTGGCAGACTGGCCGGCCACCGGAGCGGCGGGAGCTACCCCTCCCTGACGAGCCGAGGGGAACGCCTGCTGGGGGTCCAAGCGGTCTAACCGGTGAGTGATGTTTACCAACTGGTTCAATATCACCTGCTGTTGGTGGGCTATTAAATCCACCCCAGCCTCGAGGGTGGAAAGACGGCGTGCGAGCCCGCTGTCTGCTGAGCCGCTTTGCTGGAGCCGTACTGACATAATGTCCAGCTCAGGAAACACGCACGCAGGCTTAGGATAGATTTAACAGCTTTATTCAACAAGCAGGTGTGTCTGGATGGATGTGTGAGATATGTGTATGTGATGAGGGTGAACGCTGATGCACAGGAAGCAGAGCAGTGCGCCATACAGCCGGACAACCCTATGGAGAGAGCAAAGGACAGGGGTAAAGGGCACCACACCTGAACAGGAATAATGAGCTGTGTGCTGCTTACTTGTGGGTGGCAGGTGGCTGGCGTTGGCCAAGGGAGAAGCCCGGAAGACAGCGTCCTGCAGAGCCTGTGACGATGGTGAGGATTGGGTGGCGATGACGGGTTATCCGCCGCCAGGGAATCCACCTGTGCACAGGGGAGAAGGCTTGGAAAAGGTAAGGAATGCTTACGTTGAAGAGTAGTTTTGCTGATGATCAGGAGATGATCCAAACGCGAAGAAGTGCCGATGCGAACAGACGGCTCCAGACTGCTGCACAGGGCTGAGTGGGCTAAATAGCCCGCGGCTGACGAGGCGCAGGTGTGCGCGCAGCTGAGGCTGATGATGAGCGGCGAGTCGTGACACACACACATCCATCCATCAAAGAAACATTATTTCATTCATTCTTTCAGATAAATTTACATTAATTTGCTCAGGCTAGATCCAAGCTAGAAGCTAACCAGCTAAGATTAGCAACAGTGACCCTGGTTACATGATCACAGTAAACCAATTACTGGAAATAAACTGATTATGACAATAATCAGTTTTGTCATGTTTACATGCACTGAATAAAGGAATTATTGGAGGGTAAACTACTTGAGTTAATGACCCCGGTTACATGACATTTATTGGACTATTCTGTTTACTGTCGGCACACCAACAGTAATACATCTGCTGGTGTGTGTGTATTGCAATATTCATCATGGGCAGTCCAATCTGTCACTGTCTGCACCTACACTACCGCATTGAACTTGCAGTTATGGGTATTACGGCTCTACTTTTTCTGTATATAGAATTGCTGGGTTTTATCATTTATCTTTATTTGCACTATGGGTAGCATAACCCTACGTAGACTGCTGTTGTTGTATTTCATCCTTAAGGTGCCTTCACACCAAACATGAACAGGTGGTGCGAATCCATACAAAGTCAATGGAAAAAGGCAAGCATGTCCAAAGGATGGCGCTACCTTTGAGATTCTGCCATCACCGGAGTAAAAGTGTCAACATTGGAGAGCATGCTAGTTTGAAAATGAGACTGCCACTCACCTGAAGACAGAAGGACCGGGAGCTCTTCAGCTGAATCAGAATCTTGGAGTTATTTACCCACAGATTCTTGCCACGGACGTGCGAACAAGGCTAGCAAGCTAACAATGTAAACACCCATCATCTTGTAAAGTTTTGGAGACAGGGACAACTTTTCCAGGTGAGCCCCCGGTCGGGTAATGTAAACCTAAGCATGACGTCATTTTGGGGATTTCCACAGTAGGCTGAACACTACTGCAGAAGTTATAAAGGCAACTTCACCAGTCTGCATCTCACTCAGATGGTGAATTCATGCCTATTTGTGTGTTTACATTGAGTTATAATGTAATCATGCTGCATGAAAAATTTGCCCTTTCACGTTTGGTGTGAAGGCACTTTAAGTCCTTCTTTTCTTATGGTTAGCACCGCAGCAGCACAGCAACTCACCCTTGGCCGGGGGGATCCTGGGTTCGATCTCAGCCCCTGACCAACAATGATCTGTGTGGAGTTTGCATGTTCTCCCCGTGTCTGAGTGGGTTTACTCCGGGATTTCTCCGGTTTCCTCCCACATGCCAAAAACATGCAAGTTAGGTTAGTTGGCATCAAACTGGGGATTCTAAATTATCCTTAGGTATGACTGTGAGAGTGAATGGTTGTCTATCTCTCTGTGTTGGCCTTGTGATGTGTGTGGTGTGGTGTCTTGTGGTGTTTTGACACCTCGTCATCTGTGTCCAACTCCCCCCCTCCCTCCAGCTCCACAGCCTCCACATTCCCTACTTCATTTAAGGCACCCCCCCCACCTCCCCCTCTCCCCTTATCATCAGTGAGCAGGATGTGCTCAAACAGTTCTCCAGACTGAACCCGCGCAAGGCCCCCGGCCCAGACGGCGTGTCTCCCTCCACCCTGAGACTCTGTGCGAAACAGCTGGCTCCTGTATTCACAGACATTTTTAACACCTCCCTTAAGTTATGCCACGTGCCGTCCTGCCTCAAATCCTCCACCATCATCCCTGTCCCCAAGAAGCCACGGATCACTGGACTTAATGACTACAGACCTGTAGCGCTCACCTCTGTAGTCATGAAGTCCTTTGAGCGCCTGGTCCTGTCCCACCTCAAGTCCATCACCACCCCTCTCCTGGACCCGCTGCAGTTTGCCTACCGAGCCAACAGGTCTGTAGACGATGCAGTCAACCTGGCCCTCCACTCCATCCTGCAGCACCTGGACTCCCCGGGAACCTACGCCAGGATCCTGTTTGTGGACTTCAGCTCCGCATTCAACACCATCCGCCCCGCTCTGCTCCGGGACAAGCTGTCCCTGCTCAACGTGCCTGACTCCCTCTGCAGGTGGATCATCGACTTCCTGACGGACCGGAGGCAGCATGTGCGGCTGGGAAAGACTGTCTCAGACTATACTAGCATCAGCACCAGATCACCCCAGGGCTGTGTACTTTCCCCCCTACTCTTCTCCCTTTACACCAACTCCTGCACCTCCAGCCACCAGTCTGTCAAGTTGATCAAGTTTGCGGACGACACCACCCTCATCGGGCTCATCTCCAACGGCGACGAGTCCGCCTACAGGAGAGAGGTGGCCCAGCTGGCGTCCTGGTGCAGCAATAACAACCTGCAGCTGAACGCTCTGAAGACAGTGGAGATGATTGTAGACTTCAGGAAAGTCACTACTCCTCTGCCCCCCCCTCACCCTCTCAGGCTCTCCCATCACCACTGCTGATTCCTTCCGCTTCCTAGGCACTACCATCACCAGGGACCTCAAATGGGAGCTGACCATCAGCTCACTCATCAAAAAAGCCCAGCAGAGGATGTTCTTCCTGCGGCAGCTGAGGAAGCTCAAGCTACCCACCAAGATGTTAGTGCAGTTCTACACAGCCATCATCGAGTCCATCCTCACCACCTCCATAACCGTGTGGTACGCAGGAGCCACTGCCAGGGACAGACTAAGGCTGCAGCGCGTCGTGCGCACTGCTGAGAAGGTGATCGGCTGCAAGCTCCCATCTCTCCAGGATCTGTACATCTCCAGGACCCGGAGGCGTGCTGGCCGGATCATAGCCGATCCCTCACACCCTGGTCATGTACTGTTTGCCCCCCTCCCCTCTGGTAGAAGACTTCGGTCCATCCAGACTAAAACCTCCCGTCACATGAACAGCTTCTTCCCCTCTGCCATTAGACTGCTGAACACTAAGTGACTCTCGTGCACCATGTACAGCAGCTCAACCAGACTCATGTCAATCATCACTGTTTTCTTCCTGCATTACCGACTGCACTATATAGTTCTCCACAGTATCTGCTGCTGGCTAATATATATTTTAACTGTTGACCAGTATCACTTAATCTTATCCTACACTTTATTACATGTATAGTTTATTTCTCTTATCTTATCATGTTTAATGTTGCAGCATTGTACCGAGACAAATTCCTAGTTTGTGTACTACATGAACAATGGCAATAAACCTGATTCTGATTCTGATTCTGATTCTGATTCTGATGGACTGGCGATCTGTCCAGGGTGTACCCTGCCTCTCGCCCAAAGATGCTGGGATAGGCTCCAGCACCCCTGCGACCCGAAAAGGATTAAGCGGAAGAAGATGGATGGATGGATGTGCACTCCACTAAAAGAGAAAAAAACATTTCAATTCTCCTGTATGTCCTGCATGTATAGAAGTATTGACAAAGAAAAATCTTTGAATCCTTGAGTCTTTACACTGCCACTTGAATAATCAGATAACTCCGGAAATCCAATCATAACCGGTTTCTTCGTGTGCACGTAAACATGGTCAGTGATGTAAGAAAGAGGGCAGGGTTTTACGGATTAAAGATACATGCACTGATACCAGCCATTCTGAGAAAGGCTGCAAAAGATGATTCAAAATTATTCTGCAGTAATTAAATAATTAAAGAAAATTTGACCAAAATATATCACAAACATTTCATTAAGACCTGGGTGATCTCTTAAAATGTGGCAAAAGTGCAGTCAATGGCGTCTTTAAAAGCTTTGCTCAAAGCCATTACTTGTTTGTTTTTTCTCCAAGCATAAAAGTCTTTTGACCGTTTTAACTGCTGTGTTGATCGTTCAGTCAGGAGTTCAATATGTGAATAAAGCCCAGTGGATAAGGCATAAAAATGCTCTAACCATACTATTTTGCTCCCATGGACATTGACACAAAACCCATTTGCAGCTGCTTCATGTTTCTTTTGAGCTAATTCACATCTATACATGAAACATTTATGAAACCCTGACACTTGTGGTAGTGTGTACGCCACGTGAATGCACTAGACCAGTGTTTTTCATCCAGGGTTCCCTGGAAAGTTGAGGTTTCACCCTGACACTTGCCTTTCAATACTGAGACTGATGCAACACACTTCATTGGTGTATCCTCTGACGGTTCAGCATGATGTGAAAATTTAGCCCCATTGCCAAGGAAACGTGTTTATACCACTGCAGTGAACTACATGATGTGATCTTCACAAAATGAATGCTTTATTTCAAAAGCAGATAAAGTGCAGTCTTTCCTACAAAATTATTTCAATAATAATAACACATGCTCATAACTTTTATAAAGGTGTGGTGTGGGGTTCCTATGATCTGCTTGTACCACTTCTTTTTTATATTGTATATGAATGATTTTGTGAGGTTTGTAATTCAATTATGCAGCCAGGTGTTATGCAAAGCAAATTTTTCATGTGGCATCATTTCATACAAAGTCAATGGAAAGACAAGCACAAATTCACAGTGGGTGATACCAATGCAGAGAGTCTGTGTTCATGCAAGTTGAAATTTGCTCAGCTCAAGTGAAACCTTGCTTCACATTTGGTCACAATAGCTAGTCACAGTAAGATTCTGCCAGTCACCAGAGAGAGACAGACCACAGATAAGAT
This sequence comes from Pholidichthys leucotaenia, assembly GCA_020510985.1. NCBI lineage: Eukaryota > Metazoa > Chordata > Actinopteri > Cichliformes > Pholidichthyidae > Pholidichthys > Pholidichthys leucotaenia. The sequence continues at coordinate 193,006,630 of CM035839.1, read as the reverse complement.
GAAGTACCTCTAGTTAGTATCCATCCCGTATAGAAGGGTTGCACGTGACGTCAGTGGTCACGTGCCACATTGTTTGTTTGTCATTTTGGACGGCAAATAGTGTCGGCCCTGTGTTGAGAATAATAATCATTCCACTAGCACATACTCAGCCTGACTCGCCACAGTGTTGTTCGTTTTCCATTACGACTGAAGACCTCTTTAAGTGAGTAAGTTCTTTACTGCAAGGCGGCCTGACACTCCCATGACATTGTTTGTATGTGACAAGCAAAACACAAGATGGATATGGAGGCGAGCCTGCTGCTCGCTGGCTTTTTGTCAGAGTAAAGGCAAAAACGAGAGCCACAGAAGGCTACAGGCGGCGAGATGAAACACTCTGGAAAAGTACTGTAGAGTTCAGGAAGCCATGGAGCAGTTTAAGCCAAAGTTGTGAGGATACGAACTAGATCACATGTGAGGATAAGCTAATGATTGCTCATGCTAGTTAAGCACTAATAAGTCCCCCGTACTACACTGTAATAACTGTAGTGATCCAAGCTGCGCTCTGTTTTTTCTCCTCTCACTACTTATTTCCCACAGCTGTGGTTTCACTCACACCTGCTCTTCCTAATCAAGCAACCTTTAAGTTGAGAGGGGCCCTCCACTCCTGCACAGAGACGTCAACTTCTGCATGCTGCCAAGAGACCTCCTCACCACTGTGTGCAGCTTCTTCACCCCCCTGCTACGACCCTCTCCTCCTACGCGGGACCTCGTAAGCAACCTCACTGTTTATTCCTCTTCCCCTCGTTCTCCTCTGTGTGTTTTAGGATTTACCTGTGCACAGGTGGACCATCCTCCTGGTGGACTGGAATCATTCCCCGTGGCTGACCAGGACCATCTCCTTGGAGCTGGAGCTCCCACTCTCCCTTCACCTCCCTGTAAGTGCACATATTCAGTTGGACCAAACTGTTACCCCATGTCACCTCGTCCGAGGCTTTTTCCCCTGCACAGCTCACTGTACATATCTGCACAAGAACCTCATTCACCTTCACAGGACCGCTGCATCAGGAGGAAGATGTGGAGCCGCTGGTAGCTCATAGCCTGCTGCTCTACACTTCGTAAGGTTATTATTAATATATCAATTGTCCCACTGTGTGCTGCAGACTGCTTATCTCTCTCTCTCTCTCTCTCTCTCTCTCTCTCTTCACTGTGCAGTTCGACTTAGTGGACACGTGGAGGTCTAAAAATGCAAACGCGAGACAGTATACCTGGGTCAAGGTCACTGACGGTGTTGTCAGTGCTGCTAGATTAGACAGGATATATGTTTCTAGAACCTTTGGCCCCGGGATCCTTCACAGTAACATAAGTCCCGTCGGTTTCACAGATCATCACCTGGCCACTGCGGTGTTACTTAACTCACCAGGGAACCGCACAAAATCTTATTGGCACTTCAATAACAAGCTCCTTCAGGACAACGCCTTTTGTGAGTATTTTGTGTACTTCTGGGAACACTGGAGGACCACAAAGGCTCGTTTTAGTTCCCTGGAACAGTGGTGGGACGTTGGCAAAGTGCAAATTCGCCTTTTTTGTCAATGGTACACTGCGAACTCAACTGCCATCATCAAGGTCAGTGAACTTGAGGACGCTGTCAAGAGGCTGGAGGCCAGCTTGGTTACGGGTCAGGATTCTACCGCTGGTCCTTTGCTGCAGGAGAAGAGATCGGCCCTGCGCACATTCATGCAGGAAAGAGTGAAGGGGGCGCTAGTGAGGTCACGCTTCACTCGCCTGCAGGACATGGATGCCCCAACGTCCTTCTTCTTCAATTTGGAGAAGTCTGCCGCGAAAAAGAAGTTGATGGCTTGCTTGACGCTCCCAGATGGTCGACTGACTACAAATCCATCCGAGATGCGGTGCCATGCAGTGGATTACTACGGGGCCCTGTTTGCTGCGGGAACGGGTTGCAAAGAATCTCAAAATCAGCTCTTCGAAGCCCTTCCGGTGCTCAGCCCGGATGACAGCGCCGCTCTGGACTGTGCCCTGACTTTGGATGAGTTGACTGTGGCTGTTAATCAGATGGCTCTGGGACGCGCACCTGGACTTGATGGTCTTTCTGCTGAATTCTTTAAGCATTTCTTGAATGTTATTGGATCAGACTTCTATGACGTTCTAACTGCCTGTTACGGAAAGGGAACATTACCTGTCTCCTGCCGTCGTGCAGTGCTGTCTCTGTTGCCTAAGCAGGGGGACTTGGCCCTGCTGAAAAACTGGAGGCCCATGGCTCTTCTTTGCACGGACTACAAGGTGCTTTCTAAAGCCCTGGCAAACAGACTGAACAATGTCTTGGGTTTGATCGTACATGAGGATCAAACATATTGTATTCCTGACTGAACCATTATGGACAATGTTTTTCTCATACGTGACGTTCTCCAGCTCAGTAAATGTCATGACTTACAGTTCGGGATTGTGTCTTTGGACCAGGAAAAGGCTTTTGATAGGGTTGACCATTCCTATTTGTTTTCCACACTGAGGGGGTTTGGTTTTGGTAATATGTTTTTGAGGTGGGTCAATCTGCTATATACTGGAGCTGAGTGTTTGGTAAAGATGGGGGCAGGGCTGAGTCGGCCAATCCCTGTACACCGGGGAATACGCCAGGGGTGTCCACTCTCGGGTCAGCTGTACAGCTTGGCTATTGAGCCTTTGCTCTGCAGGTTGCGCACTCGGCTGGGTGGTCTGGTTCTGCCGGGGCCATCAAGCTGTTGCCGGCTGATCGTCTTGTCTGCTTACACTGATGACGTCAGCGTTTTCATCACGTCCCACGGGGATGTGCAGCGTCTGGTGGACACTTTGTCAGTTTATGAAAGGGCATCTTCTGCCCGGGTGAACTGGGCCAAGAGTGAGGGTCTATTGGTGGGCCAGTGGTTGCGTCAAGACGTCCCTCGGCTACCCGGCGGTCTTCAGTGGGGGACGGCTGGTCTCAAAGTGTTGGGGGTTTTTCTGGGTTCGGAGGCGTTTGAGCGAAAGAACTGGGAGGGTGTTAAGGACAAGGTGTGTGCTCGCTTTTCAAAATGGAAATGGTTGCTACCACAGCTGTCATATAGGGGCAGGGTTCTGGTCGCCAATAATCTGGTCGCCTCGGCTCTTTGGCATAGGCTTGTTGCTTTGACACCACCCAGGAGCCTCGTGGAGGAGGTTCAGAAGATCATCGTGGACTTCTTTTGGTCTGGTCGCCACTGGGTCCATGCACCTGTTCTCTACCTGCCTGTGGCTGAGGGGGGACAGGGCCTGGTGGACATACACTCCAAGATCGCCTGGTTCAGGCTTCGAACTGCACAACACCTCCTTTACGGATACGGACCCTGCTGGATGGACACTGCTAAACTGCTCCTCAGGAGAGTTGGTCGCTTGGGCTATGATAAGCAGCTCTTCCTCGTGACATCTGGGGAGGTGGACCTTACTGGACTTTCTGCTTTTTACACGTCCGTCTTGCATGCATGGCGAGTCTTCTCCGTAGCCCGCTTCCATGATGAGACACCGGGCATGTGGCTGCTCGAGGAACCACTGTTTTTCAATCGATTCATAGACACTAAGATGCTGCAGTCGGTCAGTCTGCGGACTTGTTTGCGAGAGGCACGCTGTACCAAGCTTGGTCATCTTATGAAGATGTCGACCACATCGATGGAAACACTGAGGCGGAGTGCCAACATTACATCTGTCAGACTGCTGCAAAGGGTGGTAAGGGAAGTGTGCGCTGCCCTGCCACAACCGCTTCGAGCGTTTGCGGCAAACCGCACTCTTTCCAATCAATGGGATGATGACACTGTGTCCAACTTTCCTGCCATTTCCATAAGTCCAGCTGTGGGGGAGTGGCAGGGAGGGGAGGATCACCTGCTGACCTTCAGAAATCCTCGCCTGGGCAGGTTCCAGTTTGTCGGGACAAGGACGGTGTATCACATCTGTGTGAAGGTTCTGAATCTGCGCTCTCTGATGGACGTGACAGAGTCGAGGTGGGTGGTTTTTTTGGGGCCAGAGGTCTCCCCGAAAGGCAGCTGGCGGTGCATGTACAAGCTCCCTATTGAGAAACGGACAGCAGATCTCCAGTGGAGGATTGTGCATGGGGCAATAGCTACAAATAAATACAGAGCACGCCTGGATCCAACCGTGGGGGGGGGGGGGAATGTTTGTTTTGTTCCCAAGTTGAGACCCTGGAGCATTTGTTTGTTCAATGTTTTCATTTATCTGGCCTTTTTGATCTTTTGCGGGAGTGGTTTCAGGCTTTGGGTGAACGTTTCTCTTTTGGCTTGTTCATTTACGGTTCAAAGTATAAAGTGGCAAGGAAGTCTGCCCACACTTTGCTGAACTTCCTATCTGGTACTGTCAAACTTGCCATCTGGCTGACAAGGAAAAATCGGACTACCAACGCTGGCAATGTGGATCCTGTGTCTGCTTTCAAGGCCTTGTTGAAAGTCAGACTCCAGGTGGAGTTCTCTTACTACCAAATGGTGGACAATTTGGAGGCATTCACCAATAGATGGACTGTAGGGAACGTTTTGTGTTCTATGGGTCAGGAGGATGAGTTATGTTTGCACTTTTGAGATGTGACACACTTGGGGCCGTGATATTGGTGTTCTTGCATTTTTGAATTGTACAATAAAGCCTTTTTTAAAAGTCAAAGTCTCTCTCTCTCTCTCTGAAATAGGGAACTCCGTGGCTTGTTTGGACTTTTTTTTCGGTTTTCTACTGCTGGCCGCTTTTCCAGTTTTTGTTTTTTTGGGTGGAGGATGGCGGCCTTGGGAAAGCCACCTCCATCTATCCACCAGGGGGTGAGGATCGTTCCCCCGGACAGCGCTGTTACTGTGGAGGAGGTCCTGGAGGCTGTGGCCGAGCAGGTGGGCCCTGACGCGGTCTGCTTTGCTTCCCGAATGAATAGAGCTGTGGTTGTGTTTCTGGCGGCTGAAGATGATGTCCACACCCTGATTGTAAGCGGTGTTGTTATCGGGGAAACGTATGTACAGGTGTCTCCCTTATCTGTCCCATCAACGAGAATCACCGTCTCAGGTGTTCCACCTTTCATCACTGACGAGCAGTTGGCGACGGAGCTCCGCAGATTTGGGAAGTTTGCGGGCCCGTTTACAACTCTGACTTTGGGATGCAAGGCCACCAAGTTCAAACATGTGAAATCACTCAGGCGACAGGTGTTCATGTTTCTCGACTCGCCCACTCAGACTCTGGAAGTCTCCTTCAGGGTCAAGCACGGGGACGGATCTTATATGGTGTGTGCGAGCTTGGGACAGATAAAATGTTTTGAATGTGGAGACGTGGGCCATAAACGGTTCGCTTGTCCGCACAGACAGCGGGCGGAGGGCCCTGATGGGGCCGCGGATGGTGCCGGCGGCGAGCCCTCCGCTCACGCCGCAGCTGCGGACGGCGGCGCGGCCTCCGCTCCCACTACCCCTGCTCCGGAGCCTGCCGCTGTGTCTGTGGATGGCCTGGCTGTGCCACCCACGGCCCAGCTTGCGGCCGGGAGCATTGATGGCGATGGCGCCACGAGGGTCACTGATGGTGCGTCACAATCATCTCGCTGTGTGACGTCAACAGCTGGGCCACCGGCAGCTGCTCCCGCTTCGGAGGAGGGGACGAAGCACCGACCTGATGGTGCGTCACAATCATCTCGCAGTGTGACGTCAGCGGCTGTGCCTCCTCCAGCTGCTGCCGCTTCGGAGGAGGGGACGGAGCACTGACCTGATGGTGCGTCAGAATCTCGCTGTGTGACATCAGCGGCTGTGCTTCCGGCGGCTGCTACCGTTACACAGCGGGGGATGGAACAGCGACAGTCAGCTGCTGAGGGTGGCGTCCAGGAAAATGTGGCCCATGATGAATCCACTGGCCCGGGAGAACCAAGCAGTCAGCTTAGTTGTGCTGCCGAGGAAATGGACTCTGATAACGACACTGTGTCTAATACTGGGTCTATTGAGGCAAAATGCAGTACAAACACGAGTTTGTACTCGCTGGATGAAATCAATGCTTTTCTGGATGAAACCTATAACAAAGCCATTAAGGTCGCCGACTACTTCAGTGACACTGATAAATTCATTAAGTCTGTGGATGTGCTAAGACGGCAGGTTGGTCTGGACCTCCTGGATGAAAGGAAACGTTATCGCCTCAAGAAACACCTGACGGCCCTGCGTAAAGCAGCAGGGGGAACGCCGGTCAAGCGCGCCCGACAGGAGGAATGAATGGCGGTCGTTCCTCTGCCTGTTTCACACATTTTTGGGATATTGTTTGAACGGACTTGTATATGACATTTAATTGACTGCAATTGACTGTCACAGAACTGGATCTTTGACTAGGTGGGCTGCAAGGAATGCTCTGTGTGGTGTGGGGGGGGAACTTTTCAGTTTGCACTTTTTCCAATGTGACACACTTGGTGGAATGATGTTGGTGTGCTTACATTTTTTTGAAGTGTGCAATAAGATAAGATAAGATAAGATAAGATAAGCCTTTATTAGTCCCACAACGGGGAAATTCCAGGATTGCAACAGCACAGGGATAGCAACACTCAGAGCAACAATCAGAAGGCAAGAAAAAAAAAAAAACAAGCAAGCAAGAGCAGCTAATATACATATGTACATATTACTATAAAATATACTGTATATATACACACACAGACACACAGTGCAGAGCATTGTAGCTGGATGGAATAAATATATGAATATATAAACACACAGTTTGGAGCATTGTAGCTAGATGGAATAAATATGTAAATATATAAACACCCACAGTACGGAGTATTGCAGCTAGGTGGAATAAATATGTAAATATATAAACACACACAGTGCGGAGCAATGTAGCTAGATGGAATAATATGTAGATACAGTGGGGCAAAAAAGTATTTAGTCAGCCACCAATTGTGCAAGTTCTCCCACTTAAAAGATGAGAGAGGTCTCCAATTTTTTATCATAGGTATACCTCAACTATGAGAGACAAAATGAGAAAAAAAAATCCGGAAAATCACATTGAAGAATTTTTAATGAATTAATTGATAAATTCCTCAGTAAAATAAGTATTTGGTCACCTACAAACAAGCAAGATTTCTGGCTCTCACAGACCTGTAACTTCTTCTTTAAGAGGCTCCTCTGTCCTCCACTCGTTACCTGTATTAATGGCACCTGTTTGAACTCGTTATCAGTATAAAAGACAACTTTCCACAACCTCAAACAGTCAGACTCCAAACTCCACTATGGCCAAGACCAAAGAGCTGTCAAAGGACACCAGAAACAAAATTGTAGACCTGCACCAGGCTGGGAAGACTGAATCTGCAATAGGTAAGCAGCTTGGTGTGAAGAAATCAACTGTGAGAGCAATTATTAGAAAATGGAAGACATACAAGACCACTGATAATCTCCCTCGATCTGGGGCTCCGCGCAAGATCTCACCCCGTGGGGTCAAAATTATCACGAGAACGGTGAGCAAAAATCCCAGAACCACATGGGGGGACCTAGTGAATGACCTGCAGAGAGCTGGGACCAAAGTAACAAAGGCTACATCAGAAACACACTAGGCCGCCAGGGTCTCAAATCCTGCAGTGCCAGACGTGTCCCCCTGCTTAAGCCAGTACACGTCCAGGCCCGTCTGAAGTTTGCTAGAGAGCATTTGGATGATCCAGAAGAGGATTGGGAGAATGTCATATGGTCAGATGAAACCAAAATAGAACTTTATTGTAAAAACTCAACTTGTCATGTTTGGAGGAGAAAGAACACCATACCTACTGTGAAGCATGGGGGTGGAAACATCATACTTTGGGGCTGTTTTTCTGCAAAGGGACCAGGACGACTGATCCATGTAAAGGAAAGAATAAATGGGGCCATGTATCGTGAGATTTTGAGTGAAAACCTCCTTCCACCAGCAAGGGCATTGAAGATGAAACATGGCTGGGTCTTTTAGCATGACAATGATCCCAAACACACCACCCAGGCAACAAAGGAGTGGCTTCGTAAGAAGCATTTCAAAGTCCTGGAGTGGCCTAGCCAGTCTCCAGATCTCAACCCCATAGAAAATCTTTGGAGGGAGTTGAAAGTCTGTGTTGCCCAGCGACAGCCCCAAAACATTACTGCTCTAGAGGAGATCTGCATGGAGGAATGGGCCAAAATACCAGCAACAGTATGTGAAAACCTTGTGAAAACTCACAGAAAACGTTTGACCTCTGTCATTGCCAACAAAGGGTATATAATAAAGTATTGAGATGAACTTTTGTTATTGACCAAATACTTATTTTACCGAGGAATTTACCAATTAATTCATTAAAAATCCTTCAATGTGATTTTCTTGATTTTTTTTTCTTATTTTGTCTCTCATAGTTGAGGTATACCTATGATGAAAATTGGAGACCTCTCTCATCTTTTAAGTGGGAGAACTTGCACAATTGGTGGCTGACTAAATACTTTTTTACCCCACTGTATATAAACACACAGTGCGGAGCATTGTAGCTAGATGGAATAAATATATAGATATATAAATATAAACACACCCAGTGCGGAGCATTGTAGCTAGATGGAATAAATATGTAAATATATAAACACACACAGTGCAGAGCATTGTTGCTAGATGGGATGAAACAGCATAACCGTCTACTTAGTTATCCTACATGGTATGATTATGTGCCCATACATATTCTCACCCTCCATAGTGACCGGTATTTTCCTAGTTGTATGCCGGAGGGGACCATTGTGTAAGTCTATTGCATCCTTTTGCATTCAAAAAACTATTAGTTTGTTACGTCTTTTTGCTATCTCTGCAAGCAGCCCTGCTTAGGTTGTACAGTCTGACAGCCGTTGGTAGGAAGGACCTGCGAAACCTCTCGGTTGTGCACCTGGGATGATGTAGTCTGCTGCTAAATGAGCTCCTCAGTGCATTCAGTATGTCCTGCATAGGGTGAAACTCGGACTCCAGCAGAGATGACAGTTTAGCCACCGTCCTTCTCTCTCCTATCTCCTCCATCGGATCAAGGCGCTGCCCCAGGACAGAGCTAGCTTTCTTGATCAGTTTGTTCAGTCTCTTCCTGTCGGCTGCAGTAATGCCACTGCCCCAGCAGACCACTCCAAAAGTGATGGCTGATGCCACCACCGTGTCATAGAATGTCTTCAGCAGCGCCCCTTGTACACCAAAAGACCTGAGTCTCCTCAGCAGGAACAGCCTGCGCTGTCCCTTCTTGTAGAGTGTGTCAGTATTGTGTGACCAGTCTAGTTTATTGTTCAGATGAACACCCAGGTACTTATAGGATGTCACCATCTCGATGTCTGTTCCCTGTATATTTACTGGTGCTGTGAGGGGCTGCCCATGCCTGCGGCAGTCCACCACCAGCTCCTTAATTTTCCTCGCGTTGATCTGGAGGCAGTTCCGATGGCACCAGTCCACGAAGTCCTGGATAAGCCCTCTGTACTCAGCTTCATCTCCATTGGAGATGAGGCCAACGATCGCAGAGTCATCAGAGAACTTCTGTAGATGGCAGTGTGTTGTGTTGTGTGAGAAGTCCGCAGTATAAAGAGTGAACAGGAAGGGAGCCAGCATCGTTCCCTGGGGGGCCCCCGTGCTACCGAGGATCGTGTCGGACACACAGTCCCGGGTTCTCACAAACTGAGGCCGGTTCGTGAGGTAGTCCAGGATCCATGATGACAGGTGCTGGTCCACCCCTGCGCGCAGCAGCTTGTCCTTCAGGATCATCGGTTGGATGGTGTTGAAAGCACTGGAGAAGTCAAAGAACATGATCCTCACCATATTCCCGGGCTTCTCCAGGTGGGACAGAGAACGGTGAAGGAGGAAGATCACCGCATCCTCCACCCCAATGCCATGCTGGTAGGCAAACTGGAGTGGATCCATCGCTGGTTCCACCAGGGGGCGGAGGTGAGCAAGGAGCAGTCTCTCCAGGGTCTTCATCAAGTGGGACGTCAAGGCCGCCGGTCTGTAGCTGTTCAGGTCTTTGGGGTGGGAAGTTTTTGGTACAGGTACCACACAAGATGTTTTCCACAGCTGTGGTACCCTCCCCAGCTTCAGGCTCAGGTTGAAGATGTACGTCACAATCCCACACAGCTGGTCTGCACAGGACTTGAGGAGCTTTGCGCTGATGCCATCCGGTCCCGATAAATAAAGGCTTATTTTAAAGGTCAAAAGTTCTCTCTTTCTCTCTCTCTCTCTCTCTCTCTCTCTTGCTCTGTTTCCGGCGGCCGAAGGAGGAGGGTGGAAATAGGGAACTCCGTGGCTTGTTTGGACTTTTTTTACGGTTTTCTACTGCTGGCCACTTTAAAAGTTTTGGGGTTTTTTGGGTGGAGGATGGCAGCCTTTGGAAAGCCACCTCCATCTATCCACCAGGGGGTGAGAATCGTGCCCCCGGACAGCGAAATTACTGTGGAGGAGGTCCTGGAGGCTGTGGCCGAGCAGGTGGGCCCTGACGCGGTCTGCGTTGCTTCACGAATGAATAGAGCTGTGGTTGTGTTTCTGGCGGCTGAAGACGATGTTCACACCCTGATTGTAAGCGGTGTGGTGGTCCGGGAAATGTATGTACAGGTGTCCCCCTTATCTGTCACATCAACGAGAATCACCGTCTCAGGTGTTCCACCTTTCATCACTGACGAGCAGCTGGCGACGGAGCTCCGCAGATTTGGGAAGTTTGCGGGCCCGTTTACGACTCTGCCTTTGGGATGCAAGGCCGCCAAGTTCAAACATGTGAAATCGCTCAGGCGACAGGTGTTCATGTTTCTCGACTCGCCCACTCAGACTCTGGAAGTCTCCTTCAGGGTCAAGCACGGGGACGGATCTTACATGATGTATGCGAGCTCGGGACAGATGAAGTGCTTTGAATGTGGAGACGTGGGCTATAAACGGTTCACTTGTCTGCACAGGCAGCGGGCGGAGGGCCCTGATGGCGCCGCGGGTGGTGCCGGTGGCGGGCCCTCCACTCACGCCGCAGCTACGGACGGCGGCGCGGCCTCCGCTCCCGCTACCCCAGCTCCGGAGCCTGCCGCTGTGTCTGCGGACGACCCGGCTGCGCCGCACGCGGCCCAGCTTACGGTCAGGAGCGTGGATGGCGATGTCGCCAAGAAGGTCACTGATGGTGCGTCACAATCATCTTGCTGTGTGACGTCAACAGCTGTGCCGCAGGCAGCTGCTACCGCTTCGGGCGAGGGGACGGAGCACCGACCTGATGGTGCGTCACAACGATCTCGCTGTGTGACGTCAGCAGCTGTGTCTCCGCCAGCTGCTGCCGCATCGGAGGAGGGGAAGGAGCACTGACCTGATGGTGCGTCAGAATCTCGCTGTGTGACATCAGCGGCTGTGCTTTCGGAGGCTGCTACCGTTACACGGCGGGGGATGGATCAGCGACAGTCACCTGCTGAGGGTGGCGTCCAGGAAAATGTGGCCCATGATAAATCCACTGGCCCGGGAGAACCAAGCAGTCAGCTGAGTAGTGCTGCCGAGGAAATGGAATCTGAGAACGACACTATGTCTAATGCTGAGTCTATTGAGGCAAAATGCAATACAAACACGAGTTTGTATTCACTGGGAGAAATAAATGCATTCCTGGACGCAACCTATAACAAAGCCATTAGGGTCGCCGACTACTTCAGTGACACTGATAAATTCATTGAGTCTGTGGATGTGCTAAGAAGACAGGTTGGTCTGGACCTCCTGGATGAAAGGAAGTGTTATCGCCTCAAGAAACACCTGACAGCCCTGTGTAAAGCAGCAGGGGGAACGCCGGTCAAGCGCGCCCGGCAGGAGGACTGAATGGCGGTCGTTCCTCTGCCTGTTTTACCCATTTTTGGGATATTGTTTGAACAGACTGGTAGATGACGTTTAACTGACTGTAATTGACTGTCACAGAACTGGAAAAGAAACTCAACTTTCTGTCTTTCTTCATGTTGTGGTTGGTGCAGCCGTATATCACGCATGATGATGGCATTTTAACGCAGAAATCGACCCAATCCAACTAACTTATCACACCTCCGACGCTGCAACGTGGGTTTGTTTTCACTGCGCTATGACTTTTCCGCGCCACGTGACCACGCAGTTACCCGGATGTGCCGCGGTTATCAATAGGTGGACTGCAGGGACTGCTCTGTGTTGTGTGTGTGTGTGGGGGGAACATTTCAGTTTGCACTTTTTCCAATGTGACACTTGGAGGAATGATGTTGGTGTGCTTACATTTTTTTGAAGTGTGCAATAAAGGCTTTTTCACAGTCAGTCTCTCTCTCTCTCTCTCTCTCTCTCTCTCTCTCTCTCTCTCTCTCGTGCGCATGCGTGGGCGTTTGTGGGAGCAGGGGTGTGGAGTGGTGTCGAGTGAGTACTTTAAACTTTGTATTTTCTAACTTTTTCTCTATCTTGTGTGTTTGAGGTGTGTGTGTTTAATATAGTGGGTTGAGTGTGGGTGTGTTGGGGTGTGAGTGTTGGAGTGAGTGTGTCGGGGAACGGTAGCTTCTGCTGCCGGTTTTTCCCGGCCGGCATCATGCCGGTGATTGATGGTGGTGTGGAGTTTGAGCGCTTAACCCGGCGTCATGGTGTGAGAATCCTCCCGACAGTTCCCTGTTCTGTGGAGGAGGCCAGCCTCGCTGTAGGACAGGTGGTTGGGCATGGCAGCATAAAATCAGCATCGAGGATGAACAGCGCAATTGTGATCTTTCTGGATTCGACTGAGAAAGCTGATCAGGTGGTGGCACAGGGAGTGGTCATAGGTGACACTTTTACTCCCGTTTTACCGCTGGCGAACCCGTCTAGGAGGATCACCATCTCAAACGCTCCTCCTTTCGTTAAAAATGATCAGCTGATTAGAGAGTTGTCCCGTTTTGGCCAGGTTGTGTCCCCTATCAGAATGGTCTCTCTGGGTAGTAAATCACCCCTGCTGAAGCATGTTGTATGTCATAGGAGGCAGTGTTTCATGGTGTTGAAAGACAGCTCTGCTGAACTGAACGCGTCTTTTAATTTCAAGATTGACGGCTTTAGCTACTTAGTGTTTGCAACATCTGAAACCATGAAGTGTTTTGCGTGTGGCGCAGAAGGCCATCTTATTAGGTCATGTCCTGAAAAGGCGAACACAAAGAGCACTGGCGGTAAGAAAGGTGACGCCGCTGTTTCTGGTGGTCCGGAGGGTAGCGCTACATGTGATGCGGCGGATGCCGCTGCGGCGCCCGCTTCTGCTGGGGCGGTCGCGTCCGCGGCCGCGTCCGCTTCTACTTCTGCGGGGGCGTCCGCGTCCGCGTCCGCATCCGCGTCCGCGTCCGCTTGTGCTGGGGTGGCCGCGGCCGCCTCTGCTGGGGTGGCCGCGGCGGGCGCGGTAGTTGTCCCCCCAAACAGTGATGGTGGGGAATTTCTGTCTGGCGGCAGCTCTGATCATTGTGACGAGCCTGTCGCCCGGGGTAAACAGGTGGAGGGTGTAAGTAAAAGTGCAGTTAAACGAAGGAACGTGAATGAACAGACTTTGCAGGCGGGGGAGGAGCGGTTTGAGGCTGTAGCGGACACACAGAGCAAACACTGCATGACAAACGTTGCGTTTCATGAAGAAATGCAGGAATGTAGTTTTGTTGAAGAGGATCCTTTTAAAGCTGCACAAAAAAGGAAAAGTGCGGAAAACTTGCAGAGCTCTGCTAAATCTAGTAGGGTTGGGAATTTAGATTTACTGAATGAGAGCGCTTCTGACGAAAGTGGAGATGAGTCTGAACTGATGCAGACGCAGACGCAGGAGGAGCAAAGCTCCTATTGTTTTACTAAAATTAGGCAATTTCTCCAGGTGACTAAGGGGAGCAGAGCTGTGAAAGTGGAAAATTACTTTCCAGATCTGGAGTTATTCGTGGCATCAGCTCGCAAATTTATGAAACTGAATGATGGGAATGAGACTTTCACTGATCAGGAAATTTATCGTTTAAAGAAACTGGTTGCTAAACTGAAATTGCAAATTACTAACAGTCATGTTGACTCTTAGTTTGTTTCTTCCCTTTTATGCTATGTGTGTGTTTTTTTACTGTACCCTATTTTTATCCTTTTTAATGCCCCACCTCAGAATTGGCTCTCTCAATATTAATGGGGCCAGGGATGATGTAAAAAGGGCCTCTTTATACAAGCTTTTTAATTTAAAGAAACTTGACGTGCTGATGGTCCAGGAGACTCACAGCACTGTGGACATTGAGAGCCATTGGAGAAAAGAGTGGGATGGCTGCATTTTTTTTAGCCACAAATCCAGTAGCAGTGGGGGGGTGGCTGTACTTTTCTCTAGGGGTTGTGTGCCTGTCTCTTATGAGGTAGAAGAGGTGGTGAGAGGTCATTTCCTCTTATTAAAGGTACAGTTTGAAAACGTGAACTTCGTTTTTATAAACGTGTATGTGCCAACACAGAGAGCAGAGAGGATCAGGGTCTTTGACGTGCTTTCGGATACGGTTAAGTCCTGTGATCCAAATAGTTTTTTATTTCTGGGGGGTGATTTTAACTGTACATTAAACCACAGACTAGACAGGAACCATCAGGAGCCTCACCCTGCTTCTGCCAATAGGCTGAGAGAACTGGTGAAAACACATGAAATGGCCGATGTGTGGAGATCACATCATGGGGACCAGAGGCAGTACACCTGGAGCCATGTCAAAGATAACCTTTTATCTATGGCTAGGTTAGACCGTTTTTATGGTTTTAAACATCAAATGAGTGTTTTTAAAAATAGTTGTATCTGTCCTGTTGGTTTCACTGATCACTGCCTGCTGTTTTGTTCTGTGTTTATTGAAAATGTAAAGTGTAAGAGTGCTTTTTGGCATTTTAACAATACACTTTTAAATGATGTGTTTTTTAAAGAGGTTTTTCATGATGTTTGGAAGTCACACAGGGAACAAAAACCCTCTTTTAGTTCTCTCCAATTGTGTTGGGATTTTGGTAAGGCCCAGATAAAACAACTCTGCCAACAGTACACTCAAAATGTCACTCGTAGCTTGACCCAATCCTTGAAAGTTCTGGAGACTGAGGTGGTAGAACTAGAGGAGTTGCTCAGTTCTACAGGAAAACAGGAGCACTTAGAGGCTCTCAAGTCAAAAAGGTCAGCCTTGGCTAGCTTGCTAGGGGTCACCGCACAGGGTGCTCTGGTCCGCTCACGCTACATGGATGTAGCTCTGATGGACTTGCCCTCCCAGTACTTTTTTGGACTGGAGGGGAAAAATGGACAGAGAAAGCTCATTCACTCCTTGTTGGGCGATGACGGGAGAACAATCTCCACAGCAGCAGAGATCAGGAAACACGCTGCTAGCTTTTACAGTGAATTGTTTAGAGCAGAGTGGAGGGAGGACACGTCACTGGGCCAGGTTTTCCTTGATGGTCTTCCAGTGCTCTCAGAGGACCTTGTTGCCGGCTTGGATGCTCCACTGTCTCTGTCTGAGCTGCATACGGCGCTAATGAGCCTCCAGAATGGAAAATCACCAGGCATAGATGGTCTCTCTGTGGACTTTTTTAAGGAATTCTGGCCCCTGCTTGGTCCAGACCTGCTGGAGGTTCTCCAAGATAGCTTGGAAAGGGGGACCCTACCCACAACCTGCAGGAGGGCCATCATCACACTGTTGCCGAAAAAGGGGGACCTCCAGAGCCTAAAGAACTGGAGGCCAGTCTCTCTGCTCTGCACAGACTACAAGATTCTCTCAAAAGCTCTGGCCCGAAGACTGAGAAAGGTGATGAGCGAGCTCATTCATGTAGACCAGACTTACTGTGTGCCTGGCAGGCTGATTAGTGACAACGTCACTTTAATTCGGGATATTTTGGAGGTCTCTGGTTCATTGGCGGTAGAAACTGGTTTGATTTCAATTGACCAGGAAAAGGCGTTTGATCGGGTTGAACACCAATATTTATGGACAGTTTTAACAGCTTTTGGGTTCAGCCCAGGCTTCATAGCCAGGATACGGGTCTTGTACAGTGACATTGAGAGTGTGCTGAAGATAAATGGGGGCCTGTCTGCCCCTTTAAAAGTCCAGAGGGGGGTTCGGCAGGGCTGCCCTCTCTCAGGGATGCTGTACTCCCTCGCCATAGAGCCTTTGCTTCACTGCCTGAGAAGGGATCTATCAGGAGTTACTTTTCCTGGCTGTGACACCACGTTCAAGCTGTCGGCCTATGCAGATGATGTAGTCATTCTGCTAAACAAGCAGAGTGACATTGACGTTCTGGTTAGGAGTGTCAATCTTTTTGGCCGACTTTCCTCTGCAAAGATAAACTGGGGAAAAAGCGAGGCTCTGATGGTGGGGGAGAAACTAGAAAATCAGCTTACGCTGCCGGGTGGGTTGATTTGGAAAAAAGGAGGTTTTAAGTATCTTGGTGTCTTTATTGGAAATCAGCAGTTTGAGCAAAAAAATTGGGATGGGGTCATAGAGAAGATTAACGGGAGACTAAACAAGTGGAAGTGGCTAATGCCAAGAATATCTTTTAGAGGAAGAGTGCTCATTTTAAATAATCTTGTTTCCTCATCCCTGTGGCACCGCCTCATGTGCATGGACCCCCCTGCTGGTTTGTTGTCCAAAATTCAGTCTGTTTTGGTGGACTTTTTTTGGGGGGGTGGACTCCACTGGGTTCCTCAAGCCCTGTTATTTCTTCCCAAAGAGGAGGGGGGGCAAGGAGTGATTCATTTAGCTAGTAGAGGTGCTGCTTTTAGACTGACTTTCATACAGAGACTGCTGACGGGCCCCCAGGACCTGGTATGGAGGCCTTTGGCCTGTGTTATTTTACAGAGAGTCCTTGGGCTTGGGCTAGACCTCCCTGTGTTTTTAATGGTTTTTAAGAACTCTAATGCACTGTCTTTACCCAGTTTTTACCGCAGTCTCTTTTCAGTGTGGACTCTTTTTAAAAAACAAAGAGGGCCATGCGATTCCCTCTACTGGTTGTTGAGGGAGCCGCTGGTTTTTGGTGGTCGCCTTGGTGTCCTGCCGGGAGTTGGAAGGACCTTCCTTGATAGGCTGTGTTCCAGGAACATTCTCACTCTGAAGCAAGTGGTGGAACTGGCTGGTCCTGGCCTCAACAACGCCTCAGCTTTAGCAGCTCATCTTGGTGTCAGGTCGAATCGTTTCATCGATGGTCTTCTTGCACACTGGAAACAGGAGCTTCATGGACTTGAGCACTCCCTACTCTTGGACTTTAGCAATGGCACGCTGCAGCCAGAAAGCACTGACCCCTTTCCCTCTCTCACGCTCTATATGGACTTTGACGTCGCTCCTTGCTCCTTACTGGCATTCTGTGCTCCCACTGGTGTGGACTTTGGAGGAGCCAGTGGTAAGGCACTCTACAGACTGGTGGTGATGGCACTCAACAAGGACCGATTGAACACCTGTGTGGACACTCCTTGGAGAGCCTATTTTAAACTAGGAAAAGGGCATCGGCCTGCCTGGAGGGCTCTTTACAAAGCCCCTCTCCCTAAGAGGCATGGAGACTTACAGTGGAGGGTCCTGCAGGGTATTATAGCTGTCAATGCTTTTGTTTCTGTGATTAACAGCAGTGTCAGTGATCAGTGTGTTTTTTGTTCCTCTAGGGAGACTGTTTTTCATTGTTTTATTGAATGTCAGCGCCTGAGTGGCCTCTTTGAACTTCTCACAAAACTTTTTCATATTTTTAAGGAAGTTTTCTCTAAGCAGGTTTTCATTTGTGGTTTTATGTACAATTGTCGTTTTAAGCAGAAGTGTCAACTACTGAACTTTGTTTTAGGACAGGCAAAGTTGGCTATCTATGTAAGCCGGAGAAGAAAACTTGAAAATGTTGAGAATGATGTTGATGTCAAAATTTTATTTGTGAGGCTACTTAAAGCCAGAATCAGGCTGGACTTTCAGTTTTTTATGGGGAATGGGGATGTGGAAGGTTTCAGGACCCTCTGGTCCCTGGAGAATGTCCTCTGTTCAGTTCATGATGGACAGCTTTTTTTTGGACGTTTTTTGGGGGATTAATTTTCTGTGTAACATAGCATGATATAGAAATTGTATTGACTGATGGACAAGTGTGTTTATTAAAGATCTTTTAAAAATCAAATCTCTCTCTCTCTCTCTCTCTCTCTCTCTCTCTCTCTCTCTCTCTCTCTCTCTCTCTCTCTCTCTCTCTCTCTCTCTCTCTGTCCTTACAGGGTTGTCAGACTCTTCCTTCATCCTTATCACTTGTTCACAATGAAATCATTATAATCTGTAACTGAGTCTGTCGTCTGCTTCTGGGTCTGAACACTAAAATCATGTCAGTATGTCTCCGACCTTTAGATCCAGCAGACACTGCTAATGGTATGAATGCGCACCGTCTTAACATTGCTGAGACTTGGTTAAATCAGATTTTAAATCAGCAGCTGACAGTTCTTTATCAACTCATACAAATAAATGAACTGCTTGACCGACTTACCGCTGCCCCTCACGCACAGGCCAGTTCCTCAGCACCAGCTGATCCACTGCCTGCTTCTCCTCCATCAGCACGCCCCCAGCACATTAAACCAGTTCCCACACCGGCCCATTTCAGCGGTAAACTGGGTGAAGCCCAGGGTTTTCTCCTTCAGTGTAGCTTTGTTTTTCAGCGTGTTCCAGAGGATTTCCCCACTGATCACAGCAAAATTAGCTACGTGGTGAACCTGCTGGAAGGGCGAGCTCTAGCTTGGGCGCGTGCTATAATGGGTCGCCTTGATTATCTGAACTACACTTATGATCAGTTCGTGTCTGGATTTACTCAGGTGTTCGTCCATTCCGACCAGGACAACATTATCACCACCCGCCTTCTGAATCTCCGGCAAGGGACCAGGTCTGTGATTGACTACTTGGTGGATTTCTGGGTTGTAGCAGCAGAGGTGAGGTGGGAGGATGCGTCTCTGTGCAGTATTTGTACATGTAGTCTCAGCCCCGGTCTTCGTGATGAGTTTGCTCAATTAGATAAACCATCCTCTTTAAATGAACAAATTTCCCTGGCTGTAAAGTTAGATAATCCCCTTAGAGAACAATCTAACAAGCGCCATCATACCGGTAGCTCTGTCCCTAAGTCACGGTCCCCTGCCCAGCTACGCCTCCCAGCCCTTTCCTCTCCCTAGTCTACTAACATTGTTGAGCCCATGCTGTTGGGCCAGTCTAAGTTGCCTCCTGCTGAACGCCAGTGCCGTCGAGACCTCGGGTTGTGTGCGTATAGTGCCAGCTCTGAGCATAAGGTTACTCACTGCCCCAATCAGCCTAGAGGAGGGGTCCGTTCTTCATAGTGGGGGAACTTACGGGCAAGAGAAGGTCCAAATCCCTGACTCGCCTTTTGTTACCTATCCGTTTTGACCATGGTCACACTGAATTCTGCACTACTGCTCTCATCCATTCTGGAGGATGAGAGCAGTAGGATGGATCCCTTCAGCCCTGACTGTAGGGAACTTAACAGCATCACAGTGAAGGACAAGTACGCCTTGCTGCTCATCAACTCTGCTTTTGATCTTTTGATCTCTTGCAGGGTGCCACTGTTTTCACCAAGTTGGACCGCCGCAATGCCTACCACCTGATCTGGATAAAGGAGGGTGATGAGTGCAAGACTGGGTTTCATATGCCTAGTGGCCATTTTGAGTATCTGGTGATGCCATTTGGGTTGACTAACGCACCAGCTGTTTTCCAACGGCTCATCAATGACGTTCTGAGGGACTTTTTGAACTCTTTTGTGTTTGTTTACCTGGACAACATTTTGATTTTCTCTCGTTCCCTAGATAAGCATCGTGTGCATGTTAGGACTATCCTTCAGCGGCTGTTGGAGAACCAGCTGTACATCAAAGTGGAGAAGTGTGAGTTTCACACATCCTCAAGAACCTTCTTGGGGTTCATCATCGCTCATAAGGAGATCAGGGCTGACCCGAGCAAGGTCAAAGCGGTCATGGATTGGCCTGTTCCCTCCTCCCGCAAGCAGTTACAGCAATTTTTAGGATTCACCAATTTCTACCGGAGCTTCATCCGCAATTTCAGTTTGGTTGCCCAGCCTCTCACCTGACTTACTTCCACCAAAATTCTGTTTCGTTGGTCCAGGGAGGCCAATAATGCATTTACTGAGTTGAAATCTCGCTTCTCCTCTTCCCCTATCCTTGCCCAGGTTGATCCGAAACTGCAGTTCCTGGTGGAAGTAGATGCATCTGACTCCGGGGTGGGGGTGGTTCTGTCTCAGCGCTCGATCACTGACCATAAGGTCCATCCCTGTGCTTATTTCTCCCGACACTTGTTCCCAGCCGAGAGAAACTATGATATTGGTGACCGGGAGCTGTTGCCAGTTAAACTTGCCTTGGAGGAATGGCACCACTGGTTGGAGGGAGCCTCTCAGGCATTTGTGGTTTGGACCAATCACAAGAATCTGGAGTATCTCAGGGCAGCTAAACAGCTAAACTACAGACAAGCCTGCTGGTCCCTGTTCTTTGACAGATTTAGTTTTACTATCACTTACCGCCCGGGGTCCAAGAATACCAAACCTGACTCCCTCTACAGGCAATTCTCCTCTGACTTTGTTTCACCGGACCTGCACCCCATCATTCCTCCCATGTGTGTGGTAGGCATGCTTTCATGGGAGATCAAGGAGAGGGTCAAGAGAGCACAGAGCACTGAGCCTGACCTGGGTGGGGGTCCTGCAAGTTGGATTTACGTTCCTTCCTCGGTCCGAGGGGAGGTCATCGATTGGCTGCACTCATCCAAAGTGATGTGCCATCCAGGAGTGTCTCGCACTGTTTCTCAACTGCAGAGGACCTTCTGGTGGCCGTCTACGAGAAGGGATGTGAATGAGTGCATCAAGGCCTGTCCCCAGTGCACCACAGGTAAATCATCTTCTTCCCCACCTTCCGGACTCTTGCATCCCCTACTGATCACCAGCAGGCCGTGGTCCCATGTGGCGCTGGATTTTGTGACTGGTCTTCCCCCCTCTGCTGGGGACATGGTCAATCTCACAGCTGTCGACAGATTCTCAAAAGCAGCACACTTTGTTCTCCTGAACAAGCTTCCTTCTGCCAAGGAGATGGCTGATCTTTTTGTCCTCCATGTCGTCCGCCTTCATAGTATTCCTGTGGATGTGGTTTCGGACCGGGGTCCCCAGTTTTTCTCCCAGGTTTGGCGATCCTTCTATAAGGCCATCGAAGCAACAGATAGCTTGTCTTCAGGATATCACCCCCAGAGTAATGGTCAGTGTGAGTGAGCCAATCAAGAACTGTAGGCAGCCCTGAGGTGCGTCACGGCAACCAATCCTGCATCCTTTAGTACATACCTTCAATGCACTGAGTATGCTCATAACTCTGCCACCTCTGCTGCTACTGGTCTCTCTCCCTTTGAGGCGTCCTTGGGATACAACTCGCCTCTGTTCCCTGATGCTGAGGTGGAAATTGCCGTACCTTCTGTTCAGTCACACATCAGACGTTGTCACCACCTCTGGGGGGCTACCAGGGCTGCTCTTCGCCACACCGCAGACCGTAAGTCTGAGATCGCCAATCGTCAGAGGACCCCGGCCCCTCCCTACCGCGTGGGGCAGGAGGTATGGTTGTCCACCACACACATTAACCTTAAAACAGATTCCAGGAAGCTTTCTCCCCACTTCATTGGTCCTTATCCCTGTCATATAATGTGAACACTTATATGTGGTGGTGTGTCTTTAAGAACTGTGGTGACGTCACGGGTCAGATGAACTTCACCGGAATGAATATAGAAAAAT
The DNA here is from genome assembly GCA_020510985.1 of Pholidichthys leucotaenia. Taxonomy (NCBI): domain Eukaryota; kingdom Metazoa; phylum Chordata; class Actinopteri; order Cichliformes; family Pholidichthyidae; genus Pholidichthys; species Pholidichthys leucotaenia. Next base: position 192,984,997 of record CM035839.1, on the reverse strand, counting down.
GGCAATGTGCTAATGTTGCTGCCTGTTAGTGTTCCCACACCTTGTGTTAATAGAGAACTTTGTTGAAAACCACTATTCATGTGGACCTCAGTTCTTTACATGGTGTCAGAAGTGCTTGACGGACGCTTTGCTTCAGTAAGATGGCCAAGTTTAATCCCCCGAAAAGTTTTTCTTTTGATCGTCCAAACGAATGGGCAGACTGGAAACAACGCTTTCTGCGTTTTCGGATGGCTACAAAACTGAGTAAAGAGGACGGCGAAGTTCAGGTCAGTTCACTGATTTACGCCATGGGCCCTGAAGCTGAAAACATCTTCAAATCTTTCACCTTTACGGAGGAAACGGATCAAAAGAAGTTCGACGTCATGTTAGGGAAATACGACGAGTACTTCTATCCTAAACGGAACGTGATTCACAAGTGCGCTTGTTTTCGCCAGAGGATGCAGCGGCCTGGTGAGAAAGCAGAAATGTTTATCAGAGCCCTTTATGAGATGTCAGAACACTGTGACTTTGGTGTAAACAGAGACGAACATATCCGTGACCGGATTGTTGTGGGCATCCTCGATAAAGAACTGTCACGTAGATTGCAGCTAATGGCTGATCTAACACTTGCCCAAACTATTCAAACAGTTCGCCAGTCCGAGGAGGTTGCCCTCCAGGTTCACCAGCAGGGGGAAGCGCACGCTACGGTGCAGGAGATCCAGGGAAAAGCAGCAGGCAGAGGAAGGTCTAAATGGAGATCTAAGAGGAAAGAAAGTGGAGAGCAAAGAGACTCATGGTGTGGAAGATGTGGAAAATTAAAACACAGAGATCCTGAAAAGTGCCCAGCCATGAAGTCAACATGCAACAAGTGTAAAAAGGTGGGTCACTGGGAAAAGAAATGTCACAGTAAATCAGTCAGAGAAGTCACTGAAGGGACAGTTTCCCAGACACCATATTTTTTGGGCGCTGTCACAAAAACAAATAGAAACGATGACCCATGGACCATACAGTTTACAATTGGAACAACACCAGTCAATTTTAAAATTGATACGGGTGCAGATGCAAACATTATGGGAGAAAAGACATTTAACAAACTAGTTCCTAAGAAGAAATTAGAGCCATCTAATGTCACACTGTGCAGCCCGGGTGGTCAGTTGGGCTGTATAGGAAAATTTCAAGCCTTCACAGAATACAAGGAAAAACCATATACTTCTCCTGTGTATGTCATCAGTGGCAATAATGCAAACAATTTGCTGGGCAGAGATACAGCAATGTCAATGGGGCTTGTGAAGCGTGTCGAAGAAGTTCACAAAGCATTTGGTGAGCATGGAACACTTAAAACCGAACCAGTTAAAATCCTGTTAAAAGAGAATGCTCAGCCATACACAGTACACACTGCCCGTCGTGTCCCTTTGCCACTTTTGCAGAAGGTTAGGGAGGAATTGCAGCGTATGGAGGAGAATAATGTGATTGAAGCTGTGATTGAGCCTACAGATTGGTGTGCACCAATGGTGCCAGTCCCAAGGAAAAATGGAAAAGTGCGGATCTGTGTCGATTTAAAGAGGTTAAATGAAGCTGTACGAAGTGAGAGGTATGTTCTTCCTACTGCAGAGGAAATCACTGCAAAACTTAGTGGAGCAACCACATTCACATCATTAGATGCAGCCTCCGGGTTTTGGGAGATTCCTCTCCATCCAGAAAGCAGTAAATTGACAGCCTTTATCACACGCTTTGGGAGATATGCCTTCAAACGTCTTCCATTTGGGATCACAAGCGCTCCTGAAATTTTTCAGCGCAAAATGACCCTCAACGGCCTGGAAGGCGTGGCTATCTTTATGGATGACATACTGGTGTATGGGGACACTCCTGAACAGCATGACCAGCGTCTCAGCAAGGTACTGGAAAGGATCGAGTCAGCCGGACTTAAACTGAACAGAGAAAAATGTAAGTTTAGACAAAACAAGCTTCACTTCTTGGGCCAAGAAATCGACAAATCAGGCGTGAGACCCGACCCTGATAAAGTCAAGGCAATCCGCGAACTCCCTCCACCACAGAACGTGCATGACCTCAAGCGTGTCCTGGGCATGTTTAACTATCTAGGGAAATATATCCCAAATCTGTCGACAGTGGGCCAGCCACTATATGAACTGTTGAAATCCAAGTCAGTGTGGATGTGGGACCATTCTCAGCAGGAGGCATTTCACCGCATCAAAGACATTCTGTCTACTTCTCCAGTTCTGAAATTCTATGATGTGAACCAACCTACTGCCGTATCAGCCGATGCCAGCAGCTATGGTATAGGTGGAGTACTGCTGCAACTGCATGATGGGAACTGGAAACCAGTGGCATACTGCTCTCGTCGTCTGTCAGAGGCCGAGACTAGATACGCACAGATAGAGAAGGAGTGTTTGGCGAGTGTCTGGGCATGTGAGAGATTTGAGAAGTACCTCTGCGGTCTGGAAGACTTTAAGTTGGTCACAGATCACAAACCCTTGGTGCCACTCATGAACAAAAAGGACCTGGATAATGTGCCAATACGGTGCCAAAGGCTACTCATGAGACTTATGAGGTTCAAACCGATAGCCGAATATGCTCCGGGAAAGACCTTGGCAGTGTCTGATACACTCTCACAGAGCCCACTACAGTGTGTAGAAAACAAGACTGATACTCACTCTGATGTGGCGTGTTACATAGCAGCAGTCATTGATAACATGCCAGCTACTCCACATAAAATAGACACCATAAAGACCGCTACAGCAGCTGACTGTAACCTACAGTTGGTGTTGCAGTACATCAAGTCAGGATGGCCAGAATACATAGGCAATGTCCCAGCAGCTATCAGAGACTATTTTTCCATCAAAAATGAACTGTCTGAATGCAATGGAATTATCACCAGAGGAAGCCGTATGCTGATTCCAGATGTGCTCAGAGCAGACATCTTGGATCGAATACATGATGGACATCAAGGTTTGACAAAATGTAGAGAGCGGGCCTGCACATCTGTGTGGTGGCCTGGCATCTCATCTGAAATCAAACGCAAAGTCCATTCCTGTCAGGTGTGTCGTGAGATCTTGGATCTTGGATCCATCATGGATCATCTTGGATCTTGGATCTTGGATCATCTTGGATGATCATCTTGGATCATCCATATGATCCAAGATGGCACCCACAGTGGCCGCCATGGTGTTTCGCTGCGCCTTTCTTTATATGTTTCTGTTCGTCAATTGTGTGTCTGCCTGCTCTTACACCCGTGAAGAGCTTCTAAATATCAGGACTTTCACTCCCACGGATCTACTCCCGTTTTTTTTGGCTCCTGCCGCCGATCTGGTTCACTTTTTGGCCCAAAAAGTGAGACGGCGAAGGAGAGGAAGGCGAGCGGGCGCTCTCGTGCGGCTTCGCAGGAGAGGCACGCGCACGGCTTTGCCTGGCATATTTCTCTCCAATGCCAATTCTCTCTTTAACAAGGTAGATGAACTGAGACTGCTGATGCGATTTAAGGACCTCTCTACCATTTTTAAGGTAGATTTAAGGTCCTCTGTTTTACTGAGACCTGGCTTAAGGAATCAACTGCGGACAGCGCGCTCCTCCTCGAGGGTTTTCAGCTGTTTTGTTTTGTTTGTTTGTTTGTTTGTTACTTATTTGTACCCGTAGGTAGATTTGGTTTGCAGTCTGGTGACAAGCCACCGGCTGCCGGTCGCTGCGTGCGCGAGCGCCCTAAACCTACATGTTTTTTTTTTTTTTGGTATGTGGGAGGAAACCGGAGAAATCCCGGAGTAAACCCACGCAACACGGGGAGAACATGCAAACTCCACACAGCTCACTGTTAGTCGGGGGCTGGGATCGAACCCACGATCTCATGATCCCCGCGATCCCCCGGCTGAGGGTAAACTGTGCTGCCACAGTGCTAAACCACTGCGCCACCGTGCAGCCACATGTTTCGTGCTGATCGTGACACAAAGCTCTCCGGTAAGTCCTCAGGAGGAGGAGTCTGCTTTTACATTAACAGCAGCTGGTGCTCTGATGTAACGGTAATTTCCCAATACTGTTCTCCCGCTCTGGAATATCTATTCATTAACTGCAAGCCTTTTTATTCCCCGCGGGAGTTCGCTTCATTCATCCTGGCCGCTGTTTACGTCCCGCCCGATGCGGACGCGCGCGAGGCTCAGCGCGTGCTCGCAGATCACATTCAACAAACGGAGCGCACTTTCCCGGACTCTCTGGTTATTGTGGTTGGCGACTTTAACCAGAGCAACCTGTCCCACGATCTCCCCCGATACAAACAGTTTATTAAATGCCCCACCAGAGGAAAGAACACACTGGATCACTCAAACAACAAACCCTGGATCAACCCTGAGATAAAAACACTTCTGAGAGAGAAGAAGAGGATCTTCAGGTCGGGGAACAGGGAGATGCTGAAGTCCGTACAGAGGGAGCTGAGGAGAAAGATCAGAGAAGGCAAGGACAGCTTCAGGAAGAAGATGGAGGACAAGCTGCAACAGAGCGACATCAGCGGGGTCTGGAGAAACCTCAAAACCATCTCGGGGCTCCAGAATACCTCCCCCCAGGCCACGGGGGGCAGGGAGTGGGCGAACAACCTGAATCTGTTTTTCAATAGATTTGACCAACCGCCCTCCCCCCTGTCTGCACAACAACCACTGCTGCCTCTAAGAAATCAAGTCCTGCTACCCACTCCCCACTCCACCGACACCCCCCCCACTCCCAACACACAGCCCCCCATCCTGACCCTGACCAAGACCCAGGTGAGGACGGAGCTGAGGAAGATCAAGGCGAGGAAGGCGTCGGGACCGGACGGCATCAGCGCAAAGCTCCTCAAGTCCTGTGCAGACCAGCTGTGTGGGATTGTGACGTATATCTTCAACATGAGCCTGAAACTGGGGAGGGTACCACAGCTGTGGAAAACATCTTGTGTGGTACCTGTACCAAAAACTTCCCACCCCAAAGACCTGAACAGCTTCAGACCGGTGGCCTTGACGTCCCACTTGATGAAGACCCTGGAGAGACTGCTCCTTGCTCATCTCCGCCCCCTGGTGGAACCAGCGATGGATCCACTCCAGTTTGCCTACCAGCATGGCATTGGGGTGGAGGATGCGGTGATCTTCCTCCTTCACCGTTCTCTGTCCCACCTGGAGAAGCCCGGGAATATGGTGAGGATCATGTTCTTTGACTTCTCCAGTGCTTTCAACACCATCCAACCGATGATCCTGAAGGACAAGCTGCTGCGCGCAGGGGTGGACCAGCACCTGTCATCATGGATCCTGGACTACCTCACGAACCGGCCTCAGTTTGTGAGAACCCGGGACTGTGTTTCCGACACGATCATCAGTAGCACGGGGGCCCCCCAGGGAACGGTGCTGGCTCCCTTCTTGTTCACTCTTTATACTGCGGACTTCTCACACAACACAACACATTGCCATCTACAGAAGTTCTCTGATGACTCTGCGATCGTTGGTCTCATCTCCAGCGGAGATGAAGCTGAGTACAGAGGGCTTATCCAGGACTTTGTGGACTGGTGCCATCGGAACTGCCTCCAGATCAACGCGAGGAAAACTAAGGAGCTGGTGGTGGACTGCCGCAGGCATGGGCAGCCCCTCACAGCACCAGTAAATATACAGGGAACAGACATCGAGATGGTGACATCCTACAAGTACCTGGGTATTCATCTGAACAATAAACTAGACTGGTCACACAATACTGACGCACTCTACAAGAAGGGACAGCGCAGGCTGTTCCTGCTGAGGAGACTCAGGTCTTTTGGTGTACAAGGGGCGCTGCTGAAGTCATTCTATGACACGGTGGTGGCATCAGCCATCACTTTTGGAGTGGTCTGCTGGGGCAGTGGCATTACTGCAGCCGATAGGAAGAGACTGAACAAACTGATTAAGAAAGCTAGCTCTGTCCTGGGGCAACGCCTTGATCCGATGGAGGAGATAGGAGAGAGAAGGACGGTGGCTAAACTGTCATCTCTGCTGGAGTCCGAGTTCCACCCTATGCAGGACATACTGGATGCACTGAGGAGCTCATTTAGCAGCAGACTACATCATCCCAGGTGCACAACCGAGAGGTTTCGTAGGTCCTTCCTACCAACGGCTGTCAGACTGTACAACCTAAGCAGGGCTGCTCGCAGAGATAGCAAAAAGACGTAACAAACTAATAGTTTTTTTTTTTTTTTTTTTTTTTTTTTTTTGAATGCAAAAGATGCAATAGACTTACACAATGGTCCTCTCCGGCATACAACTAGGAACATACCGGTCGCTATGGAGGGTGAGAATATGTATGGGCACATAATCATACCATGTAGGATAACTAAATAGACGGTTATGCTGTTTCATCCCACCTAGCAACAATGCTCTGCACTGTGTGTGTTTATATATTTACATATTTATTCCATCTAGCTACAATGCTCTGCACTGGGTGTGTTTATATTTATATATCTATATATTTATTCCATCTAGCTACAATGCTCCGCACTGTGTTTTTATATATCTACATATTATTCCATCTAGCTACATTGCTCCGCACTGTGTGTGTTTATATACTTGCATATTTATTCCACCTAGCTGCAATGCTCCGTACTGTGGGTGTTTATATATTTACATATTTATTCCACCTAGCTACAATGCTCTGCACTGTGTGTTCATATATTCATATATTTATTCCATCCAGCTACAGTGCTCTGCACTGTGTGTCTGTGTGTGTGTGTGTGTATATATATATTTTATAGTAATATGTACATATGTATATTAGCTGCTCTTGCTTGCTTGTTTTTGTTTTTTTTTTTTCTTGCCTTCTGATTGTTGCTCTGAGTGTTGCTATCCCTGTGCTGTTGCAATCCTGGAATTTCCCCGTTGTGGGACTAATAAAGGCTTATCTTATCTTATCTTATCTTATCTTACACTACAGTGAAGGACGCGTATCGCGCTGTTCCCCGCGCTGCGCTCGGACTATCTGATCACGTGATGGTCCACCTCATTCCCACATACAGACAGAGACTAAAGCTCACTAAACCTGTTGTGAGCACTACGAGAAAATTGACCAGTGAAGCTGGGGAGAAGCTGAGCACGTGCATGGAAATAACTGACTGGGGCTTGTTTAAAGAAGCCACGCATGATCTGGATGAGTATACGGACACTGTGAACTCATATATCCACTTTTGTGAGGAGAGCATTCTTCCATCGCGCACAAGGGTGAGGTACGCAAATGACAAGCCCTGGTTCACTGCTAAGCTCAGACAGATCAGGAAGGAGAAGGAAGCAGCGTTGAAAAGTGGAGACAGGGACTGCTACAGGGAGGTCAAATATCGGTTTAACATTATGCCCGTTTTGACACCTCGTCAGCTGTGTCCATCCCCCCCCCCCCCAGTGCCACTGCCTTCACGGTCCCAACTTCATCAAAGGCGGCCCCCCCTCCTCCCCCCCTGCCCTTGTCATCAGTGAGCAGGACGTGCACAGACAGTTCTCCAGACTGAACCCGCGCAAGGCCCCCGGTCCGGACGGCGTGTCTCCCTCCACCCTGAGACACTGTGCGGATGAGCTGACTCCTGTCTTCACAGACATTTTTAACGCCTCCCTGAAGTCATGCCACATGCCGACCTGCCTCAAAACCTCCACCATCATCCCTGTCCCCAAGAAGTCACGGATCACTGGACTTAACGACTACACCACTTCACCACTGCAGATTCCTTCCACTTCCTGGGCACCACCATCACCCGGGACCTCAAGTGGGAGCTGACCATCAGCTCCCTCATCAAAAAGGCCCAGCAGAGGATGTTCTTCCTGCGGCAGCTGAGGAAGCTCAAGCTACCCACCAAGATGTTGGTGCAGTTCTACACGGCCATCATCGAGTCCATCCTCACCACCTCCATAACCGTGTGGTACGCAGGAGCCACTGCCAGGGACAGACTAAGGCTGCAGCGCGTCGTGCGCGCTGCTGAGAAGGTGATCGGCTGCAAGCTTCCATCCCTCCAGGATCTGTACATCTCCAGGACCCGGAGGCGTGCAGGCCGGATCATTGCCCATCCTTCACACCCTGGTCACGTACTGTTTGCCCCCCTCCCCTCAGGTAGAAGACTTCGGTCCATTCAGACTAAAACCTCCCGTCACATGAACAGCTTCTTCCCCTCTGCCATCAGACTGCTGAACACTAAGTGACTTATTAGACTCTCGTGCACTATGTACAGCAGCTCAACCAGACTCATGTCAATCATCACTGTTTTCTTTTTGCATTACCGACTGCACTATGGGGTACTCCACAATATCTGCTGCTCGCTAATATATCTAAAAATTGCTTTGTCTAGTATTACTTATTCATATTCTACATTTTATTGCATGTATAGTTCTTTATTTCTATCTTTTATTTTTATCATGTTTAATGTTGCAGCATTGCACCGAGACAAATTCCTAGTTTGTGTGCTACATGAACAATGGCAATAAATCTGATTCTGATTCTGATTCTAATTCTGAGATGAAACCTGCTCAGCGAAAAGAGCCTCTCTTGTCAACCCCTCTACCTGATCGGCCCTGGAAGAGACTTGCTGTTGACCTGTGTGAGCATAACAAGCACACTTACCTTGTTGTGTCAGACTATTTCTCTCGGTTCCTCGAGATACTTCATCTGCCAGTAACCACTGCTTCTCAGGTGATCTTAAAGCTGAAGGCAGTGTTCGCGAGGTTTGGTTGTCCAGATGTGGTTGTATCTGACAATGGGCCTCAATTCTCATGCCAAGAGTTTAAAAAGTTTGCAAGGGGGTTTGACTTTTTGCACATTACCTCAAGTCCACACAACCCTCAAGGGAACGGACATGCAGAGAGAGGAGTTCAAACAGCAAAAAGAATCTTAAAGCAGCAAGACCCTTTGCTCGCCCTCATGTGCTTTCGGTCAACGCCCGGCACCACCACAGGCGTGAGTCCCGCAGAGCTACTTATGGGTCGAAAGATCAAAACAACTCTTCCTACACTGGAAGTGAATCTTCAGCCCCAATGGCCTGATCTAGAAGTCGTCAGGAATAAGGATGCAATGGAGAAACAGAAACAAGCATTCTACTTTAATCAGCACCATGGAGCTAAACCTCTACCTTCGTTAAAGCCAGGAGATTCAGTCCTCACAAAACTGGACCATCAGAAATCCTGGAAAACACCTGCTGTTGTCACTGGAGAAAGCATCACACCTCGCTCCTTTCTTATTGAAACACCCCAGGGAGCAACTTTGCGACGCAACCGCCATCACTTGTAACATGCTCCTGAAACAGCCAGAGATATACACTCTTCAGCTCCAAATGACCTGCAGCCAGGGATCGTCAAACAGCAGCCTGAAACTGCAGCTGCCGCTGACACTATTTTACCAGTATCCAGTGTCAAACCGCCAGACCCAAAGCATGGACTGTTGTTTACCTGGTCTGGTAGAATGAGCAAACCTGTGCAAAGACTAGATTTGTAAAAAAAAAAAAAAAGAAAAAGAAAAGGAGAGAAAATCACGTGTTCACTGTGATAAGTGTGGCTATCTTGTTCAATAATTAAGCCATGGGCTGTGGGGAAGGGTGAAATGAAAATGATAAAATGGTTTGAATTGAAAAGTTGAAATTTATGAAATGAGTTAATATTTTGATGCTGACTAAGGATTTAATGGGTCAACGTTGATAAGCAGAGTTAATATTGGCATTATACTGATTTATTGAATGCAGTATCTCTTGATTGTTCAGTAATCTTCAGGAAATGTGTAGCTGTCCTGTTTTGTTCTGAAAAAAAAAAATGAAAAAAGGGGGAGATGTCATATAATGTGAACACTTATATGTGGTGGTGTGTCTTTAAGGACTGTGGTGACGTCACGGGTCAGATGAACTTCATCGGAATGAATATAGAAAAATGGCAATGTGCTAATGTTGCTGCCTGTTAGTGTTCCCACACCTTGTGTTAATAGAGAACTTTGTTGAAAACCACTATTCGTATGGACCTCAGTTCTTTACAATCCCATCTCTCACATTGTCAATCCGGCTGCTGTTCACCTTTCTCTTCCCCGTGCTCTCCGCATATGTCCCACCTTTCATGTCTCTCAGGCGAAGCCATTTTCCTTCAGCCCCTCTGTCCACCATCCAAGCTGCCACCTCCTCCAGTGATGGTCGATGGCGGTCCTGTTTATAAGGTCAACCGCATTCTGGGAGTTCGACGCAGGGGGCGAGGTCTACAGTAGCTAGTGGACTGGCCTGGGTACGGACCGGATGAGAGATCCGTGTGTCCTTCATCATGGATCGGGAGATGATCTGGGCATTCCATCGTGCCCATCCGGGGAGGCTGGGTCGGCAACCGGGAGGTGTCCCTTGGGGGGGGGGGGTGGCACTGTAGTGATCCAAGCTGCACACTGTTTTTTCTCCTCTCACTACTTATTTCCCACAGCTGTGGTTTCACCCACACCTGCTCTTCCTAATCAAGCAGCCTTTAAGTTGAGAGGGGCCCTCCACTCCTGCACGGAGACGTCAACTTCTGCATGCTGCCAAGAGACCTCCTCTCCACTGTGTGCAGCTTCTTCACCCCCCTGCTACGACCCTCTCCTCCTCCAAGGGACTTCGTAAGCAACCTCTGTTTATTCCTCTTCCCCTCGTTCTCCTCTGTGTGTTTTAGGACTTACCAGTGCACAGGTGGACCATCCTCCTGGCCCACTGGAATCATTCCCCGCGGCGGACCAAGACCAACTTCCTGGGGCTGGAGCTCCCACTCTCTCTTCACCTCCCTGTAAGTGTACATGATCAGTTGGACCAAACTGTTTCCCCATGTTACCTCGTCTGAGGCTTTTTCCCCTGCACAGCCCACTGTACATATCTGCACAAGAACCTCATTCACCTTCATGGGACCGCTGCATCAGGAGGAAGATGTGGAGCCGCTGGTAGCTCATAGCCTGCTGCTCTACACTCCGTAAGGCTATTATTAATATATCAATTGTCCCACTGTGTGCTGCAGACTGCTTATCTCTCTCTCTCTCTCTCTTCCCTTACAGGGTTGTCAGACTCTCCCCTCGTCCTTATCACTTGCTCACAATAAAATCATTATAATCTGTAACTGAGTCTGTCGTCTACTTCTGGGTCTGAACACCAAAATCATGTCAATCACGGCAAGTTATTGCTGTTAGGTACTAAAATATGTATGTTGTGTGTATGTTTCAGATGGCTACCTTGTGGCAAAATTATTGCTTCAAACCGTCAGTCTGGGCGTTCAAACCAAGTCTCCCAGTGGTGGGATGTCACCCCAGCTTCACAAACCGCAGTGATTGCAGAGCTTCAGAATGTCTGTAGAAACGTTTAGCTTCCTGTGCTACAAATTGCTCTGATCTGTGTGAAAATCATGAAGAGACTTTTGAGACATCATGGGATGTACCTGTTCCAGCCGGTGGTGGTGTGGTAAAACGTGATCAGCTGCCAAAAATTGATCAGCAGGTGCCATATTACAGTTACGGGGTTATATTAGCTGTAAAATATATATTTCAACAGGTAAACAGTACTGAGTTAGTTATAATAAAATGTATTTAACAATTATGATGCATTTTTAACCCAAAACAAACTTCATCCAGGATTAAAAGCAATTAAAATAATGCAGTCACAAAGTTACATGGAAAATACATAGATTTACTCTCATGATTACAAGAAATATCAGCTCACATGCAAGATGCTACACCAGAGAATGCACACAGCGCAGAGAGGCAAAGTTTAAATACAATTTTACTGAAAACAGTAAATGCAGGATTAGCGGAAAAAACACCTCACTCGCCAGAGGAGAGCCCAACCTGTAAGGAGGGAGATGAGAGTAGATTAGTACGAGGAGGAAGGCACAGAATAATGAATAATAGGAATATTCTTATGAGTGGGATCAGAGAGCCCAACGGAGGAACCCTGTATGGCTAAGATGAATTGGAGAGGAAGCCGCGGATGAATTGGGCTGGAGAAATGTCTGACCGGGTGGAGCAGGCAATCTGGAGAGAAGACGATGATGACGGAGCAGGTGATGCCACAACGAACCCCCGGGGACACACCACAGAGATGGCAGCAACCTGGGAAGGTGAAAGAGAGAAACAGATTATTATCTGGGTTCCCTGACAATAAAGACTTGACTTATTTTATTTTCTTAAGGCAGTATACCCAACGAGCCAGTGCTGGAGCATTCACAGACTGGTCCTTTTAAGCACTGGCAGCGAAGAGACAGCAGGTGCATCCACTCATGCAGGTGTATTGATTACCTGCGGAGCCGGGAAAACTTTCACAGGAAGGGAGGGGGAGCGTGCTCACGTGGTTTGGTGAAAGATCTGGACCATCCCCTTGTCATGGAAGTGCGAACCGGAGATCAATGAACTTTCTTCAGGTCCGTAGCCCTTCCAGTGGACCAAGTACTGCAACCCCCGACCCCAACAGCAAACGTCCAGAATTCTCTGAATGGTGCAGGTGGTCTGGCCATTGAGGATCTGAGGAGGAGGAGGAGACTTCGGGGGGGGGGGACAAAGAGAACTGGCAGAGAGCGGCTTGATCTTGGATACATGGAAGGTTGGGTGAATACAGACAGTCGGCGGGAGCTCAAGGCGGGCTGTCACGTCATTGATAATTCTGGAGATGGAAAACGGTCCCAGGAAGTGAGGTAACAGCATGCGAGATTCTGTCTTTAGACGCACCTGGTCCACCGACAGCCACACCTTTTGCCCAACCATATATCTGGGCGCTGGAACCTGCCTGCAGTCCGCATACTGCCGGTTCTGTTCAGTGGAGCAGGGAAGCGCAGTGCGGGTGGCCCTCCACAGACAATGACAACGGCAAGCGTGGGCCTCCACAGACAGCACAATGACCTCCCTCTCCACCATGGGCAATGGGGGGCGGGGGAGGGTGTACTCCATAGATGCCTCGAAGAGTGCTAATCCGGTAGCCGACGAGACTGCAGAGTTGTGAGCGTATTCCACCCAGGTCAGATGAGTGTTCCACATAGATGGGTTGCAGGATGCCACACATCTGAGGATGGCCTCCAGGCACTAGTTGGGGCGCTCAGCCTGCCCGTTGCTCTGAGGGTGGTATCCAGATGACAGGCTGACCAATGTGCCCAGGGAACAACAAAAAGACTTCCACACTTGAGCTGTAAATTGTGGCACCCAGTCAGACACAATATCCAGATGAATGCTGTGAAGGCGGATGACATGGATCATGAAAAGGCTGGCAATCTCTGAGGCGGAGGGCAGTTTGGGGAGGGGTGGTAAATGAATGGCCTTAGAAAAGCAGTCAACAATAGTGAGGATGATGGTGTTAACATTAGAGGGGGGAAGTCCAGTGACAAAGTCCAGGGCTAGATGTGACCAGAGGTGGCTGGGAACCGGGAGGGGATGAAGCAGCCTGGTGGGAGGGGAAGAGTCAGATTTGTTTCTGGTGCGTACTTGACAAGCTTTGACATAATCCTGGATGTCCGTCCACAGCGTGGGCCACCAGAACACCCGTTGGATGAAGTTGATGGTCCTGGAAACTCCTGGGTGGCAGGCAAAATGATTTGTATGACACCATCTGATAGCATCGCTGCAGAGGCCAGCCGGGACAGCCGATCCTCAGGTCCTCCATCAGGTTTGGGCTCAGTGGCCTGGGCCTGTCAGACCCTCTGCTCGATCTCCCAGGCAAGAGCACCTAAGATACATGAGGAATGCACAATGGGTTGGGGGAGGGAGGAGGGGGCTGAGTGGTCAGAGGTAAACTGGCGGAGAGAGCGTCAGGTTTGATATTGCGGGAGCCCAGCCTATAGGTGATAGTAAGATTAAATCTAAAACAAAATAAGGCCCAACGGGCCTGCCGGGCATTTAATTGGCGAGCCGACAGAAAATAAATTTTTATGGTCGGTCCACACAACGATAGGATGAACCGCTCTCTCCAGCAAGTGCCTCAACTCCTCCAGAGCCAATTTAATGGCCAAGAGCTCTCGGTCCCCTACGTTGTAGTTCTTCTCAGCTGGCGTGAGCTGATGAGAGAAATATGCGTATGGGTGGAACTTCTGATCGGAGGTCGAGCGCTGTGAGAGGACAGCGCCCACCCCCGAATCAGAAACGTCTACCTCTACAATGAATTGGAGCAGAGGGTCAACCTGGGCCAAGATGGGAGCGTTGGAAAATAGGCTCTTCAGTTTAAAGAAGGCCCGTTCAGCTGCCTCGAACCAGGTGAAAGGCACCTTTACCGAGGTCAGCTGTGTAAGAGGCTGTGCCTCCCCACTGTAATTTCTAATGAATCGACGGTAGAAATTAGCAAATCCTAGGAAGCTTTGGAGCTCCTTACGGAACTGGGGTGTTGGCCAATCAAGCACAGCCTTCACCTTGGCCAGATCGGCCCTCAGCTCTCCCTCAGCGACAATAAAGCCCAAGAAGGAAGTGGAGCTGGTGGTTTTCAGCCTTCACAAAGAGCTGGTTTTCCAGGAGCCACTGTAACACGGCCCTGACATGGACTGAGTACTCCTCTGGCGTGCGTGAAAAAATCAGAATATCGTCAAGGTAGACAAAAGCGAATTGATTAACCATATCGCAAAAGACGTCATTAATCATTCATTGGAAGACAGCAGGGGCGTTGGTGAGCCCAAAAGGCATCACAAGATATTCAAACTGCCCCAGGTGTGTTATAAATGCTGTCTTCCATTCGTCCCCCTGTGGACTAAATGATACGTGTTAGGCAGATCCAATTTGGTAAACACCTGCGTGCGCAGAAGGAGCTCAAACGCGGAGTTCATCAGGGGCAAAAGGTATTTATCTTTGACGGTAATGGCATTTAGTTCACAGAAATCAATGCCACGGCCGCAGTGATCCGTCCTTCTTTCCGGCAAAGAAGAACCCTGACCCAAGAGGAACCGAGGAGGGTCGAATGAGGCCGACGTTCAAAGAGTCCTTAATATAGCTTTCCATCGCCTCCCTCTCTGGCCCAGAAAGGCTGTAGAGCCGGCTGGACAATAACTGCACACCCGGGAGGAGGTCGATAGCACAGTCGTAAGAGCAGTGAGGAGAGTTTTTGAGCTATCAAAAGCTGGTCGACGCCACCAAGAAGAAGAAGAAGAAGGTTGGGACCGCATTTACATCTGTGTTCAGCTGGCGGTAGGAGTGATTTGTTTGTGGCGGATAGCAAAAACTGTACGCTGTCTGGAACATGATGGCGTCTAGCTCTGATGGGTACGATAAAGATGAGGTGGGCTGGACACTATCCAGGTCTGGGGGGAGGAAAAGAGCAGCTAGGGAGGCAACAAGACCTAGAAGCGGGTCAGATGAGAGTGATGCAGAAGGAAGTAACAATGCAAAGAAAACACAAACTAGTCAAAATGGATGGCAGTTTGAGGATGTAGGGAAGGTTGTCAATGAGTTCAATCATGGTGGGGGGCACTGTCACCCGGTTAAGCTAACAAAAGCAATTGAGAAAGAAATTGGGAGAGTTAAGTTTGCAAAGTTCTTGAAGAATAACCAGCTGTTAATTCATGCAACAAGTAAACAACAGCAACAGAAAGCACTGGCAATGACATGTCTAAACGGAGAACAAATGAAGGCACATGTTCCTGGTGCAACAACTAACTTGAGGGGAGTTATATCAGGTGTCCCTTTGAGCATGTCTATGGAAGAAGTGAAAAACGAGATCCAAGGAGGAAAGGTGAAGGATGTGAAAAAGCTAAAGAGTAAAAGAGAAGGTTCACTGAAGGACACACTGTCTGTCATGATTCAATTTGAGGAAACACTCCCTAAATCAGTCCTAATAGGATGCATGTATCACAGTGTCAGAGAATACGTCCCAAAGCCACTCAGGTGCTACAAATGTCAGAGGATGGGTCACACTGCTCAGCAATGTAAGGGAAAGGTAAGATGTGCTAGATGTGGAGGGGAGCACGAATATGGTAAATGTGACAAGGACGCCAAATTAAAGTGTTGCAACTGCGGGGGTGAGCACAGTGCTGCATATGGAGGATGTGTTGTGCAGAGGGAAGCTAGACAAGCCCAGAAAATCAGAATAACTAAGAAAATTTCGTATGTGGAAGCTCTAAAGACAGTTAGAGAGGCAGGAATAGTCAGAAACACAACAGGCCTTCCTCAAAGAAGTTCAGTTCAAATGGAAGCCCAGCCATCAACAAATCCCACACAAGCACAAGATGATGCTGCTGCAAGGAATGTTTGTGTTCACAAATGCAAAATGGATGATGGCACACTGATAGTTAAGAGGACAAACTTTAAAGCTTTTATCTGCCACACCATTAATGTTGCTTCACAGCTGAAGAAGAAAAGTGACAGAATCAAAATCATTGTGGAAGCAGCAGGAAGCTTCCTAGATGTGAAAGATATCACAGCCGACCAGATTCATGCTTTATAGAAAGCTGAAACTGGGGAGACTGCACATGCTGAAACAAGACCTTAATTATGGTACTACACATACTATAGTGGAATGCGAGGAGTCTTATAGCAAATGGACAAGAACTCAAGAAGTATCTTTACGAACTAGAAGTTGTTCCACAGGTAGTGTGTATACAGGAGACATGGCTTCAACCTCACTTAGATTTTGTTATTCCAGGATACAGTTCAATCAGATAGGATAGAATTAACATTGCAAATAGAGGAGGATGTGCCACTTTCAATAAAAATGGCCTGGCATATAGCGTGATTCCCTCCCCTGAGGATATAGAGTGTAATATTATTGAAATATGTAGGCCAAATGGACAAGGAAATATTAAGCTGATTAATTATTACAACTCATGTAGGAAGTTAACAGCAGATATTTCCAGCGTTATGGCAGGGGAAGGGCATATGAAAGAGGTATGGTGTGGAGACTTTAATGCCCATAATAGGTTGTGGGGAAGCACACATACAGATAACAATGGAAATGTTGTGGAAGAGATGTTAGATGAAAGATCGTTAATTTGTCTAAACAGTGGTGAAGGTACCAGGGTGGATGTGCATAGGGGCACATTATCATGCATTGACCTGACTCTGGTATCTAATTCTTTGGTGGGCGCCTGTGAATGGACGGTTATGAACAGGACAACTACAGGAAGTGATCACTTCCCAATACTTACAGTCATTAAAACTGAAGTATGTATACAAGAGGGAAGATGTTTTACAAGATGGTGTTTTGACAAGGCAGATTGGGGAAAATTTAGGCAATGCTGTGTTCATTCGTGTCATTTGGTAACATTAGAAGGTGGCATAGAAGAGTGTTCAAGTCAGGTAACCAATCATTTTCTGAATGCTGAAATAGCAAGTATACCTAAGAAAACAACACAGGGTAGGAAGAAGGTCGTTCCCTGGCGGAATGACGAATGTAGTATTGCAGTAAAAGAGTGAACCAAGGCATTCAGAGAGCTGAGGAAGAATATGAATAGTGAAAACTTAATAGAGTACAAAAAGAAAAGGACAGTAGCTCAAAGGAGGAAAAGGTCAACATGGAGAGAATTTTGTTCCACCCTTGGTAGGAAAACAGAACTAGGTGATGTCTGGGGTATGTTTAAAAAAATGAGTGGGAAAAGGGTATCAGTTAAAATTCCAGCTTTAGCGGATGGGGAAAAGATGGCTGTATCAGACAAAGAAAAGGCAGAAGTCCTAGGTAGAGCATTTGCAGCAGTGCATAGAGGAGACATCTTGGTGAGAGTCATAGACAGCAAAGGCAGCATAAACTCAGAGAAAATGCAAACTTAAAAAATGAAGTGAAAAGACATGACTGTGTTAGATCTCGAGCTCACAATGTCAGAGCTTAAGAGAGCTTTGCAAGATAGTGAATACACAGCTCCAGGATATGGTCAGTTAAGCTATGCTATGTTCCAGCAGTTGCTTATGCAATCAATGCAACTGGTGCTGAAACTGTTTAATAGAATATGGAAGGAGGGGGTTATCCCAAGTGGGTGGAAAAAGGCTGTAATTTTACCAGTTAATAAGCCAGGGAAAGATCCAGCTCATCCAGGCAACTACAGGCCAATAGCATTAACGTCACAGTTAGGGAAGTGGATGGAGAAGGTGTTATTTTACAGACTCTCATATGTACTAGAGCAAAAACGATTAAACGACTATCAGAATGGTTTTAGAAGAAGAAGATCCACAGTGGATGTTCTAGATAGCGTAAGTAATGATATTGAAAAGACTCTCAAAATGAAAGAAGTAATGGTTATAGTTTATCTGGATACTGAAAAGGCTTATGACTCACTGTGGAGGGATGGACTTCTTATCAAAATGAATAACATGGGTACTGGTGGTAGGATGTATAATTGGATAATGAATTTTTTTAACACACAGGACAATTAGGGTTAAAGTAGGATCAGAAGTTTCTAATGACTTTGAAATAGAAAATGGTGTTCCTCAGGGGAGTGTGATAAGCCCTGTTTTATTCAACAAAATGATTAATGACATGTTTGAGGATCAAGAAGGATCAATCAAAACAGCACTATATGCAGATGATGGAGCCATATGGATGAGGGGAAGAAATGAGAAATTTGTGTTCAAAAACATCAGGAAAGCAATGGAGAAAGTGGAAAAGTGATCAGATGACTGGGGAGTTAAATTTTCAAACAGTAAAACCTGTTATATGACTTTCACAAAAAAATGGAGAGTTCATGTTGAAAATCTGGAGACAAAGAGCAAAAAAGTCATTAATCTCATAAAAGCTGTAGCTGGACACGAGTGGGGTGCAGATAAACAGGCATTAATTGACATTTACAGAGCACTAATGAGATCAACAATAAACTATGGATGCATGATTTACAGAGCAGCGGCAAAGACGACTCTGGAAAAAAATAGAATGCAGCATAGAGCGCTTCGCCTGTGCATTGGAGCCGTCAAAACAACACCAAACAATGCTGTTTTAATAGAAGCAGGAGAAATGCCAGTGGATTTGAGAAGAGATAAACTCGCATTATCACACTGGGTCAAGCTGAAAGGAAGTGAGGAAGCGAATATTTCAAAAACAACACTACAAGACTGCTGGGAATAGTCTAACTTCCAGGGACACGAGTTTGGGTGGACAATTGAAAGAAAAGCCAGAATGTATGGGCTACACACTATTGATATTGCTAACACCAGTCCAGTGAGTAATGTTCCCCCTTGGCTGTTTCCGGGAATAGAAGTAGACACTAGTCTACTAATGAGGAAAAAGGACTGGCATATGAGTGAAGTTGGTGTTAAAACAAGCATTTACCTCAGGAACAATTACTATAACTTCTTACAGCTCTATACTGATGGTTCAAAGAATAAAGAGGGCTCTGTTGGAGTTGGAGTATACATTCCAGAATTTAAAGTGGCCATCGCAAAAAGACTCTCCAACAATACATCCGTGTTTACAGCAGAGATGGTGGCAATAATTATTGCTTTGCAGTGGGTGGAGGAGGTAGACCGGACCAGGTGGTGGTGTGCACGGACTCACTTGCGGCTTTAAAAAGCATACAGACACTAAAATCTACAAGGGAGGACTTGGTGATTGAGCTATATCACAGTTTATTTAGGGTACACAGGGGTAGTGGAGAAGTTCAGTTTTGTTGGGTTCCTGCACATGAAGAGTTGAAAGGGAATGACTCTGCAGACAAATTCTGCTGAGAGAAACCCGGAGAGAGTGGAGGCACTGCTGTGTGTTTGTTTTCACCGAGACATGGCTCCACGACAACATTCCTGACGAGGCCATTCAACTGGAAGATATGGAGATGTTCTGTGCCGACAGGGAAACGGCGAGCTCCGGTAAGAGCCGGGGGGGGGGGGGGTGCTATGCATCTATGTTAACAAGAACTGATGCGTTAATGCCACGTTAGTGTCTAAACACTGCTCTCCGTTGGCGAAGTTCCTTATTGTAAATTGTCGGCCTTATTATCTGCCTAGGGAATTCAGCAACGTGTTTGTAGTCGGTGTTTACATAGCGCCGAGCGCTAACGCTAAAGCTAATGCTAAGAAGGCACTCGGGGAACTGCACAATGCAATCAGTGAAATCCAAACTTCACACCCGGACAGTTTTGTGGTGGTTGCGGGGGATTTTAACCACACCAGCCTAAAGACTGTGCTCCCCAAGTTTAAACAATGTGTAGACTTTAAGACCAGAGGAGAGAATATGTTGGACTTAGTGTACACAAACACAGATGCATATAAAGTGATACCCCGCCCCCATCTCGGCCGTTCTGATCACATATCCGTGATGCTGGTGCCTGCCTACAAACCTTTATTGAAGCGCAGCAGGCCAGCAGTGAAACAACTCAGGATTTGGCCAGAGAGTGCAACCCCTGCACTGAAAGACTGTTTTCAGCACACAGACTGGAAGGTCTTCAAAATAGCAGCCTCCCAGGAAGACAGGACAGATGTGGAGGAGTATGCTGATTCGGTCACCAGCTACATCGCGAAGTGCACAGAGGATTTCACTACAGTGAAGACCATCACTATGCGGGGTAATCATAAGCCCTGGATGACTGCAGAGGATCGCTCGCTGCTCACAGTCAGAGATGCAGCCTTCAGAGCGAAGGACAGGATCGCCCTCCGCTCAGCCAGGTCTGCGCTTTCTAAGGGAATTAAGGCGGCAAAGCGCGCCTATGCGGATAAAATCCAGGGACACCTCTGTGACACTAGGAACATCAAGCAGATGTGGCAGGGAGTTCGGACACTGATGGGCTTTAAGCCTAGGCAGGGGGTCGATGATGACGACGCTTCGCTTCCAGACAGGCTTAACGACTTCTTTGCACGTTTTGAAGCATCAAAGCCGACAATCAGAGGGAGGGCTGGCCCTCCCCCACCATCGGTCGGACCAGCTTTTACCATCAACACAGCGGACACACGGAGGACCCTAACCAGAGTCAACCCACGCAAAGCTGCAGGTCCAGACAACATTCCGGGACGTGTGCTCCGAGACTGCGCGAGCGAGTTGGCGGATGTCCTGACTGACATTTATAACATCTCCCTGAGTCAGGCCATCGTTCCCAGATCCTTCAAGACCTCTATCATTGTACCGGTGGCAAAGAAACCAGTGGTGTCCTGTTTGAATGACTATCGTCCTGTTGCACTGACACCAATTGTGATGAAGTGTTTTGAGCGGCTTGTCAAACCACACATTACAGCCTGCCTCCCTGCATCACACGACCCGCTCCAGTTTGCATATCGTTCAAACCGGTCCACGGAGGATGCTATAGTCACCACCCTACACTCTGTCATCACCCACCTGGACCAGAAAGACACCTACACCAGACTCCTGTACATTGATTTCAGTTCAGCATTCAACACCATTATTCCCCAGAGACTGATGGAGAAATTACTCCTTCTCGGTCTGAACACCGCCACATGTCTCTGGATCCTGGATTTTCTGACTGAGAGACCTCAGTCTGTCCGGGTTGGAAACAACATCTTCAAGTCTGTCACGCTGAGTACCGGATCCCCTCAAGGCTGTGTACTCAGTCCACTGTTGTTTACACTTCTAACACATGACTGTGTATCCAGACACGAGGGGAACCAGATTATTAAGTTTGCAGATGACACCACGGTGGTGGGACTTATCCAGAGGGATGAGGAATCAATGTACAGGGAAGAAGTGAGAGACCTGGAGGGCTGGTGCAGGGAGAACAATCTGGTGCTCAACGTGGACAAAACGAAGGAGATGATTATTGACTTCCGGCGGTCGCAGCCTGAGCACGCCCCCCTCAGCATCAGCGGCCGTTTAGTGGAGAGAGTAGAGAACATCAAGTTCCTCGGAGTGCAGATCTCGCAGGACCTGACCTGGAGCAAGAATTCCTTGGAGATCAGGAAGCGGGCTCAGCAGAGACTGCACTTCTTGAGGAAACTCAAACAGGCCTCTCTCCCCAACTGCATCCTCAGGACCTTCTACAGAGGTGTGGTGGAGAGTGTTCTGACGTACTGCATTGCTACATGGTACTCCAGCTGCAGTATGTCAGACAAAAAAGCCCTGCAGAGGATAGTCACGGGGGCGGAGAGGGTAATTGGAGTCTCCCTCCCCTCTGTCCAAGAACTTTTTCAGAACCGTTGTAGGAGCAGGGCACTAAACATTGTCAAGGACCGTTCTCACCCTCTGCATAAACACTTTGAACTTCTTCCATCTGGTAAACGATTCCGGAGCATCAGAGGCAGAACCACCAGACTGATCAACAGCTTCCTTCCACAAGCTGTCAGGATGCTGAACAGTTGACCCGGAATCTCTCATACACACTACTGCACCTACGGACATTTTGTATATTATAGTTAGTTATTCTTTTTTTTCCCCCAAGTATGTCTCAGGGATGTGTGAATGGATGGGGGGGTAGGGGTGGGGGGGAGCTATGTGGGAATGTGTCTTAAATCGTGCTGCTTCTTATATGGATGCTGAGAGAAACGCAATTTCATCTTGTCTGCACTACAGTTGTATGTACAGCAATATGACAATAAAGTTTGATTTGATTTGATTTGATTTGATTTGAAATTAGCAAAAAGCACTCTTGGGAAAGAAATAACTTTACCATTGTCTCTTGGAAAAGGTGAAGGGAAAGCAGTAATCAAGAAAAAAGGAACTGAGCTATGGCAAAAAAGATGGGATGAAGATCAAAAGGGTAGATCATATTACAAAGTCCAAAAATCTACTGCAATAAAGAATTACATAACAACCAAAAGGAGGGAAGATATCATTATGGTAAGACTCAGACTGGATCATACAGGTTTAAACAGCACTTTATTCACCATGGGGAAAAGCGAAAGTGACAAATGTAGAAGAATGTGGAGTAAAAGAAAATGTACATCATATTACATTGTCACAAGTACGGAAATGAAAGACAGATAATGAAAAACGAAGTTCGAGACGCCGGTAGGGAATGGGATTTAACTGGGATGCTGGGAACAGATGGAGATGGAGAGGCAATAAGAATCACGAGAAGGGCTCTTTTCTCTTTTTTAAATAACACAGGATTAAGTCATAGAATTTAGGGGTCGGGCTCAAATGACATAATGTTACACACTCTTGTACAGTGGGTGGTGGTATACACCTTTTAGTTGTTTGCTATCAACCAGTAACCGAGAGAAGAAGAGGAAGAAGAGTGGTGAGGAGGCAAAGAAAGGGCTCTTGACTTGCTAAAAACCTCCCCAAGGTCATGGTAGACCTTGGGTACGAGGCTGAGATCCGGCGGCTCCACCAGAGGAGAGGAGACGGAAAGGGACGGTGAACACTCGGCCGAGCAGAGGCAGGATGCTAAACAGAAGGGGCTCCACGAAGAGGTGGAATTTTGTGCCCAATTAATGTTAATGTTTCCAGAGCTACGGATACCCCAGAACCACTGGGGAGGACGAACTAGGGAGAATATATAATGATATGGTTTCCTGGTGGTTCCTGGACAGAAGGACAGGAATTGGCGCAGTGCGTTCAGTAATAGATGCCACACAATGACCAGATAGTGCCGCAACGTTTAGTGAAACCGGCGGTTTAGTCATGGGAATGCCAATTTCCCGCAGGAGTCACAAAGAGATAAAATTTTGCTCTGCCCCTGTGTCAATTAATGCTGAAACCCTCCTCTCGACCCCCCGCAACTGAATGAGGGCCGGAATGGAAAAGTTACCGGGAGAATGAATGGAGTTCCCGCCCGTCAGATCCACAAGGCTACTGACAGGGCGCGTCTTTTTGGCTTTAGGTGGCAATTAAATATCTTGTGCTCTAGAGAGCCGCAATACATGCAAGCACTGGCTCTCCTCCATCGCTGGTGCTCCTCCAGAGTCAGACAGACTCGACCAAGCACCATAGCCTCAGAGGAGGAGTCGGCCTCACCTGTGCCAGTAGCCGGGGAGAACGTGCACGAGATGGGCAGGCCGGAGGAGGCCTTCCGCTCCTTCGCACACTCACGGTAGCGGTTGTCCAAACTGACGGCCTGATCTATAAGCACATCCAGAGAGGAAGGAGCAGCATGAATCGCCAGGTCATCGTGAAGGCTGGCATTGAGACCCTGGAGGAGGGCGCTTCTTAAGGAAACGTCATTCCAACCAGAATCTGCCTCGACGACCCAAAACTCCACAGAGTAATCAGCTGCAGACCGACTGCCCTGGCAGAGTGACAAAACACAACTCATAATGTTGCCCTTGCTCTCCGAGCGATCAAAAGGGAAAACTCACTAATAAATCTCTCAAAAGTGTAGTGAGGACCCTCCGCACTGTCTAAAATAGACTGAGCCCAACTGATGGCTTGGTCTCGCAGCAGGAGGGTCATGAAATGAATTTTAGACGTGTCGTCCGGGTACTCCCCGCCTACCTGCCGCAGATAAAGCCAAACCTGACACAGAAACCCCTTACATTTCCCCACCTCCCCCGCATACGGGGCAGGTGAGGGAACGGAGGTGGTTTGGTGGATGGTAGAAGAAACTGGGATAGCAGGTGGGGGAAGAGGACCCGGACGAGACATGTGACTAAGGTGTTCAGTGACCGTGCTCAACTGCTGCGTAATGGTCTGCAGCTGTTCAGTCAGCATGACCACCTGCCTCTCTGTTATGTCGAGGCAGTAGAGGGCGGAGTGCTCCGCTGATGCAGCACCTGCTGCGACTAATTCGTGGCTGGCTCGTTCTGTCATGATTACAAGAAATATCAGCTCACATGCAAGATGCTACACCAGAGAATACACACAACGCAGAGAGGCAAAGTTTAAACACAATTTTATTGAAAAGAGTAAATGCAGGATCAGCGGAAAAAACACCTCACTCGCCAGAGGAGAGCCCAGCCTGTAAGGAGGTAGATGAGAGCAGATTAGTTGAGGAGGGAGGCAGAGAATAATGAATAATAGGAATATTCTTGCGAGTGGGAGCAGAGAGTCCGACGGAGGAACCCAGTGTGGCTAAGATAAATTGGAGAGGAAGCTGCGAATGATTTGGGCTGGAGAAATGTCTGACCGGGTGGAGTAGGCGATCTGGAGAGAAGACGATGATGACGGAGCAGGTGATGCCACAACGAACCCCCGGGAACACACCACAGAGATGGCAGCAACCTGGGAAGGTGAAAGAGAGAAGCAGATTATTATCTGGGTTCCTTGACAGTTGAGACTTGATTTACTTTATTTTTTTAAGGCAGTATACCCAACGAGCCAGCACTGGAGCGTTCACAAACTGGACCTTAGCACTGGCAGCGAAGAGACAGTAGGTGCGTACACCCACGCAGGTGTACTGACTACCTGTGGAGCCGGGGAAACTTTCACAGGAAGGGAGGCGGAGCGGGCTCATTTTAACATAAGTAACATTTACTGGATATATATTTGCACTGTCCCTGTCAAATAAACTAATCTACTACTACTACTACATGTAGATACTATATAAATATATGTTCTCTGTATGAATAATGTACTATGTACTCCTTTTGTATTGCACTAGGAATTTTTACAATAAACTTCTGTGCCTTTTGCAAATGTGTCTCCTCTTTTGTTTAATTTATGAAGGTTACCAAGATTTGGTGACATAAATTAAATGCTAAAAAACTGGAAAAACTATCTAAATACTATCTAAATAATTACATATTTATTCCATCTAGCTACAATGCTCCGCACTGGGTGTGTTTATATTTATATATCTATATATTTATTCCATCTAGCTACAATGCTCCGCACTGTGTTTATATATCTACATATTATTCCATCTAGCTACATTGCTCCGCACTGTGTGTGTTTATATATTTACATATTTATTCCATCTAGTTGCAATGCTCCGTACTGTGGGTGTTTATATATTTACATATTTATTCCATCTAGCTACAATGCTCCGCACTGTGTGTTTATATATTCATATATTTATTCCATCCAGCTACAATGCTCTGCACTGTGTGTCTGTGTGTGTGTATATATATATTTTATAGTAATATGTACATATGTATATTAGCTGCTCTTGCTTGCTTGTTTTTTTTTCTTGCCTTCTGATTGTTGCTCTGAGTGTTGCTATCCCTGTGCTGTTGCAATCCTGGAATTTCCCCATTGTGGGACTAATAAAGGCTTATCTTATCTTATCTTATCTTATCTTAAATAATCCAGCAGTTTGATTTTCACTTTTGGTTTGGTGTAAGTCTGTCAGCAGAATGACGAACCATAAAGTAGTTTGTGTTAAAACATGTTAAATCCCATTAAACCCTAACTCAGTATTAGGAAATACAGATGCCAGTATGGCCCAGAATTCCTCCATATACTGGTACTATCATTAAAGTGTGCAGTGTCTTCTGCACTCACACATCCAACAATACAGTCTGCAGTAAATAAAACAATTGTTTTTGGTTGCTTTTTCTTAAAAATGAGCCATTGTTTCAATCATTGATAAATGTTTGGTTTATACTGGTTTATCCCCCTCATGGATCGTCACCTTATCGTGGTGGGGGGGTTTGCGTGCCCCAGTGATCCCAGGAGCTATGTTGTCCGGGGCAATTTGCCTCTGATAGGGTCACCCAAGACAAACTGGTCCTGGGTGAAGGGCCAGACTAAGAACGATCCAACAGACTCTCATGATAAATTCTAGATCAAGGATTAAGCGTACCCCACTCGGTATGGGGTTACCGGGGCCCCACCCTGGAGCCAGGCCTAGGGGAGGGGCTCGAAGGCTAGCATCTGGTGGCCGGGCTTCCACCCATGAGACCCGGCCGGGCTCAGCCCGAAGGAGTTACATGGGTACGCCCTCCAGTGGGCTCACCACCTGCAGGAGGGATCATGGGGGTCCGGTGCTATGTGGATTAGGTGGCGGTCAAAGGCGGAAACCTTGGCGGACTGATCCCAAGCTTTCTAAACTGGTTTTTGGTACGTGGAACGTCACCTCTCTGGTGGGGAAGGAGCCTGAGCTGGTGTACAAGGTTGAGAGATACCGGCTAGATATAATCGGCCTCACCTCAACACACAGCTCCAGTTCTGGAACCAGTCTCCTGGAGAGGGGCTGGAGCTTGGCCTTTTCTGGAGTTGCCCCGGGTGAGAGGCGACGAGTAGAGGTGGGTATTCTTGTATCCCCCCACCTTGCTGCCTCTATATTGGAGTTTTCCCCGGTGGACAAAAGGGTTGCTTCCCTGCACCTTCGGTTTGGGAAACAGGTCCTGACCATCATTTGTGCCTATGCACCAAATGATGTTTCAGAGTACCCACCCTTTTTGGAGTCTGTGACTGGGGTGCTGGAGGGTGCTCCTCTTGGAGACTCCATTGTCCTACTGGGGGACTTCAATGCGCACGTGGGCAATAACAGTGAAACCTGGAGGGGGGTGATTGGGAGGAACGGCCTGCCCGATCTGAACACAAGTGGGGTTCAGTTATTGGACTTCTGTGCTAACCACAGTTTGTCCATAACAAACACCATGTTCAAGCATAAGGGTGTCCATATGTGCACCTGGCACCAGGACACCCTAGGTCGCAGGTCGGTGATCGATTTTGTTATCGTGTCATCAGACCTGCAACCATATGTCTTGGACACCCGGGTAAAGAGAGGTGCAGAGCTGTCAACTGATCACCACCTGGTGGTGAGTTGGATCCGATGGCAGGGGAGAAAGCCATTCAGACCTGGTAGACCCAAACATACGTATAGTGAGGGTATGCTGGGAACATCTGGCTGAGGCCCCTGTCCGGGAGATCTTCAACTCCCACCTCAGGAAGAACTTCAACCACATTCCGAGGGAGTCTGGAGACATGGAGTCTGAATGGGCCATGTTCTCCACCTCTGTTGTTGAAGCGGCGGCCCAGAGCTGCGGCCGCAAGGTGGTCGGTGCATCTCGTGGTGGCAACCCCCGAACCAAGTGGTGGTCACCAGTGGTGAGGAGGGCCATTAAGCTGAAGAAGGAGTCCTATCAAGCTTGGTTGGCTTGTGGGACTCCCGAAGCAGCTGAGGTGTACCGGCAGGCCAAGCGGAGTGCAGCTCAGGTGGTTGCTGAAGAAAAAACCCGGGTATGGGAGGAGTTCAGTGAGGCCATGGAACAAGACTTTCGGTCGGCCTCGAAGAGATTCTGGCAAACTGTCTGGCGGCTCAGGAGGGGAAAGCAGTTCCCTGTCCACACTGTGTGTGGTGCAGATGGGGCACTGTTGACTTCGACTGGGGATATCGTCAGGCAGTGGAAGGAATACTTCGAGGATCTCCTCAATCCCACTGATACACCTTCCACAGAGGAAGCAGCGTTTGGGAACGAGGGGGATGACTCGCCTATCACAGGGGCTGAGGTCGCCAAGGTGGTTAAAAATCTCCTTGGTGTCCAGGCCCCAGGGGTGGACGAGATTCGCCCTGAGTACCTCAAGGCCCTGGATGTTGTTGGGCTGTCATGGTTGACACGCCTCTGCAACATTGTGTGGAGGTCGGGGGCAGTGCCTTTGGCATGGCAAACCGGGGTGGTGGTTCCTCTCGTCAAAAAAGGGGACCAGAGGGTGTGCTCCAACTTTAGAGGGATCACACTCCTCAGCCTCCCTGAGAAGGTCTATGCCAAGGTACTGGAGAGGAGAGTCCGGCCGTTGGTCGAACCTGGGATTCAGGAGGAGCAATGTGGTTTTTGTCCTGGCCGTGGCACATCGGACCAGCTCTTTACCCTCTCGAGAATTCTCGAGGGTTCGTGGGAGTTTGCCCAACCAGTTTACATGTGTTTTGTGGACTTGGAGAAGGCATTTGATTGCGTCCCTCGTGGTTTTTTGTGGGGGGTGCTTCGGGAGTATGGGGTATCAGGCTTGTTGTTACGAGCTATTCAGTCTCTGTATGACCGTTGTGAGAGTTTGGTTCGTATTGCCAACACTCGGTAGGAGTCATTCCCAGTGAGAGTTGGACTCCGCCAGGGCTGCCCTTTGTCACCGATCCTGTTCATAATTTTTATGGACAGGATTTCTAGGTGCAGCCAGGGAATGGAGGGTGTCATGCTTGGTGACCACAGGATCTTATGTTTGTTGTTTGCAGATGATGTTTTCCTGTTGGCTTCATCCAGCAATGACCTACAGCTCTTGATGAGACAGTTTGCAGCTGAGTGTGAAGCGGCTGGGATGAAAATCAGCACCTCCAAGTCCGAGTCCATGGTCCTCAGCCAGAAAAAGGTGGATTGTCCTCTCTGGGTTGGGGACAGGCTCCTGCCCCAAGTGGAAGAGTTTAAGTATCTTGGGGTCTTGTTCACGAGTGAGGGGAAAATGGAGTGAGAGATTGACAGACGGATCGGAGCAGCCTCTGCAGTGATGTGGATGTTGTTCCGGTCTGTTGTGGTGAAGAGGGAGCTTAGTTCTAAGGCAAAGCTGTCGATTTACCAGTCAATCTACGTTTCTACTCTCACCTATGGTCACGAGCTTTGGGTAATGACCGAAAGAACAAGATCGCGGATACAGCGGCTGAAATGAGCTTTCTCCATAGGATTGCTGGACTCACCCTCAGAGATAGGGTGAGGAGCTCAGTCATCCGGGAGAGGTTCAGAGTAGAACCGCTGCTCCTCCACATTGAAAGGAGTCAGTTGAGGTGGTATGGGCATCTGATTAGGATGCCTCCTGGACGCCTCCCACTTGAGGTGTTTCAGGCACGTCCCACTGGGAGGAGACCCCAGAGCAGACCCAGGACTCGGTGGAGAGACTATGTCTCCCAGCTGGTCTGGGTACGCCTTGGTATCCTCTCTGAAGAGCTGGAGCAGGTGGCTGGGGAGAGGGAAGTCTGGGCTTCTCTGCTTGAACTGCTGCCTCCGCGACCTGGACCTCCGGAAAAGCGGTAGAAGATGGATGGATGGTTTATACTGTTGTCTCTTCCCACCGGTGTCTTAACAGAAAAATAGAAAATCATGATGCAAACATGTCACTAAATTATTTATTACAATCACCAGCAAAATCCAGATTATTTAGATGCATTTATTATTTAGATTATCCAGATTATTTAGATGTGCAAAATTCAAACTTTAAACTGTAAAAAAAACTCAGAATGGGTCACACAAGCCGGCCACTCTCAAGGTGGCCCAGCACACCAAGGAACGCTTGGCTGAAGGCAGCATTCTGAGCCATCTCCTCCCTTCACAAGGTAGTTTCATGGGATACAGGTCAAGTGGACCCCTGACCAAGTAAGCACTCAAAATGATCATCCCAAGTGGACCCCAGGATCCAATCTGTACATGTACAAGTACATTCTCAATCCAGTGATTTGTAAACACGAAGAAGGAGAACAACAATAATTTGTGTAAAACTGTTGGAAAGACTTTTACCGGTCACCAAGAAGTGTAAAAAATATATATATGTACGATGACAACTAAGCTGACCCGGAGAAGGTTTTGGCTCTGTTTCTGCTTTCAAAAGACTTTTCTTCTCCACTGCTGTTGCTCGTCACAGCTAGCTGCCCCCAAATGAAAATCCAAGGAATAGGCACAGTATGTGGGACTATAATGACCTGAATGAAGCTTTAGAAAGTTCTGAATCAGTTTGTAAATCACTGGATTGAAAATGTACTTGTACATGTACAGATTGGACCCCGGGGTCCACTTGGGGTGCTCACATGGGGTGCTCACTTGGTTAGGGGTCCACTTGACCTGTTCCCGCTTCATGCTCTCTTGCCTCACTGAGAAGCAACTGGATGTGCTGCTGGACCCGGTTCACCAGATCTTCAGCCTGCAGTAGGACTCTAGAATGAAAATATACACACAACTTAAGTACATGCACAGCACGAAAGCGCATCATGTAAAAAACTACTTTTTAACCAGAATTAACACTAGCTTATTTCGTCAGATGTTGTCAAAACAAGCGCAAAATACAAGCAGAGCATGGAGTCAGCATTGATGGCTAACTAGCTAGCTCATTGTCTGTATACAGGAGACGACGGTGTTGTTTGTTCAAAGTGAGCTTTCCACCACTGGGATAAATAACGGCAAAGATGCATAATATCACATCACTCATCCTCCTCTATCACTGTTTTCAACAATGATGATGCTGTGGTCAGGTCAACGCCAGGGGTGTATATCCTGGGGGGGACACAGGGGTCATGTCCCCCCCTTCCATAAAGCTGTCCCCCCAAAAAATCACATTGTAAACACAAACATGTTTTATTTGAACAGCATAGTCATGTTCGTTGAAGGCACAATACAAGTGGTACGACTTAAAAACACGTTGTTTGACATTTATAACTATTGAAAGATTAGACCCCCCCCATCCTCACAGTGGTTTAGTCCAATCTGTTTCTCCCACGTGGGTGTTGCTGCTGTGGCTCCTTACACACACGCAGAGAGGCAGACAGTGGTAAGTAAGTGCATTGAAAGCTTAATGAGTGAATGGTCAATAAGTTATTTATCAGTCCATGTTTTCAACAGTCACATACAGAACATGAAAAGCGATATTTCATCTCATTTGTCCAAAGTCTTCCGGTGTTATGCTGAGAATTGCTCACTTGCCAAGAATTGCATCCCATCCGCCATAACTATAAAATATAACACTACAGCAGGCTTGTAACTAACTATTTGTGCATTTTTAGAAGTACCCATTATACATTTTTAGAAGTAAAAATTGTTATTACCGCTTGTAAATTATCTTTAAATTATGTTTATTCACCAGACCTTTTAGTGTTTCAAATAGGGTTAGAATTCATAGTGATCCAACTCTACGTGTTACAGTCTTCAAAGTCAAGATTTTGCATTTATGCATTGTCGATAAAAACGGTAATAATTTTTTAAAGTATTTTCATAGTATATAGTTGTATTGACTTGATTTACACTAAATACCTGCTTGCAACTATGGGGTGCAATTCTCGGCACGCAAGCAATTCTCGGCATAGTTGTATTGACTTTGACAGTATGGGATGTAATTCTTGGCAAGTGAGCAATTCTCAGCATAAGACCGGCATATTTCACATAAACTCAACTGATGCATTTTTGTCTATATTTGTTCATTTCTTCATTCATGAGTCTTTTTGCCCCCACAAAAAGAAACATAACTAATAATGGAAGGGTATTAATCATGGTTACTGTAAATTTATCCACAGTATCACTATGATTAATCAGATTAAAAAATGTTATTGTTTGACAGCCCTAGTTTTAAGACATATTGAGATTTTGTTTTGTTGTGTCATGTTCTGGTGAGCGCACTCTTTCCCCGTCAGTTCGGCTCAGCTTTCACCTACTCCGAGAGCAATCATCTCCACCTGCATGATGGGACGCACCTGCTCCTTTGACTCACCAGCGCTTAAATAGATCTTCTCTTCAACGCTTGGCCGCTGCCTTGTTGGGTAAACTACCTGCTGCAGCAGTAAGTTTTGTTTCTTCACTTGTTTGGAAAAACCTTGTAATTTTCTGCTTACCTCTTACAGGTTGCTAGTTGCACACTCATCTGCCTCATCATCACCATCACATCAGCGACTGTCTTCTCCTGGTCAGACTCCTCACCCAGCTCTACTCCTGCCATCCTGCTTCGCCACAGCTTCGCCATAAGTGCTGGGTTCTTCTGCTGGGTTCTCTTTTCTCTCCCACAGTCTCATTGTCCCGTTATTTTGTCTCCCTCCTAACCCTCTGCTCTCGTCTCTTTCTCAGGCTGTGTTTTCACCTGGCGAGTGGTGTTTTTCCTTCACAGAGGCGTTCTTTTGCATTAATAAAATTAATTCAAATTTGCTCTCTGTGTCACTGTGTGTTCCTCTGTTGCTATTCCCTGCGTGTGAGCTGTTGATTAATTCTAATCATGACAGAAGGAGCCAGCCATAGTGCCAGCTCAGCAGAAGTGGCTTCAGTGGAACACTCCGCTTTAGATCATTTAGATACCACAGAGAGACAGGTGGCCGTGCTTACCCAGCAGCTGCAAACTATTACGCAGCAGCTGGGCACGGTCACCGAATATTTGGGCCACTTGTATCAGCCAGCTACTCCCCCTCTTCCTGTTGCCCCGATTTCTTCCACTGTGCGCCAAACTACCTCCCTTCCCTCACTTGCCCCGTACGCAGGGGAGGTAGGGAAATGTAGGGGATTTTTGTGCCAGGTTTGGCTATATTTGGGCCAGGTTGGGGGAGAGTATCCGGATGATACTTCCAAAATTCTTTTTTGACCCTCCTACTGCGGGAAAGGGCCCTCAGCTGGGCCCAAGCTATTCTTGACAATTCGGAGGGCCCCACCTATACTTTTGAGAGATTTGTAGCCGAATTCACCCATGCGTTCGACCGTTCAGAAAGCGAGGGAAATATCATGAGCCACTTATTGTCACTCCGTCAGGGCAGCCGGTCAGCTGCCGACTACTCTGTGGAGTTTCAGGTCATTGCGGCGGACTCAGGATGGAATGGCGTTTCGTTACAAAGCGTCTTCCTCCAGGGTTTAAACGAACACCTACGGGACGACCTAGCGGTTCATGCAGCTCCCTCCTCCTTGGATGGTTTAATTGACCAAGCTGTCAGCCTTGACAACCGTTACCACGAGCACGCGAGGGAGCGCAAAGCCTCCTCTCACCTGCCCGGTGCACGTGCATCCCCTTCGGCTTATGGCACAGCTGAAGCCAATTCTTGTGAGCCGATGGCATTTGGCCAGATCAGGCAACTTCTCCATTTCAGCCCTCCTTCAGCTGCCAGGAGTCGAGAGGACAGCTAATGCTTTGATTGACTCAGGGGTGGAGAAGAATTGCATCTCAGCGTGTCTGGTGTGGGATGTAGGCATCCCCACAATTAAATTGCCCATGTCCTTAAAAATCACTACTTTATCGGGCGAAAGGGTTGCCACTATTTCTGAAAAAACCCAACCGGTGTCCATCCTTCTTTCCGGCAACCACCAGGAGGCCATTTCGTTCTATATTCTCCCCAAATCTGGTCACCCAGTGGTTCTTGGTTATCCGTGGCTCCGGAAGCACAACCCTATTATTAATTGGGCCAATAATTCCATCTCTTCCTGGAGCCCGTATAGTTTGGCATCCTGTCTCAGTGTGGTCAAGTGTTCACCTAGACTGTCCATCGCCTCCCCTCTGGCAGAGGCGCCGGACCTCAGCCTGGTGCCTGAGGTTTATCATGATCTCTGAGAGGCCTTTAGCAAATCTAGAGCGCTATCTTTACCTCCCCATCGCTCTTATGATTGTGCAATAGACCTTCTCCCGGGCGCTCGGCTGCCATCTAGCCAGCTCTACAGTATTTCTGGGCCGGAGAGGGAGGTAATGGAGAGCTATATTAAAGATTCTTTGAACGCTGGCCTTATTCGGCCTTCATCGGCCCCACTTGGGGCAGGGTTCTTTTTTGTCAGGAAAAAGGACGGTTCCCTACGCCCATGTATTGATTATCGTGAACTTAATGCTATAACAGTTAAGGATAAATTCCTTCTGCCTCTGATAAATTCTGCGTTTGACCTCCTTCAGCGAGCGCGGATATTTACTAAATTGGACTTGGGAATGCTTATCATCTGGTTCGTATTCGTGAAGGGGACGAGTGGAAGACGGCTTTTCAAACACATCTAGGGCAGTTTGAATACCTGGTGATGCCATTTGGGCTCACTAATGCCCCTGCCGTCTTCCAACATATGATTAATGACGTCCTCCGCGACATGGTCAATTTGTTTTCGTATATCTCGACGACATTTTGATTTTTTTCAAGCACGCCAGATGAACACACAGTCCATGTCAGGGCCATTTTGCAACAGCTCCTGGAGAACCAGCTCTACATTAAAGCTGAGAAGCGCGAGTTTTCTACGCACTCCACTTCTTTTCTGGGCTTTATTGTGGCTGAGGGGGAGCTGAGAGCCGATCCAGCCAAGGTGGAGGCTGTGCTAAATTGACCTACACCCCACTCCTGCAAGGAGCTTCAACGCTTCTTGGGGTTTGCAAATTTTTATCGCCGTTTCATTAGAAATTATAATGGGGTAGCACAGCCTCTGACCCAGCTGACCTCGGTAAAGGTGCCCTTTAAGTGGTCCGAGGCAGCCGAGCAGGCCTTTCACATATTGAAGGGTTTGTTCTCTAATACACCAATCTTGGCCCCGGTCAACCCTTAGCTCCAGTTTATCTTAGAGGTGGATGCTTCTGATTCGGGGGTGGGCGCTGTTTTGTCGCAGCGTGCAGCCTCAGATCAGAAGCTCCATCCATGTGCATATTTT
Organism: Pholidichthys leucotaenia; assembly: GCA_020510985.1. Classification (NCBI taxonomy): domain Eukaryota; kingdom Metazoa; phylum Chordata; class Actinopteri; order Cichliformes; family Pholidichthyidae; genus Pholidichthys; species Pholidichthys leucotaenia. The sequence continues at coordinate 192,950,098 of CM035839.1, read as the reverse complement.
TCCTGGCGGCTCACGCCTGCTGAGAGGAACTACAACATAGGAGATAGTTTGCTGTTGGCCATTAAGTTGGCCCTGGAAGAATGGAGACACTGGGTGAAGGGAGCGGCCCAGCCTATAATTGTGTGGACCGACCATAAAAATTTAGAGTACCATCGGTCGGCCCGCAGGCTAAATGCCAGGCAGGCCCGATGGGCCTTATTTTTTGCTAGATTTAATCTTACCATTACCTATTGGCCTGGCTCTCACAATGTTAAACCAGACGCTCTCTCCCGCCAGTTCTGTCCCGACCCCCCTACTCCTCCCTCTCCCCCAATCCATTGTCCCACCCTCTTGTTTTCTGGATGCACTCACGTGGGACATTGTGAAGAGGATCCGGCAGGCTCTATCCACAGAGCCCATACCAGAAGGAGGTCCTGATGATCGTCTGTTTGTCCCGGATGCTCTCCACAGCGACGTCATTAAGTGGGGCCACACCAGCATTTTTGCTTGCCATCCTGGCATTACTTGGACTATCAACCTTATCCATCGGGTGTTCTGGTGGCCCACTCTGCGGTCGGACGTCCGGGAGTATGTCAACACTTGCCAAACGTGCAGTTGTAACAAGAAGGACTCTTCACCCCCTTCTGGCCTTCTCCACCCACTCCCCATCCCCCACTGACCCTGGTCTCACATTGCCCTGGACTTTGTAACTGGACTTCCCCCATCCCAGGGTAACACAGTCATCCTCACCTGTGTGGCTCGCTTCTCCAAGGCGGTCCACCTGGTGCCCCTCCCCAAACTACCCTCTGCCCTGGAAACGGTGAACCTGCTCACCAACCACATTATCAGGTTACATGGTATTCCTGTGGACATTGTGTCTGACCGGGGCCCGCAGTTTACCTCCCAAGTTTGGAAAGCCTTCTGCCGCTCCTTAGGAGCCACCGTCAGCCATACATCTGGTTATCATCCTCAAAGTAATGGGCAGGCTGAGTGCACCGACCAATCCCTAGAGGCCACCCTCAGGTGCATGGCAGCCTGCAACCCCAGTTCATGGAGTACCCACCTGGCCTGGGTGGAGTACTCCCACAACTCAGCAGTCTCAACAGCCACCGGGGTGACCCCATTTGAGGCTTCCATGGGGTATACCCCTCCTTTATTACCCATGGCGGAGAGGGAAGTGGCAGTACCATCGGTGGGGGCCCACACACACCGCTGTTGCCGGATATGGAAGGCCACTCGTGCTGCTCTTGCCCGATCAGCCAAACAGAACCGCCACTACACTGATCGCAGGCAGGCTCCGGCTCCAATGTACTCCATTGGGCAGCAGGTGTAGCTATCGGCAGACAAGGTTCCATTGAAGACGGACTCCAGGAAACTTTCTCCACGCTTTCTGGGCCCATTTCCCATCACCCAGATAACCAACGATGTCATGGTCCGCCTCAAGCTCCCACTAGTGATGTGGATACACCCCACCTTCCACTTTTCCAAGAACAAACCCCTCTTCATCAGCCCTCTCTGCCCTCCCCCGAAGCTGCCTCCTCCCCTCTGGATCATCGACGGCCAGACCACCTACACTGTCCAGAGAATTTGAACGTTTGCCGTCGGGGCTGGGGGCGTTAATATCTATCATCCACTGAAAGGGCTATGGACCAGAAGATAGGTCGTGGATCCCTGGTTCCTACTTTCACGATAAGAGGATGGTCCGGGCCTTTCACAAGGCATATCCCACCAAGCCCAGTGGACCGCCAGGAGGCGTTCCTTGAGGGGGGGGGGGCACTGTCATGTTCTGGTGAGAGCACTCTTCCCCTCCTGTTTGGCTCAACTTTCACCTACTCTGAGAGCAATCATCTCCACCTACGTGATGGGACGCACCTGCTCCTTTGACTCACCAGTGCTTAAATAGATCTTCTCTTCAACGCTTGGCCTCTGACTCATTGGGTATACTACCTGCTGCAGCAGTAAGTTTTGTTTCTTCACTTGTTTGGAAAAATCTTGTAATTTTCTGCTTACCTCTTACAGGTTGCTACCTCCTCTGTGGTGTGTCTCTCGGGGTAGTTGCACGCTCACCTGCTTCATCATCACCATCATATCAGCGACCGTCTTCACCCGGTCAGACTCCTCACCCAGCTCTACTCCTGCCATCCTGCTTTGCCACAGGTTTGCCGTTCTGTTGGGTTCTCTTTTCTCTCCCACATGAGTGTAGTCTCATTGTTTCATGATTTTGTCTCCCTCCTCCTTTTGTTAGATCACATATGGTGTGATTGACACCGACCACCCAACAGCTTTTGATATTGCTGGTTGATCATGTAAAAACTTGTAAACAAGTAGGATATGGGCTCATAAGGAGCAATGACATAATTATCTAATATCATTATATAACACATTTGAGAAAGTATCAGACAACACAGCAATAATGGAATTTTTTATGTCCCCCTCAAAAATTAAGCTCTTAAATTTTCCTGTTTATTGCCCCCTTCCACCATCAGTGAAATGGGATTTTCTCCCCTGGTCGACGCCACTCTGCCTCCATCTGCCTTCGCCGGTCGGTGGCCATGAATTCTTTTCAGGTCGGTCCGTCCAGCTCCCTCTGGATTTCTATAATCATCTACAGAGCACAGAAAAGTCTGCACCTCGTCGTTGGACCACAATGTTGATTTGGGTGCAGCCATTTATCTCGTTGGCCTCATTTAGCACTGAAAATGGCCATCACCAAATAACTATCACTGCTTCTACCTGGGAAAGGCAGTGAAATTTTTCAGACTGTGTACATTGCCATATAATGTGAACTAAACACGACAGCATTCTTGGTGTTTTGGGGATTTTCCCAGAAGGTACAAATAAGCAACAGAAGTTATTTCACTTATCGTCGATAGCGATAGGAAATCATCTTTGCTAAGATGTGTGATAATTATGGGGGTGACCCTACCACTTTGCAGGTACAATTTTCACTTGTTCCTCTCAGATCTGGTAGCTAAGTTTGGCTGAATAGAGCAATATAAATTTATGCTTTGTGATGGATCTGAGCACAGCATAATAGTTGTAATATAGCTGAACATCCTCCACCCATGAACTACAGTTCATCTAAGTCTCCATAGGATATAACAGCTGAATGGGCCTACAGTATGTATGTAATACAGTCCCTGTGGAAGTGCGTACGCCACATGAATGCATTAGACCAGTATTTTTCATTCAGCGTTCACTGGGAAGTTCGGGTTTCAGTGAGAAATTGTCTAATTTCACTTCTTAACTGGTCCAAAAATTTCTAAATATTTTGCCATTGATGTGCATGGGTGCATAGGTGCCTATAGAACCCATGCACAACAAAGATGAAAAGCTGTCTTTTTAAGGTCTTTGAAAAGGTGTCTTCACATAGATGTCTCTGTATGGTCTAAATTTAGTTGAAAAAGTATCATATAGCAACCAATATTATTCATCTTCAGATCCTTTTTGGTTTGTGTGAAGGGCACGCCGATAGAAGCATCTATGGGCAAGAGACAGAGTGCATTTTGAACAGATCACCATCACCAGTCCACCACAGTATCTGGTATTCCCAAGCCAGCCCAGTCTCACCAAAAAAACGTGAAATTGTGTGTATTGTTACTCTGAGAAAATGTAAATAGACACGTTAAAAACATTTGTCACATGCAGTGGATATGTGGCATTTACAGCTTCTGTTTACAGTTTCTGTTGGTCTCACTGTCATTGTCTTTCACCATCTAACCCTGTGCAAAACGTTTTCTCCTAACTCTAACCTCACAGGAGGTGGCACCTAAACCTAACCTTTCATTAGTGGAATGAAAACCAAACAAAAAAAGTGAAAAAAAGTCACTCACAGATCATCGTGGGACTCAGACTCGCATGTTGTTGGTGTCATTGCTTGAAACCGCGTAGTAAGTGACCGTCCGGCCATTCCCCACCCACCAACTGAATACAGACGTGGACAGAATTGTTGGTACCCCTCTGTTAATGAAAGAAAAACCCACAATGGTCGCAGAAATAACTTGAATCTGACAATAGTGGTAATAAATAAAAATTCTATGAAAATTAACCAATGAAAATCAGACAATGCTTTTGAATTGTGGTTAAACAGAAGTGTTTTAAAAAGCAAACTCATGAAACAGGCCTGGACAAAAATCTTGGTACCCTTAACTCAATATTTTGTTGCACAACCTTTTGAGGCAATCACTGCAATCAAACGATTTCTGTAACTGTCAATGAGACTTCTGCACCTCTCAGCAGGTATTTTGGCCCACTCCTCATGAGCAAACTGCTCCAGTTGTCCCAGGTTTGAAGGGTGCCTTCTCCACACGGCATGTTTCAGCTCCTTCCACAGATGTTCAATAGGATTTAGATCAGGGCTCATAGAAGGACACTTTAGAATAGTCCAATGTTTCGCTCTTAGCCATTCTTGGGTGTTTTTAGCTGTGTTTTGGATCATTATCCTGTTGCAAGACCCATAACCTGTGACTGAGAGCAAGCTGTCTGACACTGGACAGCACATTTCTCTCTAGAATGCCTTGATAGTCTTGAGATTTCATTGTACCCGGCACAGATTCAAGATACCCTGTGCCAGATGCAACAAAGCAGCCTCAGAACATAACAGAACCTCCTCCATGTTTCACAGTAGGGACAGTGTTCTTTTCTTGGTATGCTTCGTTTTTGTGTCTGTGAACATAGAGCTGATGTGCCTTGCCAAAAAGTTCCAGTTTTGTCTCATAGGACATTCTCCCAGAAGCTTTGCGGCTTGTCAACATGCAGTTTGGCAAATTCCAGTCTGGCTTTTTTATGATTTGTTTTCAACAGTGGTGTCCTCCTTGGTTGTCTCCCATGAAGTCCACTTTGGCTCAAACAACAATGGATGGTGCGATCTGACACTGATGTACCTTGACCTTGGAGTTCACCATGAATGTGTTTAGAGGTTGTTCTGGGCTCTTTTGTTACCATTTGTATTATCCGTCTCCTCCTGCGGCCACGTCCAGGGAGGTTGGCTACTGTCCCGTGGATCTTAAATTTCTGAATAATATGTGCAACTGTAGTCACAGGAACATCAAGCTGCTTGGAGATGGTCTTATAGCCTTTACCTTTAACATGCTTGTCTATAATTTTCTTTCTAATCTCCTGAGACAACTCTCTCCTTTGCTTCCTCTGGTCCATGTTTAGTGTGATACACACCATGTCACCAAACAGCACAGTGACAACTTGTCACCCTTTAAATAGGCCGACTGACTGATTACAAGTTTGTAGACTCCTGTGATGTTAATTAGAGGACACATCTTGGTTAAACATGTCCCTGTGGTCACATTATTTTCAATCTTTTCTAGGGATACCATCATTTTTGTCCAGGCCCGTTTCATGAGTTTGTTTTTTTTAAATAATTCTGTTGAACCACAATTCAAAAGCATTGTCTGATTTTCATTGGTTAATTTTCATAGAATTTTTATTTATTACCACTTCTGTCAGATTCAAGTTATTTCTGTGACCATTGTGAGTTTTTCTTTCATTAACAGAGGGGTACCAACAATTTTGTCCACGTCTGTAAGTGGCCCTGTTTACAAGGTCACGAGTAAACCGGTTACTGGAGTAAACCGATAAAGGTAATAAACAGCTTATGGTGTTTACATGCACCGAGTAAACGGTTTATTAGACAAATAAACTCGGTGTGTTAATCCGTTTTCTCATAAACCGATAATGGCCTTTAACTGATAAAGGTAATCGGATTACTTTGTTTACATGACAGTTTGAATAATCAGGTAACTCCAGAAGCTGATTATAATCGATATACTTGTGACTATGTAAACAGGGTTAGTGTTGGAAGCCTAAAGGTGTGTTCACACCAAATGCGAATGGGCAGCACAAATCCATATAAAGTGAATGAACACGCCAACAGACATGAATAGTGAGATGCAGATAGGCGAAGTTGTCTTTAAAACTTCTGCAGCTGTGTTCAACCTGCTGTGGAAATTCCCAAAATAACATCATGCTTGGGTTTTTATTATCTGACTGGGGGCTCACCTGAAAATGTTGTCTCAAGCCTCCAAAACTTCACAGATGATGGGTGTTTATGTTGCTAGCTTGCTAGGACGTCCGTGGCCAGAAACCGTGGGTACATAACTCCAAAATCCCGATTCAGCTGAAAAGTTCCCAGTCCTCCTGTCTCCTGGTGAGTGAGTTTCATTTTCAAACTAGTTTACTCTGCAATGCTGATACTTTTTTTACTCCCTTGATAGCAGAATCTCAAAGCTAACAGCTAGCTAGTTAGCTGCTAGCTAGCGGATGCGAATGCGCAACCACGCAAATTCACATGTACTCGCGTCTTCCCATTCACTTTGAATGGATTTGTGCGGCCCATTCGTGTTTGGTGTGAACACTCCTTAAGATAAAACAGGTGTTGTTTTGCACATGCGCAGTGAGTGAAGGCATGGAGTTTGCTTGTAAAAACGTCCCAAAACGTCCCTAGGTACATTATTGTTTGGTTTAACGTGAAAATGCATGACTTTAAAGGGGTAGAAAATGTTGGTTAGTAACATTTTTTACAGAGGATTCCTTCCAGCTCCTCGGGCTCTTATTGTGAAGGCGCCCGGGGGAGCTCCCTGCTGTCAAAGTCAGCTGCTGCGCCGCTGTCATTAGGAGCAGCTGCGCCGCATTAGGGTCATTAGCCGCCAGAGATAAAAGCTGGTGCTGAATGTCCTCCAATGCGGCAGTCTCTGTTGTGTTCCTGTTAACGGTCCGGTTTGTAAGGAACGTTCAGTGTAACTAACCTTCATTGTTATTCGTCTGATGCATTGGGCGCTCCCCGGCTCAGACGTGCTCATTCCTTGTGTGTATTCCTATGCCTGCCTAAACCTGCACTGTAAATAAACATCACTGCAAACTCACTGGTGACTGAGGTGTCGTGTGATGGTCCGTGAGGGCCATCATGACAGTAGACTGCCGCCAAACGCCCGGAGAGGAGGCGTTGTATCGAGACTAGGGATGGGCATTCGGTGAAATTTTCTTCGTCGATCGTCCGGAGAATTAATGATTAATAATCGGTTAATCATTAACATTTTTATATTAAAAAACAATCACATTTAGGCCTATGATGCCTATACAGTGATCCCTCGCTACTTCGCGGTTCACCTTTCTCTGTTCGCTGTTCTCGTGTTGGCTCAGCTCGGGAATCTCGCAAGCTGATTGGCCGAGACGTTTCACCCTGCAAGCTGATTGGCCGAGATGTTTTACCCAGATTCTCTCCCTGCCGAGCGCCCACCCAGTGAAGGAAGACCGCATTCATTGCTCTTTATCGCTCGTGTTGCTTAGTCTCGCCGCGTGGAACTTTTTGCTGTTCTCTTGTGCCATTTTGTGCGAAATAGTCTTCCTGTCGAGCCACTACGCCGCCTCCTGCAGCTTCCCTCGACGATCCTGCGCCTCTAGCACCTGAGGAGCAGTAAAGCTGTCTTTAACCTGTGCAGTAAATCATCTTCATCTTGAGTTACGTATCTTGTTATAAGAATAAAAGAGTTCTAAAAACATATTTATGTACACTTTATTTACATCTACGTATGTATGTACACTTACACACACACACACGTATCTTATGAGAGAGAGAGTGAGAGAATGAACGTACGTATTATTTATGGGTGATGCTATAAGTGAGGGATCACTGTACTCTTATGTATTGAGAATAATAATAAAAAAAATACAGAGTGTTTTTCTTCGAGGATGAATTTATTAACAAGACAAGTTTGCAGTAAAACGTGAACACATGCGCATTGCGCAAACGAGGGGGGCTTCAAGTTGCGAGCCAGACAATAACGGGAGACACATACAGGACACATAACGGAACATATATTTCTTTCTTTTACTTTTTTCTTTTCCTTTATTTAAAAACAAGGATATCAAAATAAGAAAGCTAGCTACACAACAATTTGCCTTTACGTAGGCTATCCCATTATATCACGGCGTCAGAATTATAGGCCTGCTTTTTGTTTAAAAAAAAATGCGCTTGTTCAGTGTTTGGCAGTAAAACGTGAACTCATGTCAGTGACACTGACAACATAACGGAACAGCCATTTTTTTTACCCTAAATAAAAATAATAACAATCTCGAAAAGCCTGTAACAAGGCAACAAGGCCTTTGTATATCCAATTATCAGGATAGCATCACGACGCCAGTATTATTACAGAGACGGCTACCCATTTTTGTTTAAAAAGATGAGCATATTCACATGCTCTGGCGTCAGACGTGACCGAATTCTGGTCACCGTTAGTCCTGCCGCTGAAAAAACCCGTTTGGATGGGACAGACGTGGCCGGGATGCACAAGTACCTATTAGCTAATTTGGTGATTGACCTACGGAAGCTCGCATGTATCAACTGAGGCATGCCAGGGTACGGCGATGGTGTAATGTTGCCCCCTGGTGCCCAAATTTTGCCAGTGGCACAGTTAAATGCATTGCATTGTTTGAGGACGGCCGTGCACTAGGCCTAATAACCTACATTCGGATTGTTTAAAAAAAATATTGGTTTGTCGACGAAAATGAACTTCCTCGGTGAAATTCTTAATGATCAATTATCGGTTAATCGGTTAATTATGCCCATCCCTAATCGAGACGCCATTCACCGTGCAGTTTGCAGTAGTGGACTGTTTGTTTCTACCTGGTTGAGTGTCTGCAGCTGGGAGTATGACGTCATCCAGGAGCCGCAGCGGGCGCCTGGGCAGGCAGCTAGCGGAAGCTCTGGAAGATATTGACAACACCATCTTCTCCGCTACGCTGTGGGACGCTCCCAGCGACATTTTAAGACATTTGGACTATGCTGAGGAATTTCTGCTCAATCTCCCCCTCGAGTTTGACAATCACCCGGGGGTGATGGCGAGGTGGGAGGAACTCGCCGCCCAACGCGAGTCGCCTCGTGGGCTGGAGGAGAGGAGCAGGAAGCAAGGGAGAAAGCATCCACGCTCCCTGCGTCGTTGTTCCGTCCCCGTCCCGGAGACGAACCAGGAGTACACACTGTCTCGGGCCCGACGACGACGTCAGTGTAACGACGCGGGCTCTCCTCAGCAGAATCCTCAGCTGAAACCCCATCTGGATCCAGTTCTGGGTCGCCGCAAGGGCTCAACTCGCCTCACAGCTGTCACTCCTGTGCCTCGTCAGAGGGGAATCCCCGCAGCCTCGTCTTTTTCCGGGCCTTCGCCTGCTGTCCCGTCAGCGCTCCATGCCCGACTGACCCCGGCTGTCGCCCCCTCCTCCTCGTCGCCTATCCTGGCTGCTGTGTGTCTCGGGAGCTCCGTTTCGGCGAATCCCATCCCGGAACCATCTCGAGTGGCCTCACCTCGTCTTCCCAGAGGGCCCTCTGTCGCCATCCAGCGGGGAAAGGCAGGAACGACGTCCCCCACAGCGGGAACCATCTTACCCTCAGGAGAAAGGCAAGTGCATGATAATTTCTCTCATTTCGATATTGTTTTGCCTTGTCTGACTCCTGGGGGTGGAGTTCGGGGTATGCAGCCCCCCGAGCTCCCTCCACCTGCTGTGGATGAAAGAATTAACCCTGCTTCCTCTGTGTCTCCCTCCGCTGAGCGGTCCTCGACGCCAGGCCAACGTCGCTGGATGAGGAGGGGGCCTGCGGTTCTGGAGAGCCTGATTCCGGTTCCGCAGCCACGCCGTGGGCGGAGGAGGAGAGCAGACTGCAGCATGGAGCCTTCGCCGATGAGAAAGCGTCCCCGGGGTTCCATGGAGGAGCGGTCCGGTCCAGCGGGTCGAGGTTCTCCTGCCACCACGCCGTGCGGGCCATCGGCGTGGACATCGGTGCCGGAGGACTCTCTAGCTGCGCACACCATCACGCCAGCTGCGGAGCCCGACACGGCTGAGTGGGAGCCTGAGGACGACCTCCTGACATCTGAGCCCGGATCTTCACAGTCCTGGACAGCGTCAGAACCCGAGCTCAGGCAAGGGCTCTGTTTTGTCTTTCTTCTTCACCTCTTAGAGCATTTTTGCCTGTCTCAAGGGGAGATGAGCCGGGTGCAGCCGCCCGCTGCGTCCGAGCTTATCTCGCCGGGTTCTGGCGCTGCCGGTGATCCTGATCCCGGGTTTTCCCTCTCTTTTGAGCCTTCTCCCAGGGTCGCCGGCGAGGGGCTGCTCTCGCCTGCTGCTCCAGAGGTTTCGGGGCGTGTGGCGACCTGCTCCGGCCACCTGAAACTCTCTGCTTTCGAGCATGGGACTGGGATAGGCCACCCGAACTGTCCTCTTTTCCCCTCCCTGTTCTGTGGCCTCTTGATGCCGGACGACCCCCCGAACTTTTTGCCCCCATCCCTCCGGGTCAGGACTACACCCTCCCCGGGTTTCTGATTTCGTCTGTGGGACTGTTGGGGTGTGCGGGGGGGGGGGGGGGGGGGGGAATTGATTTGTGTTTTTGTGGCTCACTACTTTGTTTCTGGGTTTGGTGGTTCTTTTCCCTCCACCTTATGTCAATTTGTTTTTGCCAATAGGTGTACTGCCTATTTTGACTCTGTTCTTGTCACCCACATTCAAGGGAGTATGGTTTTTTTTTTTTTTTTTCCCTGTCTCTACTGCCTTGTTGGTCTTGTTTTTTGCCTCTCTCCCTCCTGCCAGCGCCCCATCCACCCACCCTAGGGGTGGGGGTGGGGGGGGCTTGGGTGTTACTTGGGCCGCTCAGAGCTCTGCCTCGAGGGGGAGGTACTCTCATAACCCGAGTGTCGGTTCTGTCCACACTCGGGTCTCATATCATATTTCCCTGGCTTTGGCAGCAGAGGATTCCTTCCAGCTCCTCGGGCTCTTATTGTGAAGGCGCCCAGGGGAGCTCCCTGCTGTCAAAGTCAGCTGCTGCGCCGCTGTCATTAGGAGCAGCTGCGCCGCATTGGGGTCATTAGCCGCCAGAGATAAAAGCTGGAGCTGAATGTCCTCCAATGCGGCAGTCTCTGTTGTGTTCCTGTTATGCTCTGTTATGTTCCTGTTAATTCCTGTTAACGGTCCGGTTTGTAAGGTACGTTCAGTGTAACTAACCTTCATTGTTATTCGTCTGACGCATCGGGCGCTCCCCGGCTCAGACGTGCTCATTCCTTGTGTGTATTCCTATGCCTGCCTAAACCTGCACTGTAAATAAACATCACTGCAAACTCACTGGTGACTGAGGCGTCTTGTGATGGTCCGTGAGGGCCATCGTGACAAGATCAGGTTGTCCCAAGCAGTCTCCAATCCAAATATTAACCAAGGTAAACCCTGCTTAATTTTCAAGATCCAATGAAGCCAGAATTGTCTGGGGACATTGAGAGCCTGAGGTACAAACATCAATAAAGAGACAACACAGAGAAATTTGTAAAAGTACTTGTATTCAAATATTGCTTTCTAAGTGTATAGCACAGTAGCACTAGTGCTGGTTTCATATTGTTCTAGATATTATATAACAAGCATTATGCCCAGTGTTGAGTTACTAAGTTACTAAAAAATAGTAACTAGTTACAGTTACTAGTTACTTCTTTTCAAAAGTAACTGAGTTACTTACCAGTTACTCCATGATTAAAGTAACTAGTTACTTAGAAAAGGAACTTTCACGTTACTTTTAAATGCATACTTAAATCATCTTGCACACATAGCAAGATCAAGGGCCACTGATGAGAAAAAAGTCTCATCTTTCAGAGAAAAATGTCTCAGATTTACACAAACTATTGTAATCTGTAGAAAGTCAGAAATTTACTAGAAATAAAGCTGTAAATTCACAGAGAAAATTTTGGACCCCATGGTGGGCTTTTTTTGGCCCACGGGCCATATGTTTGACACCCCTGGACCAGCCCATTAAAAATGCATATTTAGAGGATTTACTTCCATAAAATAGTTGCATATCACAACAGCATGTAACTGAATGAGATAAAATAAAACCGAAAGCACAGATAAATGAATGTTCACCTCAGAAGAAGCTGTTCTTTACTGCAACCAATCACAGTCACTTTTTCTCTGTGCGGTAAGAAAACTTACACAATTACTTACACAACTTATACATTTACACAACTGCAGACATTAAATGCGAGCTTCTTGCTCTAAAAATACTAATTTAACCACAGAGGTAGGAGCTGTTGGGGGCTACTCACCACTCAGACAACAGGTGATCAAATATGAGAAGTTGCCACCACCATGGCATTTCTTCCAACCGGGTTGCGGTGTGAGCAGGACAGGAAACCGACCCACAGAGGAGACTGACGGCTGCGTAGGATCAGTTTATATTTATTTGAGTAAAAAATATCGATCCATATTAATGAAATGAGTAACGCGAGTAGCGCATCTGATCAAATTTCAGTAACTAAAGCATTACTGAATTTTTAAACAGTAATTTTGTTACACAGCATGTTACTGCAAAAGTAGTGGCGTTACAGTAACGCCCTACTTTGTAACAGGTTACTCCCAACACTGATTATGCCAAATACTGAACTTCAAAAAATGCTGTTAAAAATCTGCAAATGAAGCACTTAACAAAGTGTCTCATTGGTTGTAAAAGTGTTTGACTTTTGAGAGACAGACCTCTCATCACCATCACCAAATGCCAAAAACTATTTTGATAAATTTGGCCCAATGCTGTGGACTAAACAGCCAAATTATTGGACTATTTTTTGGTTAATATGGTCAGGCACAGCCCAATTTTCAACAACTGTTTTCTGGTTAAATATGATCTGGACTAAATGGACTAACACAATCCAATTTTCAAAGTCTATTTGTGGGCTAAATTAAGGCTTAGTCTGACGGACCTGATTTAACCCAAAATACAACGTCTAAATTATGGCTTGTGCTGGATTGGTAACTTCTCTTGTGCACGACCCATTGCTTTGGGTAGCTGACTCATGTATTTAAACTCTCCTACCTTTTCTATCTCTACTCCTCGCATCTTCATCATTAGACCTGCCTTCCTCTCATTTACACACATGTATTCTGTATTGCTTCTACTGGATTTCATTCCTCTTCTCTCCAGCGGATACCTCCACCTCTCCAGGTTCTCTTCCACCTGCTCCCTACTCTCACTATCTATAGTGAGAGTAGGGAGCAGGTGTAGCAGAGTAGGGAGTAGGGAGCAGAGATCACATTGTTGTCTGTGAATATCATGGTCCACAGAGACTCCTGCCTGCTGTCATCTGTCAGCCTACCCATCACCATGACAAAGAAGAAGGAGCTAAGAACCGATCCCTGATGTAATCCCACCTGCAGCACCCTCACATACTTCTCTGCCACTCCTGACTTCCTCATACAGTACCACATGTCCTTTCTTTGCATCCTATCATATGCTTTCTCTAGATCTACAAAGACAGTGCAACTCCTTCTGACATTCTCTACTTCTCCATCAATATTTTAAAAGTAAACACTGCATCTGTGGTACTCTTTCTTGGCATGAAACCATGCTGCTGCTCATTGATTGCGACCTCTTTTCTTAACCTGACTTCAACTACTACCCAACAAATCAGCTGTTTATTATTCATTTAAATGCATTGAAATTCAGAGAATGAACAGACTTTTGGTTAACTAATGCATACCCGTGCATACCCGTCCATGCCTGTAGAAACCAAGTCTACGCAAGTATTTCTGCATGCCCATTGCTGAAGGGTCTACTCCTGTCTCAGACAGCTGTGTTGTTCACAGTCATGCCTGCAGCGTACTGCTGGAACCTGAGGTGTTTCATCTTCACGGCATCTTTTCTGATGTGCAGCAGTTCTCCTCACTCTATTGCTCTCCATCTGGTGGGTCTTCTTCTTCTTCTTCTTCTTCTTCGTTCAGACCACTGGTTGAGGGATAGGTGCGTTGTAATTCTAGTTCATGGACAGGATCACGAAAATCGATCTGAGCAAAAACTGGCTTTCGAACCTGTTCAGGAAGACCCGTGCATGCCCGTAGAAACCAAGAAACCGGAGCACCCGGAGAAAATCAGCGCTTTGCTTGGCATTTTACACATTTGTAGTGTAGACTGGCATTCTTCAAGGTTACCCATTTTTACTGTGTCAGCACCTCTTTAAAAACAGCATTGCTCAGAAAGCGGCGCTTTTGCTTAGTTTCTTCATCTTGAGCAAGAATATGAAGACTGCTTGATCTGCCAACCCTGCTCACGGCAACGTAGAATTGGCAATGGCTGAAGAAATCTCTTGTGCAGAAAACCCCAACGCGCTGTAAAGACTGGCCCTGTGACTTATTCACAGTGATGGCAAAGCAGGATATTACTGGAAACTGTTTACATCGCAAGGTGAATGGAAACATGTTGTGAGATGGTGTGAGTGTGATTCGTGGAATCAGGAGAGTGCATCCAGCATTGACACCAATCACAGATGTTGCAACCAACAGGTGAGGCTGTATTTGTTCAGTGATGTATCTTGAGCCATTGCAATGTCCGTTTTGTTGGTCAAATGTACTGCATCGAATGGATGTGGTTTAACATAGTGTGTCCTCTTGTTAATCGGGTGATGAGTTAAATTTCCAGATTTACTGCTTTGAATGGGTGTGGTTTAAAGTGCTGTGTCCTATTCGTAATCGGGTGATGAGTATCTCTTCTTTGGTGAGTGATGGTCTATACGACACCATAAAGACATCAAGACAGGCATCATGCGTGATGGTCTATATGACATCATAAAGACGTCAAGGCAGGCATCACAGGACATCATACCTACATCATAGGTAGCTAGTCCTATTGTCTGTATGACGGCATGGCGAGTCCCATGTTGCCTGATATCATAGGATCATCATAGGACCTCATGCAGACACCATGGGCCATCCTCTGATGTCCTATGATCGTGAGTGGCCATCCTCTGATGTCCTATGATCGTGACACACAGACAGACACACACACAAACTGACAGATTTCTTAAATTTATCGAGTGATGATTCTGTCTTGCATATTTATTTCTTCATTGGTCTTCCTCTTCGTTTAAGTTTATCAGCATTATTATTATTCTTATTGTCATTATCATTGTCATTATTGCCTTGGTTTTGTCTCCCCATGACATCATGACAGAGATTTCTTCAATTATATCTGTGTGTCTGTCACGTTTATAGGACATCCTATAAACGATGGCCTATGATGTCTGCCTGATGTTCTATGATGGTCCTATGATCTCAGGCGTCATAGGACTCGCAATGCCATCATAAAGATATGATGTCTATATGATGACACATAGACAGAGGACATGATATAGACATAGTACATCAAGATATGATGTCTACAGTTAGGCCCAGAAATATTTGGACAGTGACACAAGTTTTGTTATTTTAGCTGTTTACAAAAACATTTTCAGGATACAATTATATAATCAATATGGGCTTAAAGTGCAGACTCTCAGCTGTAATTTGAGAGTATTCACATCCAAATTGGAGCAAGGATTTAGGAATTACAGCTCTTTAATATGTAGCCGCCTCTTTTTCAAGGGACCAAAAGTAATTGGACAATTGACTCAGAAGGCTGCAAAAAAAAAAAAATAAGGCTGCATGGGCTCTTCCCTCATTAACCTGTCATCAGTTAAGCAGTTAAAAGGTCTGGAGTTGATTCCAGGTGTGTCGTTTGCATTTGGAAGCTGTTGCTGTGAACACACAACATGCGGTCAAAGGAGCTCTCAATGGAGGTGAAACAGACCATCCTGAGGCTGAAAAAAAAGAAGAAATCCATCAGAGAGAGAGCAGAAATGTTAGGAGTAGCCAAATCAACAGTTTGGTACATTCTGAGAAAAAAAGAGTGCACTGGTGAGCTTGGGAACTCAAAAACGCCTGGACTTTCCGGTTATGGCTGCCACGTAGGACGGACGTGTCTCGCTCTGCTCTGCTCCTGGAGAAAAAAAATCGGCAAATAACTCTCTCATTTGGGACAGAACGTATCCCAGCATTTGGGCGAGGATATGTCGGCGAAGCCTAAGGCTGGAAAACCAGGAAAAGGAAAAAGCGAGCCGCCGAAACAGTCCAAATTAACGGACTTTCAGGTCTGTGACGCAGCAAACAAAACTCCATATATGGCGGAGGAGGCTGGCAACGGTGCGATATCTGCGGGGAATGGCGCAGATGCGCTGATGGCTGCCATGAGTTCAATGAGAGCGGACTTTTCCTCTAGATTTGATGGGATTATGACAGCGTTGGAAGGAATAAGAAAGGAATTGGGTGACTGTGTAGAACGAACGGCGCAGATGGAGCTCCGTCTCGCTAGTGCTGAAGATGACGTCACCCGTCTTCAATTAAAGGTGCGCACTTTGGAAAAAAAAAATAAATCTCTGGAAGATAATATTTTGGATTTGGAATCTCGGTCGAGACAGAATAATTTGAGGCTGGTGGGTCTTCCAGAGGAATCAGAAGGTCGGGACGTATGTTCTTTTCTGGAAAAGTGGATTCCGGAGGTGCTGGGCAGCGAGAAGTTGCAATCAGCAGTGGTTCTGGAAAAAGCACATCGTATTGGCCCACGGAGAGATAAGGGACCGCCGAGGACCTTAATTATGAAGTTTCTTAGCAACAGAGACAGGATGAAGATCTACAACGCTGTACGTGCTAAAGGAGAGATTAAACACCAGGACCAGCAGGTGCGGTTCTACCCAGATTTGGCCACAGGAATCCAGCAATTGAGGAAGCAGTTTGATCCCGTACGTAAGGAGCTGCGCAACCTTGGGATTCGTCATGGTGTAATCTATCCTGCGAGACTGCTGACCACGTATGAGGGCAGAACCCACATCTTCAAGACCCCAGAGGAGGCGCAGGAGTTCATCAAGAAGATCAAAGAAGAAGAAGAGACTGGTGGGAGCTAAGCATGAACAAAATATAAGGTAGAATAATTAAGCATTTGCACAGGCATCTGACTGACTTGAAGTAAATAGTAAGTTTACAAAATATAGATTGTATTATATATTAAAAAAACAAAACAAAAACAAAACAAACAAAAAAAAAACTATGATATACAAAGTTGTTAAAAATTTTAGAGTTAAGTTGGAAAACTACAGAGGAGAGTTAATGTTACGTCATTAAAAGCAGTAGAGTTAGGGTGATTGGGAGGATGAAGAAGGAGTGGCTTAGGCTGTTCCCCGTGGGTGTGGAACGGTCGATGGCTATATCGGGAGACAGAATTTTTCTTTTGATTTTGGGGGGTTTGCCACAAGTGTGGGAAGGGGAAATCTGTTTGTGTGTAGTTTGTAGGATGAATGTTCAACCACTCATGTTTTTGCTTCTCTGTATGAGCATGTTTACACTGCAAGGTAATCCCAAACTCTCTATTGATCATGGACCAAAGTGTTAATCTTAATTTAACTTCATGGAATTGCAGAGGTCTACAAAATTTAAAAAAACTTAAACAAGTTATGAATAAAATAAAGGACATGGGTTCAAGAATTGTGTTTTTACAAGAAACTCATCTGATAGAGGAGGATGTTAAAAGAATTAGGAGTAGATGGCAGGGAAGTGTATTCACCTCTTCATTTTCATCCCGAGCCAGGGGAGTTATGACTCTCATACATAAATCAGTTCCTTTTCAAGTGAAAAATGTAATTGGAGACAAATTTGGAAGATATGTAATCATTCAAGGTTCTTTGCTATTAGAAAATATAAATCTTGTGAACTTATATGGTCCCAATATTGATGATCAGAAGTTCTTTGCTAATTTATTTCTCATCTTATCATCACTTACAGGGCAACATATAATAGCAGGGGATTTTAATTGTACATTGAATCCCGGTATAGATAGATCAACAGGACTGGATTGTACGCACATTGGATGTAGGATGACTATTAATCATTTTATGAAAGAATTGAGATTGTTAGATATATGGAGAGAAATGAAACCACAAGTTAAAGCCTATTCTTGTTATTCCAGTACCTACAAGACATTCTCACGTATTGATTATTTTTTGATTTCCACAGAATTAAGGTCCAAGATTCAAAACTGCTTTTATGATAACATCGTGATCTCTGATCATGCACCCTGTTGTCTAATATATGTAGATAAAAAATTGACAAAGGAATCAGGTAGATGGCAATTTCAGCATAAATGGCTTCAGGATGAGGAATTTGTCAAGTATATAGAAAAACAGATAGATGAGTTCTTTGACATTAATACTACACAAACATCAGCATGTGTAAAGTGGGAGGCTTTCAAAGCTTTTATTAGGGGACATATTATTAGTTATACAGGATCAAAATCTAAGAAGACTCGAGAGGAGAGAGCTAAATTGGAACATAAAATAAAAAGTCTTCAGGAAAAAGTGTATGCAGGAAGTGACCCAAGGTTGGAGAATGAATTACTGATTTTGAGAGCTGAATACGACAAAAAATCAGCGAATAGAGCTGCCTCGAGTCTTCTAAGATTGAAACAATCTTTTTATGAACAAGGTGAAAAATCAGGAAAATTATTAGCATGGCAGATTAAACAATTGGAAATTAAAACACCAATTACCAGTATTATAAGTAACGGACAGGTAGTTATAGATCCTTTAGAAATTAATAGAGCCTTTAGAGATTACTATGAAAAATTATATGATACCAAAAATGAACCTGATTTAACAAAACTAAATGGGTTTTTGAACGAACTATCTATACCGTGTATTCCAAATGAAAACAGGGAGATATTGGAGTCTAAAATTAGTCAAGAAGAAGTTGGGCTAGCCATTGATAATATGAAATCAGGAAAAAGTGCAGGACCAGATGGTCTTCCAGTTGACCTTTATAAAAAATTTAAGAATAAATTAATAAAACCTTTTTTGGAAATGGTTTTAGAAGCATTTCAAAATAATAATTTACCATCATACATAAATAATGCCTTAATTATACTGCTGCCAAAACCAGGTAAGCCCTCTAATAAATGTGAAAATATGAGACCAATAAGCCTATTAAACGCCGACCTTAAGATAATCTGTAAAATTTTAGCAAGACGAATACAAGAAATTTTACCAAATATTATTAATCGAGATCAGAATGGCTTTATAAAGGGTAGACAAGGCTTCCATAATGTAAGAAGACTATTTAATATTATTTATTTTAATAAAGAAGCACCGGATACAGCTCTCCTATCATTGGACGCCGAAAAGGCCTTTGATAGAGTTGAATGGCCCTTTCTTTTTGAAGTCCTACAAAGGTTTGGACTTGGAAATAATTTCATAAAATGGGTTCAAATAATATACAATAATGCTACAGCAGAAATCCTAACAAATAACAATATTTCAAAACCAATAAAAATCAATAGAGGATGTCGACAAGGCTGTCCACTTTCACCTTTACTGTTTACTATGGCAATTGAACCTTTAGCGATAGCGATACGTTTACATTCACAAATATATGGAATTAAAGTTGGACCAACAGAATATAAAATCTCCCTGTACGCCGATGATATAATTTTGTTTATGTCGAATCTAAAAAAATCAATTCCAACCTTGTTGAATTTAATAAAGAATTTTGGGGAAATATCAGGATATAAAATAAATAAAACTAAATCTTCAATATTAATGCTAAATGAGACCCAGAGAAATTACCCAGCCCCTGAGGTAAATCAATTCAATGTTGTAAATCAGTTTAAATATTTAGGAATCCAAATTATGCCTAAGCTAGAATCAGTCGCCAGTGTCAACTATGAAGCCTTAATGTCAGATATCAATGAGTTAACTCAGAGATGGATGTCACTACCAATGTCGATGATCGGGAGAATCAATATACTTAAAAGTAATATTTTACCTAAAATACTTTATTTATTTCAATACATTCCCTTATCACCACCTTTAGATCTATTCTCAAGAATAAAAAAAAAGTTAGTGGAATTTATATGGAACAACAGGAGGGCTAGATTACGTTTGTCTTTATTATATTTACCATTTGATCGTGGAGGTCTGAAATGTCCAAATTTTATGTTGTATTATTGGTCGGCACAACTGAGGTCTATGACATATTATTTTTCATCAAATGATCTCCCTCACTGGACTGAAATGGAATCATACAATTTACCTTTACCTCTTCCCATATTCATATACTCAGATTCGGCAAAAAAATTACAAAAACAAGTTAAAAATCCATTTGTAAAGCATATGATCAAAATATGGTGTGAAGCTAAAAACTATTTAAAAGAACCACAGTTATTGTCACAATTTAGTCCAATATGGGGTAATCAATATTTTAAACCAGGGAGAGCGGACGCTGTATTTAAAGTATGGAATTTAAAAGGGATACAAAAGATTCAGGATTTATATTTGCCATGTGCAGACAACATAATGTCTTTTGAAGAGCTGAGGATCAAATTTAATCTCAATAGAACACATTTTTTTAAATATCTTCAACTTAGAAACTTTATTCAATCAAATCAAAATAAAGCTCTCACTCGACCTATTTATTCATCCTTGGAAAAAATGATGATGAAAGATAGTAAAAGAAAGGGTATTATTTCAGAGTTTTATAACTCATTGACACTATCTTCAAGTGAAAATTCACTGAAAAGATTAAACTACTGGAAAGAAGATCTGCAAATTGAAATTTCAGAGGAACAATGGGAATTGGCTTGTACAGAAGCTCAAACCAAATCAATAAATGCACGCCTTAAATTGATACATTTCAAATGGTTAATGCGGATGTATGTTACACCGGAGGAGTTAAATAGATATAACAAAAATATACCAGATACATGCACAAAATGCATGGAAAGTAAAGGAACCCTATTTCATTGTTTATGGGAATGTAGATTAATAAGAATGTTTTGGGAAGAGGTGAGGGTAACAATTGAAAAAATAATCTCAAAACAAATCATATTGAATCCTAAACTGTTTTTGTTGGGTCTGTACCCAGAAAAGCATAATTTTAATAAAAGTGAAAGAACATTCATAGACCTCAGTTTGCTTAATGCCAAAAAATGTATTGCACTATTATGGAAAAAGACTCATAGACCAGATGTGACTCAGTGGTTAAGACAGATGTTAACAAACCTTCCATTAGAAAGAATAACATATATACTGAAATCAAAGGAAATTGTGTTTGAGAATATATGGAGACCTTTTATTGATTATGTAAAAAATTTAAACATAACTCTTGAAGAAGAAGGTGAATGATGTGTGTGGACCTTGTAAATTCCAAACTGGTGAACATAATATGTATACTTATGTATTGGATTGTCTAGACTAAACAGAGGAGCATTGTTGAAGACTTGATTTTGTTGGTGGTTGTTGGTGTTTTTAGTGCATTTTTTTTTTGTAGTACTTTAGTGTTTGTGTTTGATTGTTTGTATCATGTTTGTTAAAAAAAAAAAAAAAGGTTCAATAAAGATATTGTGGAAAAAAAAAACGCCTGGACGTCCACGGAAGACAACAGTGGTGGATGATCGCAGAATCCCTTCACAATATCCACTCAAGTGAAGAACACTCTCCAGGAAGTAGGTGTATCAGTATCTAAGTCTACCATAAAGAGAAGACTTCATGAGAGTAAATACAAAGGATTCACCACAAGGTGCAAACCATTAATCAGCCTCAAAAATAGAAAGGCCAGAATTGAAAAACACCTGAAGAAGCCAGCCCAGTTCTGGAACAGCATTCTTTGGACAGATGAGACTAAGATCAACCTGTACCAGAATGATGGGAAGAAGAAAGTTTGGAGAAGAATTGGAACAGCTCATGATCCAAAGCACACCACATCTTCTGTAAAACATGGTGGAGGCAGTGTGATGGCATGGGCATGCATGGCTTCCAATGGCACTGGGTCACTTGTGTTTATTGATGAGAAGCAGCCGGATGAATTGTGAAGTGTATAGGGATGTACTTTCTGCTCAGATTCAGCCAAATGCAGCAAAGTTGATTGGACGGCGCTTCACAGTACAGATGGACAATGATCCAAAACATACTGCAAAAGCAACCCAGGAGTTTTTTAAAGCAAAGTGGAATATTCTACAATGGCAGAGTCAATCACCAGATGTCAACCCAATCGAGCATGCATTTCACTTGCTCAAGACAAAACTTAAGGCAGAAAGACCCACAAACAAGCAACAACTGAAGACAGTTGCAGTAAAGGCCTGGAAAAGCATCACAAAGGAAGAGACCCAACGTTTGGTGATGTCCATGGGTTCCAGACTTCAGGCAGTCATTGCCTGCAAAGGATTCTTAACAAAATATTGAAAAGTAACATTTTACTTAGGGTTATGTTTATTTGTCCAATTACTTTTGAGCCCCTGAAATGAGGAGCGTTTGTATAAAAATAGCTACAATTCCTACATGTTTAATCATATATTTTTGTTCAACCCCTTGAATTAAACCTTAAAGTCTGCACTTCAATTCCGTTGTAGTTGTTTCATTTCAAATCCAATGTGGTGGCATGCAGAGCCCAAATCATGAAGATTGTGTCACTGTCCAAATATTTCTGGGCCTAACTGTATATGATGACACATAAACAGAGCACATGATATAGACATAGAACATCATACAACACCCTATGAGGACTCACGATGCCATCATAAAGATATGATGTCTATATGATGGCACATAGGGTGTGTGTGTGTCTGTCACGTTTATAGGACATCATAGCCCTATGATGTCTACATCATACAACGCCCTATGGGGATTCGCAATGCCGTCATAAAGATATGATGTCTATATGACGGCACATAGGATGTGTGTGTCCTATGATGGTCCGATGACCTCAGGCATCATAGAACTCACGATGCCGTCATAAAGATATGATGTCTATATAACGGCACATAGACAGAGCACATGATATAGACATAGAACATCAAGATATGATGTCTATATGATGGCACATAGACAGACATAGCACATCATACAACGCCCAATGAAGACTCGCGATACCGTCATAAAGATATGATGTCTATATGACGGCACATAGGGTGTGTGTGTCTGTCACGTTTATAGGACATCATAGGTCTGCCTGATGTCACACAGACATCAGACACACAGAGTCCTATGATCTCAGGCATCATAGGACTCGCGATGCTGTCATAAAAATATGATGTCTATATGACGGCACATAGACAGAGCACATGATATAGACATAGCACATCATACAACGCCCTATGACGTCTGCATGTTATCCTGCATGATGTCCTATGATGATCCGACGACATCAGGCAACATAGGACTCGCAATGCCGTCATATAGACAAATGTGTCTTTATGATGTCATGTAACATAGCACATCGTACAACGCCCTATGACGTCTGCATGATGTCCTGCATGTTGTCCTATGATGATCCGATGATATCAGGCAAAACAGGACTCGCAATGCCGTCATATAGACAAATGTGTCTTTATGATGTCATATAGACCATCACTCACGATGCCTAGACTAATGTGTCTTTATGATGTCATATGGCTCAAAATTGGCAAGGTGAATAAGTCACAGGGCCAGTCTTTACAGCGCGTTTGTGTTAGCTAAGCAGAAGTGTTGCTTTCTCAGCAATGTCGTTTTTAAAGAGGTGCTGACACAGTAAAAATGTGTAACCTTGTGTAAAATGTGTAAAATGTGTAACCTACTCAGGTAGTTAGATGGTCCAGTCGTTTGCTTGGTGAGTCACAGCTGAGCCTGACATCCTTGTACGCCAGACAGGTACAGAGGATGGCTACCTCCATTTTAAATGATGACTCCCACCCTTTGCACTGCCACTTTCAGCTTCTTCCCTCAAGACAGAGGTTTGCTGTCCCAAAAAGTAAAACCCAGTGCTACAAAAACAGCTTTGTTCCTGCTGCTGTCAAAGAGTTGAACAAGTTGTAACAATATATTGCACATAATTTAGTTACCTATTTATTAACTCCATTTTATATTTACTTATTTTTGTAGGATTTTTATTTGGGTTCTAAATCTTTTATTGGGTTTTAGACGTTTGAGTTTTTAACCTCTTTGACTAGTCTTTAACTTTTTAATATGACCCTTCTCTCTTATCTCTGGTTTTTCTCTCATCTCTTTGTCTTTATATCATGATTGATGGAGCCTTGAGTATTTCTATCATGTCTATAGTCAGCTTCATGTGTGCCTGTGTTTGTGGGACACACATATGTGACCTGTTTTGTGACTCACATTTTAGATCAGAACAAAGGCAGAGCTTCCTTGGAAATTACAGGAAGCTGCAAGGATGTTAGCTTTGGTATGCAAGGCTTGAGACTGTGGGGGAGTAATTAAAGGATTAAAGAGGAGATGCATTGTTACTGTGAATTTTAATGCAACGTGGTCTGTGAGACATGTGACTTGTGAACTGTAAGAGTCCTAGTATAAGGACGAGAGTTTCCTGTGTTGGCCTCTTTCTTCTTTGAGATGTTGGTGATGTGAATAAAGCTGACTTGAGAGAGAACTCTGTCTCGTCATTCCCACATTCCCACAATTTACTTATTTTTGTAGGATTTTTATTTGGGTTCTAAATCTTTTATTGGGTTTTAGACGTTTGAGTTTTTAACCTCTTTGACTAGTCTTTAACTTTTTAATATGACCCTTCTCTCTTATCTATGGTTTTTCTCTCATCTCTTTGTCTTTATATCATGATTGATGGAGCCTTGAGTGTTTTTATCATGTCTATAGTCAGCTTCATGTGTGCCTGTGTTTGTGTTTATGTTGAATGTAATTGTGGTTTGTAAATATGGATGTCACCAGACTGCAAAACAAATCTACCTACGGGTACAAATGAAGTAACCTGAACCTGAACCTGAACCTAACCTTGAAGAATGCCAGTCTACACTACAAATGTGTAAAATGCCAAGCAAAGCGCTGCTTTTCTCTGGGTGCTCCGGTTTCTTGGTTTCTACGGGCCTTCCTGAACAGGGTCAAAAGCCACTTTTTGCTCAGATCGATTTTCATGATCCTGCCCATGAACTGAAATTACGACGCACCTATCCCTCAACCAGTGGCCTGAATGAAGAAGAAGAAGACCCACCAGATGGACAGCAATAGAGTGAGGAGAACTGCTGTACGTCAGAAAAGATGCCGTGAAGATGAAACACCTCAGGTTCCAGCAGTACGCTGCAGGCATGACTGTGAACAACACAGCCATCTGAGACAGCAGGAGACCCTTCAGCAAAGGAAGGGCATGCAGAAATACTGGCTTTTACTTGGTTTCTATGGGCATGGACAGGTATGCACGGGTATGTACTAGTATAGAGTGATATTCCTTGTCTCCAGCACATGGGTCCCAGCCCATATTATTATCGTCATCATTATTATCATTATTGCCTTGGTCTTGTCTGCTCTCTGGTCCCCTGTGTGTGATTATCTGTGCAGCCGTGGCCATGCCGTTTTCTGTAACCATGCCCTGCCGTCTCTGTTTGCCCCTGCTTGTTACTTCTTCTCCTGCTTGTTACTGTTCTGTGTTATGTTGCTTACCTGTGTCTATGTGTATGTCTTTTAGCAAGTCCTGCAGTCTGTATGACGTCATATAAACATCCTTCTGAGATCATAGGAACAGCAGCCTTACGGTTTATCTGATGTCATATAGACTACGGTTTATGTGATGTCATATAGACGTCATGTAGACGGTCCTATGATCGCCGATACCATAGGAATATCATTGGACATCAGGCAGACCTCATAGGCCTCCCTGTGATGTCCTATGATCGTGACAGACATACACACAAAGATCACTATAAATTCAAGAAATGTCTTGTGTGTCTGTGTGTGTGTGTCACATTTATAGGACATCATAGGATGGCCTATGATGTCTGCCTGATGTCCTATGATGATCCTATGATCTCAGGCATCATAGAACTTGCGATGCCATCATAAAGATATGATGTCTATATGACAGCACATAGACAGAGCACATGATATAGCACATCATACAACACCCTATGAGGACTCGCAATGCCATCATAAAGATATATGGCTCAAAATTGGCAAGGTGAATAAGTCACAGGGCCAGTCTTTACAGCGCGTTCGTGTTTTCTGCACAACAGATTTCTGCGGCCATGGCCAATTCTATGTTGCCGCGAGCAGTTGCCAGATCAAGCAGTCTTCGTATTGTTGGTCAAGATGAAGAAACTAAGCAAACGGGCTGCACGGTGGCGCAGTGGTTAGCACTGTAGCAGCACAGTTTTACCCTCGGCCGGGGGAGCGCAGGGATCGTGGGTTCGATCCCAGCCCCCGACCAACAGTGATCTGTGTGGAGTTTGCATGTTCTCCCCGTGTTGCGTGGGTTTACTCCGGGATTTCTCCGGTTTCCTCCCACACGCCAAAAACATGCAGGTTAGGGAGTTAAGGGGCGCTTGCGCACGCAGCAACCGGCAGCTGGTGGCTTGTCACCAGACTGCAAAACAAATCTACCTACGGGTACAAAGAAGTAACAAAAAAAAAAAAACAAAAACGCGTCGCTTTCTCAGCAATGTCGTTTTTAAAGAGGTGCTGACACAGTAATAATGTGTAACCTTGAAGAATGACAGTCTACACTACAAATGTATAAAATGCCAAGCAAAGCGCTGATTTTCTCCAGGTGCTCCAGTTTCTTGGTTTCTACGGGCATACACGGGCCTTCCTGAACAGGGTCGAAAGCCACTTTTTGCTCAGATCGATTTTCATGATCCTGCTCATGAACTGGAATTACGACGCACCTATCCCTCACCTCAACCAGTGGTCTTAACGAAGAAGAAGAAGACCCACCAGATGGAGAGCAATGGAATGAGGAGAACTGCTGCACGTCAGAAAAGATGCCATGAAGATGAAACACCTCAGGTTCTAGCAGAATGCTGCAGGCATGACTGTAAACAACACAACCGTCTGAGATAGGAGGAGACCCTTCAGCAACGGGCATGCAGAAATACTTGTGTAGACTTGGTTTCTACGGGCATGGACGGGTATGCACGGGTATGTACAAGTTTCTTAAATTTATAGAATGATGCAAATTGTGTATGAATAAATTTAAAAAAACAACACAAAGTATGTAAAAGTTGTTTAAATCAGAATCAGAATCAGAATCAGATTTATTGCCATTGTTCATGTAGTACACAAACTAGGAATTTGTCTCGGTGCAATGCTGCAACATTAAACATGATGAAATAAAAGAAATAAACTATACATGCAATAAAGTGTAGAATAAGAGTGAGTAATACTAGTCAGCAGTTTAAATATATTAGCGAGCAGCAGATAATGTGGAGAACCATATAGTGCAGTCGGTAATGCAGGAAGAAAACAGTGATGATTGACATGAGTCTGGTTGAGCTGCTGTACATGGTGCACGAGAGTCACTTAGTGTTCAGCAGTCTAATGGCAGAGGGGAAGAAGCTGTTCATGTGACGGGAGGTTTTAGTCTGGATGGACCGAAGTCTTCTACCTGAGGGGAGAGGGGCAAACAGTACGTGACCAGGGTGTGAGGGATCGGCTATGATCCGGCTAGCACGCCTCCGGGTCCTGGAGATGTACAGATCCTGGAGAGATGGGAGCTTGCAGCAGTTTGTTGCACTTTGCAGTTTAAAGTGATAGAAATCAAATATGGTTTGAGCATGTATTTTTCAGAAACCAAAGATAAGTGCCAAAAAGTAATTATAACTAGAAAAGCACTCAGGGAGTGCATGCCTCCCCCAAGGCTCCTTCCGTCCCTTGTGGCTCACCTCCAAAATGTAATGGGTTTGTCTGTAGGCCTAGATCCACTTCTGGTGAAAACTGCATCAAAGTCTGTCCAGTAGTTTTGGACTATTGTTGCTAACACATTGTGAGAAGATAAGATTCTTAGCTGAGGTATGCATTCTCAGATCATCACTAAAATGTAATGGCTTCCTCTGTAGCCAAAGAACCACCTCTGGTGAAAATTTCATCCGAATTCATCCAGTAGTTTTTGTGTAATCTTGCTGTACAAATACAAACAAAGCCTTTGGTGGAGGTAAGCACTCTCAGAGCATCACAAAAATCTAATTATCTGTTCCCTGTGCCATTACACACTTTTCCTGAAAATTTCATTAAAATCTGTTCATAACTTTTTGAGTTATGTTACTAAAAGACAAACCAACAAACTAACGCCACTAAAAACATTACCTCCTCCCTTGGCAGAGGTAATAAAAGCATAAATTAAAAATGTTTCCATCAGTGGGGTTAATTTATGGAATAATTCTACAGGGCAATCAATGTGATGTTGACACGATGCAGAGCACCCCAACCGTGCTCACGCCTTTTGTTATTCTGATTATTTTCTGTTCATTCCTCACTTCAGTTTAAGTATTGTATCTGATTTTGGGTTTGGCTGTATTTTGTTATTTGAGTTTGGCATTTGTTTCTGCCTGTTTAGGAGAGATCTGTTTCTGAGTTTGATACTATAGTCTTGTTTATTTATATTATGGATCTTAGTCATCCCATTTTGTATATCTACCTGTTTGGACATGATCCTACCCTCACCTCTGCCTTTTGTCCTCCTGCTGTGATATTGGTATTTAGTAACACTATATTACCGTCTATTTTTATCTTGTACTCGCCTCGATGGGTCATGTTCCCCTTTTTGTATTATCCGGCCTGTCTCTCGTTTTGTTACATTTCTTATTTCGTTGTCAGTTACCTTTGTTCCTTTTATGCTTTTATTTTGACAGCGCTTTTTGTTTATTCCCTCTTTAGCTCAAGTTCACGGTTCATCACAGCTGTCATGATTTTGGGCTAATTATCCTCACTGTTACCCACACCTGTCCTCATTTGTGTTGATTCCTCCTTGTCCTATTTAAGGGCCGTTTCACTGCAGTTCAGTGCAGCGTCCTTCAGTGTCCAGACGTGAGTTCCATGTCTTAGCGTCAAGCTAACCAACTTTCATTCACTTTGTACTCCTGGCGTGAGTACCACGCTTTGTTTCTCATTATTCTCCAGACTTGAGTCCCACGTCTACTCCGGCGTTTCTGCACGTATTTCCTCCTGTGCTCCTCCTGCCTGTAAGTTGTACCTGCAAGTTTATTTTGTGTTTTTTATTGTTAAACCACAGCAACTCACAACTCCAGCATTTGGGTCTTCATTCTGCCCCTGCCTGGGCGGTTATGACAGAAGGAAACTGCCAGTGTGGACCGAGCGGACTGTGAATTTGCACTTTTGTTTTTTCCCTCCCACCTATTTTTTGTTTAAGTCCGTTTGCTGGGATGGCAGCCACCACTGACTATCGTAAGTATGGACTGAACGAGGTGGAGTGTTGGGCGGTGAGAGTATTGGAGAATATCATCTCGGAGGCTCATGTCTCCCACACTCCCGAAGCGGCTTAGAGTTGTTTGGACGGCATGGCACAGGTATTGGATGTATGCACAAGCCTGTGGAGCTATCCAGAACTCATGGGTCTCTTCGCCTCAGCCACTAATCCCCAATGCATGCCCGCAAGCTGGGGAAAACCTCTCCTCTAGCTGTACCTGTGCCAACAAAGAAGCGTCCCCAGTTACGGAAGTTTCCAGCCTCTCGCTGCCACCCAGCTGTGTCACACCAATGGATCTCCTCCGCCACAGCTGTAAATTCGGCCGTTGACATGCCTGCAGTGCCGGCTCCTCCACTGACTACTTGGGTGCCCATGCCCGCTGTAGCCATGGAGAGGAAGTCATTTGGGCCTTCAACAGCAGCGACCACAATTCCTCGGGATTTAAGGCATGTACATTTTCATTCTCTAACGCCTATTAATAAATTGTCTTGTCTTATTCCTGGTGGGGGGGCTCAGCAGCAGCCATCCACTTTGGCTGAGCCCTCACCACCTGCTGCTGGATCCATTCTTGAATCCTCATTTGCATCCCTTGTATCCCCCTCTGTTTTTTCTGTGTGTCCGCCGGTCCTGGGAGGGAGCCACCGGACAACGGAGGGGCCTGCTGTTCCAGAGGTCCCTGTTCTGGTCCCGCAGCCACATCCTGGATGGGAGAGGAGTGCCCCCTTTATCCCGAAACCTGTGCCGACAAGACAGTGTCACCTGGTTTTGGCATTGCAGGACCTGGTGCCATCGGTGAGACGTTCCCTGGCTCTGTTGTACATGGCTAGGGTGCTG
The DNA here is from genome assembly GCA_020510985.1 of Pholidichthys leucotaenia. Lineage (NCBI taxonomy): Eukaryota > Metazoa > Chordata > Actinopteri > Cichliformes > Pholidichthyidae > Pholidichthys > Pholidichthys leucotaenia. The sequence continues at coordinate 192,920,263 of CM035839.1, read as the reverse complement.
CCAGCTTCAGCTGCCACATCTGAGGTTCCGCCAGCGTCAGCCGCCATGTCTGGGGTCCCACCAGTTCGGGTCATCACGGCTGAAGCTACACCTGCCATCATGCCTGCTGCCAGGGCTGCAGCAGCAGAGTCACTAGAGTCATGGTCAGCGGTGGAGCTTGAGTCAAGACAAGTACTCTTTTCAGTCTCTACATTATCGGTTTTAGAGAGATCTTGTCTTATTTGTGGCGGGGAGAACCAGTTGCAGCTGCCATCTGCTCCTGAGTTTCCCTTGCCGGGCTCCACTGCTGCCAGTAACAGTGACCCGGTATTTATCTCTTCCTCCCCGTCTGAGGTGGCCATGTTGGGGATGGATTCCCAGGCAGATGGACTCGAGACACCCCAGTGTTAGCCACCGGAGACCTGGATGGTGATGGAGCTCAAGTTAAGGCAAGTCCTCTTTTTTGTCTTCTCAAAGGCAGTATTAGAGAGATCTTGCTTTGCTCTTGGCGGGGAGAATCAGTTGCTGCTGCCATCTGCTCCTGAGTTTTCCTCGTTGGGCTCCACTGCTGCCGGTGATAGTGACCCTGTGTTTGTTTCTTCTTCCCCGTCTGATTCCTTGTCTGGTTCCACTGATGGTCGTCAGTCTTTGCCTGAGGTCACGATGGTCATCCATCTTCACCTGAGGTCGCCGAAGGTCATCCATCTTCACCTGAGGTCGCTGATGATTATCTGTCTTTGCCTGATGTCACCGGTGGTCATCAGTCTTTGTCTGGGGTCGCTGCTGGTCATCAGTCTTCGCCTGAGGTCACCGCTGGTCATCAGTCTTCGCCTGAGGTCGCCGATGGTCATCAGTCTTTGCCTGAGGTCACCGCTGGTCATCAGTCTTCGCCTGAGGTTGCTGCTGGTCAGCAGCCTTTGCCTGAGTTCGCCAATGGTAATCGGGCCATTTCGTCTGGTTTTGCTGATGGTCTTCAGTCATCTTTGTCGCCTAGTTCCCTTGCTGGCCAGCGATCCTCTTCGTCTGGTTTCCCCACTAATCAGCCATCTTCTTTGTCTGGTTTCCTCGCTGGTCAGTCATTTTCTTCGTCTGGGTTCCCCGCTGGCCAGTCCTCCTCTTCACCTTGTCTTCTCGCCATTCAGCTGTCCTTGCCATCTGGTTTCCCCACTGGTCAGCCGTCATCATCGTTTGGGGTCGCCACTGGCCAGCAGCCATCATCGGGTGTCAACTACCCTCAGCTGAGTCAGTCATAAGATGACTGCAGATGGCCCTGCAGTCGGACCGCAGTCGGACCTGTAGTCCCTGCGGTCTGTAGGAAGCACGGGTTCCAACTGCCGCCTCCAGGAGGGGTCATGTTGTGCCCCGTGGCCCGTTGGCTCAGGGATGCTGGGAGGCCACCCGGCAGACTACGCCCTTTGCTTAGGTGGCTTAGGAACTTTGGGAGACCACCCGATTTATTCCATCGTGTGATCTGCTGGTCTTGGAACTCCAGTTGGCCACCTGAGCTGCCTTACTTTTTCGCCCGGTGGTCCTAGGGTTTCTGTAAGCCACCTGATCTGTCCTATTTTGTGGGTCTTGAGTGAGCGTTTTTGTTGTGTCCCTCCTGGCCTGGTTTCCCCCACCACCCTCACTGGATGGGTTATTTTTCTGTTCCTGTTGGGGGTGGGGGGTGGGGGTGGGGTGGGAGGTGTTTTCTTTTTCTTTTTGATGTTACATTGGGGTGTCTGGATTCCACCCCTTGGACGGGGGGCTTTGTCATGATGTGCCTTATGCCTTCTGTTATTCTGATTATTTTCTGTTCATTCTCCACTTCAGTTTAAGTATTGTATGTCATGCGGTGGCCCTCGCGGTGCCACCATAAGACGCACAGAGTCACCAGTGAGTTTTTCAGTGAGTTTATTACGGTGAGAAGTAAACAACACAAGATGCAGGGGCAATGACACATACGTCTACACACATCCGGGGCGTAAGGCTAAACAGCTCTCTTACGAGTCCTTAGGAGCAGACGGTCATACACAGGCAAAGGCTGTTTAAGTAATGGCTACACAGGCTGCTGAGGCAGAGACACACAGAGGTCTACTTTCACCGGGAGGGGTAAGGCTAACAGCTCACTTACTGGTGCCGGAGAAGCGACGGTCAACCACAAGCAGACGAGGTAGATAATAGTCCATGGCATCCGTAGCTCAGACGTAGAACGACTGACACTGCTGCGTCCTACCGTCGCCAGTGCTGGGCTTAAATGGCGAAACACTAACGACGGTAATGACACTCAGCTGACCGACCGTTGACAGGCGGAAACCCCACCGAGCACTTTCACAATAAGAGCCCATTGAGGCCAGAATACAGCCCGCAGCTGTCAAGGCCGGCGGCGAGACATAACTTAGCCCGAGCGCGATCAGAACCGGCGCTCGGGTCATAACAGTACCCTCCCTCCACGGGCGGACTCTGAACGCCCCAAGGAACCACCCTGCCCCCCCTTCCCCCCCAGGGTGGGAGGTTGGGGGACAGGTGCGGAGGGAGAGAAACCAACCCCTGAACAAGACCATGACCAGACCAAAAAAACATACGAAAACTATGGAAACAAAGGAACCAAATACAAACACATAACTCTGGAAAAAATGCATACATGGCTGTAACTATGGATGAAAAGAAATACGTGCTAAACACGGTGACCATGAAAAAACAAAAACACACGAAAACAAAAAAAATACATGTAAATACCTGGAAACAATGAACAAAATCCCCATACAATAGCCCCTCAAGGAAAGAGGGGAGAACAAAAACAAAGACAAGACTTGACCATAGCCCCTCAAAAAAAAAAAAGAGGGGAGGAAAAAACAATTAGCAAAACAAGACCAAACTATGGATTACAAAACACAAAAGGCAATATAGATTGCTTTACCTGACTAAACTAAACTGCTATGACATAACCTGACTATGGCAAGACTGTGGCTTTCAAAAAAAAACATGAGGCAAACTGAAAAATACTCTGACTTGACTATGACTAGACTATGACTAAACTATGGCTCTCGAAAAAAAAAAAAAAACAAGAGGCAATCAAAAATTGCCTAGACTTGACTAAGACTGTGACTTCAGCTTACAAGAAAAAAAAACAAGAGGCAATTTAGATTGCCTAGACTTGACTAAGACTGTGACTTCGGCTTACAAGAAAAAAAACAAGAGGCAATCTAAAATTGCTTAGACTCGACTATAACTGTGACTACGTGAAACAACAGAAAATCTCTAGACGTACTTAACATGACCAGGCCCCGTATGGGCCCACAGATAGTCCCGCAAGCACAGTACATAATCAGGTGGCCTGCCCCAGTCCCAGGCCCCCAGAAACAAGTCCTGTGGTGGCCGAACCAGGTCACCCCGTAACACACACAGTTTATTGGGTGGCCAACCCAAGACGCCGAACGCTCCAAGCAGTTCCTCAGGTGGCCGACCCGCATCCCACAACCACCAGGACCGTGGAGGGATTGCATGCAGCTGCTCACCTGAACACGACAAGACAGGGGAGCGCCAGACCGTCAAACAAAGCCCTCTCACGGCCCCCAGCTGGTGGCTCCTGAGAGGGGGACAACCAAAAACTTGGACCCCCTCGAATCCTGATTGGGTCACAGCTGCACCTGTGCTGGACCCCCACTGGACCTCGTCGGACCCCGATTGGGTCACAGCCACACCTGAGTCGGACCCCGACCGAACCTCGTCGGACCCCGATTGGGTAATCGCTGCACCCACGTTGGACCCCAACTGGGTCACCTCAGCCCATGCGTCGGACCCTGACTGGGTCAGGACGGGCCCCGATTGAGTCACCGCTGCACCCACGTTGGACCCCGACTGGGTCACCTCAGCCCATGCGTCGGACCCCGATTGGGTCAGGACGGGCCCCGATTGGGTCACCGCTGCACCCACGTTGGACCCCGACTGGGTCACCTCCGCCCATGCGTCGGACCCCGACTGGGTCAGGACGGGCCCCGATTGGGTCACCGCTGCACCCACGTTGGACCCCGACTGGGTCACCTCGGCCCACGCGTCGGACCCCGACTGGGTCAGGACTGCTCCGGCGACGACCTCCATCTCCGAACCTGGAACCCCCAGTCCCGTGACCTTGACTGGCTCCAGACTGGTAACGCTGTGGAGGTGCTCAGAAAACAGGAGAGGACCGGGATCAGTTCCACCGGCAGCGCCAGAGCCCAGCGAGACGAGCTCAGGTGCAGCGGACGGCTGCTCCTCACCCGCCTCCCCATGAGGCAGGCAAAAATGCTCTAATACACCATACAGGAAAACAAGAAAGAGCACTTGCCTGCACTCGGGCTCTGGAGCCGTCCAGGACTTCGCCGATCCAGGTTCAAGAAGCAGCTCGTCATCGGGCTCCCACTCGGCTGCGTCGGGTTCCACAGCCGGCCTGATGGTCTCTGCAGCTGGATCCTCACGCGCTGACGTCCACGCCAATAACCCGTTTGGCGTGGGGGCAGAGGACCCTGGACCTGCTGACTCGGGCTGCATCTCTGAGGAACCCTGGGGACGCTCTCTCGTCGGCTCTGGCTCCTCACTGCAGTCCGTTCTTCTCTGTCCAAAGCAAGGCTGCAGGGCCGGGATACTTCCCAGAGCTGCAGGCCTCCCCCTCGTTCGATGGCGTGGGACTGACGCCGAGGACCGCTCCGCAGGAGGAGACACAGAGGCAGCAGGTTTAATATAAATGGCTACAGCTGGGGAAAGAAACTCAGGGAGCTGCGAACCCCGATCTTCACCCCCAGGAGTCAGACAAGACAGATCACTATGATCGATAGGAAAGTGAACTTGAACTTGCCTGTCTCCCGGGGGGAGGATGGTATCAGCTGTAGCGGACATTGCTCCTTCCCTCGCTCGCTGGGTGGTAGAAACGGACCCATGGACGGAGCCCACCGGCACAGGACTCAGCTCACTCACAGCAGCCGGCTGGTTGAGGGGGTCATCCCGGCGGCCCGGAACTGGATCCGGAGCAGGAGCTTGTTGAAGATGCGCCCGGCCGCGGCGCCGACGCCTTCGCCGGCCCCCAGACGGTGCGAACTCCCGGAACGGATCGAGGACAGGATCGGGATCCATAAGCAAAGAGCAGGAGTGCCTCTTCTCCTGCTTCATGCCGCGTTCCTCCTCCACCATCAGGTATATTTCGCATTGCGCAGCGATGTCCTCCCTCCTCGCGTCGACTTCCGGGTGGTCAGCGTAGCGGGGAGAGAGATGACAAAGTATATCCTCGGCGGCGTCCAGGTACCAGTGTATGCCGTGGTCATAATCAAGCAGGGAAGCGGAGATGAGCAGCTCATCCACAACTTCCAGCACATCAGTCAGCTCGTGGCTCGGACTCCAAACGCGGTTCCTCCGCGACGGCATTCTTCACATACACTGTACCCAGACAGGAAAAAGCAAATGTCCAAAAAACTCAAACCCACTGGTGAATAGCATCTCGGGTTGGCGTCACCGTAAACGCTGTTTTGGCAGCAGTGTACTGTCATGCGGTGGCCCTCGCAGTGCCACCATAAGACGCACAGAGTCACCAGTGAGTTTTTCAGTGAGTTTATTATGGTGAGAAGTAAACAACACAAGATGCAGGGGCAATGACACATACGTCTACACACATCCGGGGCGTAAGGCTAAACAGCTCTCTTACGAGTCCTTAGGAGCAGACGGTCATACACAGGCAAAGGCTGTTTAAGTAATGGCTACACAGGCTGCTGAGGCAGAGACACACAGAGGTCTACTTTCACCGGGAGGGGTAAGGCTAACAGCTCACTTACTGGTGCCGGAGAAGCGACGGTCAACCACAAGCAGACGAGGTAGATAATAGTCCATGGCATCCATAGCTCAGACGTAGAACGACTGACACTGCTGCATCCTACCGTCGCCAGTGCTGGGCTTAAATGGCGAAACACTAACGACGGTAATGACACTCAGCTGACCGACCGTTGACAGGCGGAAACCCCACCGAGCACTTTCACAATAAGAGCCCGGTGAGGCCAGAATACAGCCCACAGCTGTCAAGGCCGGCGGCGAGACATAACTTAGCCCGAGCGCGATCAGAACCGGCGCTCGGGTCATAACAGTGTATCTGATTTTGGGTTTGGCTGTATTTTGTTATTTGAGTTTGGCATTTGTTTTTGCCTGTTTATAAGAGTTCTGTTTCTGAGTTTGCTACTATAGTCTTGGTTATTTATGTCCTGGATCTTATTCATCCTATTTTGTATTATAGTATATATACTGCTCAAAAAAATTAAAGGAACACTTTTTAATCTGAGTAAGCTGGACTAGCCTGCCACAATTTCTTCACTTTAAGTTTTGGAGTGTTTTCATTTCCATCAAAAGACATGGCATCTTTTCATTTTCATACACATTATCCAGTCCATATCAGTGTAGATATCCAGCTTATTTTTTCCCATTAAAATCTGATGTGTTTTCAAAGTGTTCCTTTAATTTTTTTGAGCAGTATATATTTACCTGTTTGAACATGAGCCTACCCTTACCTCTGCCTTTTGTCCTCTTGCTGTGATATTGGTATTTAGCAACATTACATTACCGTCTATTTTTAACTTGTCCTCGCCTTGATGGGTCATGTTCCCCTTTTTGTATTATCCGGTATGCCTCTCGTTTTGTTACATTTCTTATTTCATTGTCAGTTACCTGTGTTCCTTCTATGCTTTTATTTTGACAGCGCTTTTTATTTATTTCCTCTTTAGCTCAAGTTCACGGTTCATCACAGCTGTCATGATTTTGGACTAATTATCCTCGCTCTTGTTACCCACACCTGTCCTCATTTGTGTTGATTCTTCTTTGTCCTATTTAAGGGCCGCTGCTCTGCAGTTTGGTGCAGCATCCTTCACTTTGTATCAGACGTGAGTCCCACGTTTAGTCTTCGTAATCCTGCGTGTGTGCCACGCTCCTCTCAGTTTATTCCTGGCATTTCCGCACACCTTAGCCTGTCAGACTATTCTGCCTCATCCTCTCCAGCTTTGTAAGTGTTTTGTGTTCTTGTTGGATTTTGTGTTTTTATTAAACATTTACAAACTCACAGCTCCAGCGTTTGGGTCTTCGTTCCTGCCCTGAAATGACAGCTATATGCCAGACAGCACTGAAGACAACACCACTTCCTTTAACGTAAACTAACCTTGAGATTCATTTGTTGGCTGATAAATTCATATGTATTCTTGCATGTCTTTTTTGTCATTTGTGTTTTTTTCAGTATAGAACATGAGCAAAAAATGAGAAGCAGCTTCTTGATTTAGTTCAGTTTAATGGGGCAGTATTTAGAGTCTTCATTACCCACTGATGCTTTCTGTTTCTTTTTAATCCATTTTTGTCTCCATTTTTTATATTTTAAAGCCCTCTTGAGCACTGTCACAAATTCAGTGTTGTGATGAGTCAGCATGGGGGTTTCAAAGATGAAAAGATGCGACAGAAAAACCCTGGCATATCACGATGAAATGAAAAGATCTCAAGTGCACAGGGGGATTGAAAGCTTTTGTATGTGCAGACTTGTCATGTTCTTTGAAAGGAAAAACTAAATTAAACAGTGAAGAGGAATTGTCCCTTTAAAACATTCACTTTAATATTCAAAATTAAAGCTAGTTCTTTCAAAGCTTCTCAAATGTAATTAAACAGTGCAGACAAACATTGCTGATGAGACAGAAGGTGCCTCCATTGTGTCAAATGTCAAATAAAAGATAGATAGATAGATAGATAGATAGATAGATAGATAGATAGATAGATAGATAGATAGATAGATAGATAGATAGATAGATGGATGGAATCCATCCATCCATCCATCCGTCCATCCATCCATTGGAGTGACTTTTTTATGATTGTGTCCAAAGTTCTAGGAATTAAAATTAAGATAGATCCTTTGATTCTCATATTTGGAGTCCCACATGCTCCAATTCGATTAACATCATCCCAATTACAATTACTTGCTTTTACCTCCCTTCTAGCTAGACGTCGTATCCTACTCCTTTGGAAGTCACCTAAACCTCCATCCAGCTTTTTATGGCTTAAGGTCGTTAGTCCTTCCTTAAGGTAGAAAAGATAAACCTGACTGTAAAAGGCTCTTCAGCTAAGTTTTTCTGAAAAATGGAACCTTTTCATTAATTACTTTTACTCTTTATAAACTCCATCTTTTGATTGAGTTCTATTTGCAAATATTTTTTCATTTACTAACTAATTCCCTCCCCCATTTCACCCCTCCTTTTTTTCTCTTCTACTGGCACTGATGATGATGATGATTGGCACTCTGATTATATCATCATCATCATCATAGCAGTCTGTCGGGGGCGACAGTGACCTTTTCATTTAGGTCTGATCAGATTCCTCCATGCAGCTATGTCCTTCGCCCTCCGCTGCCAGGAACTCCTGACCTTGTTAACCCGGGCAACATCCGAGCTGTATGAGTTGCTTTCTGACTGACCATTTCATGAAACTGCTTGCAAAGTATTTGAGTACCGCTAGCTTTTGCTGGACTAGCGGCACATTCTTGGCAAATAGAGGTATTATCCTTGGCAAGGACAGGCCGAGACAAACTGACTCCAGTATCTGTTGCAGTGACTGACCAGATGATAGGTTTGTTTATCTCTGCTCTTTGTGTAGTGCAAATCACGATGCACCAACTGGCAAAAGTCCACCACAGACCTTGCGACAGATGTGCTTATCTGCCAGGATGTCCAGTCTCATCCCGTGTAACTGGAAGTTGTCCACCACACACCTGTAACAGATATTGTTTTTAGTTCTGCCATGATGCCCAGTTTCACCCTCCACACCCTTGTAAGGGTGGGGTTGCCGGTTGAGTCGCCGACGGCCTGACCCATGAGACAGGTAGTACTGGTTTTCATGGTTATCCGGTAGGAAGCAAACCAATGCCTGACCTGACAATAATATACATATGGGTATATAAAATAAGTATACTTGTATATTGGTTTATGTTTATAACCAATTTTCTTTCTCCCTTTTTTGTATATTTTAGTTATTTTTTATACAGAGACACTGTTCTGTTCTGATTTTAAAAGCAAAAAAATGAGAGCTTTGCTGCATACAACCACATATCATTCCTTTAATCGCTCAATAAAAAACAAATAGACAAAGGAATTACCCAGGAAAGTAAACATGTCCAGATAACTTTATGTACATCGCAGATGATGACCTGTATAGATAGATACATCATTTTTGCTGTACAATACAGGACTATCATGGACAGGGTGCAATGTGAGGTTCCAATTAGACTGCAAGGTGCACTATGGCAGCATAGTTATGACCAGAATTCAACATTAATGGCCAACAAATGGCCAGGAGGGGATCATTATTTAATATGTTGACCATGAAGCCAACAGCCCTAATCAGTCACGTGTCACAGTATGGCTAAAAGATATGTATTTAATTGAAAGAAGCTGTGTAAGAGTCAGCAAAGTGCACAAGTCTTTGAATGTTAATGGTATAAATACACATGCAGCTTTTTAAGACTCATCTAAAGGTATCAATGTGAGACACTCTTGCTCCCTGTGTATGTGTCAAACACATTATGAATCTGGCAAAAGTACCTGTTAGTACCTCAGCAACACTACTGCACTGCTCAAGTTGTGAGTGGTTAAAAAAAGCATCATGGGAAAAATAAAGAATATAGTATTCCAGGTATGAGCACACTCTCTTACACCACTCATGCTTCTGACTGCCTACCTGATTCATCACCAATGTTGAGATTGAGATTGAGATTGAGATTCAACTTTATTGTCATTACACATGTATGAATACAAGGTAACGAAACGTGACTTGGCATTTGGGCACGCTCTGCAGAGCGCATCCAAGGCCGGGGCAGCCGCTAGGCGCCAGTCATAATGTTGGGGAAGTTACTAAAAAATAGTAACTAATTACAGTTACTAGTTTCTTCTTTTCAAAAGTAATTGAGTTACTTTACCAATTACTGCATGATTAAAGCAATTAGTTACTGGGAAAAGTAACTTTCACGTTACTTTTAAATGCATACTTAAATCATCTTGCACACATAGCAAGATAATAAACTGTGTATGTTGCCAAACTGCGACATAACCCCTAGTGGTCAACAGTGGTAAAGATTTTTTTCAAGAAAATATTCAGATCAGATGTCACAACTTTCAAAAGGCTGTAACTTGAAAGTGGTAAGAGATAATGGCTTACTGTCAGTTAGAAAGATATTGAGTAAATTGTTGTAAGTAAATGTTGAGTAAATTTACGCATCTGATTTGCATACAAACAAACAAAGACATTCGTCACTTACCGCTGGCAAGGCGGGGTCCTTTTGCAGCATTCCAGTCATAATTTTGTCCTCTCCCGGTCATTTTAGCTTTCTCTCCTACATCCAGAAACTGTTATTACTTCTGCCAAGGAGGTAATGTTTTTACCGGGGTTTGTCTGTCTGTTTGTCTGTTTGTCTGTTTGCCTGTCTGTCTGTCTGTTACCAACATAACTCAAAAAGTTATGAACGGATTTTGACGAATTTTTCAGGAAAGGTGTGTAATGGCACAGGGAACAGATGATTAGATTTTGGTGTTGATCTGAGAGTGCATACCTCCACCAAGGGCTTTGTTTGTATTTGTGCAGCAGGATTACACAAAAGCTACTGGATGGATTTGGATGCAATTTTCACCAGGGGTGGTTCTTGGGCTAGACAGGAACCCATTATATTTTGGTGATGATCTGAGAATGCACACCTCAGTCAACGCTCTTATATTCTCACAGTGTGTTAGCAACAATACTCCAAAACTGATGGACAGACTTTGATGTAATTTTCACCACAAGTGGCTATAGGACTACACACAAACCCATTACATTTTGGAGGTGATCCATGAGAAACGGAAGGAGCCTTGGCGGAGGTATGCGCTCTATGAGTGTTTTTCTAGTTGATTATTCCACCTTAATTTCGCTTTTATTCCACGGCAAATTTATCTTATACGACGACATACAACCAGCGATTGTGCCACAGTCACATGGCGCTCCGGGCACTGGCAGGTCAAATCAACAAGCTTCACGCTCCCTGTGTTATAAGAACATGTAAACATCTACCTTCATAAGCTAAATAATCTCTTTTTAGAATCATAGTTGGCAAATTCGAGACCAACTCCTCCAAATTTGCTCTCAGTCTGCGATCGCATATGTTCATAACGATGGGTGCCTCCATTTTTTTTTTATAAACGCAAAGACGAAGAAGAAGAAGAATTTCTTCCTCTTTGGTGTATTACGTGTCATCCATGAGCCCTCCAATGCGTGCCTGCCACCTTGTGAACTGGCATGATCAGTTCAAATCCTCAGTACAGCTGGGCAGTGTTTCTGCACATCCTATCAGTTGACAGGCGCAGTGCCATGCTCTGCCACTAGGGGCACACAAAATCACACAGTTTTAAGGGTTAATGGATTATATTATGGGTTTATTAATGTCAGGGTGAAAGCAGACAGTTTCAGACAGAACTTTTAGAACATGTTCAGTCTGCTTTGTCCTGCCTTGAGAGCTCTTCCTGTGGGAAAAATCTGAAGAAAATCAACACAAAATTGCCAGTAATTTCCTCATTTTTGAGTGAGAAAGGGGTTTTGGAGTGAGAGAGGGGGAAAAGAGTGAGACTCATTCCAAAAGAGTGAGAGATGGCAACACTGCATAAAGCTGTCTATGTTTATTTTACCTTTATGATATGGATTTAATCCGATGTGCAATGATCCAAAGAAAATGTTCATTATCTACAGTCCAAATGTCTGCTGTGACAGGGACATGATCCAGTCCCTTAAATTTCTTTTGGAGATCAAAATCCATTTTTGAATAATCTTTACCCAGGTAGCAAGTAAATATGTTTAAAGATAAACTGATTAAAGATATACTGTACACTGCTCTCTTGTGTCTCGTGAATTCTGAGTTGTTGCTCTGTGCTATTGAGAGATTTTTTTTCATTGTAATCACAATCTGCTTAAAAATAAGCTGTATTTTGATAACGAAGTTTTTTTTCTCCTCCCCCCTTGTGTCGTTCCCTCCCTTCCCCTCCCTTTCTTATCTATCTCTGTTTGATGAGGCGCCTTTATGGCTGCCGTGTCGTTGTGTCGCGCGCATGCGCACCAATGTCAAGTCAAGTTCCTCGTGTGTTTTTTTACATGCTTGGCAATAAAGTTTATTCTGATTCTGATTCTGATTCTGTTTTAACTTCAATGGATCACAGTTTCAGCTGTCTGATGGAAAGTTACTGTTTACATCAAATCTTCAGTCTGTAACGCCGTATCTGGCACACAGTTGGTTTAAATCTTTCTGGGTCACAAACTGTCCAGATGCATACTTGTGCTTGAAATCCAGCCGTAGGTGTTGAGACAAGAGTATTTCCACTTTACATCCAGCTGAGGCTGTTCAGAATACAGTAGGTTCACTAACATGGTGTTAGTTGTTAGACTAGCCAGCCATTACTTACCACAAGCTTTGTCAGAGCTTGCTGCTGTTTTCAGGTGCTTCTGAAGATTGCAGTAGATCTCAACCTGCATTTAGTTTGCAACCCACCAATATGCTTTTGTCTTAAACTGCAACAAAGGAAAAATAATCTGTCTATTTCCACAAAAACAAAGTAGCTTCATCTTTTCCTCAGCTCAGTAGTGAAGACAGGTTTTTTGCAACATGTCACATTGACTGACGGCTCTTCTCAGCTATGGTAGGGTCATTGTATATTTATTTATTTGCGCTAAAAATATCTATCCATATTAATAAAACAAGTAGCAAGTAATGCATCTGATCAAATCAAATTTCAGTAACTGTAACGCATTACTGAATTTTTAACTTCTTCTTCTTCTTCTTCTTCTTCTTCTTCTTCTTCTTCTTCTTCTTCTTCTTCTTCTTCTTCTTCAGCAGTTGGCAACCAGCAAGTTAGGTGCATTACCTGTTCTGGAGTGTGGAGCAGAGATTATCATTTATTAATTAAATCAGACTTTCCAAGAAACTCAAAGAAGACTCTGATGCTTGTTTTATGTCTCAAGTTCATAAGGGTTTAATGTTAAAATCATGTTCTCCTGACTTCCTCAGCTCCTCTATCAAAAGTGACCTTTCAGTGTTGTATCTTGGGGAGTCTGTTACTGAATGTGTGATGGATTTCTTAACTTGACAATACTCACATAGGCCATTTGGATGTGTTCCTAAAATTCCACTATAGCCCCCATATCGCCAGACTTGCTTTAAAGTAATCACTCAGTCCACTGTTGATGCCTTTACATTGCCCAGTTGATGTCAAACATCTTGCTCACCCCACCTTGTACTGGGCACGTACATCTAGTGCACACACCACAGTGACAATGCAGTGATCTGTTGGTAGAGGAGCTCTGTCATGCCCAACTCCTCAGTCCAACTGGATTTCCCATGCTTCCAGGTGTACGGTGCCTAATGTCAGCTGGTGGAAATACTGCATGAGGACACACTGCCCCCTGCATAAATAAGCTGCATAACATTGAAGCTAGAAACATTGTATTGCTTTTCTTTTCATTCAATGATCACAAATGCACATGAAAAAAAAAAAGTTGCTAATCCATCTGTTTATCCTAAACCAGGGGCCGGCAACCTGTACTACATGAAGAACCACTGTGAATGACTTTTATATAAAAAAATAAAATCTGCATGGAGCAACAAAAATATCTGAACCTAAAAACGAAAGTACAAGAGCAGAATTAAAACTACAATCTTCTACAAGTTTTTTTCTTATAAATCTGGAGCTTTTCAAGTGTAAACTTGAAACCTCTTTCTTACAAAATTGCTACTTTTTCTGTTTTTTTTATTATTATTATTTGCAAAAAGTTTGTCTTTTTTTTCTTGCAAAATTGTGTGGGTGTTTTCCTCATTAAGCTTTAATTTTTTTTCTCCAAAATATAGGAAATAGCCCCCCTCATGGATCATCACCTTATCGTGGTGGGGGGTTTGCGTCCCCCAGTGATCCCAGGAGATATGTTGTCCAAGGCAATTTGCCTCTGATAGGGTCACCCAAGACAAACTGGTCCTGGGTGAAGGGCCAGACTAAGAACGATCCAACAGACTCTCATGATAAATTCTAGATCAAGGATTCAGTGTACCCCGCCCGGTATGGGGTTACCGGGGGCCCACCCTGGAGCTAGGCCTAGGGGAGGGGCTCGATGGCTAGCGTCTGGTGGCCGGGTTTCCACCAATGGGACCCGGCCGGGCTCAGCCCGAAGGAGTTACATGGGTCTGCCCTCCAGTAGGCTCACCACCTGCAGGAGGGATCATGGGGGTCCGGTGCTATGTGGATTAGGTGGCAGTCAAAGGCGGAGACCTTGGCAGACTGATCCCAAGCTTTCTAAACTGGCTTTTGGTACATGGAATGTCACCTCTCTGGTGGGGAAGGAGCCTGAGCTGCTGTACAAGGTTGAGAGATACCGGCTAGATATAGTCGGCCTCACCTCAACACACAACTCGGGTTCCAGAACCAGTCTCCTGGAGAGGGGCTGGAGCTTGGCCTTCTCTGGAGTTTCCTCCGAGCGAGAGGCGACGAGCAGGGGTGGGTATTCTTGTATCCCCCCACCTTGCTGCCTCTATATTGGAGTTTTCTCTGGTGGACGAAAGGGATGCTTCCCTGCGCCTTCGGGTTGGGAAACGGGTTCTGACCATCATTTGTGCCTATGCACCAAATGATGTTTCAGGGTACCCACCCTTTTTGGAGTCTCTGACTGGGGTGCTGGAGGGTGCTCCTCTTGGAGATTCCATTGTCCTACTGGGGGACTTCAATGCGCACGTGGGCAACGACAGTGAAACCTGGAGGGGAGTGATTGGGAGGAACGGCCTGCCCGATCTGAACCCAAGTGGTGTTCAGTTATTGGACTTCTGTGCTAACCACGGTTTGTCCATAATGAACACCATGTTCAAGCATAAGGGTGTCCATATGTGCACCTGGCACCAGGACACCCTAGGTTGCAGGTCGATGATCGATTTTGTTATCGTGTCATCAGACCTGCGACCGTATGTCTTAGACACTCGGGTAAAGAGAGGTGCAGAGCTGTCAACTGATCACCACCTGGTGGTGAGTTGGATCCGATGGCAGGGGAGGATGCCATTCAGACCTGATAGACCCAAACGTACAGTCAGGGTGTGTTGGGAACATCTGGCTGAGGCCCCTGTCCGGGAGATCTTCAACTCCCACCTCCGAAAGAACTTCAACCACATTCCAAGGGAGTCTGGAGACATGGAGTCAGAATGGGCCATGTTCTCCACCTCTGTTGTTGAAGTGGCGGCACAGAGCTGCGGCCGCAAGGTGGTCGGTGCATCTTGTGGTGGCAACCCCCGAACCAAGTGGTGGACGCCAGTGGTGAGGGGGGCCATTAAGCTGAAGAAGGAGTCCTATCAAGCTTGGTTGGCTTGTGGGACTCCCGAAGCAGCTGAGGTGTACCGGCAGGCCAAGCGGAGTGCAGCTCGGGTGGTTGCTGAAGCAAAAACCCGGGTATGGGAGGAGTTCGGTGAGGCCATGGAACAAGACTTTCGGTCGGCCTCGAAGAGATTCTGGTAAACTGTCCGGCAGCTCAGGAGGGGGAAGCAGCTCCCTGTCCACACTGTGTATGGTGCGGATGGGGCACTGTTGACTTCGACTGGGGATATCGTCAGGCGGTGGAAGGAATACTTTGAGGATGTCCTCAATCCCACTGATACGCGTTCCACAGACGAGGGGGATGACTTGCCTATCACAGGGGCTGAGGTCGCCAAGGTTGTTAAAAATCTCCTTGGCGGCCGGGCCCCGGGGGTGAAAGAGATTCGCCCTGAGTACCTCAAGGCCCTGGATGTTGTAGGGCTGTCATGGTTGACACGCCTCTGCAACATTGTGTGGAGGTCGGGGGCAGTGCCTTTGGCATGGCAAACCAGGGTGGTGGTGGTTCCTCTCTTCAAAAAAGGGGACTGGAGGGTGTACTCCAACTTTAGAGGGATCACACTCCTCAGCCTCCCCGGGAAGGTCTATGCCAAGGTACTGGAGAGTAGAGTCCGGCCATTGGTCAAACCTCGGATTCAGGAGGAGCAATGTGGTTTTCGTCCTGGCCGTGGTACATCGGACCAGCTGTTTACCCTCTCGAGAATTCTCGAGGGTTCGTGGGAGTTTGCCCAACTAATTTACATGTGTTTTGTGGACTTGGAGAAGGCAATCGACCGCTTCCCTCGTGGTTTTTTGTGGGGGGTGCTTCGGGAGTATGGGGTATCGGGCTTGTTGTTACGAGCTATTCGGTCTCTGTACGACCATTGTGAGAGTTTGGTTCGTATTGCCAACACTCGGTCGGACTCATTCCCAGTGAGAGTTGGACTCCTCCAGGGCTGCCCTTTGTCACCGATTCTGTTCATAATTTTTATGGACAGGATTTCTAGGCGCAGCCAGGGAATGGAGGGTGTCATGCTTGGTGACCACAGGATCTCATCTCTGTTGTTTGCAGATGATGTTGTCCTGTTGGCTTCATCCAGCAATGACCTACAGTTCTTGCTGGGATGGTTTGCCGCTGAGTGTGAAGCGGCTGGGATGAGAATCAGCACCTCCAAGTCCGAGTCCATGTTCCTCAGCTGGCAAAAGGTGGATTGTCCTCTCCGGGTTGGGGACAGGCTCCTACCCCAAGTGGAGGAGTTTAAGTATCTCGGGGTCTTATTCATGAGTGAGGGGAGAATGGAGCGAGAGATTGACAGATGGATCAGAGCAGCATCTGCAGTGATGCGGACGTTGTACCAGTCTCTTGTGGTGAAGAGGGAGCTGAGTTCTAAGGCAAAGCTGTCGATTTACCAGTCAATCTACGTTCCTACTCTCACCTATGGTCACAAGCTTTGGGTAATGACCAAAAGAACGAGATCGCGGATATAAGCGGCTGAAATGAGCTTTCTCCGTAGGATTGCTGGACTCACCCTCAGAGATAGGGTGAGGAGCTCAGTCATCCGGGAGAGGCTCAGAGTAGACCTGCTGCTCCTCCACATTTAAAGGAGTCAGTTGAGGTGGTATGGACATCTGATTAGGATGCCTCCTGGACGCCTCCCACTTGAGGTGTTTTGGGCACGTCCCACTGGGAGGAGACCCCGGGGCAGACCCAGGACTCGGTGGAGAGACTATGTCTCCCAGCTGGTCTGGGAACGCCTTGGTATCCTCTCTGAAGAGCTGGAGCAGGTGGCTGGGGAGAGGGAAGTCTGGGCTTCTCTGCTTGAACTGCTGCCTCCGCGACCCGGACCTCCAGAAAAGCGGTAGAAGATGGCTGGGTGGATATAGGAAATAGGAAAAATAACAGGAATAGGAAAAAAGTAAAACATATTTATGCAAAATATGTAACATATTGTGAATATATATTTGGCATAAATGTTTTGCTTTTTTCCTAAATTTGGCATATTTTTCTTTGGAAATGTAATACCTTTTTTGAGTAAAATTGAAGGTATTTTACATGTAAATTTGTGATTTTTTTCTGAATCAAGTTGTAACCTTTTTAATAAATTTTGATATTTTGCCATCTTTTCCTTTTTTCATAGGATTGTCTAATCTGATTCTTACCATTTTTAAGGTAAAAAAAAATGCTACCTTTTTCATATTAATCTGCAACCATTTTCTAATAAAACTGTAGCTTTTTTTTGGTAAATTTGTGACTTTTTTTCTTGCCAATTTGTGTTTTTTTTTTCCTCATAAAATTGCAGCATATTCCCTAAATTTTGATTTGTTTTGTTGTAAATTTTCAGCTATTCTCATAAATATGCTATATTTTCTTTGTAAATGTATTACTTTTCATAGATAAAACTGTAGCATTTCTTACAAAAATTCAGTACATTATTCTCATAAGACTCCAACTTCTTCCAGTAAATATATAATTTCTTTACCAGAAATATTGTGAGTTTTTTCTTGCAAATTTGTGGGTGTTTTCTTCATAAAATCTTTAGTTAAATTTGTGAGGGGTTTTTGCATCAGTTTTCAGGTTTTCTCATTTTCTGCTTTTATAGTTGTTCACCATTTTCTTGCTTTTTCTTACAGTTGCTTCTTTTCTTGTCTTCTGTCCTAAACTCAACATTTTTTGAAAATGCTACTGTCTGGCAACAGTGAAAACCCAGAGAATATCAGAATCTTTTGACTTGCTTGGCCCTACTAACAACTTTAACTTGCTTGGCTTACAGCAGGGACTTGACTTATCTTCTGTTATTCTCATTATAAGAATTGAGGCTTGATTCTACCTCTGGCTTTAACAAATGAATGGATTTGAAGGCCTTGGAGACTTCCGAAAGAACTGCAGATAAATTTAGTGGGGAACTAGTCAAGAAGTTTTTCTTAACAAACCACAGCTTCTCAATGTTTATTATACTAAAGGTACAATCTAATAAAAGGCATCAGTCCTTTGCATTGTGTCATTTATCTGTTAGAACTTGTGCACACGCACTTGTTCACAGTGCACATTCATGCTCCCTGTAACAACTTCACATTCTGAAGGACAAACTTCACATTTTAGCCCCGATATAAACTTGAACAGAAAACTAATTCTGACTTTTTCAAGGTGTTTTATTTTTAGTTTGCTACTTCTCTCTAAAGTTTTTTATGAACTTTGGCCTCAACAATATTCAACAGCTCTGCTAAGATCAATTTGGACTTAGAGAGGCCAAGACATGGCAAGAATCGCACAATGCCAATAACATATCTGCTGCCCACGCTGTGATTCAGTGCCGAGGCTCTTTTAAAAACCGACAGCACAGAACGTCAGAAGCAGAAACTACTCAAAATCTAAAGTAAGGACATAGCTGAATCAATTCTTCAGAAGTCGACACCAAGGAACAACTGCTGTGTCGGATGGACTCTGTGGGCTTCATTTTTGTCCCCACCCTTAGTGTTCTTAATGCTTTTCATTATGATTTTTCCATCAGCAAAACATTTCAACACCACCTCCTTTGAGACCCTTCATCTCATCTTTCCTCAGAGGGCATGCTTGCTCTTCAGCTATTTCAACTGACCGCAGACACTTACCACTCTTGATTATATCCCCACTACATGGTGTCCCCGTCTCAAGCCCACTCAGTCAACTCCCATGTATTGGTGTATGCTCAAAGACAGACAAACACACAGGGCCCCTGCAAGCATAATATAATTGGACAAAGATTTGAAATAACTGTGTCTCCCAGTAGAGAGAGTTTTTCTCCCAGCAGCAGTGAATTGATAATCTGCTCTGTAAAAATACTCCTGGGATTCGCATTCTCATTTGGAGCTGCAGATCAGCGGAGGCAGCGAACATGCTTTACGGCAACACACCATTCTCCATATCTCATGTTGTCTAATCCTAATTGCCTGTGACTGCAGAGCCATAAAACAGCAACATGCCAATAAAGCAATTAATTACATGACACAAAATTTGATTTGTTTGTTACTGTATCAACAAATCTTGAGTAGTTTGCAGCTGTGAGGCTGGCTCGGAAAGCTTCCCTTGATAATCTGGGAGGCTTTCTCACTGATATATTCGGCACATTCTGACGGCTTGAATCTTTTCATTATCTAGAACCATTCCCTTCATTTTCTGTGTTCCCACTAAGCCTTCTTTAACCGTTTCAAATTTTATAGCTTAAGTGGGTCCTCTCCAGCTCCAAATGTATGGTTGTGTACTGGTCTAAAGGTAAGCTGTACATTGTTGAAGGAAGGGCAGCAGCTGTGTTTACAAATTGAATTTAGCTGCTTAAAGAAGAGTTGGCTGAAAAAAATAGGACAAGGTGCAGGGAAGTTGTGGGTGTGAGCCCTGATAACATATATTGGTTCTCAACATAATAGAATGGGGGGAAGAATGGTAACACACAGAGCTTGCATGACTCACAGTAATTGTGTGACTTTGGGTCACAGAAATTGAGCGAGGCGCTGCCTTTATGCTGCCCTACTGGTCCTCGTCCTCGCCGGCTTCAGGCTATTGTCCTGACAGCGCTGCTCAGCAGCTCCTACTGACCCTGGGCTCTGGCTGACTGCCTGCCTGGTCCGCCTCTGTGTTTGGATGGGCTGGCCTGAGTTTCTGAGCAGCCTCTTGTCTATTTATCCTGCCCCTGTCTGTGCTCCTGTTTGTCAACTCTTTGCATCAGTTTATCTAGTCCACATGCAAGTCCACGCCCCCTATAAATCCAGGTTTTGCATATGTGCCCTTGTGCAGTTGTTGCTTGAGTTTCTCCAGTATTTTGTTTGTTTGGTTGTCCTCAGACGTGTGCTGCACCTTTGGTTTGTTTCACTTTAGAAACAGTTCCTCAAAATTAAGGGAATAAATCAGTAAAAAGTAAAAATTAAGTAAAGTTTATTATGTGCTTTTCACTGACATATAGTAACAAAGCTCTGTATAACAGAATAAAAAAGACAGACACATAAAAATAGAAATAAAAGCAAAGTTGGCAAAAAACTCACAAAACCCCCTAAAAGATTAAAAATTTTAAAAAAAAAAAGCAGTTTATCTGAATCTCAACAAACGCCTGGTTAAACAAGTTTTCAACTAATTTTTAAAAGATTAAACAGTCAGCTAAACGTAGCTGTAGCTGGGGACTATCAGCCTTGGTGCTACAGACTGGTCTTCAGTGTCATACGTGGAACAAAAAAACTAAAGTGTGGGATTAAAAAAAATACCCACAAGCTATCCCTCGCCGTTCATTCCTCCCCATCGGCCTGAGCATGGTGGTTGTCACCCCACATCTGCTGACTGCATGCACCGGTTTTTCTCGTCAGGGTGAAGCCATGACTGGGGTGCTGCCTCTTGAAAACAAAAATTACTTGTGGGCTTAATTTTCAAGTATCATGCTTGTTAGCCTACTGATGAGACAGGTGTGTGCCAACATGCACAGACAGACACAACAGGCAGGAAGTGAGAGAATATTCAGTAATTTAAAAAAAATAAAATAAAATGCAGACTTTGATTGTCAATACAGAGGAACAGATTATTTTTTTTTTTCTCTCTGCAGCTCTCTGTGGCCAGGTACAGCTGGGCACCACTACACTGCTGGAAGAAAAGCTAGGAAATGAAGAGAATAGACTACTGGGAATAATTTAATACATCCTCATGGAACACATAAGAATGTAGGGTGTAAATGTAGGTCAGTGATTCTGATAGTGTTTAGGCCAGCAAAAAAGGCCTTGCTGGCCCTAACAGCCCACCACCGGTGGGGAGTTAACTAATACCAAACTGACTGGCATTAAGGTTTCTTCCAGTGTGATGATGGGAATACTACTTGATTTTTACTCATGGATTTAATCTTTGTTATGATCACTCATCTAAAACTCCATGAAAATATAAGGTGTTGAAATGAATGTTTGCTTTTGGACAATATAAACCAAAAGAGAAGTCTAGTCCTTACTTAGCTTTTTATGACATGAAAGAAATACAGCTCATTATGTTTCTGATTTGCAGTGTTGTAGTCCGAGTCACTAAATCCCGAGGCCGAGTCCGAGTCACCACATTATTTCAGAGGCCAATTTTTTATGTTGCAAAATTTGCATTTTGCCCTGTTTCCTTCTCCCATTCTCATACTCCTCATGATCGGTGAATCCAAACTGAACGAAAGAGTGATAGCACAAGGAGGAGGGAAATGGATGTTTAGTAAGGCTGAGTGGAATAAATTTGAGGAATTGTGTGAAGAAAGAATAACAAGGGTCAATGATAATCAAGATCTTGATAGTTTTAACTCGGCGTTTTGTGTAAAAATCCTGGAGGCAGCATCAGAATCAGTTCCTAAAAGTAGTGGGAGAATGGTGAGGAAAGCTATGCCATGGTGGACAGAGAGTGCAGTAAAGCTGCGAAAGAAAGAATAAAGCTTTTACAGTGGTTAAAAAGACTCATAATTATGATCATTTACTGGAGTATCGAAAGCTCAAGCTGTTGTGAGGAGGACAGTTAGACATGCTAAAAGAGGAAGTTGGCTGAGTTTTTGTAACAGCACTGGAAGAGCCACACCCATAACAGAAGTATGGGGTAAGACTTTATAATCTAACCTGTGCTGCTCATAGAGGCCGTATTAAACATCCTAACTTTGCACTATAGAGATCATCCCTTCCAATACACACCTTTTACAATTACAATTATTATCAAGGGTCGCAACAACACTGTTCATTCAAATGTGAAATATACTGTCTGGGTACATATTTATATATTGCCGGGTAATTTAACTAACTGTATTGCTGTTGATACCATCTAGCTGGACTCTGGAGCCAGAGTGTTATGGCCTGAGCGCCAATTCTGTCTGCGCTCGGGTTGTCCAGTATTTTACCCATTCTAATCTGTTGTGGCCGTCCAGGGCCTTTATTGTTACAGCGTCACGGCGGGACTTCCAGCTGTCAGAGCCAGCTGTGCCATGACTGACATAACGCACGGCTCAGGAGACGCGCACACACAGGCTTAGAGTAGTTCAAAGAGTTTATTTACAGCAGGAGTGTATGAGTGTGTGTCTGCGGGATGCAGATGTGTTGGTGGTGGCGTCTGCTTCAGGCACAGAGGCAGATGACCGTTCGGCCGAGCAACCCTATGGAGAGAACACAGGGAGAGGGTGACGGGCATACACCAACACAGGATGAATTATGGCAAGAGAAGATCTTACTTGAGTTGTCAGGATAGCTGGCACAGCAAGGGGAACGTAGCCCGGGAGACAGCCACCTGGAGAGCTCCGTGCAGCAGCGAAGGATGGGCGATGGAACGGAGACGTCCGCCGCCGGGGAATCCACCTGTGCACAGGGGAGCAGACTGGAAAAGGAGGTAAGGGTTCTTACCCAGAATAGCGATGCTGAAGAAAGGAATGCTCACGATGGTGAGGGAACGAAGTCTGACGGCTTCAGGCCGAGCCTCCGGGCGAGGCGGCTTTTATCCCTCGCCGCTGATGAGGATCAAGTGTGTGAGCAGGTGGCGCCGCTGATGAATGGCGCGGTGTGACAGTACTCCCCCCTCTAGCAGCACCTCCTGGCGATGGCTTATCCGGGTGCGCTCGGTGGAAGTCCGCGATGAGCGATGGGTCCAACACAAACGACGGGGGCACCCATTGTCGATGCTCGGGCCCATAGCCCTCCCAGTCCACCAAGTATTGCAACCCACGACCCCGGCGCCGGGAGTCCAGGATGGAGGAGACGGACCAGGCCGGATGGCCACCAATCATCCGGGGCGCGGGTTGCGCTGCAGGAGGAGGGCAAAGGGGGTCGGTGACTGCCAGCTTCACCCTTGATACGTGGAAAGTGGGATGGATGCGGAGGGAGGGGGGAATAGCCACGCGCACAGCCACCGGGTTGATGATCCGGGTGATGGGGAAGGGACCCATGAAGCGCTGTGCCAGCTTCCTCCTCTCGCCTTTTAGGGTGACGTCCTGGGTGGAAACGTAGACAAGTTGCCCAACTCTGTACGCCGGGGCAGGTCTTCTACGCCGGTCCGTCACGGTCTTGTTGCGCTCCGCTGTGCGTAAAAGCGCATGACGCGCGGCGGCCCAGGTGGAGCGGAACTGCCTCACGTGCGCCCTAACTGACGGAACAGTTACCTCGCTCTCCTGCGCTGGAAGCAGCGGGGGGTCGTAACCCAGGGACGCCTTGAAGGGGGACATCCCCGTTGCAGAAGAGCGGGCGGTGTTGTGGGCGTACTCCACCCAGGCGAGATGGTTGCTCCATGATGTCGGCTTGGATCTTGCAACACAGCGGAGCGCAGCCTCCAGCTCCTGATTGGTCCTCTCACACTGCCCGTTAGACTGGGGGTGATGGCCGGAGGAGAGGCTCACCTTGGCTCCGATGGCGTTGCAAAAGGATTTCCAAACCTCGGATGAAAATTGGGGGCCCCGGTCCGAGACCACGTCCACCGGGATCCCATGCAGCCTGACCACGTGTTGGACGAGGAAGCCCGCCGTCTCCAGGGCGGTAGGGAGACCTCGCAGGGGGACGAAGTGTGCCGCCTTGGAGAAACGGTCCACGACGGTCAGGATGGTGTCGAATGAGTTGGAAACTGGGAGCCCGGTGACGAAATCCAGTGCGATGTGCGACCATGGCCTGCCAGGGACGGGCAGAGGCTGGAGCAGACCCGCTGGAGGGGCGTTTCCCGATTTGCTGGTGGCACAAATTGGACAAGCCCGGGCGTAGCGGGCTGCATCCCTCCGCAGGCCCGGCCACCAAAAGGACCGTTGGAGGAGGCTGATCATCCGAGAGGTGCCGGGATGACAGGTGAGCCGGGAGGTGTGGAGCCAGTGGATGACCTCTCCTCGGACCGCAGACGGAACGAACAGTCTTCCTTCCGGTCCGCCGCCAGGATCAGGTTCCACCTCCTGTGCCTTCCGGATCTTGTCCACAATGTCCCAAGAGATAGCTCCCACGACGCACGACCTGGGCAGGATAGTGTGGGGCGTCTCCTCAGCCTCCACGGGGGTGAACTGTCTAGAGAGGGCGTCAGGCAGGCCGTTCTTGGAGCCTGGCCTGAAGGTGATAGAGAACCGGAACCTGGCGAAGAACAGAGACCAGCGCGCCTGGCGGGCATTCAGGCGCTTGGCAGATCGTAGGTACTCTAAATTCTTATGGTCCGTCAGGACCACAAACGGCAGGTCCGCCCCCTCTAGCCAGTGGCGCCACTCCTGTAGGGCGAGTTTAATGGCCAGGAGCTCTCTGTCCCCCACATCATAGTTCCTCTCCGCCGGGGACAGGCGCCGGGAGAAGAAGGCGCACGGTCGCTTGGCGCCATCGTCCGGTGATTGCTGGGATAACACTGCTCCCACTCCTGTGTCCGATGCGTCCACCTCCACAATGCACTGCAGCGCGGGGTCGACCTGGCGAAGGACCCGGGAGGAGGAGAACTCCGCCTTCAGCGCCTTAAAGGCAGCATCGACCTCTTCGGTCCACCGGAACGGGACCTTCGGGGACGTGAGGCGGGTCAGTGGTCCGACGATCCAGCTGAAATTCGGGACAAAACGGCGGTAAAAATTGGCGAAGCCAACAAACTGTTGCACCTGCTTCCGGGATGCGGGAGTAGGCCACTCCACCACCGCCTTCACCTTCTCTGGGTCCGGGAGCACCTGGTCTTGGGCGATGATGAATCCCAGGAAGGATGTGGTCCTAGCGTAAAACTCGCACTTCTCAGCCTTCACGTACAGACGATTCTCCAGCAGTCTTTGGAGGACCCGCCTCACATGGACCTGGTGCTCGTCTCTGGACTTAGAGAAGATCAGAATGTCGTCCAGGTAGACGAACACGAAGAGGCCGATGAAATCCCGGAGGACGTCATTGATGAGGCGCTGAAAGACGGCAGGAGCGTTGGTCAGCCCGAACGGCATGACGAGATACTCAAAGTGGCCGTTCGGGGTACGGAAGGCTGTTTTCCATTCATCTCCCTCCCGGATCCGGACGAGGTGGTAAGCGCTGCGGAGATCCAGCTTGGTAAACCAGGTCGCCCCCTGGAGGGAGTGGAAGGCAGTGTCCATGAGGGGCAGGGTGTAACGGTCCCTCTCAGTGATGTCATTAAGTGCTCGGTAGTCAATACAGGGACGGAGGGAACCGTCCTTCTTCCCTACAAAGAAAAACCCCGCCCCCACGGGTGATGACGATGGGTGGATAATCCCAGCGCTCAGTGATTCCTTCAGGTACGTATTCATAGTCTCCTTCTCCGGCGCCGACAGGCTGTAGAGCCGACCAGATGGCAGGGGGGCCCCCTGGCGGAGATTGATGGCACAGTCATATGGTCGATGCGGGGGAAGAGACATAGCTTTCGACTTGCTGAATACCATACCCAGGTCATGAAAATCTGGGGGCACCAGTGACAGGTCCGGGGGTGCTGTATCCGCCACAGGAGGAGCCGCGGACGGGGAGCAGGCAGCGGACTGAAGGCAGGTGCCCATGCAGAAGGTACTCCATGCCGACACCCCAGCTGACCTCCAGTCCAGGACAGGATTGTGGAGGCGTAGCCAGGGATACCCCAGGATGACGGGCGACACAGAGTTGGGCAGGACGTAGAAAACCATTTCCTCCCGGTGGTTCCCTGAGATGATGACTGGGACAGGAATGGTTTGATGGGTAACTCTCCCAAGGGAGGCACGGGAGAGATGGACCAGGGAGATGGGGTGTTTAAGTGCCTGACAGCGGATGCCCAATCGGGTTGCCAGGCCTTGTGAAATGAAGCTGCCCTCTGCGCCCGAATCCACCAGTGCGTGGGTGAGGTGCCCAGTGGGATTGTGGCAAAAACGGATGGGCAGCTTTAATTGAGTGAGGGGACTTTGCCGATTGACGTCCGCGAGGCCCCCTACAGTGACTCGCGGACCCCGCCGTTTGGCTTTTGTGGGCAAAGCTCTACCGTGTGTTGACTGTCTCCGCAATATATGCAGAGACCCAACTCACGGCGGCGCTGTCTCTCTGCCGAGGAGAGCTTTGCCCAGCCCGTCACCATCGGCTCCGACTCCTCGGGGCACGATGGTGATGGCGTCGCCAGGGGGCGAGCTTGGGGCAGGCGTAGCGGGACTCCTCGAGGGCGAGAAGCAGACGGCTTCCGTCCTGAGGAGCGCTCGCGCAGCCTGTTGTCCAAGCTGATTGCCAATGAGGTTAGCTCCGCTAACGTTCCGGGGATATCCCGTCCAGCCATTTCATCCCTCAGATCACTATTGAGGCTGCGGAGAAACAGGCCGCAGAGGGAGCGCTCTTCCCAGCCCAGTTCCTCCGCCGCTACCCGGTATTCGATGGCATAATCCGCGGCCGACCGGTTTCCCTGCTGGAGAGCGAGAAGCCGATCGACCTGGACCGCCTCGGAATGGGAGTGATCAAACACCTCCAGGAAGCGCCTCACGAACTCGGCATAGGTGAGGGTGGCATAACTGGGTCTCGCCATAATAGCGTAGGCCCAAGTTAAAGCACGCCCCTCCAGGAGGTTCCCTATGTAGCCGATTCGGCTGTGATCTGAGGGAAAGTCTCCGGGCACACGGTCAAACACGGACTCGCACTGCATCACAAACCCCCGCGCTCCGCCGAGCTTTCCGCTAAAGCGGGCGGGGGTCGGAATTGGTGTGAGTCGGGCCGGTGCCACTGGAGCTGGCTGGACGGCCACCGGAACAGCAGGAGCTGCGCCACCCTGAGGAGCCGGGGGGAACGGCTGCTGGGGGTCCAGGCGGTCCAATCAGCCAGTGATAATTACCAATTGATTCAGGATGACCTGCTGTTGATAAGCAATTTGATCCACTCTAGCCTTGAGAGTGGTAAGCCGGTGTGCGAGCCCGCCGTCCGCCGAGCCGCTCTGCTGAAGCCGTACTGACATAACGCACGGCTCAGGAGACGCGCACACACAGGCTTAGAGTAGTTCAAAGAGTTTATTTACAGCAGGAGTGTATGAGTGTGTGTCTGCGGGATGCAGATGTGTTGGTGGTGGCGTCTGCTTCAGGCACAGAGGCAGATGACCGTTCGGCCGAGCAACCCTATGGAGAGAACACAGGGAGAGGGTGACGGGCATACACCAACACAGGATGAATTATGGCAAGAGAAGATCTTACTTGAGTTGTCAGGATAGCTGGCACAGCAAGGGGAACGTAGCCCGGGAGACAGCCACCTGGAGAGCTCCGTGCAGCAGCGAAGGATGGGCGATGGAACGGAGACGTCCGCCGCCGGGGAATCCACCTGTGCACAGGGGAGCAGACTGGAAAAGGAGGTAAGGGTTCTTACCCAGAATAGCGATGCTGAAGAAAGGAATGCTCACGACGGTGAGGGAACGAAGTCTGACGGCTTCAGGCCGAGCCTCCGGGCGAGGCGGCTTTTATCCCTCGCCGCTGATGAGGATCAGGTGTGTGAGCAGGTGGCGCCGCTGATGAATGGCGCGGCGTGACAATGACAGCTGATTCACATTCCTTTTGATTACTTGCTCACTGTCTGATTACTCCTTAGCCCTATTTAAGGGAGCAGCTGAGGTTACTCCGGGCTGCGACCTCACACGTGTAACGTTGGTCTCCCCAACGTTCGGCTGGAGTCCCTATTCCCCGGCTCCAGTCATCCTCTTGTTCTCCATATTATCCGTAAGTGTACTCCTGAACCTGTAAGTGTTGCTACCGTGCCTTAGTCGTGCCTCTTGTTTGTGCTTTTGTCCCACATGGCTCATTATTTTGTAATCATTTGTCTTTCATTAATAAATATGCAAACTCATCGGCTGCCTAAAGCGTATCATTAGTGGTCCATGAGGGCCACCCATGACAGTAGGTCAAAGCCAAGCGAGACGCCGGTCACCGTGAGTTTGCATTCTTAAGGCTCGAAGTTTTTTCCTTTTCTGCGTACCAGTGTGCTGGGAGATGGTGTCGCCACGCAAGGGCTACGCTATGAGCTTGGGCTACGAGCTAGTGATGGCCCTCATTGAGATAGATCTCCTTTCGCAAGCTCGTAGCGGCCCCATTCCCAGCAACTCACACTGGTACCTGGACCTCACAGAGACGGTAATTAATCGCCATCCTCGCTACTCCAACCACCCTGAAATTACGACAAGGATGACGGAGATCTCGGCACTCTGGGAGAAGATCCGCAGACTGGAGGGAAACTCCGGCAGGAACCCGAAGATAAGACATCCCCGCTCCTCGCCTCGGAATCCAGTTCCTGTCATCTGGCCAGCCCAGGAATCTACACCACCCCAGTGCCGTTCCCAGCGGAGGAGGACGTCAGCCGGGAACCCCCCGGAGGAGACTCAGTGGACAGCTGTGATCCTCCAGGACCGTGTGGCTACGGCTTGTTCTGCCTCCCATCCTACCGAAGTTATGAAGCATGTGACGGCGGCAGTCCGACTGGTGGAGATCAGTCCCGAGTTCCATGATTACCCTGAGTACGCTGAACTGCTCGCCTCTGTCTCCGCGCAAGAGCGGCGTTTCCCTGGCCTTACCTTTGCCTCGCCCTCAGCCAGTAAACAGCGTCACCATGCTCATAATGGGCCTCAGCGAGATCCCCGTCCAGATCCAGTTCTGGGTGGCTGTAAGAACTCTGCCTCCCAGCCAGCTGTTGCCTCTGTGTCACATCAGAGGGGTAAGACTGCAGCCTCTGTCTCCGGGTCTTCCGTTGCTGCTGTTCCGTCAGCTCCTCGTCCCCGGACTGTCTCGGCTGTTCCTCCCTCCACCTCGACGCTTTCCCCAACTGCTGTGAGCTCCATGAGTCCGACTCCGGCTGTCTCTGTTGCTGATCCTGTGCGAGCGGCTCCTCCTCGTCTTCCCGGAGGGGCCCTCCGTCACTATCCAGAGGAAGAAGAAGACCAAGCCCACTGCAGCAGTTCCCATTGGCCCTCAGCGGAGCAGGCAAGTGCTATTTCATTCTCTTCCTTCATAGTGTGAATTGCCTTGTCTGACTCCTGGGGATGGAGTTCAAGGCTCACAGTCCTCCGAGCTCCCTCCACCTGCTCCAGTTATTAATTGTGAACCTGCATCCTCTGTGTCTCCTTCCCCTGAGCGTTCCCCGGTGCCAGGAATACACCGCCATACGAGGAAGGAGCCCGCGGTCCTGGAGAACCTGGTACCAGCCCCGCAGCCACGTCACAGGCAGAGGAGGAGAGCGGACTGCCATTTGGAGCCTGCGCTGACGATTAAACATCCCCGGGTCTCCGTGGAGGGGCAGTTCGACCCAGCAGGTCACGGATCCCCTGCCACCACGCCGTGTGGGCCTTCGGCGTGGACTTCCATGCCAGGGAATCCCCAGACTGTGAGGACCATCATGCCGGCTGTGGAGCCAGCTGCAGTCGAGTGGGAACCAAGAATGGACCTTCAGATCATTGAACCTGGATCGTCGAAGTCCTGGACAGTGGTGGAGCCCGAGATCAGGCAAGTGCTCTATTTTGTTTTTCTCTTTTCCATTCTTGAGCATTATTGCCTGTCTCTTGGGAAAGCGAGCCGGGTGCAGTCGATCGCTGCATCCGAGCTTGTTTCGCCGGGCTCTGCCGCTGCCGGTGATCCTGATCCCGGTTTTCTTTCTTCTCCTGAGCCTTCTCCCAGGGTCACCGATGACGAGTCGGTTCTGGTTGCTGTCCTGGAGGTTCCGGGTTTGTGTCTGGAGGTCATTCCCGGTGCTGCGCCGGCCCAGTTGGGGTCCGTCGTGGGTAATGTTCCGGCCCAATCAGGGTCCGTCGTGGGTGCTACGCTGACCCAATCGGGGTCCGTCGTAGGTGCAACACTGACCCAATCGGGGTCCGTCGTGGGTGCAACACTGACGCAATCGGGGCCCGTCAAGGACGCTGTGCCGGTTCAATCGGGGCCCATAGTGGGTGCTGTGCCGGCCCAATCGGGGTCCGTCGAGGGTGCAGCGCGGTCCCGCTTGGGATCCAGCAGGAGCGCAGCGCCAGTCCGAGTGGAGTTCGGAGAAGGAGCTGCAGATGCTTTGCCATTTGACGCCGGACTGGCCCCTCATCTTTACCCTGTTCCTTTTCTTCCTCCACCGGGTGCCGCTGGGATTCCCCGTATTTGGCTCGGTTTCCCCTTCCTATCCCTCTCGGTAGGGAGGCCGCCTCCGAGTTCTCCTCTTTGGTCCTGGTGGACTAATGACGCAGGTTGGCCACCTGGGAAACTACTTCGCCAGTTTGGCGTTCTGGGTCGGCCAACCGACGGACTGCTTTCTCTGTTTGGTGACCTGGTCTGACCACCAGAGGTACTGTTTCTCCGGGCCTGGGACTGGGGTAGACCGCCCGAACTAATTCTGTTTTTCCTGCCAGCGATCTGGAAGCTGGATGCGGGCAGACCTCCCGAACTATTTTTCTTTGTTCTATTGTACTCTGCCTGCTGACATCCCTGTAGTGTTTTTTTTCCTCTGTAATGTTAGGGATGCTCTTGTGGTTTGTTTTTTTTTTGCCTATAGACTATATTGGTCTGATTGTATATTGCCGCTCTGTAGCGGGTTGGATTATTTTTTTCTGGTATTATGGGGTACTCTGTACTTTGCTTTGTGCCTGTATTTCAGTTTTTCTGGTTCCCTCTGTATTTTGAGAGATGCTGTTTTGTTTTTCTTGTTCTCCTGATCCGTTACATTCATTAGACTGTATACTTGGTGTGATGCGCTGCTTGTAGTGGGCTGAGTTTTTTTTTTTTTTTTTGTTTTCTCCTGGTATTTTGTGGGTGCAGTGTGGATGTACCTGGATTTATTCTTTTTTTGTGTGTGTATTCTAGGCTCTGGGTTTATAGTAGCCTGTCGTTTTGTTTTTTTTTTTCCATGTCTGAGCCTCTTCATTTTTGTATCGTTCTTGCCCTCCTGGACTGCTTCCCCCTCCACCCTCCCTGGGGTGGTCCCGGGGGCCTTCTGGGAGGGGGGGGTCTTGGATGTTACGTTTGCGCCTGGAATGTGCCTTTGGCCTGAGCGCCGATTCTGTCCGTGCTTGGGTTGTCCAGTATTTTCCCTGTTCTTATCTGTTGTGGCCGTCCAGGGCCTTTATTGTGACAGCGTCACGGCGGGACTTCCAGCTATCAGAGCCAGCTGCGCCATGACAGCTGATTCATATTCCCTTTGATTACTTGCTCATTGTCTGATTACTCCTTAGCCCTATTTAAGGGAGCAGCTGAGGTTACTACGGGCTGCGACCTCACACGTGTAACGTTGGTCTCCCCAACGTTCGGCTGGAGTCTCTATTCCCCGGCTCCAGTCATCCTCTTGTTCTCTATATTATCCATAAGTTTACTCCTGAACCTGTATGTGTGCTACCGTGCCTTAGTCGTGCCTCGTTTGAGCTTTTGCCCCACGTGGCTCATTATTTTGTAATCATTTGTCTTTCATTAATAAATATGCAAACTCATCGGCTGCCTAAAGCATCTCATTAGTGGTCCACGAGGGCCACCCATGATACAGAGGTTGTGGCTTCAAACCCCCGGCTGAAGGCCACCAGTTTGGGTGAACTGCCCTGCGCCTGCCCCCTTGGCTATAATTACACTTTATTATTTATAATAATTAGGCCTATTTTTTATGTATTTATAATTTTATTCATAAAGTGCATTGCAACAAGCATGGCGCGGGAAGGTGCTGCTCTGTTTGCATCCGGTTGAGTGGAAATATTTAAGCTTCACTTTCTCTTTTAGACTGCTGCCATGTTAAAAAAAAAAGAACAACAACAAAAAACAGTGCATCAATATGGATAATCTGCCTGCATTTTTTCCATTTTTTTCAACAACACCGCTGGAGTGTTGTTAACGTCAGACAATGTTCCGCTCAAAGTCTGTACTTTCATCCCGTTTTGGCTGCTTCATCTTTATTTTATTCAACTACCCAAAGAGGGGGAAAAAAAACATCTGTTCAGTGCGACAAGAGCCAAAAAGCCCCAGCAGAGGTACGTGCAACAAGTTACAATGCAGGTAAAGTGATTCAGCATAAAACTCAACATCTGTGTGCACTTAAGCTGTAACGGTTTATATTATTTTCTTTTAATATTTGATACAGAACAAAAAAATATTTTAAACTAAATCTGAGCTGTTGTTTATAACCGGGAGAAATCAGAGTTTTTGTTTTGTCTTTTCTGAATATACTGAAGGTAAATAATGCTGGCCTGTGGAACTGTCCTTTTTGCAGGAATTAAAAAAAACACAAACTGTATTCTGCAATATTGCACAGAAGTATTGTGATATCATTTTTTGGCAATATTGCTCCCTCCCACATTACACTTTATGAAGCACTTTATGTGGCAGCACAACAATATTAAAACCATATCTCAGTGTTTATGTCTATCAGCGTCAAACAAACATAGCGTTTAGAATCTGCACTTTTGATTTTACTTTCCATTTCACTGTCCATTTATACCGTTTTTTGCCACTCCAAATGTACACCAAATGTGACGAAAATAGTCGGAAAAACATGACGGAAATTATTTATCATAATTCTGGTTTTACTTGTTCTATCAACACAATTTAAAAACTGGGAAAGAGTTTTGAATCTGCACTAGGCCAAGGACCACCTCGGGTAAAAGTTTCATACAAATCCATCCAGTAGTTTTGGAGTATTCTTGCTAACATACTGCAAGAAGATAAGATCCTTGGTGGAGGTATGCATTCTCAGATCATTACCAAAATGTTATGGGCTCCTGTCCAGCCCAAGGACCACCTCGGGTGAAAATTTCATCCAAATCCATCCTGTAGTTTTTGTGTAATCCTGCTGCACAAATACAAACAAACTCTAAGAGTGTATACCTCCGTGGTGGAGGTATACACTCTCAGATCATCACCAAAATTTAACAGGTTAATCCTTGGTCCAAGGGCTACCTCTGGTAAAAATTTTCACAAAAATCAGTCCTGTACTTTTTGCGTAATCCTTGGGGGGGGTATAAATTGGCCTGGGGGTATGAATTGGCCTAGGTCTTAATATGGGGGGGGGGGAATCTAGGGGGTGTAATCTAGCCTAGGCCGCTTTAACTCTGGGTATAGTCTGGACTGGGGGTAATCTGTGGCCTGTTACACCAGCTCCATTGACGTTAAAGGTGAGTTAAATTTGTGTTTATTTTGAAAACAAAGCCTTATCTCGGAATTCTGGCAAATTAAAAAGTCGAGAAAATAAGGCGATACAATGATACAAGCCTTTAGTTGCACTTACTGTAATTTCGACCGGGCAAGCTGAAACAGACAGGCGGACAGATGGATGTATATACACACACACACACACACACACACACACACAAACATGCACACCCATCCACACACAGACGCATTAAGTGATTATCGTATGCCTCCATTTTCACCGAGGCATAATAAAAATAGTAAAATATTCACTTATCATGCATGTTTATCCATATATCAGCCCATAAATTATAAATTGGTGTCTAATGGTTATCCTCATTGTTAACAATAAGCAGCTGATGTGTAGACTCCCACGTACTTGTAATAATCATCGAAGCCAAAGGCTAATTAGCCAGTGTTTGACATTTTGGCTCTCCAAACAACATACCTTGGGTTAGTACTCCGTCATTTTCTGTCTTGACAGTTGATGGGACAGACTGCAATCAAAGGCAAAAACATAGCAAGGAGGGCTAAACGGCAATTTGGATTTTCATAATATCCTGTAGCTTGAAAGTGTTACACTTAAGTTGGCTCTGACAGTCCCTGACAGGTCCTGTTACATGAACAAGTACATGTGCTTAGCTCTCTGTGAGTGTGTACAAGCTGCAGCTGAGCTAATCAGAACAGAGGGCAGGTGAATTTGTGAAAATGTCCATAGAGCATTATAGACTCTTCAACAATATTATTAGTCAATTATTTCTACAAACCTATATGGTCAGAGCACACCTGCAAGTTAGGATACAAGGAAGGCGCCAAGTCTGACTACACACCAAAGTGAACCACTCCTCACTGTTGCCAGACATACGCTAATTATCATATTTGTACAATAGTTTTGCCCACTGTATGATGGATGATCAATAATTCCCCAAATCCCATAATGTACGATTATCTGACCCCTTGACTTGGTGGCTAAGTTAATATGTTAGCAAACACAATCAGAATGCAGATCCTCCTCATACATACTATGCTTTTTTTTATGCATCATCTCACATGCATGGGCTGCATGGAAAAAAAGACACATCACGGTAGCAGAGCATAGAGGCAGCCTCAGATGGAGGCTAGTGATGGGATCCACAGTTCACTGAAACATACTGAATCAAGATAAAAAGATATGTGGTACACCAAATCACTCAGTACTGTACTGGAGCTCTAAATGTCTACCACTCACTGAACTGAGAGTCAGATGAACCGAGCGGGCGGGACTTGTTTGCTGCTCAGGTGGGTGATTCAGCTGGTGATCCCTGGCTTCCATTACAGTTCCGGTGAGTAATCCATACAGTACGTTCACCCATAAAAACTAGTACATTTGATCGAATCGTCATCATCATCATCATAGCAGTCTGTTGGGGGCGACAATGACTGTTTCATTTAGGTCTGATCAGATTTCTCCACGCAGCTCTGTAATTTGCCTTCCGCTGCCAGGAACTCCTGACCTTGGTAACCCGGGCGACGTCCGAGCCGGTATGGGTTGCTCTCTGACTGACCATTTCATGAAACTGCTTGCAAAGTATAAAAAAAAACTAGCTTTTGCTGGACTAACAACACGTTCTTGGCAGATAGAGGTATTATCAGTGGCAAGGACAGGCCAAGACAACCTGACTCCAGTATCTGTTGCAGTGACTGACCAGATGATAGGTTTGTTTATCTCTGCTCTTTGTGTAGTGCATGTCACGATGCACCGACTGGCAAAAGACCTTGATTTGCGTACATTACAGCACTAATGCAGGCACAGCAAACCCAACAAGTAAGCAACATCACCAGCAGGTTGGGAAACGGGGGGGGGGGGGCAGATCCCAGTATTACTGGGTAGTTCAAACCTGTTGTTGGCATTAGCACTAAAGTTTTCTGTTGCTGCTGCAATGTGCAAATGTCTGCAAAAATGTCACTGGATTGTAGTTCTTTTGTCATTCTCATTGTCAGATTATGAAAAATGTTAAATTTCCCAAAATTACGGGTGGATTTTTATTACATTCATCAAAAAGTAATATCTGAAAATCATTTGAGAATTGAATTGAGAAAAATTAAAAAAAAAAAAAAAAAACAATGTTGAAATTACCTGACCTCGAGCTGGTCCTGACCGAGTTACCGAGGCCATAGATCTCGAGGCCGAGGACGCGACCGAGTCATTACCCTCCCGAATTGAGGCCAAGGCTGAGAAAAACAAGGCTGGACTTGAGTCCTCCAACATTTCTGATTTGTTTAACATTTGCAGGAAAATGCAACTCTATAAGAAGCTGATGAATCTAAAATAACAGTTTTTTTTTTTTATTTAAGTTTTTGTAAAGGGTATACAGGTCGTTACAGCAATGCATTGTTTACATTTTCATCACATGTTCCCTTATTTTCTGATATCTGACAACATTGGAAGATTAATTCTTACAACACCCCTTTTTTTTTAAAGAGAAAGAAAAAGTGAAATTAAAGAGAAAAAAACAAAAAACAAAAAAAACAAACAAACCAGCAAAAAACAAACAAAAAGAAAAAGTAAGTAAATAAAGATAAAAGAGCATCTGAGTAGCGTTGGAACAAAGAGCGGAACCATTATTGAAATGGTATTTGTCAAAGATTAGATCTAATGGAAGACACATATGCGATCCAGGGTTGCCAAAAGTTCATGAACCCATCCATGTCCTGTCTCAGTGCGAATGTCAACTTTTCCATCGAGTAAATGTCTTGGATCACGTTAATCCAATCTTCAGGTGAAGGACAGTCCTTCAACATCCATTTTTTAGTTAGAGCTTTTTTACTTGCCAATATTAAAACAGTGAATAAGTATTTTTCTCCTCGTCTTTCCAGTGAGTTCGGTAGTAAACCCAAATACAAAGTTACAAAAGAAAAGGGAACTGTTATTTTGAATATTTTCCCCAATATTGTCTGTACATTGGTCCAATATTGGTGGATAACTGGGCATGACCAAAACACATGAAAATGATTTGCAGTCTCTTCACCACACAAACGCCAACAATTCAACCCCTTATGAGTAAATTTGTTTTGTGCAGGTGTTCTGAAAAATCTTACCAAATTTTTCCATCCAAATTCTCTCCACTGCAGGGAAGAGGTACATTTCCATTGCTGTTTATTTAGCTTTTCCCATATTTCCAGTTGTAAAGTGAAATTCCCCTCTTTTTCCCATCTCTCTTTTATATATGATGTGTTGTCTCCTTTTAAGTCTTGAAGACCTTGGTATATTTTAGAAATGTATCTGATCCCTGGGATCCCTTTATATGCCATTAAGAAGACCTTCAGAACACCTGACTGGGCCCTTTCCAAAACCTCCTTTTTAAGTATATTGTTTATGTGGTGTCTAAGCTGGAAGAACCTGTAAAGGTCTTGATTTATTAGGCCTTGTTTTTTCAAATCTTCAAAACTTCTTAAGATTTGCCCTTTAAAAAAATCGTAATATTTTATCAGCCCTTTCTCCTTCCACTTTTTAAATCTGGTGTCTGTTTTATTAGGAGTAAAGTCCTGATCATAGGCAATCCATTGCAGAAGTCGATAGGGCTCTTTAGTTTGATTCTCTCTGACTATCTTAAACCAAATTTTTAGCGGGGTCTCTATCCACGGGTTAGTGTTATTCAAAAGCTTAGGTAAGGCATTGTTCCCTATTATCGCCTGTAGGGGGATGTCACTTGTTATTTGGCATTCGATCTCCTTCCATTGTGCAGTGTAGACTGGGTTACATATCTCTACTAAAGTTTTAATTTGTGCGGCTTTAAAGTAGTCCCTGATATTTGGCAGCGCGAGCCCACCTTTGTCTTTGTTTAGCTGTAGGGTTCTATATCTGATTCTAGGTCTCTTGCCCTGCCATATGAATCTTGAGATCCTTCTGTCCAGCTCCTGCCATGTTTTTTTGGGAGGTTCTACCGGTATTGTTTGGAAAAGGTATAGAAGACGTGAAAGTATATTCATTTTGACTGCTTCAGTTCTTTGTGCAGTACCCAAGAATGGTATCATATTCCATCTTGCTAGGTCAGATTTTATTTTTGTCACCAGTGGATCATAGTTTAGTGATATAATTTTGTTGAGTTGTTTCGGGATATTGACCCCCAGATATTTCATAGATTCCGACTCCCAGTTAGTTTTGAGTTTGCTTAGTGAATAATGATTTGGGTCATAGTTGAATGTTAAAACTTGGGTTTTATGCATGTTTAATTTGTACCCCGATAAATCTCCATACTCTGAAAAAACTGAGGTTAGTTCTGGTAAAGAAGTGTCCGGCTGCCCTAGGTATATTAAAATGTCATCAGCAAAGAGTGCTATTTTATGTTCCTTCTGACCAAGTGTAATACCTTGAATTTTTTGGTTTTGTCTTATCCATTGGCTCAGAGGTTCTATGAAGATTGCAAAGAGCAGTGGAGACAGGGGGCAGCCCTGACGACATCCTCTTTCCAGTTCAAAAGATGATGATAAATTACCATTAATCCTTATTTTAGCTGTTGGTTTTTTATATAATGCCTGTATAGTTCTAATGAAGTTGTTATGAAAATTGAAACTGGATAAGATTCTATATAGAAAAGACCAGTCAACCGAATCGAATGCTTTTTCAGCATCTAATCCCAATATGACTGCATTTAAGTTATATTTTTTTATATGATGAATTATGTGTAAAGTGCGTTGAATGTTGTCTTGTGTCTGTCTTTGTCTTATAAAACCTGTTTGGTCTAAATGAATTAGGTCTGTCAGTATATTTTCTAACCTTTTGGCAAGGATAATGGTAAAAAGCTTATAGTCCTGATTTAGTACACTGATTGGTCTGTAGTTGGAGCACTCTAGTTTATCCTTTTCAGGTTTAGGTATAACTGCAATGACCCCTTCTCTCCAGGAGGGGGGGATTTCCCCTGTGTGGAGGACATAATTAAATGTTTTCAGGAGGAGAGGAGATAGTTGCTGTTTAAAGGATTTGTACCACTCTGCTGTATAGCCATCAGCTCCTGGGGATTTGTTAGCTTTAAGTTTCATAATTGCTTTTTCCAATTCTTTAGGATGTATTTCTGACAGTAGTGTTTTATTTTGTGACTCCGTAAGTTGGGGAAGGTTTAATGTGTTTAGGAATGCCTCGGATGCGTTTTTATGTTTTTTGTGGGAGTATAAGTTCTTATAGTAATTCTCGAAGCTTTTAAGAATATCCTGAATTCTGAATTTTATTTCCTTTGATACTGGGTCTCTGATTTTGTAGATTGCTCTTTCTGTTTGATGTTTCCTCAATTTATAGGCTAACAATTTTGCCGATTTACTGCCTGCTTCATAGTATTTTTGTTTCAAAAATGTAAGTTTCTTCTGGATTTCTATTGTGTAGATCTCATTTATTTGGTTTTTAATTTCCTTAATCTTGAGCGAGTCAGTAGAATGAGTGTTGCCTTTGTGTTCTTTTTCTAGGTTCCTAAGTTCTGACTCTAATGTGGATAGTTTTTCTTGTCTTAGTTTCTTTTGGGTTGCCAGTTTTGCAATAATCTTTCCTCTTATTACAGCTTTGCATGCATCCCACAGTATTAAAGGGGATACTTCTCCATTATCGTTATCTTCAAAATATCTGAGAATATCTGATTCCAATTCATCTTTCAATGGTCCTTTCAGGACATTTGAATTTAACCTCCAAGAAAATGTATTATTTGTGTATTTTTGGATATTTAAGTCCATGTAGATCGGACTGTGGTCAGAGAGATCCATCAGTCCTATTTTACATGTTTTTACTCTTCCAATGTCTCTATTAAACATAAAAAAAATAGTCAATCCTTGAGTAAGATGAATGTGGAGTTGAGTAAAATGTATAGTCTTTTACACTGGGGTTGAGTTCCCTCCACACGTCACAGATTCCCATTTCTTTTAGTAGCATCCGAGTCTTCCTGTTTTGGGTGTTATTTTGATGTGGAGAATTACCAGAAGCATCCCAGTATGGATTCAGTCTAAGATTGAAGTCCCCACCACATATCACTAAACCTTGAGCTTTAGTTATCATTAGGTCGAATACATTTTTATAAAATTTCCAGTTAGCCCCTGGGGGAGCATACACATTCAGCAGGGTGATATCTTCTCCCTCTAGCCGCCCAGTTACCAAACTGTATCTCCCTTCTTTATCTTTGTGTTCTGATTTTTTTTCAAATGTAATTTTGGTAGATATCAATGTCGCTACTCCCCTCCTCCTCCCTGACTTATATGAAGATGAAGAGATCATTTTAAACCCTTGTCTACTGAGTTTATTGTGTTCCACGTCTGTTAGGTGGGTTTCTTGTAAAAATATTATTCCTGCTTTGTCTTTTTTCATTTTGCCTAGAATCTTGGATCTTTTAACTGGATTCAGGATTCCTTTTACGTTATATGAAATTATTTTGGTTACACCCTGTTTCTCCATTGTGTTGTTTTGTTTAGTATAACTGTGTGGTGGCCCTCATTTGTGCTACTCAGAAACTGAAAGAACATTAAAAACAAGAAAAACATTAAGAACATAGTGTATAAAACTTTAAAACAAAAAGCTGTCAGAAGAACTTCCTGAGCTGAGGTCTTTTTAAAGACCCTGGAAGAGCCTTGATGGAGTGAAGGCCCTGAGGGAAATTCCTCAAACTCTGTTACGTGTTGAGGGCCCTCTCTTACACCTGTAAGCTGCCCCATGCTTTTAACGTGAGTTTCAGAACCCAATCCAAACTTGTAATGATTTTTTTTTTTCCTTTTATGCCTAAACCCTGTGAAATTGTGTGCACCCTCCCACCCCCATCACATCAAACATTCACGCAAAAACAGTATTTGTTAGTATGAGGAGAACTTGTGGATTATTGTCACATTTCTATTTTAACAAGTTTTTTTTGTTTGTTTTTTTATTACAAAGACTTATTTGTTTCAAATATTATGACTGTTCCATGAAATGTTTTACCACATGCTGAATACGCATCTCCTTTAATGTTTGTTACCTTGTATGAGGGGGGTTGGATGTGCGGATTGATTCAAGAGAAAAAAAAAAAAAAAAAAGGTCGCTATTCCAACCTGAAAACGGACAGTTTATCCGCGACGCTCTAGCGCTGGGTTTCCCGCTGCTGGTCCATGGATTTTGAAGGTCTTTGTGTTGTCCATGTTTGCGCTTTGATCTTCTCACTTGTGTCTGCTGCGGGTTTAAATACCGTTACCGGGAGCCCTCTTTTCACCATGTCAGCTGTTGCTTCTTCCGCCGAATTATAGAGACACGTTTCATCGCCGTAGAAGACCCTTAACTTCGCAGGAAATGGAGTCTGAAAGCGCAATTTCTTCTCTCTTAACACCTTTTTCGCGTCATTGTATTCCCTGCGCTTTTTAAGGACCTCCGGGGCGTAATCGTGTTCCACGTAGACTTTTCTCTCCTGGTGCATAAATCCTTTTTTCTGCCAGGCCAGTCTTACAACCTCTTGTTTTATTTTGAAATTGGAAAATCTTACCAACACCGAACGTGGGGGCGCTTCCGCCGCCGGCCTAGTGGCTAATGAACGATGTGCCTTTTCTATCTTCAAGTCGGTGGTTTGTGGAATATCCAATTTCTCTCTTAGTAAGGATTCCACGCATTCTGCCATTGAGTTAAAACCGTTTTCGGCTCCTTCTATCAGACCATGAATTCTTATGTTGTCTCTTCTTTGTCTTCCTTCTTGGTCGGTTAGCTTAGCCTCTATAGATGCTTGTCTTTTGCGTAGGTCCAGCACAGAATCTTCGAGCACTTTTATTCGATCCTCTGTTTCCAAGATTCGGTTCTCGGCCTGGTCCACTCTGCTGTTTGTCCTTTTCAATTCTTCTCTGAATTCCCGAAATTCGGCCGTAACTTCTCGGCGAAATTGTCGTAGTTCCTCAAATAGTGATTTCAGGCTAACCTTTTTGTTAGCTATCACCAGTTCCTCGTCTTCTGAACGGAGATCTTCCAGTTCAGATTCTCCGGCCGGTACGTGTCCTGGCCTGGAGAATTTCAGTTTCTTCTGTTTTCCTTTAGACATGATGATTTTGTCTTTTGATTTTCACTCCTCCAAAAATCCGTTAAGTTTGATTTTCAAGGTGTTATCCTGGATTGGGTCTGAGAGCTTCAGTGTTAAGCTGCAGTCGCCATGGCGTCCAAACAGGGAAATGTGTGCCAGCATTGAAGTTCATGCTGCATACCAAAATATATACAAGATTCTACACAGCAAAGACTTTTCACTTGTGTTTCCTCTCAGCTGCTATCTTGAGTATTCCACACAGTGAAGCAGTGCAGAGCCAGGGGGGAGTAAACGGAAACACAGTTACTGGAAAGTAAAATGGGACAGCTATTGTGTCTAAGAAGTGCTGCAGATGCAACTTCCGTGTGTGGTATAGTGTAATATCTTTATAGGTGGTGGGCCAAGTGCGTTTTTCGTGTCATTGATCGATCCACATCGGAAGAGAATGCCATTTTTTAAATAAAGTCTTCTCTATTTTTGGTAAATCTGAGAAAATTTGTTGGCAGCCTTGGTCTGCCAGAATTTTTTTAATAAACTTACATTTTTATCGTCAGTCCTCTCCGGCATCTCTTGGAGCAGCTTTAGCTGATGAACCAATCGGGTTGCAGTAGGTGATCGCATACACCAATCACGTTCGACTTAATCAGGACCCCCACCACCACCCCCACCCCTGCACCTCCAGGGTAAAAAAAATCAAAATGCAACGGGTCTGATGTGAACATTAATTTTCAAGAATTTAACTACCTTGCAAAAAAAAAACATGTATTGATTGTTGAAAAACAACCAGACAAGTGCAAAATTATAGAGCATAATACATTTATAAGCCTTGATTCATTACCTCACAGATTATCACATACATTTTCAGGTTTATTCTGTGAACAAAATATATACCATTAAAAACAATGTATCACAACATCCTTCGGAAATTTGAAATTTATTCATTATACGAGTGCATACCCGTGCATGCCCGTAGAAACCCATGCATGTCTGTAGAGGGGATGCATTGGAACAGAATTCTTGCCAGTTACAGGACAGTTGGTATAGCAACACAGCACTAAGTGGCAATCACATGTGACAGCTTTTGTATGCAGCAAAACATAAAAATCACACAAAATATGTCCTGCAATCTGGGGCTGTTTGCCCCTGCTTGTTACTTCTTCTCTTGCCTGTCCATGTTCACGGCATCTTTTCTGATGTGCAGCAGTTCTCCTCATTGTATTGCTCTCCATCTGGTGGGTCTTATTCTTCTTCGTTCAGACCACTGGTTGAGGGATAGATGTGTCATAATTCCAGTTCACAGGCAGGATCATGAAACTAGATCTGAGACATGCACGGGTATGTACTAGTGTTATGAATAAATATTGGCCCTGCCCTCCTTGGAGGAACTTCTGGGGCAGGAGGACATGGTTATCGGGTGCTCTAAGATTCCGCCTGCCGAGAGACAGCGCCGTAGGGAGTTAGGGCTGTGCTATTATTGTGGTAGCGGTTCACATGAGTTGGCTGATTGTACAAGTCGGTTAAAAGAGGAGGTCCATGGGTCACAGTAGGGGGACTCACGGACGCGTCCCAGTCAAAACCCCTCACCTGCTGCCTCGTGCCCATCCGACTCATTCACAAACATACTGAACACTCCACTCACGCACTGATTGACTCGGGGGCTGAGCAGAGTTTTATATCAGGAGACCTGGCAACCCGGTTAGGGCTCCCATGTCAAACTCTTCAGCCACCGCTCAAGCTAATTGCCCTATCTAAAGCCCC
The DNA here is from genome assembly GCA_020510985.1 of Pholidichthys leucotaenia. Lineage (NCBI taxonomy): Eukaryota > Metazoa > Chordata > Actinopteri > Cichliformes > Pholidichthyidae > Pholidichthys > Pholidichthys leucotaenia. Next base: position 192,877,183 of record CM035839.1, on the reverse strand, counting down.
ATTAACGACCATCTCTCAGCAGACTACCCCAGTGTCGGTGATTGTTTCTGGGAACCACCAGGAGGATCTGCGCTTTCTGGTGCTGCCCTCTTCCACTTCCCCGGTCATCCTGGGTTACCCTTGGCTGTGACTGCACAATCCCTCATTTGACTGGCAGACAGGGAACATCGCTTCATGGAGTTCATTCTGCCTCAGTGCGTGCCTGCAGTCCGCGGCATGTGCCCCATCTGTGTCTGTGGCCCCACCTGTGTCTCCTCCCCCGGATCTGTCCAAGGTACCAGTGGAGTATCACGACCTGGGGGCGGTCTTCAGTAAATCACGGGCGCTGTCCCTTCCCCCCCACCGCCCTTATGACTGCGCCATTAATCTCCGGGCTGGTGCCCTGCTTCCGTCGAGCCGTTTGTACAGCCTGTCTGCTCCGGAGCGGGAGGCGATGGACACGTATATCAAGGAATCGCTCAGCTCTGGGATCATCTGCCCATCTTCTTCAGTGGTGGGGGCGGGATTCTTCTTCGTGGGAAAGAAGGATGGCTCCCTGCGACCATGCATTGACTTTAGGGGGCTAAACGACATTACGGTGAAGGACAAGTATATCTTGCCTCTCATGGACTCGGCCTTTGATTCTCTCCAGGGGGCCTCGTGGTTTACTAAATTGGATCTCCACAACGCGTACCATCTCGTGCGGATCAAGGAGGGAGATGAGTGGAAGAGGGGCTTCCAGACCCCAAGCAGCCACTTTGAGTACCTGGTGATGCCGTTTGGGCTGACCAACGCTCCGGCCGTCTTCCAGCGCTTGATTAATGATGTCCTCCGGGACTTTCTGGGCACTTTCGTCTTTGTCTATCTCGACGACATCCTCATCTTCTCCCGATCGTTTGAGGAGCACCAGGTGCATGTGAGGTGGGTCCTCCAGCGACTCCTGGAGAACCAATTGTTCGTGAAGGCCGAGAAGTGTGAGTTTCACGTTCAGCAGACGTCCTTCCTCGGCTTTGTGATCTCACATAACCAGGTTCTCCCCGACCTGGCCAAAGTTAAGGCAGTGGTGGATTGCCCCCCGCACCTCGTCCAGGAAGCAACTGCAGCAGTTCTTGGGGTTTGCCAATTTTTACCGCCGCTTCGTGCCTAAATATAGTACGGCGGCTCGCCCGCTGACCTGTCTCACGTCCCCGAAGATCCCTTTCCACTGGACGGAGGAGGCCACGGCTGCGTTCGACGCACTCAAAAGGGAGTTTTCGTCGTCCTGCGTCCTGACGCAGGTGGACCCAGCTCTCCAGTGCCTGGTTGAGGTGGACGCATCGGACTCTGGGGTGGGGGCAGTATTCTCTCAGCACTCTCCAGTAGACGGGGTGATCCGTCCCTGCGCCGCCTTCTCGCACCGCCTGTTGCCAGCGGAGAGGAATTACAGCATCGGCGATAGGGAGCTGCTGGTAGTGAAGCTCGCATTGGAGGAGTGGCATCACTGGCTGGAGGGTGCTGCCCAGCCTTTTGTAGTTTGGACCGACCATAAGAACTTGGAATATCTGAGGACGGCCAAGCGGTTGAATTCTCATCAGGCCCGCTGGTCCCTCTTTTTCGGTCGGTTCGACTTCACCATCACCTACTGCCCCGGGTCCAAGAATGCTAAACTGGACACCCTCTCCAGGCAGTTCTCGGCGGAGGTATCTGCGGACCAGGATCAGACTATCCTTCCCCCATCCTGCGTTGTGGGCGCCCTCTTGTGGGATATCCAGGAGAAGGTGGTGAAGGCACAGGAGGCTGAGCCCGATCCAGGAGGCAGCCCCCCGGGGTGGTTGTTCATTCCCACACCGGTCCGGGGTGAGGTCATTCAGTGGGCTCATGCCTCGAAGTTGGCATGCCACCCTGGGGTGTCTCGCACAATTGTGCTCCTCCAGAGGGCATTTTGGTGGCTGGGGCTGCGGAAGGACGTCAATAATTACATCCGGGCCTGCACTCAGTGCGCCACTGGGAAGTCTTCCTCCTCTCCTCCGGCCGGATTGTTCCACCCCCTAGCGGTTCCTAGTCGTCCCTGGTCGCACGTTGCTCTGGACTTCATGACAGGCCTCCCACCATCGAATCATTTCACGACGATCCTGACCATTGTTGATCGCTTCTCCAAGGCGGCCCACTTCATCCCCTTCTGGGGGTTGCCAACGGCGCGGGAGACGGCGGACCTGCTGGTTCAGCATGCCGTTCGCCTCCATGGGATCCCCACGGACGTCGTCTCGGATCGGGACCCCCAGTTTGTGTCGCAGGTTTGGAGGGCGTTCTGTCAGGCGTTAGGATCAACGGTGAGCCTGTCATCTGGTTACCACCCTCAGAGCAATGGGCAGCGTGAGCGAGCGAATCAGGAACTGGAGGCCGCCTTGTGCTGCGTCATTGCATCCAGCCCCTCTTCATGGAGCAGTCACTTGCCATGGATTGAGTACGCCCACAATTCCACGGTTTCTTCAGCGATTGGGATGTCCCCCTTCAGGGCATCTTTGGGGTACGACCCTCCTCTGTTTCCGGAGGAGGAGAAGGAGGCGGCGGTGCCTTCTGTCCACGACCATGTCAGGCACTGCCGCTGGCTCTGGACCACCACCAGCAGAGTCTTCCTCTGGACCACAGAGCGCAACATCAGGATGGCCAATCGCCGCAGGAGACCGGCCCCCAAGTACAAGGTGGGTCAGTAGGTATGGCTCTCAACTCGCAATATTAATTTGAAGGCAGAGAAACGCAAGCTGACTAAGTGTTTCATTGGGCCTTACCCCATCGTTCGTGTAATCAACCCTGTGGCTGTTTGCCTAGCCCTCCTCCCCTCCCTTCGCATCTGTCCCACCTTCCATGTTTCACAGGTGAAGCCCGTCATTGCCAGTTCCCTCTGCCCGCCCCCCCGCGGCTCCCCCCCCTCCGAGGATGATCAATGGCCACCCGGCATGGGGAGTGACTACCATCTTGGCTGTCCGTCAGCGGGGTTGTGGCCCACAGTACCTGGTGGACTGGGAGGGATTTGGCCCCGAGCATAGATCCTGGGTATGTCCGTCTCTGGTCCTCGATAAACAGCTCATCCGTGACTTTCACCGGACGCACCCAGGTAAGATAGGACAGGTGCCAGGAGGCACCTCTAGAGGGGGGAGTACTGTCATGGCACCCGCAGGGCCATCATCAGTTTCAGCTGCGTGCACACCTGTCGCCAGTCATCAGCGGGCTTTAAGAGCCAGGCCTGCCAGTGACTCAGCACGGAGCCGTCTGTCAAATCTACGGAGGCACGTCTCTCGTCGTCAGCCACAACTTGGCTTCTCGTCTGATCAAGCACAACACGTCGAAGCACGTAAGCATTCTCAGCACTCACCTTGTCGAGTTCCTTTCCCCTGTGCACAGGTGGACCCCCCAGGCGGCGGATCCTCTCTCCCCGGCGGCGGCGCAGCTCCTCCCCGGCATCAGAGTCTCTCCCCCGCTTCTCGACACAGAGCTGGACGCTCTTCCCCTGGCAGTCGCCCACAAGGCAAACAGAAGCGCAGCATCGCCACCTGTAAAGTAAGCGGCAGTCTTTATTACGCCCTTTCCTCTCCAGTGCCGCGCTAACCCCTCTGCTTTGTCTCCTTAGGGTTGCCAGGCAGAACAGAGACCTGCTCAGCTCCAGCACAACACCAGCACTCCACACACCACCAAGCATACACGCACTCACACACAACACACTGGGTAAATAAAAGGATAATTGTATCTACTCGAGTCTGTCTTCTGTCCCCTGGGTCCAGAAATCATGTCAGAAATATTGAAAGAGCCCAAGAAAGGACACAAATATCAGTACACGCAAGTCATGGTGAGTATTCATTTTTAATCTGATGAAATCCATCTGATCATGTACATTAATGAGTGTAAACATTAATAGTCAATTTTAAAGGTGACTTGCGTGAAGAAATTGTTTAAGGTGAGGAGGAGTTTGAGCGGCACGTCGACCTCAGTGGATGACTGTGACTTCTTGTGCCTCATCACACTCTTCACAGTCCACAACAGGTTGCAGCGATCGCCATCCAGCTTGCTGAAGCATCTGATGGTTTGAAGCTTTCCATCAAAGGCTGACTTCACATGCTGGCTAGGCAAGCCCAGAAGTGGCATGCTCACAAAAAAGATTGCCGGGACTGATGCCAAGTTGACAAGCAGAACCGCTGAGTGTAGTCACCTAGGCCGTATCCCCGGCCAAGGGAGGCCGAGGGTATGCTAACACTTGCCCAAGGTGTACACCCAGGCTAGTGGAGGGAAGGAGGCCCCTTACTTCTCCATTCTAGACCGGCTCCAAGCAAGGTCTAGCCACTGCCCCAATAGTCAATTTAAGACAAGACAGAAAGATCTAGACAGGTCCAGGAGTGTATCAGGAATGTCTGAGCAGCTGGAGTTACCTGTAGGACAGAATAGACAATGTTAACACAATGTAGTTATCTTTAGAATGAACACTTATGCAGTAAATATACACTACCGTTCAAAAGTTTGGGGTCACCCAGACAATTATTTTGTGTTTTCCATGAAAAGTCACACTTATTTACCACCATGAGTTGTAAAATGAATAGAAAATATAGTCAAGACATTGACAAGGTTAGAAATAATGATTTGTATTTGAAATAATATTTTTTTCCAGATACTCAACCTGCTCAAAGGAAGGTCAGTTTTATAGCTTCTCTAACCAGCTAAACTGTTTTTAGCTGTGCTAACATGATTGCACGAGGGTTTTCTAATCATCCATTAGCCTTCTGACGCAATGAGCAAACACATTGTACCATTAGAACACTGGAGTGATAGTTGCTGGAAATGGGCCTCTATACACCTATGTAGATATTGCACCAAAAACCAAACATCTGCAGCTAGAATAGTCATTTACCACATTAGCAATGTATATTAGATATTAGAGTGTATTTCTGATTAGTTTAAAGTTATCTTCATTGAAAAAAACAGTGCTTTTCTTTCAAAAATAAGGAAATTTCTAAGTGACCCCAAACTTTTGAACGGTAGTGTATAGTTGTCCCAAATTACGCATCCCACCCAATTTTGTCTCCTTTACAATATTTTAGATGCAGAACTACATACTGTATTTCCGGTACAAATCCCCAACCAAACCGGGTTTTCCAGTCAACAAAAAGAGAGGTTCCAGTCCATCTAAGAAGAGCACCACATCTGCTCCCAAGGCAATGCATCATAAGCAGAAGGGAAAAGGATACAACTCAAAAATATAATTGAAAGAGGCTAAGAGAGAAACTTAAGCAATGAAAATACTACTGTCCAACAAAGAACACTGCGTGTCATTAAAGACACTGGGAAAAGCTTTTCAACTACTCCTAGAACAGCATAAGGCCATTGAAAATTTAACTTATGTTGTGTATGACTTCAAAGGCTCCAACGTTGTGAATTACACAAGATGCCAACTGCTTAAGTGTGGCAAGTGCACAGACAGAAGTCTTCCACCAAACAGAGACTCAGTATATAAACACATTCAGGGAAGAAACTACCAGGCAGCCATCTATAGAAGATGCCTGCAGAGTCAGCCAGACGTACCTCCACCAATGGCCCATGGTTGGAAGATTAAGGGAGACTCCTATGAGATCGACCGGATGACTCTTCCCCTTGCACCTCTCAGCATTCTGGAGCTTGTATACTGCTCCTGTAAAAAAACACAACACTGTGAAAGGGAGATGCATGTGCAGACAAAAGGAGCTTCCATGCACAGACATGTGCTATTGCTTGGACTGTGAGAACATTTCTGACTAGGCCACATAGACATACAAGCTGTGTGTTCTGTATATGCTTTTGGGTGTGGTATGTTGCAGTGAGTTTTCTTGTTGTGCTTCACTTGTTGTTGTTTGTTGGTGATTTTGTGGTGATTATAACACCAATAAAAATGTTAAAGCTATTTTAGAAAAATGAGCTACTCCTGTTTGAAATGTTGAATATTTAATCTTTAATCTCTTAAAATTACAGTGTTCTACCTGTGGAACATTTCACATTGGCTGGAAACTTGCTGGAATGTTTTAAAGCCTTTTAGTGCTATAATTATAATAGTTTGGGTGGTGTTTTTTTTATAATTTTTTAAAATAAATATGTCATAAAATGTCCTTTGTGTAAAATATTTTGCCCTGTTTTTCAGGAGAAGTGTACATTTGAAAATCTGGCAAGTACGTGTCATTATTACATGTTTTAAATGCTTAAAACAGTGTGTAATAACAAAAAAAACCAGATTTGAATTTTCATCGGTTTTCTCTTTATAAATATTTCAAAGTTTTGCGATAGCAAAAATTAAACTGAGCCCCTTATACATGTTCTCAAATATTGTCTAGGTGTTTTCTTAGTTCTGTGGCAGTCCAGGAATCAGTTCCTCTCCAGCTGTTCTTGTTCCACTGCTGGTCCTGGTGGATGGCTCTTCATCTGAACAATCTCTAAAAATATAAATATATAACATAAGATTAGATAAGATTTATCCAAAATAAACTTCTGTTTCAAGAACAAATGTTCAACAGTATACAAATAAGTAATAAATATAACAGTGACAACGCAATTTGAAACAAAGCTAATAAGAAAAAAATACACTAGATATTGAAAAAAATAGAAATAATATAAATAAATAGATATTGAAATAAAATATTGTAACAAAGTTGGGAATAAATATCCAGTGATACAAACTGCATCACTGTAGTTGAGATTGGAACCCTTCTCCTGAGATTTCTTCCTCTTCCACGGGTCTTCTTCTTTCTAGCTGATCTCCTCAACATTTTTTGCTGTTATTTACAAATTATTACTTAAAAAAAATCTATAAAAACAAGAACTAAGGCGAAAAAAAACGAACAATATGAAAAAAAGACGCTGCTCCGAAAACATGACAAAACATGTAACAAAAACAAACACTCAAAAACTCTCACAAACAATACTACAACTACTATTTACAAAACTAAACTATTATTTATTAGTGCTGTTCTGATGCGATTGTATGCCGTTTTTTTCAGCAGGGCTTCTTAAACATCAGCAGGACAAGGTGAAGGATGTATAACTTTATTTAGCGATATGCTACACAAGACGAGGGGCAATGGAGAACAGCATTTGGTTGTAATATTAACTATGGAGATCTGTAACACGAAAAGAAAATACAGGGACATAAATATAGCATTATTGTGCTTACCTGGCTGATGAAATTGCAGCCTCGTCAGCCCATCTTTGTCATGATTGGTATTAATTGACAGCTCACGTGCAGGGAGTGACAACAGAGAAAACAAACTTTGGCACAGAGAAGCAAATTTGACTTGAATTTTATTGATGCAAAAGGAATGCTCTGCAAAGGAATAACGCTACTCGCCAGAGGAAAACCCAGCCTGTAGAGAGAGAGAGACAAGAGCAGGTTAGATAAGGAGGGAGACTAGGGTAGAATAAATAGGACAACACTCACATGGGATGAGATAGAGCCCAGTAGAGGAACCAGCACTTAGGGAGAACCAGGAAGAATTGCTGGAAGGCAGGAGTGGAGATGGGTGAGGTGTCTGACGGGGTGAAGATGGCTGCAGACGTGGTGATGGTGATGAGGCAGGTGAGGACACAACAACCCCGGAAATGCACCACGAAGAAGGTAGCAACCTGTGAAGGAGTAAACAAAGGAGTAGAAGGTTTTTCTAATAAGAGAAAACCAGAACTTACTGGTGAAACTGGTAGTATACCCAACGAGCCAGCGCTGAGGTGTTGAAGAGAAGATCTATTTAAGCTCTGGCAAGTCAGAGGTAACAGGTGCGTCTCATCACGCGGGTGAAGATGATTGCCCGCGGAGTAGGGGAAAGTTGAACAGGATGGGTGGGGGAGAGTGCGCTCACCAGATCATGACAATCTTTCCTTTTTGGTTACTTCGGACAATGACGCAGCCCATTGGTTGAACTCAAGTCAAGTGGTCATGAAGCGCTGTTTTGATTGGTTAAGCATATAGAGGTCCTTAGTGATCGCCTCAGAGCTTCCTTATCAGGTTTTGTAACTAAAGTTTAATTTTCATAAAAAATATGCACGTACTTAACCTGCCAACAATCAGATTCATGTTTTGAAAAATATGAGTTAGCCTATCTGTGAAACTCAGCTGCTCTCTAGATGGGGATTGATCATCTCAAAAACTAAGGCAGATAGAGCCACCCGGCCCACCACCTATTAGCACTAGCATGCGCTGTTAAATCACACCTCTCCATGAGCTTGTCACAGAAGCTAGGCTTTTCTGACAGAAACTCTACATCACAGGTGTCAAACTCATTCCATGGAGGGCCAAGACCCTGCAGGTTTTACCTCCACCCAGTGTCTTCAGCATGCGATTTCACTGAATTTCTTCCCACTGATTGCTGATCAGTGAAAACACCTGCTGATGACACTGGGTAGAAGGAAAACATGCAGGGTCTTGGCCCTCCATGGATTGAGTTTGACACCCCTGCTCTACATTTTCAATTCCCCCCAACAACAAGGACAAGCAGCAGACACCATTCAAATCATGATACCCTCTGTTGACTTTGTAGCCGTTGCTATGCTAACAGCAGAGCTAGCAGGGTTAACCTAAATTCCCTAGTAGGAGTAAGGACCCGGGAACACAACAAACACAAAAAGAAAGAAGATATTTGGTCCCTGTTATGAAGGGATTTAGGGTAGTGAGCGGCATGGTGACGTGGCCAACTGGTGTTGTCATCACGCCAACCTTTATAAAGGAGAGTCGGCCATGTTATGGTCCTTCTTTTGTGACTCGCCCTCGGTAGGGACAGTTTGGAGCTCAGCACTCATTCATGTGCTCTGTATTAATAAGCATTTGTGTCATAAAGTTCAGTTCGAGCACAGCATCCTCGTCCGTCTTCATTCCCAGGTTTGTGGACATAACAGTCCCTATAGAACAACTTTTCACATGATATTTCCCCTAAAAGTATAAAAAAAAATAATGTGGCACTGTGGAGACTTTCTTCTCCAATAATGTGGAGACCTTAAGTGTAAACACTAATTATTTCATTTGACTGAAAGTGTAACTTGAGCATAAAGTATTGGAGGGGATACTATAAATGATCTAGTTAAGTTAATCCCTTCTACAGCATGTGGGACACCATGTGGTGTCTATCTCCGTTTCACTGACCATAGGCCACACAGCTGTAAATAATGAAAGCTGCAGTGGGGGGGGTCGGTCATTCTGGCAGCACTGTGCATTAACTTTCCTGTTCCCATTCTATTTTGCTGAGCACCAAGCTAGAAAGTACCATTTTTATATGGTCTTTGGTATGACCCGGCTGGGATTTGAACCTACAACCTCCTGGTTGGGGGGGTGCTCTACCAACTAGGCTACCACTCTGGTATAAATGATCTATGTCCCCCCCAAAAAAACTGAAGTGAAGGAGAAAAGGAATGAGTGGGAACAGCTGAAAGGCTCATCCTTGGAAAAGACCCATTGCGAACTTGGCTCCTTTTTTTCACAGGTGTAATTACATGTATATCTGGAAAACAGTGAGGATAAGAAGAACACTTTAGATATTGAACAACAAAACCCAAAATCTCTGAATCAATAGCATTTGATGTTGTAGGGGCTGTTGAAGAAGTTTCCTTAATAAGGAAACTGGTATTCTTTTAGCACTGTCAGATGAGATGGTGTAGTTAGCCAAGTGACCTTGACTCTGTGTGAGAAGGATATTGCCAGAGGGTTGTACATCTCATGCTGGGAGATATTGCTGTTTGGCACACAGACAACTGCGGCTGAATCCCAGCAGGTTTCCACTCTCTGGATTAATAAATAAATAAAAATACACACATATTCTTGAGTCATTTGATTGTGCCCTTCCATGCTGTGTGCACTAAAGAGCATGCGTATCCTATAACAAGGAAATTGCCATTTTCTCCTTACAACAGTTGTAATTGAGAAAGCAAACATGATTTTCCTTTCCTCAGAGGAGGATGAAAATCCAAAAAGCCAAAATCCCAGCCCCAGGTATTGAAATTAATTAACCCATGTTTCAGTTGATCTGCCAGACATGGTGCCCATTTCACACACAATAAAATCACAGGCAATATGAGATGAATTTACTGCTTCACACCCCACAGTATTCATACGTCATACCCCAGCTTTCCGTAAGTATCGTCATGCCCGTGTCCAGTAGATGCAGTATACATCTTGACATACTTTAGACTGCATTATTGGCTCAATTAAAAAAAAAATATGGTGTCTGATGACAAAATAAAGAAATAATGAAATTGCATATTTAGCAACCACACTAAAGAAAAACATTTCTCCTTTGAAGGTGAACAAACCTTACAAAGTTTGAAACCACAAAATCTGTCTACTATTCATTGTTAAATGAACATCTCCCAGCTAGCAATTGCTTGGAATTCTTAATGTTCACAGTGTGGAGAAAGGAATAGGCGAGGCAACAAGCTGAATGACACAAGGCTTTATTCTTTCTCCAACAACATACTGTAACAACAAACAGCGAAACAGTGCTACAGTGCCACTGCGCTAACGGGTCTCCGTGCATTCCCCTTTTATTTCTTTATTCCCATGCATGGAGACCTGGAGCTTCCGACCATCATACATTGTTTTTTAACAAAGGAATGTGTGGCACATTAATATAACATACACCGGTGCCACTTTCACACCTTTCTTTTCTCCGCAGCTCCAGGCACTCTTACTCTCCCCGGGGGGGTACATAAACCTAACTGTCCCGTCTGATACCCCCCGGTGACAACTCTTCATTCGATCCATTGTCCTCCTGTTTTCCCCTGCCTTTCTGGGTGGAGAAAACCCCCACACCGTGCCCCCACAACAGTAGTGATTAATCTGTACCAAGATTTCACAGTAACACTGGCATCAGTGCAAAAAGTTTGCAAATCCAATCTCCATTGCTGATCCCTGATGGAGTGATTTTATCCTCCTGAAGATGAATACTGTGCATTCCAATTCTTTGATTGTTTGTTTTCTTAAAAAAAAAAAAAAGGTGTTTTCGATGGTGTGTAATTTACCCCAGGAAGAACAGTGAGCACATTGTTTTTAATGGGGATCCTATTAAACAAATAAACAAATAAATCACCTCCTTTTTTGTAAATAAGAGCTGACATTATCTCTGTTAAAGCATGAACCAATCAAACTTTGCTCTATACAGTAAGTATGTATATACAGTAAAATCTGCATTTACAAACCTTAGTTTCAAGGAAACAACCTTGTTGCCTAGTCAAAGTGTAGCAGTGGCAGCTTTGCATTTGGTCAGTGTATTTAGTTGGAATGCTCACCATCTGAAGAGTTTGGGAGGGGTGTTCTATTTTTATTGTTTCCAAAATTAAATAAGAGCAACATGAAAGGTGGTTCAGGCACCTTCCACTGAAAGGAGACCCCGGGCCAGACTCAGGACACGCTAGAGAGACTATGTCCCTGGGAAGGCCTTGGTATCCTCTCTGAAGAGCTGAAGGAAATGGCTTCTCTGCTTGCCCACTGCCTCCAAGACCTGGACAGAGAAACCCGGAAAAAACAATAGAGGGAGGATGGATGGATGCCCCAGTAACTTGTACGTCTAAATATCTTTGAATATCTCTATCCACCTGCAGGTGGGTAGAGGTGGTAGTTAACACAGATATATGTGGTATAGAGGTGCGGTGCATGTAAAATGCCATAATTTTTTTATTTTTAAAATATATCTGTTTATTTCCTTGTGCAATTGCAATGATCTTCAGATGATTGTAGATGTGCAGGAAAGTAAATCCAAGTGAGGTTCCATGTGAATACCTGGGAAAGCTTCACCGCATGTAGACGTCATGGTTCAGCTGCACACTACTCTGTGTTTCTCAGTAATCATCGCATTCCCCACAGCTGTACTCACCATCTGCAGGCAATCACCAGACTCTTCAAATAGCCCCAGCGTCCTCCACTCATCAGGAGATTGTTGATGACTTCAAGCTCGCCTCCAGAAGCGTGTGCAGCCAGTACCTCTCCTCCAACGCATCCGGAAAGAAGGGAAATAACTTCACTCAGCTGTTTATTCCCTTTTCCCCTTCTCCAGGATTCTCCAGGCGGACTGTGGACCCCCAACCCTGGTGGATTGGACCCCTCCTCCCCACTCTGTGGAGGCTTCACCTGGACCCTCTCAGCCCTTTCTTCCGTAAGTGCACTTACCAACATTCCCTAAACTGTTTCCCTTCCCCCCCCCCCCCAAGCTCTTCAGTCTCTCCCCTTCAAGCACTCACCTGTTCGGCTGTGACACTGAAAATTCCAGCCATCCCTTTTTCTGCCCAACTCCCCACAGCACCTGTAAGCAAACAATAATTATCAGCATTGTGAATTTATTTCCTGCTGCTGTTATATATGCCATTGGTCTCCTCTCTCCTTCCATGGGGTTGTCGGACCTCTCGCCGCAGCTTACTCCCTTGCACTGTTTACAATGAAATTATTGTTAACTCACCATCTGTTCTCTCTGTTGCCTGCTTTTGGGTCAATTACTATTTGGATCATGACAAATGTGTGACATCTCACCCTATGCCTTCATGCTTTCTTCTGCATGCCTCTGCATACAGTATCTCACAAAAGTGAATACACTCCTCACATTTTTGTAAACTAGTGCATACCCGTGCTTGCCCATAGAAACCAAATATAAGCAAGTATTTCTGCATGCCCGTAGAAAGCAGGTGTAAGCAAGCATTTCTGCATGCCCATAGAAGTTAGTGCTACCATGGCAACAGTAACCATGGTGATGCCTGCCCTTGATCTTTGACATGGTTAAGCAAACATCTCTGGATGCCCGTTGAAAGCAAGTGTAAGCAAGCAATTCTGCATGTTCGTAGAAAATGTTCTGACCTCACAATGTGCCTATGATATCTATCATGGGAGGAGTTGTTCAGAACTCCTTATATGGTCATGTGAAATCATAGGAGCACAGTGTGTACATGTGATACAGACACACATACAGAGATTTCTTGAATTTTATATACTAGTACATACCTGTGCATACCTGTCCATGCCCGTAGAAACCAAGTATAAGCAAGTATTTCTGCATCCCCGTTGCTGAAGGGTATCCTCCTGTCTGAGACGGCTGTGTTGTTCACAGTCATGCCGCAGGCATCACTGACAGAGATTTCTTGAATTTATAGAATGCCTTCTGCCTTACTGAGTGAGATTTCCTGATTTCCTGCTTGGAATGGGTGTGGTTTAAAGTAGTGTGTCCTATTCGGTCTCAGCTTCTCTGTGCCTTGCCTGGTGTGCAGCATTGGCAGCCAGCCGACTATTCCGCATCTCCTGGGTCTCAGCTTGTCTGTGCCTTGCCTGGCATGCAGCGTTGCTCGTTTTGCGGGCATTTCGGGCTTCAAGTGACTCAGCACATGCATGGCGCACTGCGACACGTTTCCTGTCTGTCTGTGCATCCCTTGTCTGTTGTACCCTATGCTGGTGAAGGGTCTCCTCCTGTGGCAGGCATCTTAGGACACTATATCATAGATAGGAAGGCATGGTGAGTGATGGTCTATATGACATCGTAAAGACATCAAGGCAGGCATCATAGCACACTACATCATAGGCAGCCAGTCCTATTGTCTATATGACGGCATCGCTTATATGATGGCATCACGAGTCCTATGTAGCCTGAGATCATAGGATCATCATAGGGCATCAAGTAGACATCATAGGCCATCCTATGATGTCCTATGATCGTGACAGACAGACACACACACAAGAGATTTCTTAAATTTATAGAGTGATTTCTGTTACAAACCCCCATGCGGCACTCACGCGAGGGAGAGAATGAAAAACCCAATCGCGGAAGTAGAAAGTGCCATTTTATTAAATATAATAATAAAGAAACAAGTCCAGTTAACCACAAAAATACAGGGAGATGCAATTGATGAAGTAAAGGCCACCAGACATACAGGGCGTCTACCGGATGCTCTACAGCCTGGTCAAAAGGGAGCCTAGTGCTACAGGACAGCTAAGCACAAAAGGAAAGGCGATCAGCCTAGTGCTGCGGGGCTGCAAAGCACAAAAGGAAAGGCGATCATGACATTTAGGGGGCTGGAGCAATCCCGGGGTGAACCGTGCAGTCTGGAGGGTGAAGAGGGTAAGCAGGGTCAGCCAATCACACCAAGGGATTAACCGAACTTCAAGTGCCGGCTGAATAATTAGCAGGTGATGAAAAGTCATACATGGAGAGCTAGCTGCCATGTATGGAGGTGAATGCTCCGATAATCTCTTTCCACAATTGCAGCGAACAAATACTCCTGAAGCTAACGAGGAAGGAGATTGCCTGTGCGAAAAAGCGTGGGTTGAACTTGATTAGACCTGGTTTGTGAGAGAGCGTGCATGAGTGTATGAATGGGAATGAATGGAGTGTGTGCGTGTGTGTGCGTGTGTGTGCGTGTGTGTGTGTGTGTGTGTGTGTGTGAACACCCGTGACAGCACAGCTGATAGCACTAGACAGGAGGAGGGGGCGTGCCCAAGCTGTCAGGGAGCGGAGGCCCAATAACTTCCCTGAAGTCCCAGGTGGAAACTAGGGCAAAACATAACAATAAGTCAGAACTGGGTTTGGAAGCCAAACCCAGGTTCATGACAATTTCTGCATGCCCGTTGCCGAAGGGTCTCCTCTTGTCTCAGATGGCTGTGTTGTTCACAGTCATGCCTGCGACGTACTGCTCGAACCTCAGGTGTTCCATCTTCACAGCATCTTTTCTGATGTGCAGCAGTTCTCCTCACTCTATTGCTCTCCATCTGGTGGGTCTTCTTCTTCTTCTTCTTCTTCATTCAGACCACTGGTTGAGGGATAGGTGTGTCGTAATTCCAGTTCATGGACAGGATCATGAAATTAGATCTGAGCAAAAAGTGGCTTTCGACCCTGTTCAGGAAGAGGAGCATCTATGTAATGATAAACTTTACCTTGTATACGTATGCCTGGGTTGAAGCCAGGCAGAGGGATCTCCTTAATGCCAATATGTGCCATTGCCAACGCACTGTTGTATTGTTTTGCTTGTTTAACAATGTAATGATCAACTTTACCTTGTATATGTATGCCTGGGTTAAAAAAGGGATCTCTTTAATGCAAATACTTGCCATTGCCAATGCATTATTGTATTGTTTTGCTTGTTTAACAAAGTTTTGATGCATCACTGAGCCTATGATGTGTCCATGCCGTCATATAGACAATAGGACTGGCTAAAAGATCGTAGGATTGCCTATGATATTCCTACTTATGATATACTATGGATGCATGATTTATGGAGCAGCAGCAAAGACGACTCTGGAAAAAATAGACAGAATGCAGCATAGATTGCCTTGCCTGTGCATTGGAGCCGTCAAAACAACACCAAACAATGCAGTTTTAATAGAAGCAGGAGAAATGCCAATGGAGTTGAGGAGATAAACTCACATTATCATACTGGGTTAAGCTGAAAGGAAGGGAGGAAGCGAATATTTCAAAAACAACACTACAAGACTGCTGGGAATATTCTAACTTCCAGGGACACGGGTTTGAGTGGACGATTGGAAGTAAAGCCAGAATGTATGGACTACACACTATTGATATTGCTAACACCAGTCCAGTGAGTAATGTTCCCCCTTGGCTGTTTCCGGGAAAAGAAGTAGACATTAGTCTGCTAATGTGCTAATGAGGAAAAAAGATAGGCATATGAGTGAAGTTGGTGTGAAAACAAGCATTTACCTCAGGAACAATTACTATAACTACTTACAACTCTATACTGATGGTTCAAAGAACAAAGAGGGCTCTGTTGGAGTTGGAGTATATATTCCAGAGTTTAAAGTGACCATCTCAAAAGTATTCTCCATCAATACATCGGTGTTTACAGCAGAGATGGTGGCAATAATTATTGCTTTGCAGTGGGTGGAGGAGGTCAGACCGGACCGGGTGGTGGGGTGCACAGATTCACTTGCAGTCTTAAAAACCATACAGACACTAAAATCTACAAGATAGGACTTGGTGATTGAGCTATATCACAGTTTATTTAGGGTACACAGGGGTGGTGGAGAAGTTCAGTTTTGTTGGGTTTCTGCACATGAAGGGTTGAAAGGGAATGACTGTGCAGACAAATTAGCAAAAAGTGCAGTTGGGAAAGAAATGACTATACAATTGCATCTTGGAAAAGGTGAAGGGAAAGCAGTAATCAAGAAAAAAGGAACTGAGCTATGGCAAAAAAGATGGGATGAGGATCACAAAGGTAGATCGTATTACAGAATAAAAAAATCTATTGCAATAAAGAACTAGAAAAGCACTCGAAGAGCGCAGACCTCCGCCAAGCGCCACAGTTCCCCCCATACAGTGTTTGTATGTATGTTTTCAGATTCCTTGACCATGAAAACATATGACAAGCAATTGGACTGACAATGATAGGATTAGTGGTTCAGTAGTTATTCACGAAAATGGCATTTTGCGTAATGGCGGTTTTCTTGTGGACGGTGATCCGGATCACCACCAAAATGTAATCATCTGTAGGATACCCCATTTCTGACAATCTGTGAAAATTTCATGAAAATCCATCCATAACTTTTTGAGTTATCTTGCTAACAAACAAACAGACAGACAGACAGACAAACCAACGCCGATGAAAACATAACCTCCTTAGCGGAGGTAACTAGAAAAGCACTCGGAGAGCGCAGACCTCCGCCAAGCGCCGCAGTTCCCCCCATACAGTCTGCAGATTCCTTGATCATGAGAACATATGACAAGCAGTGTTTCAGTAGTTAGTCACGAAAATGGCATTTTCCGTAATGGCGGCCAGAGTTCCTCCCATACAGTGTTTGTGTGTACGTTTTCAGATTCCTTGACCATGAAAACATATGACAAGCAATTGGATTGACAATGATAGGATTAGTGGTTCAGTAGTTATTGACGAAAATGGCATTTTCCATAATGGCGGCCACAGTTCCTCCCATACAGTGTTTGTGTGTACGTTTTCAGATTCCTTGACCATGAAAACATATGACTAGCAATTGGATTGACAATGATAGGATTAGTGGTTCAGTAGTTATTCATGAAAATGGCATTTTCCGTAATGGCGGTCACAGTTCCCCCCATACAGTGTTTGTGTGTACGTTTTCAGATTCCTTGACCATGAAAACATATGACAAGCAATTGGATTCACAATGATAGGATTAGTGGGTCAGTAGTTATTCTTGAAAATGGCCTTTTCCGTAATGGTGGCCACAGTTCCCCCCATACAGTGTTTGTGTGTACGTTTTCAGATTCCTTGACCATGAAAATATATGACTAGCAATTGGATTGACAATGATAGGATTAGTGGTTCAGTAGTTATTGAGGAAAATGGCATTTTCCGTAATGGTGGTTTAGCGCCACAGTTCCCCCCATACAGTGTTTGTGTGTACGCTTTCAGATTCCTTGACCGTGAAAACATATGACTAGCAATTGGATTGACAATGATAGGATTAGTGGTTCAGTAGTTATTGAGGAAAATGGCATTTTCCGTAATGGTGGTTTAGCGCCACAGTTCCCCCCATACAGTGTTTGTGTGTACGCTTTCAGATTCCTTGACCGTGAAAACATATGACTAGCAATTGGATTCACAACAACTGGATTGACAATGATAGGATTAGTGGTTTAGTAGTTATTCACTAAAATGGCATTTTGCGTAATGGCGATTTTCTTGTGGACGGTGATCCAGATCACCACCAAAATGTAATCATCTGTAGGATACCCCATTTCTGACAATCTGTGAAAATTTCACGAAAATCCGTCCATAACTTTTTGAGTTATCTTGCTAACAGACAGACAAACAAACAAACAAACAAACAAACAGACAAACCAACGCCGATGATCACCATGAAAACATATGACTAGCAATTGAATTCACAACAATTGGATTGACAATGATAGGATTAGTGGTTTAGTAGTTATTCACGAAAATGGCATTTTGCGTAATGGCAGTTTTCTTGTGGACGGTGATCCAGATCACCACCAAAATGTAATCATCTGTAGGATACCCCATTTCTGACAATCTGTGAAAATTTCACGAAAATCCATCCATAACTTTTTGAGTTATCTTGCTAACAGACAAACAGACAAACAAATAAACAGACAAACAAACAGACAAACAAACAGACAAACCAACGCCGATGATCACATAACCTCCCCCTTTGGCGGAGGTAATTATAGAACAACAAACAGGAGGGAAGACATCATTATGGCAAGACTCAGACTGGATCATACAGGTTTAAAGTGCCCATGACATGATTTAGGAAGTATGTGTCACGATGGCCCTCACGGACCATCACAAGACGCCTCAGTCACCAGTGAGTTTGCAGTGATGTTTATTTACAGTGCAGGTTTAGACAGGCATAGGAATACATACAGTGAACAGGTGACGCCTGAGCCGGGGAGCACCCGATGCACCAGACGAGATAATAATTAAGGTAAAGTCACAACGAGCGTACCTTAACGACGGGACTGTTAACAGGCGGGTAACAGGGGATTCCCAAGTCCGTTAACCATGATGAGCAATAATAACAGGAACACAACAGAGATTAACAGAACGTAGCTGAACATAACAGATGATCATAACAGAGACTGCCGCGTTGGAGGACATTTAGCACCCGCTTATATCTCTGGCGGCTAATGACCCCAACGCGGCACAGCTGCTCCTAATGACAGCGGCGCAGCAGCTGACTTTGATAGCAGGGAGCTCCCCCGGGCGCCTTCACAATAAGAGCCCGAGGAGCTGGAAGGAATCCTCAGCTGCCAAAGCCAGAGAAGTAAAATATGAGACCCGAGTGTGGCCAGAACCGACACTCGGGTTATGGCAGTATGGATCAATATTCAGTATGAATTTATCTTCAATCGTCCACATAGTTGGTTCTGTTGACTTAGAACGCTAAATAAGTGGAAAAATATTTCTAAGTGAATTCAAATTTAGCGCCGTGTTGCAGTAACGCGATATCCGGAAACTCGCCTCGTTTCCGGATATGACATCATGAGATGAGTTTCATCTCGGCTGATCCGTGTGCTATCAGTGAAAACAAGCTGTTTAGCTTCTGTATCAGTGAAGAAATGCCGAAACGTTGCATGGCGGCTGGGTGTTCTAATTGCTCCAGTGAATGTATAAGCCTGTTCTCATTCCCAAAAGATCCCGATCTTCTTAAAAAAATGGGCAAAGCAAGTACAGAGAACAAGGGACAAATGGCATCCAACACCATCTTCTGTACTCTGTAGCGATCATTTCACTGCAGACAGTTTTGAGGAGGCGCCTGCTATACAGGAATCTATAGGCATGAAAGTTTGTTACAAGCGAGTTCTAAAACTGACTGCAATACCTACGGTTTTTAAATGAAAACCCACAGCTCAAGACGATATCAACATATCAAAACAGCGCAGAGAAGCAACATTGTCAAAACTCACCCGGAAAAGAGTAAGTCCCCTTGTTTATGTTTTAGGGTGTGATAGAGGTGTGTGTATACATCAGATCAGCAAAACAATTGGGGTGTCAAGTTACAATCTCAAAACAAGAAACACATTATGGATAGTTTATCTGTAGTTTTGTCATTAGTATCGTTATTTCTTTATTTCTTTAACCTGTAAACCCACATATATGTGTGTGTATATATATACACACACACACATATACAGTGGGGTAAAAAAGTATTTAGTCAGCCACCAATTGTGCAAGTTCTCCCACTTAAAAGATGAGAGAGGTCTCCAATTTTCATCACAGGTATACCTCAACTATGAGAGACAAAATAAGAAAAAAAAAATCCAGAAAATCACATTGAAGGATTTTTAATGAATTAATTGGTAAATTCCTCGGTAAATAAGTATTTGGTCAATAACAAAAGTTCATCTCAATACTTTGTTATATACCCTTTGTTGGCAATGACAGAGGTCAAACGTTTTCTGTAAGTCTTCACAAGGTTTTCACACACTGTTGCTGGTATTTTGGCCCATTCCTCCATGCAGATCTCCTCTAGAGCAGTGATGTTTTGGGGCTGTCGCTGGGCAACACGGACTTTCAACTCCCTCCAAAGATTTTCTATGGGGTTGAGATCTGGAGACTGGCTAGGCCACTCCAGGACCTTGAAATGCTTCTTACGAAGCCACTCCTTCGTTGCCCGGGTGGTATGTTTGGGATCATTGTCATGCTGAAAGACCCAGCCACATTTCATCTTCAATGCCCTTGCTGATGGAAGGAGGTTTTCACTCAAAATCTCACGATACATGGCCCCATTCATTCTTTCCTTTACACGGATCAGTCGTCCTCAGAATCAGAATCAGAATCAGAATCAGGTTTATTGCCATTGTTCATGTAGTACACAAACTAGGAATTTGTCTCGGTACAATGCTGCAACATTAAACATGATAAGATAAGAGAAATAAACTATACATGTAATAAAGTGTAGGATAAGATTAAGTGATACTGGTCAACAGTTAAAATATATATTAGCCAGCAGCAGATACTGTGGAGAACTATATAGTGCAGTCGGTAATGCAGGAAGAAAACAGTGATGATTGACATGAGTCTGGTTGAGCTGCTGTACATGGTGCACGAGAGTCACTTAGTGTTCAGCAGTCTAATGGCAGAGGGGAAGAAGCTGTTCATGTGACGGGAGGTTTTAGTCTGGATGGACCGAAGTCTTCTACCAGAGGGGAGGGGGGCAAACAGTACATGACCAGGGTGTGAGGGATCGGCTATGATCCGGCCAGCACGCCTCCGGGTCCTGGAGATGTACAGATCCTGGAGAGATGGGAGCTTGCAGCCGATCACCTTCTCAGCAGTGCGCACGACGCGCTGCAGCCTTAGTCTGTCCCTGGCAGTGGCTCCTGCGTACCACACGGTTATGGAGGTGGTGAGGATGGACTCGATGATGGCTGTGTAGAACTGCACTAACATCTTGGTGGGTAGCTTGAGCTTCCTCAGCTGCCGCAGGAAGAACATCCTCTGCTGGGCTTTTTTGATGAGTGAGCTGATGGTCAGCTCCCATTTGAGGTCCCTGGTGATGGTAGTGCCTAGGAAGCGGAAGGAATCAGCAGTGGTGATGGGAGAGCCTGAGAGGGTGAGGGGGGGCAGAGGAGTAGTGACTTTCCTGAAGTCTACAATCATCTCCACTGTCTTCAGAGCGTTCAGCTGCAGGTTGTTATTGCTGCACCAGGACGCCAGCTGGGCCACCTCTCTCCTGTAGGCGGACTCGTCGCCGTTGGAGATGAGCCCGATGAGGGTGGTGTCGTCCGCAAACTTGATCAACTTGACAGACTGGTGGCTGGAGGTGCAGGAGTTGGTGTAAAGGGAGAAGAGTAGGGGGGAAAGTACACAGCCCTGGGGTGATCCGGTGCTGATGCTAGTATAGTCTGAGACAGTCTTTCCCAGCCGCACATGCTGCCTCCGGTCCGTCAGGAAGTCGATGATCCACCTGCAGAGGGAGTCAGGCACGTTGAGCAGGGACAGCTTGTCCCGGAGCAGAGCGGGGCGGATGGTGTTGAATGCGGAGCTGAAGTCCACAAACAGGATCCTGGCGTAGGTTCCCGGGGAGTCCAGGTGCTGCAGGATGGAGTGGAGGGCCAGGTTGACTGCATCGTCTACAGACCTGTTGGCTCGGTAGGCAAACTGCAGCGGGTCCAGGAGAGGGGTGGTGATGGACTTGAGGTGGGACAGGACCAGGCGCTCAAAGGACTTCATGACTACAGAGGTGAGCGCTACAGGTCTGTAGTCATTAAGTCCAGTGATCCGTGGCTTCTTGGGGACAGGGATGATGGTGGAGGATTTGAGGCAGGACGGCACGTGGCATAACTTAAGGGAGGTGTTAAAAATGTCTGTGAATACAGGAGCCAGCTGTTTCGCACAGAGTCTCAGGGTGGAGGGAGACACGCCGTCTGGGCCGGGGGCCTTGCGCGGGTTCAGTCTGGAGAACTGTTTGAGCACATCCTGCTCACTGATGATAAGGGGAGGGGGGGAGGTGGGGGGGGGGTGCCTTAAATGAAGTAGGGAATGTGGAGGCTGTGGAGCTGGAGGGAGGGGGGGAGTTGGACACAGATGACGAGGTGTCAAAACGGGCATAGTGTTGGGACAGTCTCTGACAAAGGGCTTTGTCATCCTGACCTTTAGGAGCCTGAGGCCGATAGTTGGTGATCTGCCTCAGTCCTCTCCACACGGAAGCCGAATCATTAGCAGTGAACTGCTGCTGGAGTCTCTCTGAGTACACAGATTTAGCCCTCTTCAGCTCTCTGTTAAACCGGTATTTAACCTCCCTGTAGCAGTCCCTGTCTCCACTTTTCAGCGCTGCTTCCTTCTCCTTCCTGATCTGTCTGAGCTTAGCTGTGAACCAGGGTTTGTCATTAGAGTAACTCACCCTGGTGCGTGATGGAAGAATGTTCTCTTCACAAAAGTGGATATATGAGTTCACAGTGTCCGTGTACTCATCCAGATCATGCGTGGCTCCTTTAAGCATGCCCCAGTCAGATATTTCCATGCACGTTTCCAGCTTCTCCTCAGCATCACTGGTCCGTATCTTCGTAGTGCTCACAACAGGTTTAGTGAGCTTCAATCTCTGTCTGTATGTGGGAATGAGGTGAACCATCACGTGATCAGATAATCCCAGCGCAGCTCGAGGGACAGCGCGATATGCGTCTTTCACTGTGGTGTAACAGTGATCCAGTGTGTTTAATCCTCTGGTGGGGCATTTAATAAACTGTTTGTAGCGGGGGAGATCGTGGCTCAGATTGCACTGATTAAAGTCGCCAGCCACAATAATCAGCGAGTCTGGAAAACTCCGCTCTGTGTGTTGAATGTGATCCGCGAGCACGCGCTGAGCTTCGCGCGTGTCCGCGTCGGGAGGGGCGTACACAGCGATCAGTATAAAAGAAGCAAACTCCCGTGGGGAATAAAAAGGCTTGCAGTTGATAACAAGAAATTCCAAGGCAGGAGAACAGTGTTTGGAAATTTCCGTTACATCAGAGCACCAGCTACAGTTGATGTAGAAGCAGACTCCGCCTCCTGTGGTCTTGCCGGTCTTGTCCTGGTCCCTTTGCAGAAAAACAGCCCCAAAGCATGATGTTTCCGCCCCCATGTTTCACAGTAGGTATGGTGTTCTTTCTCCTCCAAATACGACAAGTTGAGTTTTTACCAAAAAGTTCTATTTTCGTTTCATCTGACCATTTGACATTCTCCCAATCCTCTTCTGGATCATCCAAATGCTCTCTAGCAAACTTCAGATGGGCCTGGACATGTACTGGCTTAAGCAGGGGGACACGTCTGGCACTGCAGGATTTGAGTCCCTGGCGGCGTAGTGTGTTACTGATGTAGCCTTTGTTACTTTGGTCCCAGCTCTCTGCAGGTCATTCACTAGGTCCTCCCGTGTGGTTCTGGGATTTTTCCTCACCGTTCTCGTGATCATTTTGACCCCACGGGGTGAGATCTTGCGTGGAGCCCCAGATCGAGGGAGATTATCAGTGGTCTTGTATGTCTTCCATTTTCTAATAATTGCTCCCACAGTTGATTTTTTCACACCAAGCTGCTTACCTATTGCAGATTCAATCTTTCCAGCCTGGTGCAGGTCTACAATTTTGTTTCTGGTGTCCTTTGGCAGCTCTTTGGTCTTGGCCATAGTGGAGTTTGGAGTCTGACTGTTTGAGGTTGTGGACAGGTGTCTTTTATACTGATAATGAATTCAAACAGGTGCCATTAATACAGGTAACGAGTGGAGGACAGAGGAGCCTCTTAAAGAAGAAGTTACAGGTCTGTGAGAGCCAGAAATCTTGCTTGTTTGTAGGTGACCAAATACTTATTTTCCACCATAATTTGCAAATAAATTCTTTAAAAATCAGACTGTGATTTTCTGGATTTTTTTTTCTCATTTTGTCTCTCATAGTTGAGATATACCTATGATGAAAATTGGAGACCTCTCTCATCTTTTAAGTGGGAGAACTTGCACAATTGGTGGCTGACTAAATACTTTTTTGCCCCACTTATATATTTAGTTTGTTTTCTGGGTGAAATATTTTGGGCTTTTGTCCCTGCTTAAGAGTGTGTAATATTGCAATTAATTATTTCATTTAGGAATTCTCAGAACTGCTGACCAAAAAGTCCAGAAGCGACGATCACTAGTGAAGAACTTCAAGAGGAACATGAAGAAGCAGGCTTATCTTCAAGCGACACTTTTCAACCTACATATTTACACATTATGAAGGTAAAGACCCATAAATAATGTTGTATAACATATGAGTCAAGACTTTTAACAATTAGGCAATTGTTATTTAATAGTTTTGTTTACAAACCCGCCGATGTTACCACAATTTCCCAGCCAAGAGAAAAAAATTAGCACACTTGATTTTATTTTATATTTTCCGCCGAAAGTAAAATCCTCCCCTATGAATTTTGAAACTGAGTGTTGACTTTACTCCAAATGAAGCTGTTGTGTATGCAGTTTGGGTGTCTGGGATGCCGTGCCCACCCACAGGATGACGTCAGATGGACATGGCCCATTCTGCATATAGTTGAGTGTTCTCCCTAATAAAGTTCAGTTGGATGTCCCTCAAGAAGCTCTCCATCTCGTGTCATTTTCCCGACATAACATTTGGTGACGAGGAGACCAATGGGAGTGTGCTGGTTTAATCAGTGGCTGTTGCCATTTCTGGAGAGCCCGGGTAAGCCGTTAATTTCGTGGCCACAGTGGAGACGGGAATTCGAGGAGTATGTCGACTCGCTGGGTTTCCCTTGGCTTGACGGGAGACAGTGGCGGGTCCTCCTCGCCTGTAACCTCGGCGCAGAGGGCCGAAGGATTCTCGACTCGCTGGGCACAAGTGAGGGCTACGTGGAGGCTGTTGGGCTCATGGAGGCGCACTTCGCGGAGCAGATGAGAGCCAGAGAGTTGCGGGCGAAGAGGCTGGTGGCGCTGGACACGCCGGAGCTAGTTAGCTTGGGAGCGCTAACAGCTCAGTCGGAGCATATGGACAGGCTAGCTGGCAGGCTAGTTTCGTGTCGAAACAGGGCTAAGGGTGCAAAACTGGGCCTCAAGGCAGAACCGGGGACACGTGTGGAGGAGCCCCTGGCCACTGACGACAGCGGACAAGATGTCAACATCGCGCGACCTGAAGGATGGTCTGGATTGCAGCGGGTGGTGGAGCTGGACAGTGTGAGGGTGCCCGTGCTGTTAGCCACTGCCGCCCCACGCTCCATCGTGAGTGAGGCCTGGGTTAGGAGGCTCACACCCCAGCACCCGGATGTGGCGGAACTGCCAGACGACGAGGACCCTGGGAAGAGCTGGTGTATCATGCTGGCAGTGCAGTATGGTGAGAAGACCATTCCCATGTTCAGGTTCCAGGTGGCATGCTGGGGCGAGAATGGGATGGGGTGGGACCTGTTTGATGAGCTGGGTTTCACTTTTGAAATTGGCGGACAGACGGTCAGCAGCCCAGGACCAGTGTACACGGGCTTTGCGGACGTGGGTGTGGCCGAAGATCTTAGTGTGAGTGGAACGGACAGTGAATGGGAATCAGAGAGTGACTACAGCTCGGATGATGATGATGAGATGGAGGATGAGCAGGACCCAGAATTGCCCTCACCCCTCGAGCAGCCAGAGCCGGAGCGAAGATGGAGAGAGCCCGAGTTAGGCGGGACCAACACCGGCGGAGAGGTGGCGCAGCAGGAGTTAGCCCTGCAGCTGGAGGCCATGCAGTGGGAGGCTAGACAACGGTTAGGTGAGACCAGAGAGGCTGACGGCCCCAGGGAGGAGCAGCAGCCGCAGGACACAGTGACAGCGCAGCAGAGAGCCGACACCGAGAGCGCTGAATGCAGCAATGTGCAGCCCAGGTTGGGGAGTGGGCCCGACGAGGGTGATCGTGCATGTCCTGGAGGTCAACAGGAGCTGTTTATGGAGGCTACACAACATGACACAAGGAATGAGGGAGTCAAAAGCTGCGTCGAGGTGCCCAGACCAGAGAACAATGCCGGTGAGGATGGCGCTGTGAACCATGAAGGTGAGCGGCAACTGCTGGACACGGTGGCAGCGTGCGGTGCCGAGGAGCAGGTTTTGCCGGTTCCTGGAGCACGACCACGGGGGGTCGAAGTGTTTGAGACCAAGAGCAAAGAAAGCAGAGCGGGACAATTTGGCGTGGTTCAGGACACGTGCTGGTCTGGTGAGCTGGGTGTAAATGGTGACTGGTGTGACGATAACCCAGCGAGGGTTGACCCCGGTGCTGGTAGCCGTGGTACCCTTGGTGTGGGTGCCGGAGGGCACTGCGGGGTCCCCATGAAGAGGGCTGCCGAAACTGGAGGACATGTAAGTGGAGTGGGAAAAATTGGCACGGTCCTACAGAGCGCCAAACGCCATCGTCAGGGTAAGAGTGTGGACCGGGTCAGCAGGACAGCATGACGCAGGAAGGAGGTCCTGGGATGACATGGCAGGCACGGGAGACCGGGTCGGGTTTCTCTGTAGGTCGACGGCGGGATTCGGCCCAGAAAAGAAAAACCAGTTTGGAAGGCTGTAGAAAGGTTGGCCAGAGAAGGATGTTTCAACCCTGGGGGGTGGCGGTGGCCGGATTTAAGAATGCCGTGGGGATGCCCAGGCCCTCTGTGGCTGTAGAGAAGATGGTGGCTACCCAGAGATGTTGGGGTTTCCTAAAATTTTATTTTCATGATGTGGCTGTGTGTGTATATGTGAATGATATGTGTGTTTTACTGCTGGTATGGTACCCCGATCTAAATTCCAAAAAAAAAAATAAAAGAAAAGGCAGAAGACATTGAAGTGTGAAAAGTAAGAAGTAGAGTGTTTTGTGGCACCTGGGAGTTAGATTTCATTTTAAGAGGCCTGAATTGTGAATGTGGGATTTATTGGTTCACTGACAGAAATTTATTGGATGTATTGGAATTGAATTTTACTAATGTGCTGATTTTATGCCCAAGTTTGGGGTGGTGGGGTGTGTTTACTCCATTTAAGATGTTTATTTGTGTGAATTTATATACACATCGTTTGTAGTGTTGTGATATACCTATTGTGGGGGTGAGTGTTGGGGGGGAGGCCACCAGTAGTGTGTGTGTTTTGTGATTTTATGTGGTGTATATGTAACAGTGTTAAAGAGATTGTTTTGAGTTAGAAACACGGCTTTATTTTATGTTGTTTTGTTAAATTGTTTTTTGGGTTTTTTTTGGCTGCAGTATATCCCGCTCAGCCGTGTAGGGGGCGCTGGCAGTCTGCCCGGCCCCCAGCCTTGGTTGTGTGAATGGATAGGAGTTTATTTATTTTTGTACATATGTTCTTCCCTTTTAGTGTGTGAGTCGGGTGACAAATTAGGGTGGGTTGTTTGTGTGCCTGACATTTTTTTTAAAGGGGGGGGGATGTATATTGGATTTGGGTGTCTGGGATGCCGTGCTCACCCACAGGATGACGTCAGGCGGGCACGGCCCACTCTGTATATAGTTGAGTGTTCTCCCTAATAAAGTTCAGTTGGATGTCCCTCAAGAAGCTCTTCGTCTCGTCCTTTTCCCAACATAACAGGAACAACTATGTGTTAAAAAATGTTATATTACTTTTTGCAGTTTTCATTTTTACTAAATCTCATTGCCGACCGAAACTGAATATCTGAGCTTTTTTTTTTTTAATTTCCCCGACTACCCGATCGGAAACATAAAAAAATTATTTGAAGCCAAAATAATTTGAAGACAAAATTTCTTTAAACCAAATGATTAAATAATGATCGCCTTATATGGGAAAAAAATAATTACATAAATTAATTTATGAAAAAAATTACATATAATTATTTATAAAAAATAATTATAAAATTTTTATATTTATAAAAAATAATTACATAATTACATAAATGCATTGGTTCCAAGGTTGTCATAGCCAGGAGCGGCACTGGGGTTAAGCTCCCAGTGCTCAAAAAATGCTCCTTATGGCGTGCGTCTCGAAAAGCCTCTGACAACTAAGTCCAACTCCTAGCCTGCCCGTGTGGTTTAGTCTCTAAGCCCGGCGGAACTGCTTTTACTAATAGGAGAAGGGGCGAGGGCGGATCTCTGGCGCCTTAAAACCAGATGCTTCGGGTAGATGGTGGCTCGTCACCCTGGGAAGGTAGCCCATCTAGGGGAAGGTAAACCCTGATTTCAAACCTCTGCTGCCTTGCGGCATACCCGGTCACGGGAAAGGCTTCGGGAGTCAACCTTGAGGAAAAATCCGGAGTCGGAGCCCCTAAGGCAGTTCTATGTTGTGCTCAACATCGTTCTGGCAGCTCCTGCAACGGCGCTGGTGCCAAACTGTAGCAGCCCTGCTGTTCCTTTGGATTCATCAGTGACGTGGAGAGGGGGGACATGCTGCATGGGCAACATCTTGTCCTCCATATCTTCCTGCCCAGGCTTGAATCCTACCAACGCCCAACGCTGGAAGGTAGAACACCGGATCACTGGAGAGGACACTCCAGCTTCGCCTTTGGCGTAGACAAAACACGGGGAATGACAGTTACCGGTTATAAGCCACTGCTCAATTGGCGTAGAGCGTGGCGCCAGGGGTTGTTCCCGACGGTGGGAGGGATCATCAGATCTCACTGGACAGCTACCGCCCGCCTCAAGCTGGGCAGCCCCCAGCCAATAAGGTGTTGTCCCGCCACAGCTTGCTTTCCTCATTGGGTGCATGGGGATAAGGAGAAATCCAAACAGCAGGCTGAGAACCTTCGCACCAGGCAAGACAATAAAACAAAAGAGACCAATTCTAAAACTGGGAACTTGGAACGTCCGCACTATGATGACAGGACTCGCTGCTAACCTCAAGGACATCAACGACACCAGGAAGACTGCCATCATCAATAATGAACTGAAGAGACTGGGAGTGGATATCGCCACTCTCCAGGAAACACGGTTAGCTGATGCAGGCACACTGAGAGAGAAGGACTACACGTTCTACTGGCAGGGAAAGGGCAGTGACGAACACAGGGAACACGGAGTGGGCTTCGCAGTGAAGAACACTTTGCTGAAGATGGTGGAACCGGGCAGCACTGGCTCTGCACGACTCCTCACCCTCCGCCTGAACACCACTGAAGGCCCAGTCACCCTCGTCAGTGTGTATGCCCCAACACAGACAGCCACACCAGAGGCAAAAGACGAGTTCTACGAGAATCTCGCAACAACTGTCAGGATCATCCCCAACTCTGAACAACTCATTCTCCTTGGAGACTTCAATGCCAGAGTGGGTGCTGACCACGACTCCTGGCCCTCCTGTCTTGGACCTTTTGGCGTGGGCAGAATGAATGACAACGGACAGCAGCTGCTCGAGTTCTGCACATATTACGATCTGTGCATCACAAACTCGTTCTTCAAGACCAAGCCCAAACACAAGGTTTCCTGGCAACATCCGCGCTCAAAGCACTGGCACCAGCTGGACTTGATCCTGACCAGGCGCACCTCACTGAAGAACGTGCTAATCACCCGTTCGTTCCAGAGTGCAGATTGCGACAGACCATTCATTGGTGTGTTGCAAGGTCAAGCTGCAGCTGAAGAAATTCCATCGTGCTAGACAACCTGGAAAGGCACAGATTGACACCAGCAAGATGGCCCAACCAGAACTTGTTGAGCAGTTTGCCTCCACCTTTGAGAAGGAACTTGGTGTACCACAAGGAGGAGAATCTGCAAAGCAGAAGTGGGAAGAGCTGCGAAACACCATCTACCGCACAGCCTTGGCTACCTTTGGGAGGAAGACCTCGAAGTCACAGGACTGGTTTGATGCCAAGTTGACCGAGATGACCCCCGTCATTGAAGCCAAGCGCTCAGCACTTGCTGAGTACAAGAAGTACCCAAACGAGAAGAATCTCCAGATTCTCAGGGCTGCGAGAAGCAAAGTTCAGCAGACTGCTCGGCGCTGTGCCAACGAGTACTGGACTCAGCTCAGCCAAGACATTCAAACCGCTGCCATAACAGGGAACATCCGTGGTATGTACGATGGCCTCAATAAAGCACTTGGTCCAGCTCAGAGCAAGACGGCCCCCCTCAAATCTTCCACTGGGGAGATGATCACAGAGAAGAACAAGCAGATGGAGAGATGGGTGGAACACTACTCCGACCTCTACTCTAGACAGAACACCGTGACACCGTCAGCCCTTGATGCCATCGACTGCCTGCCATCCATGGACGAACTTGACGCCGAGCCAACCATCGACGAACTCAGTAAGGCCATTGATAGCTTGGCCGCTGGCAAGGCACCCGGCAACGACGGCATACCCCCTGACCTGATCAAGCACTGCAAGACCGCCCTACTGCTGCCATTGCATGACGTCCTCTGCCAGTGCTGGAAGGAAGGTGCCGTACCACAGGACATGAGGGACGCCAAGATCATCACCCTCTACAAAAACAAAGGGGAGAGAAGCGACTGCAACAACTACAGGGGCATTTCCCTCCTCAGCGTTGTTGGCAAAGTCTATGCACGAGTTGTTCTCGTTCGTCTACAGAAGCTTGCCGAACGTGTCTACCCCGAGTCTCAGTGTGGCTTCCGCCCTGAGCGATCGACGGTAGACATGATATTCTCCATCCGCCAACTCCAGGAGAAATGCAGAGAACAGAACATGCCTCTGTACGTCGCCTTCATCGACCTCACCAAAGCGTTCGATCTGGTCAGCAGAGAGGGCCTTTTCAAGATCCTGCCAAAGATAGGATGCCCACCAAAGTTGCAAAGCCTCATCGAATCATTTCACACCAACATGCAGGGGATAGTGCAGCACGATGGCAACGTCTCAGAGCCATTCAACATACGCAGCGGAGTGAAACAGGGCTGTGTACTTGCGCCAACCCTCTTTGGGATTTTCTTTGCTATGCTCCTGAGGCATGCCTTCAGCACAGCAACAGAGGGAATCTACCTGCACACAAGATCTGACGGCAGGCTTTTCAACCTCGCCCACCTGAAAGCCAGAACCAAAGTACGCGAGGCTCTAATCAGAGACATGCTGTTCGCAGACGACGCTGCAGTCGCAACCCACACACAGCAGGAGCTTCAGACCCTGATGGACCGCTTCTCCCAGGCATGCAAGGACTTCGGGCTTACCATCAGCCTGAAGAAGACTAACGTCTTGGCACAAGGCACGGAAGCACCACCAACCATCACCATTGATGACTACAAGCTGGAGGTCGGGAATCAGTTCACGTACCTGGGGTCCACGATCAGCAACAACCTCTCCCTTGATACAGAGATCAACAAGAGGATTGGAAAATCAGCCTTCACACTCGCTCGCCTCACCACACGAGTGTGGGAGAATCCCAAACTCTCTGTCAAGACGAAGATGGCAGTGTACAATGCCTGCGTCATCAGCACACTGCTCTATGGGAGTGAGATGTGGACAACATACGCCCGGCAGGAAAAGAGACTGAACTCCTTCCACTTGCGCTGCATTCGCCACATCCTGGACATATCCTGGCAGGACAAAGTGCCCAACACAGAAGTTCTGTCCCGCACCGGCCTTCCCTCCATGTTCACTCTACTCAGGCAGTGCAGGCTCCGCTGGCTAGGCCACGTTCACCGTATGGAGGATGGCAGAATCCCCAAAGACGTCCTCTATGGAGAACTGGCAACTGGCAGGAGAGACGTTGGCCGCCCACAGCTGCGCTTTAGAGACGTCTGCAAGAGAGACATGAAGGCCCTGGATATCAACACAGAGCGCTGGGAGGACCTTGCAACGGACCGCTCCAAATGGAGAGGCACCCTGACCAGACAGCTCAAGGCGGGTGAAGAGAGACTGACTGCTGCAGCAGATGAAAAAAGGACCCGCAGGAAGAACCGCCACAGACCCAGCAGCACGGAGACCACCCACAAGTGTGACCTGTGTGACAGGGACTGTCATTCGCGCATCAGCCTGTTCAGCCACAGGCGGTGCTGTTCCAGCAGAGTAGACGTTTAGGATTCTCTTCCATGGTCATCATAGACCGACGGAGGCCGACGAAGCTACATATATTTTTTTTATTTTTAATTTTACTTGTATTATTAGCATATTTGTGATTTGTGTGTATTTTTTCCTACTATTGAATAAAAAAAAAAGAATCGCGGGCCTTTTGGTGAATTTTTTTTAAAACCAAATTAGGGCTAAAAGAGAATAACCACTGAAATGAAGGAGACCGGCTCCCGGCCGTCTAGCCACTTCGATTTACAACAAAGCAAAGGTACATGATCAAAGTTGCACATCCAGTTCTTTTAGATCTATCTGTATATTACCATTTGGTGTTTTGGAGGCGACCAATGTCAATCTCTAACCCTTCACTGTTGGACCCTTCATCCTCTGAAACGTGTGAGTCATCGTCACTTCCTGAACAATATGGTTCAAATAAATAGGGTTGCAGTCCTTCATTAGAACCAACTCGCTCTTCTTTATCACTCGATCCTGCTTCTTCCACAAAACTATCGACAAATCCTTCACATCTTCGCTGAAATCGCTCACAACTTCCTCCGCATCAGTGTACTCAGCCATGCTTGTTTACATATTTGGTTCATCTCATGATGTCACAATATGGCGGCGCCATTTGACCCAGTTTTGACAAACAAACATTGCAGTCTGTTGCATCACGATGTAATTTATGGTAGTATATGGGAAAAAAATATTGAATTTTTTTGTCTACACAGAATAAAAACACAGTAGTTCTTCTTTCTAATGATGTCTTGGTTGAATTATGTCACAGACTCTTTACACGGCACTTTATTGACCATGGGGAAAAGCAAAAGTGATAAATGTATAGAATGTGGAGAAAAAGAAAATGTTGAGCACATCTTATTACACTGTCACAAGTGTGGAAATGAAAGAGAGAGAATGAAAAATGAATAATAGGGAAAAAATAAAACTAAAATTAAAAAAATAGGGAATGGGATTTAACTGGGATTCTGGGAACAGATGGAAATGGAGAGGCACTAAGAATCACGAGAAGGGCTCTTTTCTCATTTTTAAATAACACAGGATTAAGTCCTGCGGTTTGGTTCCAAGGTTGTCATAGCCAGGAGCGGCACTGGGGTTAAGCTCCCAGTGCTCATAAAATGCTCCTTACGGCGTGCGTCTCGAAAAGCCTCTGACAACTAAGTCCAACTCCTAGCCTGCCCGTGTGGTTTAGTCTCTAAGCCCGGCGGAACTGCTTTTACTAATAGGAGAAGGGGCGAGGGCGGATCTCTGGCGCCTTAAAACCAGATGCTTCGGGTAGATGGTGGCTCGTCAACCTGGGAAGGTAGCCCATCTAGGGGAAGGTAAACCCTGATTTCAAACCTCCGCTGCCTTGCGGCACACCCGGTCACGGGAAAGGCTTTGGGAGTCAATCCTGAGGAAAAATCCGGAGTCGGAGCCCCTAAGGCAGTTCTCTGTTGTGCTCAACATCGTTCTGGCAGCTCCTGCGACGGCGCTGGTGCCAAACTATAGCAGCCCTGCTGTTCCTTTGGATTCATCAGTGACGTGGAGAGGGGGGGCATGCTGCATGGGTAACATCTTGTCCTCCATATCTTCCTGCCCAGGCTTGAATCCTACCAACGCCCAACGCTGGAAGGTAGAACACCGGTGTGCATCGGCCTGTTCAGCCACAGGCGGTGCTGTTCCAGCAGAGTAGACATTTAGGATTCTCTTCCATGGTCATCATAGACCGACGGAGGCCGACGACTAAGTCCTGCGGTGGACTGGCGATCTGTCCAGGGTGTACCCTGCCACTCGCCCAAAGATGCTGGGATAGGCTCCAGCCCCCCCGCGACCCAAAAAGGATTAAGCGGAAGAAGATGGATGGATGGATGGATGGATGGATGGATGGATGGATGGATGGATTAAGTCAGACTTTAGGGGTCAGGCTCAGATGACATAATGTTACACTCTCTTGTACAGTAGGTGGCAGTATGCACCTTTCAGTTGTTTGCTATCCGCCAGTAACCGAGAGAAGAAGAAGAAGATGTCTACATGATGTCTATATGACGACATATAGACACCATAGGCATAGACACTGTGACACACACACAGATTTTCCAGTATCAGTCTATACGGTGTCTATATGATGTCATATAGACATCATGTAGACCTCATAGGAGCATCATAGGCGACTCTATACTATGGTGTCTATATGTCGTCATATAGACATCATGTAGACGTCATAAGTAGGAACATCATAGGCAATCCTACAATCTTTTAGCCAGTCCTATTGTCTATATGACAGCATCGCAAGTCCTATGATGCCTGCGATCATAGGAACATCTTAGGACATCATGTTGACAACATAGGAACATCATAGACGGTCTTATGATCGTGACACACTGACAGACACAGACACACTGACAGATTTCTTGAACTTATAGTGATTATTTTATTATATCTTTTCATGGGACAACACTGAAGATATGACACTTTGATACAATGTAGTCAGTCTACAAATTTGCTGTCCCCTCAAAATAACTCAACACACAGCCATTAATGACTAAACCACTGGCAACAAAAATGAGTACACCCCGAAGTGAAAATGTCCAAATTGTGGCCAATTAGTCATTTTCCCTCCCCGGTGTTATGTGACTATGTGACTTATTAGTGTTACAAGGCCAGGCTCAGGTGTAAATGGGGAGCAGGTGTGTTAAATCTGGTGTTATCGCTCTCACACTCTCTCATACTGGTCACTGGAAGTTCAACAAGGCACCTCATGGCAAAGAATTCTCAGGATATGAAAAAAAGAATTGCTGCTCTATATAAAGATGGCCTAGGCTATAAGATTGCCAACACCCTGAAACTGAGCTACAGCACAGTGGCCAAGACCATACAGCAGTTTAACAGGACAGGTTCCACTCAAAACCGGCCTCGCCATGGTCGCCCAAAGAAGTTGAGTGCATGTGCTCAGCGTCATATCCAGAGGTTGTCTTTTGAAAATAGACTAGTGCATACCTGTGCATGCCCGTGCATGCCCGTAGAAACCAAGTATAAGCAAGTATTTCTGCATGCCTATAGAAAGCAGGTGTAAGCAAGGGTGTAAGCAAGCACGTCAGCACTCGTTCAGTGATGCCTGCCTTTGATCTTTGATGATGTCATAGCGAGTCCTAGGATCATGAGTGACGCAGTCCATGGGCGGATAATTTTTTCACACATAAAGAGTCGTATGATCTTTGATGATGTCATAGGGAGTCCTATGACTGTGAGTGATGACTGTTTTTGATCTTTGATGACGTCAGAGTGAATCCTATGATCTTTGATGATGTCATAGCGAGTCCTATGATGCCCGCCCGCATTTGATCTTTGCTGATGTCATAGTGAGTCCTATGATCTTTGCTGATGTCGTAGCAAGTCCTATGATTGTGAGGGATGCCTGCCTTTGTTACATAGGAACATCATAGGACATTTCACACATAAGGAGTCGTTATACATAGGAACATCATAGGACATCATGCAGAGATCATAGGACCATCATTGGCGGTCCTATGATCTTTGGCCGTGACACATTGACAGACACACACACTGACACACTGACAGAGATTTCTTGAATTTATAGAGTGATGTATGAGTGCTGCCAGCATTGCTGCAGAGGTTGAAGTGGTGGGGGGTCAGCCTGTCAGTGCTCAGACCATACCCCGCACACTGCATCAAATTGGTCTGCATGGCTGTCATTCCAGAAGGAAGGCCCTTTTAAAGATGATGCACAAAAAAGCCTGCAAACAGTTTGCTGAAGACAAGCAGACTAAGGACATGGATTACTGGAACCATGTCCTGTGGTCTGATGAGACCAAGATAAACATTTGATTCAGGTGGTGTCAGGCGTGTGTGGCGGCAACCAGGTGAGGAGTACAAAGACAAGTGTGTCTTGCCTATATTCAAGCATGATGGTTGAAGTGTCATGGTTTGGGTCTGCACGAGTGCTGTCGGCACTGGGGAGCTACAGTTCATTGAGGGAACCATGAATGCCAACATGTACTGTGACATACTGAAGCAGAGCATTATCCACAGGGCAGTATTCCAACATAACCACCCCGAACACACCTCCAAGTCAACCACTGTCTTGTTAAAGAAACTGAGAGTAAAGGTGATGGACTGGCCAAGCATGTGTCCAGACCTAAACCCTATTGAGCATCTGTGGGGCATCCTCAAATGGAAGGTGGAGGAGCGCAAGGTCTCTAACATCCACCAGCTCTGTGATGTCGTCATCATGGAGGAGTGGAAGATGATTCCAGAGGCAACCTGTGAAGTTCTAGTGAACTCTATGCCCAGGAGAGTTAAGGCAGTACTGGAAAATAATGGTGGCCACACAAAATATTGACACTTTGGGCACCAGCGGTTTAGACATTAATGGCTGTGAATTGAGTTATTTTGAGGAGACAGCAAATTTACACTGTTATACAAGCACTGACTACTTTTGTCATGGTTTATAAGCTGACAGCTCACGTGCACGATGCAACAGCACAGGAAAGTAACCACACATAGGGACATGTTTGAAAGTTTTATTAATTTGCAAAACAAGCGTACAGCTATGGAAGCAGTCACTCGCCAGAGCAACCACCCTGTGGAGAGAAGACGAGCGCTGTGAGTGGAGGAACAGAGTAAGGGGAAATGGGTGAGCCAAATTGCTACTTACTTGGATATCCAGGGAGAACCGGCAGGACCCAGCAGTGAATAGATGAACCAGTAGGGTGTCGGGGATGAGCTGATGGTGCCTGACCGGGTGGAGATAGGAAGCTGAGGAAATGGTGAGATGTGGCAGGAGAGCACATGCAGTCCTGGAGACACACCTGCACGGTGGCAGCAACCTGACGACAGAAGAGCAACAAGGTAAGACAACATGTCTATGCTTGTCTGTAGACGGGCAGTATACCCAGACGAGCCAGCGTTGAATGTGTGGAGGGAGCCTCCTTAAATACGCTGACTGATGATCGAGGGCAGGTGTGTCTTCTGCCTGGTGCAGTGATGATGAATGTGAGACAGGACGGGAGGGGCGCAATCTCGCTGCCCATGACAACTTTACATTGTATCAAAGTGTCATATCTTCAGTGTTGTCCCACGAAAAGATATAATAAAATATTTACAAAAATGTGATGGGTGTACTCAATTTTCTTGCTTTAACCAAAAAATTAACATTGTGTTAATTGTTACCCCCGAAAGTAATCTAAGTACAATGTAACGTGTTATAGCAGTACTCCTTAGTTCACTGTCAAATCGATTGATTTCATCCTATTATGAACATA
Organism: Pholidichthys leucotaenia; assembly: GCA_020510985.1. Lineage (NCBI taxonomy): Eukaryota > Metazoa > Chordata > Actinopteri > Cichliformes > Pholidichthyidae > Pholidichthys > Pholidichthys leucotaenia. Next base: position 192,840,120 of record CM035839.1, on the reverse strand, counting down.
TTCACAAACCTTCATTCGGCTTCTACCTTTCGGGGTCACTCATTTGATAGCATGATGATCCGCATATTTGATTTGGCATGGATTTTATGCCGGATGCCCTTCGTGACACAACCCTCCCCAATTCACCCAGGCTTGGGACCGGCACTGGGAGGACACTGGCTTGTGCTTCCCCTGTAGCTGGGCAACCAACTTTCCTTTCCCCATTCTATTATGCAGAGCACCAAGCTAGAAGGTGGAAAGTACCATTCTATATGGTCTTTGCTATGACCTGGCCGGGGCTTGAACCCACTCCCTCACAGCTGTGGGGTGGATCGTTTACCACTAGGCCACCATCATTTGTGAATATATTCACAAATAACATGAGTAAACTATAACCAAGCACAGCTTTTTTAGGCCAACGAGGACTATTAACTAATTTCTTGAATTTGCAGAGTTTAAGGTAATAATAGTGTATTTCAAATCAGTTATGTCACACATCAAACAAAACAACTAAAAGGAAGAAAGCCACATCCAAAAAGCCCTTTGATCAACCGAGTCTCGCAGAGGGTTTCACATTTCAGGCCTTCATTAGCTCTGTTATCAAGACAAGAAACCAGCTGTGACCCAGGATCCCCATTAGAATTTAAAACACAAACCAGTTTTTTTCAGAACAGTGGGGTGTGTACCAACAGTCGAGAGGGCCCACGGGAATCCACACCTTCAAAGTGCATCACAGATCACACCTTCAAACAAGATTGCCAAGACGTGCATAAGGACAACAGAGTGTCTAGTGACCTGCTTACACCCAGGGACTTCTATCAGAGCTGCAGATCTGTAAAAGGAACTGAGATTCATGTTTGAACCACATCAAAGGAGACTCTCTGTTATGTCCTCTTTAACATTACTCGTTTTTGGACCCTGCAGCACACCCTCAGTATAAAAATGGAAAAATACATGAAGAAAAATTAATTTCTCCTTTCACTAAAACTCAGAGGCAAAAGAATAATCCTAAATAGGACAAACATTTGCAAAGCATATGAGACTTTCCACTCCAACCCCATCTTCATAGGTTTATACATACAGTATGTAAGCCAGTCAATCACCATCACCTTTCCTGTAATCATTAATGTTACCATTTGATTTTTACATTGATGATGTTTATCGTCATTTGAATAGTTTCATCTAGATAGTGGGGGGGGGGGGGGGCTGTGGCGCATACTGATCGGAAGTTCCCGCTATGTCAGCAGTCTGCATGTCGAAGTGTCCTTGAGCAAGACACTGAACCCCCAGTTGCTCCTGGTGGGTCAGGCCAGCGCCGGTGCATGGCAGCTCCGCCACCATCAGTGCGTGGATAGCAGGATCTGTAAAGCGTTTTGGTCATCTAGAGATGAGGAAAAAGCACTATAATAAGTGAATGCCATTTACCATAGAGCAGTATTCTACAATAAAATTAAAATCATTTCACAATATAGGGTAAGCAGGGGCACAAAGTTACTTTTTTTTTTTACAGTTTACACATAATCTCATCCATATGCCTCTATATGATTTAACTTTTTATTTTTTATTATATTACAAGCTTGTAGTGGGAAAATGAAAATATATATGGCCTTGTAACTTTTTACCCCACTGCCAGGGAAAGTTGTTACATATGCTGGGTAAGTTTTTACAGTGGGTGGCAAGTTGATAAACTCACAAGCTGGAAGTGCTTCTTTCTATAGTTTTTATTCAAGCTGTAAACAAAACCCTTATACTTTCACCCTTTGATTTATATCTGAAATAAAATGTGACTGCTGTGTATCACTTCACACAGATAAAGATGTCACACTGCTTACTAAATATGACTTGAAATATTTGTGAAGAACAGAGGGAAAACTCATGGCAAAAGTTTGAAGCCATACCTTATTGACATAGGCTATATCTTTTTTTTTTTTTTTTTTTTTTTTTGGCGGCTCACTTTCGGAGTCTCCACAGCATATCATCACCTCATATCACGATTTGCATGTCGATTTGGCAAGGATTTTTTACGTGGGATGCCCTTCCTGATGCAACCCTGTCCATTGATCTGGTCTTGGAACAGGCAGTACACTGGCATGTGCACCCCCTGTGGCTGGGTAACCAACTTTCCTTCCCCCATTCCATTATGCTGAGCACCAAGCTAGAAGGTAGGAAGTACCATTTTTATATGGTCATTGGTGTGATCCGGCCGGGGCTTGAACCCACGACGTCCCGACTGTGGGGTGCTTGTGCTACCTCTAGGCTAGCGCTCCAATTCAATCCTGCTCAAGTATAAGACCACCAGAAAGGGCATAAGGTTTTCTTATACATTTGAGACTTTATTTATTACCTCTGCCAGGATTATGCAAAAGCTACTAGACAGATTTGGATGAAATTTTCACCAACGGTGGCCCTAGGCCTAAGGAATGGGTTAAGGATTAACCCATTAGATTTTGGTGATGATGTGAGAATGCATACCTCTGCCAAGGCCCTTGTTTGTATTTGTGCAGCAGAGTTATACAAAAACTACTGGATGTATTTTGATGAAATTTTCACCAGAGGCGACACTTGGGCTACACACAAACCCATTAGATTGTGGAGGTGATCCATAGATGCAAACCTCCGCCGAGGCTCAATCTTATAGCAGTGGTTTAGCAGGATTACACAAAAACTAATGGATGGATTCTGATGAAATTTTCAGCAGAGGAGGTCCTTAGGTTACAGACAAACCCATTAGATTTTGGAGCTGATCTATGAGCGCATACCTCTACCAAGGCCCTATCTTGCAATGTATGGTGGGATGTAGGCAGGGAGGTATGGACAGATGGATGGACAAAGGGAGGGAAGCACGGAGCCTTGGCGGAGGTATACACTCTCAGAGCACTTTTCTAGTATGTCAGATTTTGCTCTTAAATTAGAAATATTTTTCTTGTAAAATTATGAATTTTTTATCATTTTTTTTATTAAATAGGCATTTTAATGATATTTTCTGTAAATAAATTGGTCATAAATAAATAGTTACACTGTAACAATGTGCTCTTGTCTTCCTGTAATAACTTGCCCCATCATTGCCAATAGCCATTTAAAGCATTAATCACTTTTTGTAAGAGTATGAGGCCTCCATTCACAACTGAGTAATAATGTGAGCAAGGTGCCTTCTCCCTTCACTGGTAGAAAGCATCACTGACCCAAGTTCTATTCTCTATATTGTCAGTTTAGGTTGTTGTAAAGCATTTCATCATCAGTTCTGAATTTAAATTATTTAATCATTTCCATATAAGAGTTAAAGTGAACCCGTCAAAGTTTTATTTTTCTGTCACATTTGCTGGAAAAATGGTGGATGTTGATGTTAAAAGTGGACAAAGCTCTTCTTTCGGCTGATATTAGGAGTCACCATAGTGGACCGTCTCCCCCGTCTCACCCTATCCTTTGCATTTTCCTCTGAAACACCAGCCCTCTCTGTCATGACTCGCCGCTCATCAGCGGCGCCAGCTGCGCGCACACCTGCTCCTCGTCAGCGGCGAGGTACTTAATCCACTCTGCCCTGGGCTTCGGCCTGAAGCCGTCTCTCTACTTCGGCATCACTTGCTACAACAGTACTCAACCTTCAAGCAAGATTATCTGGGTAAGCTCCCCTTACCTCTTTTCCTCCAGCCCTCTCCCCTGTGCACAGGTGGACTTCCCTGGCGGCGGACTTCCTCATCTCACCACTGTCTCTACGCTGCTGCTACAGGCACTCCAGGTCGCTGTCTCCCGGGCTCCGCCCTTGTCAACGCCAGCCACCTGTCTTAACCAAGTAAGCCAGCAAGACTATTATTATCCTCTGTGTTGGTGTGGTGCCCGTTACCCTTCTCCCTCTGCTTCCTCCCATAGGGTTGTCCAGCTGTACGGCCTCCTGCCCCTGTGCCTGACGCAGACACCACCACCAACACATTCTTATTCCACAGACACACAGCCACACATCCCTGTTGTCAATAAAGCTGTTAAATCTACCCTGAGCCTGCGTGTGTGTCTCCTGAGCCGTGCATTATGTCAGTACGGCTTCAGCAGAGCGGCTCGGCAGACAGCGGGCTCGCACGGCGTCTTTCCACCCTCGAGGCTCGGGTGGATTTAATAGCCCACCAACAACAGGTGATATTAAACCAATTGACAGTCATTACTAACCGATTAGACCGCTTGGACCCCCAGCAGCCGTTCCCCTCGGTTCGTCTGGGTGGCGCAGCTCCCGCTGCTCCGGCGGCTGTCCAGCTTGCTCCGGGTGCGCCGGCACGGCTCACACCAATCCCCACTCTTGCTCGCTTTAGCGGCAAGCTTGGTGGAGCTCGGGGTTTTATCATGCAGTGTGAGTCCGTGTTCCTTCGCGTTCCCGGAGACTTCCCCTCAGACCACAGCAGGATTGGCTATATTGGTAATCTCCTGGAGGGTCGTGCGCTTACCTGGGCTTACGCCATCATGGCGAAGCCCAGCTACGCCACCCTCACCTATGGCCAGTTCGTGCGACAATTTCTGGAGGTGTTCGACCATTCGTGTTTGGACAGTGTCCAGGTCGACCGCCTTCTCGGCCTCCAACAGGGGAGCCGATCGGCGGCCGAATACGCGATCGACTTCCGGGTTACTGCGGAGGAAGTTGGCTGGGAAGAGCGTGCGCTCTGCGGCATCTTCCTCCGCAGTCTTAACTCTGGTCTGAGAGATGAGCTGGCCGGCCGGGATATCCCAGAGACCCTAGCGGAGCTGATCTCCCTTGCCATCAGCTTGGATAACAGGCTGTGTGAGCGCGCCTCAGAGCGGAAGCACTCTTCTCGCTCGCGGGGTGCCCCTGGGCGCTTGCCCCAAGCTCGCCACCTGGCGTTGCCGCCGCCGGAGGTCTCCGAGGAGTCGGAGCCGATGGTGACGGGCCGGACAAAGCTCCCCCTGGCGGAGAAACAACGCCGCTGTGATCTGGGCCTTTGCGTGTATTGCAGGGGCAGCCAGCACACGGTGGAGCATTGTCCGGAGAAGCCAAACGAGGAAGTCCGCGAGTCACTGTAGGGGGCCTCACGGACGCTAATCGGTTAAATCCCCTCACACATTTGAAGCTGCCCATCCGCTTCTGTCACAACCTCACAGGGCACCTCACACATGCACTGGTGGATTCAGGCGCGGAGGGTAGCTTTATTTCACAAAGCCTGGTAACCCGATTGGGCATCCGTTGTCACCCCCTCGACCCTCCTCTCGCCCTGGTAAATCTCTCCCGTGTCTCATTGGGAAAGGTGACCCACCGGACATCTCCTATTCCGGTGATCATCTCAGGAAACCACCAGGAGGATATCTCCTTCTACGTCCTGCCCACCTCGGTCACTCCTGTCATTCTCGGATACCCTTGGCTCCGCCTCCACAACCCCGTCTTGGACTGGAAGACCGGAAAAGTGTCAGCTTGGAGCACCTTCTGTATGGGCACCTGTCTCCAATCCGCTGCCTGCGCCCCGTCCTCGCCTCCCACAGCAAAGGGCACCGCGCCCCCGGATCTCACCCTTGTGCCCTCAGAGTTCCACGACCTGGGTGCAGTCTTCAGCAAGTCCAAGGCGATGTCTCTTCCTCCTCACTGGCCCTACGACTGTGCCATCAACATCCGCCAGGGGGCGCCCCTACCCTCAGGACGCCTCTACAGCCTGTCAGTGCCAGAGAAGGAGGCCATGAACACCTACTTGAAGGAGTCGCTCAGCGCTGGGATTATCCGACCATCTTCCTCACCAGTAGGCGCAGGGTTCTTCTTCGTGGGAAAGAAGGACGGCTCCCTTCGTCCTTGCATAGATTACCGAGCTCTCAATGGCATCACGGAGAAGGACCGGTACACCCTGCCCCTCATGGACACCGCCTTCCACTCCCTCCAGGGGGCGACCTGGTTTACCAAGCTGGATCTCCGCAGCGCTTACCACCTCGTCCGGATCCGGGAGGGAGATGAGTGGAAGACAGCCTTCCGCACCCCTAATGGTCATTTTGAATATCTAGTGATGCCGTTTGGGTTGACCAACGCTCCAGCCGTCTTCCAGCGCCTCATTAATGATGTCCTCCGGGATTTCATCGGCCTGTTCGTGTTCGTCTACCTGGACGATATCCTCATCTTCTCCAGGTCCAGGGATGAGCACCGGGTCCACGTGAGGCGGGTCCTGCAGAGGCTGTTGGAGAATCGTCTATATGTCAAGGCAGAGAAGTGTGAGTTCTACACCAAGACAACCTCCTTCCTGGGGTTCGTCATCTCCCATGACCAGGTGCTCCCGGACCCAGCAAAGATTAAAGCGGTGGAGGATTGGCCCACACCTACCTCTAGGAAACAGGTTCAGCAGTTCGTCGGGTTCGCCAATTTCTACCGCCGCTTCGTCCCAAACTTTGGAGCCATCGTCGGGCCTCTGACCCGCCTCACCTCCCCTAAGACCCCATTTCGGTGGACTGAAGAGGCCGCAACGGCCTTCCAGGCACTGAAGATGGAGTTTTCCTCCTCCCGGGTCCTCAGCCAGGTCAATCCCGCGCTGCAGTGCATAGTGGAGGTGGATGCTTCGGACACGGGGGTGGGGGTGGTGCCACTGTCCCTGTCAAATAAACTAATCTACTACTACTACTACTGTCCCAGCGGTCTCCAGCCAACGGAGTCAAGCGACCCTGCGCCTTCTTCTCTCGGCGCCTGTCCCCGGCGGAGCGTAATTATGATGTGGGGGACAGAGAGCTTCTGGCCATCAAGCTTGCGCTTCAGGAGTGGCGTCACTGGCTGGAGGGGGCCGCCTTGCCTTTCGTGGTCCTAACTGACCACAAGAACTTGGAGTACCTAAGATCTGCCAGGCGTCTGAACGCCCGCCAGGTGCGCTGGTCCCTGTTCTTCGCAAGGTTTAAATTTAACATCACCTACAGGCCTGGCTCCAAGAACAGCCTGCCCGATGCCCTCTCCAGGCAATTTGCCCCGGAGGCCACGGAAGATGCTGTTCACACCATTCTGCCCAGGTCGTGCGTCGTGGGGGCTGTTTCCTGGGACATAGAGGATAAGATCCGGAGGACGCAGGAGTCGGAACCGGACCCTGGCGGCGGACCGGAGGGGAGGCTCTTCGTGCCATCTACCGTCCGGGGGGACGTTATTCACTGGCTCCACACCTCTAAGCTCACCTGCCATCCTGGAGCTTCTCGGATGATCGACCTCCTCCAGCGATCCTTTTGGTGGCCAGGTCTGCGGAAGGATGCCGCTCGCTACGCCCGGGCCTGCCCCGTCTGCGCCACCAGTAAGTCGGGTAACGCTCCTCCTGCGGGTCTGCTCCAGCCCCTGCCCGTCCCTGGCAGGCCCTGGTCGCACATCGCTTTAGACTTTGTCACCGGCCTTCCTGTCTCCAACAACTTCGACACAGTTCTGACCATCGTTGACCGTTTCTCCAAGGCCGCCCACTTTGTGCCCCTACGTGGACTCCCCTCAGCCTTGGAGACGGCGGACCTCCTTATCCAGCACGTGGTCAGACTGCACGGAATACCAGTCGACGTGGTCTCCAATCGTGGCCCCCAGTTCTCTTCGGACGTCTGGAGGTCTTTTTGCAATGCCCTGGGAGCTAAAGTAAGCCTCACCTCCGGCCATCACCCCCAGTCCAACGGGCAGTGTGAACGGACCAATCAGGAGCTGGAGGCTGCGCTCCGCTGCGTTACCACATCCAAGCCCACGTCCTGGAGCTATCACCTCGCCTGGGTGGAGTACGCCCACAACACCTCTCGCTCGTCTGCCATCGGGATGTCTCCCTTCAAGGCATCCCTGGGTTATGATCCACCTCTATTCCCCGCGCAGGAGGGCGAATTGGCTGTCCCCTCTGCCCAGGCGCACTTCAGGCGGTGCCGCTCTCTTTGGACTACGGCGCGCAATGCGCTTTTACGCACGGCGGAGCACAATAAATCCACGGCGGACCGGCACAGGAGACCTGCCCCTGCCTACCAGGTGGGACAACAAGTCTGGGTATCCACACAGGACGTCAACCTAAAGGGTGAGAGGAGGAAGCTGGCCCAACGATTCATCGGCCCATTTCCCATAACTAGGATTATTAACCCGGTGGCTGTGCGTGTGGCTATTCCCTCCTCCCTCCGCATCCACCCCACCTTCCACATCTCCAAAGTCAAACCGGTGGTCTCTGACCCCCTCTGCCCTCCACCTGCAGCGCACCCCGCTCCCCGGATGATTGGTGGCCATCCGGCCTGGACTGTCTCTGACATCTTGGACGCCCGGCGCCGGGGTCGCGGGTTGCAGTATTTGGTGGACCGGGAGGGCTATGGACCCGAATGGAGACAATGGGTGCCTTCCTCGCTGGTGTTGGACCGGTCCCTCATCACTGAGTTCCATCGAGCGCACCCAGAGAAACCATCGCCAGGAGGCGCTGCTAGAGGGGGGAGTACTGTCATGACTCACCGCTCATCAGCGGCGCCAGCTGCGCGCACACCTGCTCCTCGTCAGCGGCGAGGTACTTAATCCACTCTGGCCTGGGCTTCGGCCTGAAGCTGTCTCTCTACTTCGGCATCACTTGCTACAACGGTACTCAACCTTCAAGCAAGATTATCTGGGTAAGCTCCCCTTACCTCTTTTCCTCCAGCCCTCTCCCCTGTGCACAGGTGGACTTCCCCGGCGGCGGACTTCCTCATCTCGCCGCTGTCTCTACGCTGCTGCTACAGGCACTCCAGGTCGCTGTCTCCCGGGCTCCGCCCTTGTCAACGCCAGCCACCTGTCTTAACCAAGTAAGCCAGCAAGACTATTATTATCCTCTGTGTTGGTGTGGTGCCCGTTACCCTTCTCCCTCTGCTTCCTCCCATAGGGTTGTCCGGCTGAACGGCCTCCTGCCCCCGTGCCTGACGTAGACGCCACCACCAACATATTCTTATTCCACAGACACGCAGCCACACATCCCTGTTGTCAATAAAGCTGTTAAATCTACCCTGAGCCTGCATGTGTGTGTCTCCTGAGCCGTGCATTATGTCACTCTCCATGTCCTCCTCACTACGTCCATGATTCTTTTCTGTGGTCTTCCTCTTTTCCTCCTGCCTAGCAGCTCCATCTTCAACATCCTTTGTCCAGTATATCCACTATCCCTCCTCTGCACATGTCCAAACCATCTCAGTCTTGCCTCTCTCACTTTCACTCCAAACCGCTCAACCTGAGCTGTCCCTCTGATATACTCATTTCTAATTCTGTCCTTTCTAGTCACTCCCAATGAGAATCTTAGCATATTCAACTCTGCTACCTCCAGCTCTACCTCCTGTGTTTTTGTCAGTGCCATCGCCTCCAAATGATACATCATAGCAGGTCTCACCGCCATCTTGAAAATCTTTCCTTTCACTCCAGCTGCTAGCCTTCTGTCACAAAAATCCTGACACTCATCTCTACCCACTCCACTCTGTCTGCACATTCTTCTTCACCTCTCTTGTGCACTGTCCATTGCGTTTGATGGTTGACCCCAGGTATTTAAACTCTTCATTACCTCTACTCCTTGCATTTTGATTATTACACCTGCCTCCCTCTCAATAATACATGTATTCTGTCTTGCTTCTACTGACTTTCATTCCTCTTCTCTCTAGTGTATACCTCCACCTCTTCAGGTTCTCTTCCACCTGCTCTCTACTTTCACTGCGGATCACAATGTCTGTGAACATCATGGTCCACGGAGATAAATAAGATTCTTTTGAATCACAATTGATGCAAAAATAATGGCTTTAATGACCATATCACTCATACTTCAATCATAAAAATGAACTAAACTCAAACTGATGAAGATTCTTAGTCATCCAGGTGGGTAAGAGTATTGTATGAAAGCTCAGTTAAGCCAACTGGATTCATTTTTTTTTTACCTCTGAAATGTTTTACCATTCATTCAAATGGCTTCATCAGTCAGGAATAAATTATAAATGATTATTGAGTTATGATGATTATTGAATGAATGATTAAACAGTCATCATTCCTGACTGACGAGGCCATTCGGATGAATAGTGAAATGTTTCAGAAGTAAAAAATACTTGAATCCAGCTGACTAGACTGCATTTTCATACAATAAAATCAAGCCTTTAAAATAATACAAACTAATCCCAAATCAGATACTAAGACCATAGGAGAATTTTCAGATTAAACCATAAAATATGGACAAGTTCATACTAACAGCAGTTCCTGTTATTGTCACAGTTTTTGGATTAGGTATGAGGACTGAACATGAAGGGATACAGCAAACCATCTTTAATATTTTAAATACAATTATTTTATAATTATTTTATAATATAATTATTATCACCCAGTATATTTGGTCCTAAACACCATGGCAACAAATGCAACAATACCCCCCCTCACATCATAATAAACAAGGTGGGTGGAGTGGAGTGGGGGGTGGAAATTTTACACTGCATCACTACATTGAATTCATTTTCCGCTGCTCTGTTTCTAGTGTTGTCTACTCCCACTCACTCCACACACACTTCACGTTCCACCAGTGCCCTACAAACACTCTGAAAGTAGCCCTCATTGCAGTGTATGATCAGCTGGCCATTCAAGTCCCCATCCAGCCAAGTGCCCAAACATCTGTTGAACCTAAGGCAGCATGCAGCTCTGAAAGCAGAGAGGAAACGATGAACTTATCTGCATGTAAGCGGTGGTTTTGAGGGTCCTCAGGGGGTCCTAGACCTCATGCAGGGTATGAGGCAGAATTTGAGGCAAATGCTTCAGATATTAGATACAGTCTTGGCTTTGATTATGTGAACCCTCTCACCATCTTTAAACGTCATGTGTACTGCTATTTTTGATTGTAAATCAGTTTCTTTAAAGTAATTAATGCAAAAAGCTAATTTTGTGTTTACTTTTAATCACAACAACCTAAGCTCTATAATTTACTTCATGCTCTGCATAAAACACTTTGAAATATAATTCACTTTTCTTTTTGGACTAATAAAGGGTGACAGACTTAGTTAGTGACAGACAAAGTGAGAAGCGACAGTAGTGTAAATGTCTCTTAGTAGCCTCAGGGTGTAGAGGGAAGCATCCGCCTAGCCAAGGGCATAAATCTGACCACTAGGTCCCTGCAGGCCTGAGGCTATTATGGCTGAGTGAACTTTAGCTTGGGTGAGGTCACCCATCTTCAACTTCCATTACAGCTAAGCTACCGGTCATGTCTATTATCCAATCAGTCAGCCGAACTTATGTGTAAAAAATCAGATGCAGTGGACCTGTAAATATAAACATTACACTGATCAAGGAAACGTAGTTACACCTTACGAGCTTGTTTACTTTGTCATATACATATACAGTATCTCACAAAAGTGAGTACACCCCTCACATTTTTGTAAATATTTTATTATATCTTTTCATGGGAACACTGAAGATATGACACTTTGATACAATGTAAAGTAGTCAGTGTACAGCTTATAAAACAGTGTAAATTTGCTGTCTCCTCAAAATAACTCAACACACAGCCATTAAGGTCTAAACAGCTGGCAACAAAAGTGAGTACACCCCTAAGTGAAAATGTCCAATTTGTGCCCAAAGTGCCAATATTTTGTGTGGCCACCATTATTTTCCAGTACTGCCTTAACTCTCCTGGGCATGGAGTTCACTAGAGCTTCACAGGTTGCCACTGGAATCCTCTTCCACTCCTCCATGACGACATCATGGTGTTAGAGACCTTATGCTCCTCAACCTTCCGTTTGAGGATGCCCCATAGATGCTCAATAGGGTTTAGGTCTGGAGACATGCTTGGCCAGTCCATCACCTTTACCCTCAGTTTCTTTAGCAAGGCAGTGGTTGTCTTGGAGGTGTGTTTGGGGTCATTATCATGTTGGAATACTGACCTGTGGCCCAATGTCACTCATGCTCTGCTTCAGCATGTCACAGTACATGTTGGTATTCATGGTTTCCTCAATGAACTGTAGCTCCCCAGTGCCGGCAGCACTCATGCAGACCCAAACCATGACACTCCCACCCTCATGCCAGACTGTAGGCAAAACACACTTGTCTTTGTACTGCTCACCTGGTTGCCGCCACACACGCTTGACACCATCTAAATCAAATGTTTATCTTGGTCTCATCAGACCACAGGACATGGTTCCAGTAATCCATGTCCTTAGTCTGCTTGTCTTCAGCAAACTGTTTGCGGGCTTTCTCATGCATCATCTTTAAAAGGGGCTTCCTTCTGGGATGACAACCATGCAGACCAATTTGATGCAGTTTACAGCATATGGTCTGAGCACTGACAGGTTGACCCCCCACCCCCACCCCACCCCTTCAACCTCTGCAGCAATGCTGGCAGTACTCATACGTCTATTTTCAAAAGACAACCTCTGGATACGATGCTGAGCACATGCACTCAGCTTCTTTGGTCGACCATGGCGAAGCCTGTTCTGAGTGGAACCTGTCCTGTTAAACCACTGTATGGTCTTGGCCACCATGCTGCAGCTCAGTTTCAGGGTGTTGGCAATCTTCTTATAGCCTAGGCCATGTTTGTATAGAGCAACAATTCTTTTTTTCAGATCCTCAGAGAGTTCTTTGCCATGAGGAGCCATGTTGAACTTCCAGTGACCAGTACGAGAGAGTGTGAAAGCGATAACACCAAATTTAACACACCTGCTCCCCATTCACACATGAGACCTTGTAACACTAACGAGTCTCATAACACCGGTGAGGGAAAATGGCTAATTGGGCACAATTTGGACATTTTCATTTAGGGGCGTACTCACCTCTGTTGCAAGCGGTTTAGACATTAATGGCTGTGTGTTGAGTTATTTTGAGGGGACAGCAAATTTACATTGTTATACAAGCTGTACACTGACTACTTTCCATTGTATCAAAGTGTCATATCTTCAGTGTTGTCCTATGAAAAGATATAATAAAATATTTGCAAAAATGTGAGGGGGTGTACTCACTTTTGAGAGATACTGTTTACAGTTGAAATAATTCATGTTCAGATTAAATTGACATGGTTTGTATACCCCTGCACCACTGTCCCCTCCTGCCTCAAGGCCTCCACCATCAGCCCCATCCCCAAAAAGTCCGCAACTGACAGCATGAATGACTACAGACCCATAGCACTCACATCTGTAGTCATGAAGTGTTTTGAGCTACTGGTGTCCCAACACATCAGGAACTGTCTTCCCCCCTCTTTCAACCCCCACCAGTTCACTTACAGAGACAACCGGTCTACGGAAGACGCCATCGCCACCACACTCCACAGAGCGCTAAGCCACCTGGAGAAACCAACGAGCTACGTGAGGATGCTCTTTGTGGACTACAGCTCAGCTTTCAACATCATCATTCCGGACATCCTGATCAATAAACTGCACTTCCTCCAGACCCCCCTCCCAACCTGCTCCTGGATAAAAAACTTTTTCATCAACCACCCACAAACAGTCAGACGGCTCTCCCCAGGGCTGCGTGCTAAGTCTACTACTGTAATCCTTGTACACTTTGACTGTATTCCAACCCACCCAACCACCATCATCGTGAAGTACACGTACGCACCACCCTGGTTGGGCTCATCACCGATGACGATGAGAAGGCATACAGGGCAGAGGTAGAGAATCTGCTGCTGTGGTGCCAAGCAAACAACTTGAAACTGGATGTACAAAAAACCAAAGAACTCATACTGGACTTCAGGAAGAACAGACAGGACCCACCCCCCCATAAATGGTGACCCCCGTAGAAACCGTCCCCACCTCTCCACACCCACATCTCCTCTGACCTCTCCTGGACTGTCAACACCAAGGCCTTGGTGAAGAAAGCCCAGCAGTGGCTGCACTTCCTCCATGTCCTGAGGAAGAACAACCTGGACGAGAAGCTGCTGCTGGCCTTCTATTGCTGCTCAGTGGAGAGTGTGCTCACCTACTGTCTGGGTGTGTGGTATGTCAGCTCCACAGCCGAAAACAGGAAGGCTGTGCAGAGGTTCATCAGCACTGCCCAAAAAATCATCAGCGGCCCTTTGCCCTCCCAGGAGGAAATCTCCAGATCCTCCTGTCTCAGAAAGATCAAGGTCATCATAGGAGACCCCTCACATCCTGCCCACCACCTGTTTGATTTGATCCCTTCTGAACGACAGTTCAGATTTTTTTTTTTTTTTTGTAATTTGTATGCTTGTATACAAGTATACAAATGTTGCCCTGTATACAAATTTTGTAATTTGTATACAGGGCATCCACCTGGACGGATGAGGCAGTCACGGTACGGCGCCAATCCCTTCACCATTCACACACATTCACATCTAGGGCCACTCTAGAGTCTCCAATTAACCTAACTTGCATGTTTTTGGCCTGTGGGAGGAAACCAGAGTACCCAGGGTAAACCCAGGCAGACACAGGAACAACATGCAAACTCCACACAGAAGAGTCACCGATGGTCAGGGGGTGGGATCAAACCCACGATGATCAGGGGTGGAACTGATCCCGTGACCTTCTTACTGTGCTGCCACAGTGCTAACCACTGCGCCACCAAGCTGCCCAAGATCAATCAGGTCCCACACCTCCAGAATGACCAACATTTTCTTTCCCTGGGCCATCTAGACTGCAAATAGTCAGAGGCTCCACCCCCCTCTCTTCAAACGCTCACATGCAAAGAACTGAGGACCTTTTAATTACCATAATAACACACTTGTCTTTGCAGTCCACACTATCATGTATATTGACCCATCAGTGAAACCACTACCTTTCCTGTATTTTCCATTATCAATGGGCCGTTTTATTCAATTGTGCATTCTGTACTCTGCACTCTTATGTACATACACTACCGTTCAAAAGTTTGGGGTCACTTAGAAATTTCCTTATTTTTGAAAGAAAAGCACTTTTTTTTCAATGAAGATAACTTTAAACTAATCAGAAATACACTCTATACATTGCTAATGTGGTAAATGACTATTCTAGCTGCAAATGTCTGGTTTTTGGTGCAATATCTAGATAAGTGTATAGAGGCCCATTTCCAGCAACTATCACTCCAGTGTTCTAATGGTACAATGTGTTTGCTCATTGCGTCAGAAGGCTAATGAATGATTAGAAAACCCTTGTGCAATCATGTTAGGTCTGCAATGCTGTAATTGCTGCAAATGGAGGATTCTTTGACGAAAGCAAAGTTTGAAGGAAAAAATTATTATTTCAAATACAAATCATTATTTCTAACCTTGTCAATGTCTTGACTATATTTTCTATTCATTTTACAAGTCATGGTGGTAAATAAGTGTGAATTTTCATGGAAAACACAAAATAATTGTCTGGGTGACCCCAAACTTTTGAATGGTAGTGTAGTTCCATCCGTGAAGCCACAACCATACCTGTGTATATACCTGTGGGCTATTTTTATTTTTATTTCAGGCGTATGTTTAATCCTGTGTTCTGTAACCATGATTTATCAAATCCTTCTCTCTTACATTGCACAGTAACCTGGTGGAGCACCCACAATTTCATTGTACTGCACAACTGTACAATGACAATAAAGCCTATTCTATTCTATTCTCTTCTATTCTATTCTATTCTATTCTATTCTATTCTATACAGGACCTGATGGCAGATACCACAACAGAAACACAGAGACTTTAATACAAGGTTCTGGATTTTTATTTAAAAGGTGTTGAGGGGTCTGGACTGAGGGACGGAGGAGAGAACAAGACATGCGTAATGGGCAGATTTAGGATGGACATTATGCAATGAATAATGAGTCTAACTGTAGGAAAACAGGGTTGAAGCTCCAACCTCTTCTGAAACAGATGAGAGAGACAGGAGGCTATTTATTGTAAGATTTTAAGGAGAATGTTCACTTAGAGGAGGAGGGGTGAGATGACTGGTGAGGAGAACTTCTTCAGGGTAAGTACTGTATTTTCAGGTTGGTTTCGAGGATGGATCTGGTAACAATGAGGTGTGCAGAGAGGTACCCCATGCCCAGAGATTTTCCTGTGATGGTAAGGTTAGTGGAATATTGCGTGATGAATGAATCTTCCTTGTTTTCCTTTTCCAGGTTGACACTGGTGCAGGTGGAAAAGGACTGACAGGTGGCTTGGAGCACAGTCACTTATTACCTACACTTCCAGGTAGGTAATAACTGATTTGAAAGGTTGCAGGCTTACATGGAATCCAGGAAGATATGGTCTTCAGGAAGGTGAGAACAAAAAGGCAGGAACACAAGAGCGTGATGGAGCAGGATAACCAGAGATCACACCAAGCTGTTGAGCCAACACAAATCCACAGGGTACTGGTGGCTTCTCTAGCAGTAATCAGTACAGGTGCAATAATGGAGAACATCTGCAGGTGATGAGATAATTAGGAGATGTTGTAAGATGATTTTGTTCTCACCTTCAGACCTTAACATAAATATAGCCAAAGGGGGAAAAAAATGAATACTTTAGTCAGCAAATTTGTCAGTGCATAATTGAGTTAAAGGGCCCCCGTTATGCTTTTTGGGGTTTCCCCTTTATTTTAATGCATTAGTATTTTTGTGACAATATATGGTCTGCAAAACCAAACAGCCCAAAGTCTGCCTACACAGGGGTTCTCCTCTCCCGTAGAAGCTAGGACTCTGGTTGAATTACCTTGTTTGGAATTGCTGTTTTTTTCAGTGTTGTTATCACATTGTAATCTAATTGCAGACCTGATCCAGACTTGCTCTGTGGCTAGTCTGGCAAACGCTCTCCTCCAAGGAGAAGGGGGGGAGGGGGGTTCCATATCTCACAACTCACACACCTATGTATAGTCCAGCTAGAAAACTAGTTCAGCTCTTCTTTATAAACTCCAGTCACCCCGTGAACATCCATGTTAGTTGCAACGATGCTCAATTGGTACCAAGGGGCCCAAAGAGTGCCAAGAAAATATTCCCCACACCATTACACCACCACCACCAGCCTGAACCATTGATACAAGGCAGGATGGATCCATGCTTTCATGTTGTTGACGCCAAATTCTGACCCTACCATCCGAATGTCGCAGCAGAAATCGAGACTCATCAGACCAGGCAACGTTTTTCCAATCTTCTATTGTCCAATTTCGATGAGCTTGTGCAAATTGTAGCCTCAGTTTCCTGTTCTTAGCTGAAAGGAGTGGCACCCGGCGTGGTCTTCTGCTGCTGTAGCCCATCTGCCTCAAAGTTCGACGTACTGTGCGTTCAGAGATGCTCTTCTGCCTACCTTGGTTGTAACGGGTGGTTATTTGAGTCACTGTTGCCTTTCTATCAGCTCGAACCAGTCTGGCCATTCTCCTCTGACCTCTGGCATCAACAAGGCATTTCCGCCCACAGAACTGCCGCTCACTGGATATTTTTTAGCATTTATAAACTCCAGTCACCCCGTGAACATCCATGTTCCCACTTCACTGATTTATCCACAGTTGATAATATATCATATCATTCTGGCCTATTCTGTTAGTTTTTTGGCTGACATGACCCAGGTGATGGGATCAATAGCATGTTAGCTCTGTGACACAAATCAGCATGACAACAATGGCACTTTGCTGAAAACTGTTGTCACTGTACTGGACCAGCAGATTCATTAATCCAGTTGGTTATATATTTCTGGCCATTCTGGCTTTCTTATAAAGTTTTGGTAGTGACAGATGGATAGATTGGGTTACTTGAGTTTGCTGGGGTGAGCAGCAGTGGCCAGGGTTGCAGACCAAGAAGAAGTGCCAATAGCTGGAATGGTCCAAGAGGTGAGGCCATTGCCTTTAGCTGTGGCTATACATTTTTGTCTATTTAATCTATTCGGTTCTGTCTGTGGTTGTTCAACTGTCCGGTTATGTCTGTGTGCTAACCTGACAGAGAATGAGACTACGGCCAATAAACTTGGTCCATAGGTTGAGCTTGGGACTACCACCTATAGCTATACTTTTGGGGTCAAAGGTCAAGGTCACAAAGCCAAGTAAACTATATCTCAATAACAAAGACAGCTAGGGCTACCAAACTTGGTACATAGGTTTTGTTATGAGTCTGAGCAAGGGTGGGGACCCAAGTTCAGCCCCAAACTTATTTCAGCCTTTTTCTGTTTTGCATTTCTGTTTATTTTGTATTTATTATGGTTATCCTAGTTTTGGGGTTTTCATGCTTTGCTGCATCTTGTTTATGGGTTGGTGTATCATCTTGTATTTACTGTATTATTTTTCTCTTGGGTTTGTGTTTATTTTATCCTCACCTCTCCTGCTGTTTTGGTTTCATGGTTGTTATATTGATTGCATAGTTGACTTATATTTACCTACTTGTCTTTACATTGAGTCTACCCTCTCCTCTTCTTTTTGCCCTCCTGTGTCTACAGGGATATTCAGCTGTATTATTTTGTCATCTGTTGTTATCTTGTCCTCACTTTAGTTTCCTTTTGTTGTACTTTTGGTAGGCATGTCATTTATAGTTATCTGGTCTTTGTTTTGGGGTTCATTAGTTGTTATTGATTGTCATTATGTCTCTCAGTGTGACATCGGTCTGTGTTCACTTCCGGTTGTCAATCCCGTCCGCGGGCTGTCACACCTGAGTCAGATTGTCCTGATTATTTCCTCACTCTTGTACCCACACTTGATCTCATTTGTGTCTCCCTATTTAAGAGGCTGTGGTGAGACTATTCCTTGCAGTGGTCTCCTGTAATCAGATGTTGCTTTTTCATCTCTCATGATTCAGACGGAATCCCTGTCTCTCTGTTTACTTTATTAGCCGAGGGTGTCCCCCATCTCGCTGTATTTTCGGGTGTTCCCCGTTTGTCAGTGTCCTTATTATTCCTGCCTGTCCTCCTAAGTTTTTGTGTTTGTTATTTTGTGTGATTATTAAATGTACAAAACTCACAGTCTGCGTTTGGCTTCTTCAGTTAGCCCTCGGAAAGGGCGATTTATGACAGAAGATCGCCACCAGCAAAGATGCCAGTGGACTGTGAGTTTGCTCTTTTTTCTTTTCTCCTCCTCATTTTTTGCTAAAGACTGTTTTTGTGAGTATGTCAGCCCGCATGGACTTTAGCGCTTTTGGGCTGGAAGAGGTGGCGTGCTTGGCAGCGGAGTTCGTGGAAGATATAATCTTGGACATTCGCTTTTCCCGCACCCCTGAGGAGCCTCTGCAAGTTTGAGATAGAGCGGCACAGGTAATAGAGGCATACCCTAGCCTGTGGGGCTATCCAGAACTTACAGGTCTCCTCACCTCTGTATCTAACGTTCAAAATATGCACCGCGGGCTGGAGAAAGCCTCTGCCTCCGTACCTGTGTCGACGAAGAAGCGTTCCCGGGTGCGGAAGTCTCTAGCCTCGTGCCGTCATCCAACTACAGCCCAGCCCTCTCCTCCCAAAGAGTGGCACACTCTACCTGCTGTCACTCCGGCGCTGGAAGAGGCTGCAGTGCGCTGGATTGGACATGCAGCCATTGTGCCCCCCAACGGTCCCTCTGCTGAGGAGCTGGAGGAGTGCAGGCAAGTTTTAGTGGCTGAGACTGAACTGTTGCTGGAATACAAGCTATGGCTCCTTCTGGATTATGCGGCCCAGCTGGAGGGAGGTGTACCGGGTGGAACGGAGTCTGAGCCGATGATTAACCTTTTGAGCGTGAGATTTTGCATGCCCCTAGTGGCAGAGTGCGGCATTGTGCCTGTCATCTCATTCTGACATGATCGGCTCCATTGAGGATTTGTATTGATTTGTACTGACCTGCCAGTTTCAGAAGGTGGCAGACATCCATTGGAGGACTCAATGGATGACATATAAAACACCAAAGAAGAACTCCTCATTTCCTTTTCCTGTTTTAGCATTTTAGTCCAGAAAGCTAATATGGCCTCGATCGGTCATCGTCACCGTCACTTAGACAGCTTTGTATGCGGAAAATAGCCGTGGGATACAAGCGAGATTTATGTGGGATAATCATAAGACTTTGTAGATGTGGTAGAGAGCGTAAATGACCAAGAGGACACAAAATAACGACTACGATGGGTGAAAACACAGCAACCACACCAGCCAGCCCCCCTTTGTCAACAGTAAGTGAGGAATTTCTGTTTTTTTTTTTTAATGTACTGATTTCTTGTTCATATACTTTGAAGATAAGATGATGAGGTACCTCTGTACAAAAAACAGAATCAAAAGACTGAACCATTCTTTGTGTAAATATGTCCAAAGTCCAGTTTTGACTGACTTATGGAATTTAAAGAGGCGCCACAATATTATGCAAATTAGATGCGTACATTTATTCCTATCTGAAACTTGGGATCATATTTTACATCTTTCTAATTGACAGTAAGCCATTATCTCTTATCACTTTCAAGTTATAGCCTTGGAAATCTGAACTATTTTATTGACAAAAAATATTTACCACTCTTGACCACTAGGGGTTATGTCACAATTCGGCAACAGACACATTCAAAGAGTTAAGCGTCCCCTGACTTCAGCGTGTTCTCCACCTTGCCAGACAACATCCACAGCCTCCAGAGGGGATTCGTCTGGACCTACAGCAGCAGCCACCATCATGCCCTGGGAATTAAGGCAAGTATCTTTTCATTCTTTAAAACCTAACAATGAATTGTCTTGCCTTATTACCGGTGGGAGGGCTCAGCAGCAGCTGCATGCTTTGGCTGAGCTCTCACCACCTGCTGCTGCAGTTATTCATGTTTCCTCCCCTGCTTCTCCCGTTTCCCTCTCTGTGCTTCCTCTGTGTCCGCCTGTCCTGAGGGGGAGCCGCCGGATGATGGAGGGGTCTGTGATGTTGGAGGGTCCTGTTCCAGCCCCACTGCCACATCCTGGATGGGAGAAGAGCCCCTCCTGCATCCCGGAGCCTGAGCCAACAAGCGAGTGCCCCCTGGTTTTGGCATCACGGGACCCGGCGCCATCGGTGAGGCGATTGCCAGCGCCAGCCACCATGTCTGGGGTTCCACCTTTTTCAGCTGCTTCATCTGAGGTCCTGCCGGCACCAGCCGCCACGCCTGGAATTCCACCAGTGCCAGCTGCCATGACTGGGGGTCCACCAGATTCATCTACCATCATGTGTGCTGCTAAGGCCACCACAGCAGAGTCGCCAGAGTCCTGGACGGTGGTGCAGCTTGAGTTTAGACAAGTACTCTGTTCTGTTTCAACATTATCAGTTCTAGAGAAGTCTTGTCCTGCTCGTGGTTGGGAGAATCAGTTGCAGATGCCCTCTGCTCCTGAGTTCTCCTTGCTGGGCTCCATCGCTGCCAGTAATAGTATTCTGGTGTCTGTTTCTTCCTCCCCATCTAAGGTGGCTGTGTCGGGGATGGATTTCCAGACGACTGGATTCGAGACGTCCCTGCCTGGATTGCTGGAGTCCTGGATGGTGGTGGAGCTTGAGTTGAGGCAAGTACTCTACTCTGTTTCTACCTTATCAGTTCTAGAGAAATATTGTCTTGCTTGTGGTGGGGGGAATCAGTTGCAGATTCCCTCTGCTTCTGAGTTCTCGCCGGGCTCCACTGCTGCTGGTGATATTAATCCGGTGTCTGTCTCTGCTCTTTTGTTCAAGTTCCTTTCTGGTTCCCTGATTGTCTTCAGTCCATTGCACCTGAGGTCACCGTGGGTCCTCAATCTCCACCTGAGGTCACCGTGTGTCCTCTATCTCCACCTGAGGTCACTGTGGGTCCTCTATCTCTGCCTGAGGTTGCCGTGGGTCCTCTATCTCCACCCGAGGTTGCCGTGGGTCCTCTATCTCTGCCCGAGGTTGCCGTGGGTCCTCTATCTCTGCCCGAGGTTGCCGTGGGTCCTCTATCTCCGCCTGAGGTTGCTGTGGGTCCTCTATCTCCACCTGAGGTCAGTGTGGGTCCTCTTTTTCTGCTCGAGGTCACTGTGGGTCCTTCTCCTCCACCTTCGCCTGGTTCCCCACTGATCAATCGCCTTCTTTGCCTGTTTTTTTTTTGCGGGTCAGCCGTTTCCTCATGGGTCATCCGTCTTCGCCTGAGGTCACCGAAGGTCATCTGTCTTTGCCTGAGGTTGCTGAAGGTCATCCGTCTTCACCCGAGGTCGCCACTGATCAGTCGTCTTCTTCGTTTGGTTTCAGCAGCTAGTCAGCCGTCATCGTCGGATGTCAGCTCCCCACAGCCACTGATGCAGTTCATCCTTGGTGCGGCCCCTGCGGTCCGCGGTAGGCACGGGTTCGAACTGCTGCCTCGAGGTGGGGGCGCATCGTGCCCTGCACGTTGCCTGTCCGTTGGCTCAGGGATGCTTGAAGGCCACCTGACAGACCTTATCGGCTGCTTGTGTGGCTCTGGAACTCTGGGAGACCACCCAATTTGTTCCACCTGGTGATCAGGTGGCATTGGGACTCTTATAAACCACCTGAACTGCCTTATTTGGGTACCTAAATGTCCCAGAGTTCTGGGCACCTCATCTGTTCTGATTGTGGGTCTGAGTGAGCATTGGGGTTATAGTTTTGGTCCCTCCTAACCTGTGTTCCCTCCCGGTATGGATAATTTTTTCTTATTTTTGTTGGGGAGGGGGGGTCATTGTGGGTGGGTTTTTCCTTTTTTTTCTGATGTTACCCTGGGGTGTCTGGAATCCACCCCTTGCGGGGGGGGGGACTGTCATGAGTCTGAGCACGGGGGGGGAGCTGTGCTCAGCCCCTAAGTTATTTCAGCCTTTTTCTGTAGTTTGCATTTCTTTTTATTTTGTATTTATTATGGTTATCCTAGTTCAGGTGTTTTCATGCTTTGCTGCATCTTGTTTATGGGTTGGTGTATCATCTTGTATTTATTGTATTATTTTTCTCTTGGGTTTGTGTTTATTTTATCCTCACCTCTCCTGCTGTTTTGGTTTCATGGTTATTATATTGTTTGCATCCCTGGCTTATATTTACCTATTTGTCTTTACATTGAGTCTACCCTTTCCTCTTCCTTTTGCCTTCCTGCGTCTACAGGGATATTCAGCTGTATTATTTTGTCATCTGTTGCTATCTTCTC
This sequence comes from Pholidichthys leucotaenia, assembly GCA_020510985.1. Lineage (NCBI taxonomy): Eukaryota > Metazoa > Chordata > Actinopteri > Cichliformes > Pholidichthyidae > Pholidichthys > Pholidichthys leucotaenia. The sequence continues at coordinate 192,817,310 of CM035839.1, read as the reverse complement.
TTTACTTTAGTTTCCTTTTGTTGTACTTTTGGTAGGCATGTCATTTATAATTATCTGGTCTTTGTTTTGGGGTTCATTAGTTGTTATTGGTTGTCATTATGTCTCTCATTGTGACATCTGTGACATTTGTGTCTCCCTATTTAAGAGGCTGCGGTGAGACTATTCCTCGTGGTGGTCTCCTGCAATCAGATGTTGTTTTTATGTCTCTCATCATTCAGATGGAATCCCCATCTCTCTGTTTACTTTATAACCTAAGGGTATCCCTCATCTCGCTTTATTTCTGGGTGTTCCCCATTCGTCAGCATCCTTATTATTCCTGCCTGTCCTCGTAAGTTTTTGTGTTTGTTATTTTGTGTTTTTGATTATTAAATGTACAAAACTCACAGTCTGCGTTTGGCGTCTTAAGTCAGCCCTTGGAAAGGGCGATTTATGATAGGTTCACCTTGGGACCCTCTCCTAGAGCATTGGGGTTGGGGTCAAAGGTCAAAGGTCAACATTTGTATTCACTATACCCTATTACTATAGAACAAGTAAAGCTAGGGTCACCAAACTTTGTATACAGGCACACCCTGAGCTCTGACTATGGGTGTAGGGTCAAAATGTCAAAGGTTAAGGATTTAAATCATTGGGCTGCAAAAGGCATGGGTCTGCATCTCAGTTGAGTGCATTTTAGTTATAATTACATTGAACCAAAATCAGGCCAGATCCCATGTAATGTGCAGAGTTGGTTGGTAATAATAACATATTGACAGCAATGACTGTCTCATAGTACTTTCAACTGTATGGCAGACCCCACAATTGCAGAACGACCACAACAATCAAGCAAACACCTATTAGGAAGCACTTGGTGACAGCTGAGAGGAAAAAAAACAACAACTCCATTTTAACAGGAAGAAACCTAAGCAGAACCAGGCTCAGGGAGAGGCAGACATCTGCTGTGACTGACTGGGGGGGGGGGGGGGTTAAAAAAGAACAGATACAACAGGTCCCCCAACTGTCTAAACCTATAGCAGTATAATTAAGGGAAGGTTCAGGGTTCCCTGATCCAACCCCAACTGTAAGTTTTGTCAAAAAGGAACATTTTAACCTATTCTTAAAAACAGAGATCAAGTCTGTCTCCCAAATCCAGATCGACAGCTGGTTCCATAAGAGAGGAGCCTGATAATTTAAAGCTCTGCCTCTCATTGTACATTTAGAGATTCTAGATATTACAAGTAATGCTGCATTTTGGGAGTGTAGTGCTCTGTGAGGATGATACACTACTATCAGATCTTTTATCCTTTTTTCTATGGGAAGCCAGTGAAACGATGCAAAACCAGGAGAGATATGATTTGTCCTTCTAGAATCTGCTAAAACTCTAGCTGCAGCATTTTGGATCAACTGAAGACTTTTTAGAGACATTTTAGGACAGCCTGGTGATTACAATTAAGAATTACAATAATGTAATCTGGAATTAACAAATGTGAAGTATTGTGAGGGAGGCAGAACCTAGCTGCAGGTAGAGATCATTTTGGAGATCATCTACTGCAGGTAGAGATCATTTTGTGGTGTTTTCAAAATAAACAGACAAATGATCGTGGCAGATGTTGGAAAAAATGAACAAACTGAATACTAGTGATGGGCAAATGATGCCAAGGCTTTGGAGCTTGTCTCACTCTCCCTGAAGTGGAGTGATTTGAAATGCTTTCATTGGCTTAGAGCATCCTGTTGTTTGTATACACTTAGTCCAGTTTTTAAATAAAGCTTTCTAAATTAACTGGAACCAACATTTTACCATTCCTGTTCTGTCATTTATAGCAGTGACAGAAAAAAAAACTGAAAGCTGTCCGTCATATTGATAGATTAGACTGCTGTTGTTAAATAGCAATTACCAAGCCTATTGTCTCCTTTACTTATTTTTCATAACATTTTGCACATCATGACAGGGTTCTCCATCTGTGCACAGGTGCATACAGTGTCCTCACAGCAGCTGGCTGAAAAAAGCAATCTTAGAAATAAATTTAATATGGGGATTAAAGGACAAATCTTCATCAAAAATTTGTGACATCAAAAAACTGGAACTTATCAGATAAATATTATTTAAAACATTGCAAAAACGTTCCTTTAAGTCCAACAAGGTGTTCTAATCGATCAAGTAAAATATTATGATCAGTAGCATCAAAGGCTGTACTAAGGTCTAAAAGGACAAGTACAGAGACAAGTCCATTACCAGATGCTATAAGGAGGTTGTTAGTGACCTTCACTAAAGCTGTTTCAATACTATGATGAATTCTGAACTCTGACTGAAACTCTTCAAATAAACCATTTCCCTGCAAGTGGTCAAATAATTGCATGGCAACAACCCAACAAGTTTTTATCAAATAAAAGGCAGATTAGAAATTGATCTATAGTTAGCTAAAACTCCTTGATCAAATTATTATTCTTTTGTTCTTATTAAAGACAAGAATAGAAAGGAGATGTATTTACCTTCTTAACATGTTTCGACTGTACACTGCAGCCTTCGTCAGAAGAGTCAGCTGATTGTTGCCAGGTGACATTTATCAGCTGATTTTCGTAGGCGGGGCCAGCTCAGCAGATCTGTCAGATCCACCAAGCCGGCCCCGCCTTCCGCCGTCAGATGGTCTCTGGAGAAATGTAATCCCAGGTGTGGGAAAGCATAAAGGCCCCCTCATCTCGGTTCATGGTGTCTTTTCCCCGCTTCCTGATTTCTATGGCCTCCTTGATCCAGCGTTTGTGTCTGTTGCTCTCTGATCCAATAATTTTTGCATTGTCCCAGTCCATGATGTGATTATTTCTTTTGCAGTGATCTGATATTGCTGATTTTAATGTTTCTTGTTCTGCCTTTTCTTTTTGTGATCTTGTGAGTCGTCCTTGTGTTTCCTTCTCACATTCCTTCTGGTGTTCTTTTTTTCTTGTGGTGAATGATCTTCCAGTTTCTCCAATGTAGGTTTTGTTGCATGATCTGCATGATATTTCATATATTACATTGCATTTTTTGTCTTGTTCTATTCTGTCCTTGGGGTGTACTAATAACTGTCTTAATTTTTTGTGTGGTTTTACTGCTGTGTTTATTTTGTATTTTAACATGATCCTTTGAATTGGTTCCGTGATCCCTCGTATGTATGGTATGGTTATGGTGTCCTTGTTTTTGATTTTGGCTTTTGTTCTGTGTCTTATTTCCTGTTTGTTTTCTTTGTTTTTGACTTGTTGTTTCCCTTTGTTTATGGCCCATACTGAATATTGGCAGCATATAAGTACATGTTTTATGTGGTTTTCCTCCTCCTGTCTGTCTTCTTGGTCTGTGATGATGGTGGCCCGTTCATATAACATCCTGACAACTGATAGCTTGTGTGCTGTGGGGTGTTCCGATGTCCATAGTAGGTATTGATCTGTGTGGGTTGGTTTCCTGTAGACTGTGATTTTTATGCTGCTGTCATCGTTGTGGTGGATTTTCATGTCCAGAAAGGCTATGGTGCCATTTTCCTCCTCTTTGTGTGTGAATTTTATATTTCCAGTGCTTGGTGGATCTGACAGATCTGCTGAGCTGGCCCCGCCTACTAAAATCAGCTGATAAATGTCACCTGGCAGCAATCAGCTGACTCTTCTGACGAAGGCTGCAGTGTACAGTCGAGACATGTTAAGAAGGTAAATACATCTCCTTTCTATTCTTGTCTTTAATAAGAACAAAAGAATAATAATTAAAAGAAGACAAAATGAACCTACTTGAGCTATCCTTGATCAAATGTTGGCTTTTTAAGCAATGCTTCATTTACAACATTTTTAAAACCCTGTTATGTGGCCCAATGTTAATGATGAATTAATTATTTGAAGAAGAGAATTACTAATGAATGGAAAGACTTCTTTAAATAACCTGGTGGGAATAGGGTTCAATAGACCAGATGAAGGCTCGGATAAGGAAATTATTTTATCTAACTCTAAAAGGTCAGTTGGAGTAAACTCATCCAAATGAATGTCGGTTGGAGGAGTTGTAGTTGTTACTGTATTTAAATTAATCATGGGAAGGATCTGACTGATTTCATCTCTGATAGATGAAATTTTATTATGGAAGAAGTTCATAAAGTCCTGACTAGTAAGCTCTAACGGAATGCTAGATTTGACAGAGTCCTGACTCTTTGTCAGCCTGGCTACAGTGCTGAAAAGAAACCTGGGATTATTTTTGTTCTCTTCTATTCATGCAGAATAATAAGTTGTTCTAACTTTCATAAGATATTTATTATAAATTAGTTGATTTCTTCAAGCTAAATAAAATTTATTTAATTTAGTGGAACACCTTTTTCTTTCCGTTTGACAAGTCTTCTATTTTAAGCTGTGTTGAACCAAGGAGTCAGAAATCTCTGATTAAACTTTTTCTTTTTTTAAAGGTGCTGGAGCTGAGGTGACAGAGTTGAAGATGCCAAGATCCTCACTGGGAGTGACTAGGTGGGACAGGAGCAGAGGGACAGCTCAGGTTGAATGATTTGGAGACAAAGTAAGAGAGGCAAGACTGAGATGGTTTGGACATGTGCAGAGGAGGGATAGTGGAGATATTGGACAAAGGAGTTGACAAAGAAGCTGCCAGGCAGGAAGAAAAGAAGAAGACCACAGAGAAGATTCATGGATGTAGTGAAGGAGGTCATGGAGAGGGTTGGCGTTACAGAGGAAGATGCAAGGGACAGTGTGAGACAGAGGCAGATGAGCCACTGTGGCGACCCCTAAAGGGAGCATCCGAAAGAAAAAGACCATGTCTAGAGTCTAATGCAGAGAGGCTGAAACGCTATCTACCATGCTAGCAATTACAGAAGGAATAAAATCTACATAATTTATCTTCATTGTATTGGTACCATAGAAACTTTCTGTTTAAATATGGTAACAGCATCATCCAAAAGACATCTACTTTAGTAATTTTTTTCTTGGGGACCCAAATAGTCAGAAATAGTAAAATGAAATGTTAATCGATAATGGTTTGACAATACAGGGTTATGAGGAGTTACTACTAAATTTTCAGTTTCTTCTATACCATCTGTCAGCTCAAGGTTCAGAGTGTGGTGGAGATAGTAGGTAGGATTTCCTACTTTCTGGGAAAAACCCATAGAGTCCCATATGGTATATAATGCATTATTCAGGCTATCACTATGTACATCTACATTAAAGTCCCCTACTGTGTAAGTGGTGGGAGGATGATAAACTACAACAAATATAAATGAAAGCACCACAGGTGCTGATGTCTTGGTGCTTATGGCATAGGGGCATGGGGATAGCTACAGTCTTGTGAAAAAATTAGGATACTCCATTAAATATTCAGTTCTTTATTAAGAAATATTGATGTCTAATCTTGTTTTTATTTATCTCTGGAAAAGAAGGTGATTTAATTGCAGGTAAATAACAAAACTTAACCTTGTTTTACTCATTAAACAAAAGATAACAAAAATGCGTATTCTAACTGAGGAAAAAGTTAGGACATCCTACCACCTAATAGCTAGTGTTACCCCCCTTTGACTGAAATAACTTCAGTGAGACGCTTCTTGTAGCCATGTACCAGTCTCTGACATCAGTCTGAGGAAAGTTTACCCCACTCCTCAATGCAGAATTCTTTCAGCTGTGAGATGTTTGAGGGGTTTCTTGCATGTACAGTCCGTTTCAAGTCACCCCACAGCATCTCAGTGGGATTAAGTTCTGGGCTTTGACTTGGCCATTCCAGGACTCTCCATTTCTTAGTTTTTAGCCACTCCTTAGTGGATTCAAGGTCAGCTTCGGGAAGAAGATGGAGGACAAGCTGCAACGGAGTGACATCGGCGGGGTCTGGAGAAACCTCAAAACCATCTCTGGGCTCCAGAATATCTCCTCCCAGGCCACGGGGGGCAGGGAGTGGGTGAACAATCTGAACCTGTTTTTTAATAGGTTTGACCAACCGCCCTCCCCCCGCCTGCACACCAACCACTGCTGCCTCTACAGTCATCGAGACCTGCTGTCCACACCCCCCTCCACCAACACCCCCCCACTCCCAGCACACAGCCCCACAACCTGACCCTCACTAAGACCCAGGTGAGGACGGAGCTGAGGAAGATCAAGGCGAGGAAGGCCTCGGGACTGGACGGCATCAGCCCGAAGCTCCTCAAGTCCTGTGCAGACCAACTGTGTGGGATTGTGGAGCACATCTTCAACCTGAGCCTGAAGCTGGGGAGGGTACCACAGTTGTGGAAAACATCTTGTGTGGTACCAGTGCCAAAGACTTCCCACCCCAGAGACCTGAACAGCTACAGGCCAGTGGCCCTGACCTCTCACCTGATGAAGACCCTGGAGAGACTGCTCCTTGCTCACCTTCGTCCCCTGGTGGGACCAACGATGGATCCACTCCAGTTCGCCTACCAGCATGGCATCGGGGTGGAGGATGCAGTGATCTTACTTCTTCACCATTCCCTGTCCCACCTGGAGAAGCCTGGGAACGCGGTGAGGATCATGTTCTTTGACTTCTCCAGTGCTTTCAACACCATCCAACCGATGATCCTGAGGGACAAGCTACTGTGCACAGGGGTGGACCAGCACCTGTCATCGTGGATCCTGGACTACCTCACAAACCGGCCACAGTTTGTGAGAACCCGGGATTGTGTGTCCGACATGATCATCAGCAGCACGGGGGCCCCCCAGGGAATGGTTTTTGGCTCCCTTCCTGTTCACCCTTTATACTGCAGACTTCTCACACAACACAACACACTGCCATCTGCAGAAGTTCTCTGACGACTCTGCGATCGTCGGCCTCACGGAGATGAAGCTGAGATGAAGCTGAGAAGCACGGAGGTGAAGCTGAGTACAGAGGACTTATCCAGGACTTCGTGGACTGGTGCCATCGGAACTGCCTCCAGATCAATGCGAGGAAAACTAAGGAGCTGGTGGTGGACTGCCGCAGGCAAAGACAACCCCTCACAGCACCAGTAAACATCCAGGGAACAGACAATGAGATGGTGACATCCTACAAGTACCTAGGTGTTCATTTGAATAATAAACTAGACTGGTCACACAATACCGACTCACTCTACAAGAAGGCACAGCGCAGGCTGTTCCTACTGAGGAGGCTCAGGTCTTTTGGTGTACAGGGGGTGCTCCTGAAGACCTTCTATGATTCGGTGGTGGCATCAGCCATCACTTTTGGAGTGGTCTGCTGGGGCAGTGGCATCACAGCAGCCGATAGGAAGAGACTGAACAAACTGATCAAGAAAGCTAGCTCTGTCCTAGGGGAAAGCCTTGACCCAGTGGAGGAGATAGAGAGAGAGAATGATGGTGGCTAAGCTGTCATCTCTGTTGGAATCTGGGTCCAACCCTATGCAGGACATACTGAATGAACTGAGGAGCTCATTTAGCAGTAAGCTACATCATCCTAGGTGCGTGACCGAGAGGTTTCGCAGGTCCTTCCTACCTACAGCTGTCAGACTTTATAACCTAAGCAGGGCTGCGTGCAGAGATAGCAAAAAAACGTGACGACCTAATAGTATTGAATGCAAAAGACACAACAGACTTACACAAATGGTCCCCTCCAGTATACAACTAGGACAATATCAATCGCTACAGAGGGTGACAATATGTATGGGTACATATTCATACTATGTGGGGTAACTAAATAGACGGTTATTCCCACTTAAAATGGCTAAAATCCCGCACAGGTGTATCACATCAGGTGCACATGATTAGAACATCGTTACTCAGGATTTTGAAAGAGGCTTGTACTATTTAAACCTCAGACATTTAGTTTGGTGTGTTCCTGACTGTTGAAGTGAGAGTGAACAATATCAGTCGCTATGGAGGGTGACAATGTGTATGAGTACATTTTCATACCATGTAGGGTAACTAAATAGACGGTTATGCTGTTTATTCCATCTAGCTACAATGCTCCGCACTGGGTATATATATTTATATATCAAATCAAAATCAAATCAAATCAAATCAAATCAAACTTTATTGTCATATTGCTGTACATACAACTGTAGTGCAGGCAAGATGAAATTGCGTTTCTCTCGGCATCCATATAAGAAGCAGCATGATTAAGACACACTCCCACATAGCTCCACCCCCCACCCCACTCCCACCCCCCATCCATTCACACATCCCTGAGACATACTTGGGGAAAAAGAATAACTATAATATACAAAATGTCCAAAGGTGCAGTAGTGTGTATGAGAGATTCCGGGTCAGCTGTTCAGCATCCTGACAGCTTGTGGGAGGAAGCTGTTGATCAGTCTGGTGGTTCTGCCTCTGATGCTCCGGAATCGTTTACCAGATGGAAGAAGTTCAAAGTGTTTATGCAGAGGGTGAGAACGGTCCTTGACAATGTTCAGTGCCCTGCTCCTACAACGGTTCTGAAAAAGTTCTTGGACAGAGGGGAGGGAGACTCCAATTACCCTCTCCGCCCCCTTGACTATCCTCTGCAGGGCTTTTTTGTCTGACATACTGCAGCTGGAGTACCATGTAGCAATGCAGTACGTCAGAACACTCTCCACCACACCTCTGTAGAAGGTCCTGAGGATGCAGATGGGGAGAGAGGCCTGTTTGAGTTTCCTCAAGAAGTGTAGTCTCTGCTGAGCTCGCTTCCTGATCTCCAAGGAATTCTTGCTCCAGGTCAGGTCCTGCGAGATCTGCACTCCGAGGAACTTGATGTTCTCTACTCTCTCCACTAAACGGCCGCCGATGCTGAGGGGGACGTGCTCAGGCTGTGACCGCCGGAAGTCGATAATCATCTCCTTCGTTTTGTCCACGTTGAGCACCAGATTGTTCTCCCTGCACCAGCCCTCCAGGTCTCTCACTTCTTCCCTGTACATTGATTCCTCATCCCTCTGAATAAGTCCCACCACCGTGGTGTCATCTGCAAACTTAATAATCTGGTTCCCCTCGTGTTTGGATACACAGTCATGTGTTAGAAGTGTAAACAACAGTGGACTGAGTACACAGCCTTGAGGGGTTCCGGTACTCAGCGTGACAGAGTTGGAGATGTTGTTTCCAACCCGGACAGACTGAGGTCTCTCAGTCAGGAAATCCAGGATCCAGAGACATGTGGCGGTGTTCAGACCGAGAAGGAGTAATTTCTCTATCAGTCTCTGGGGAATAATGGTGTTGAATGCTGAACTGAAATCAATGTACAGGAGTCTGGCGTAGGTGTCTTTCTGGTCCAGGTGGGTGATGACAGAGTGTAGGGTGGTGACTATAGCATCCTCCGTGGAGCGGTTTGAACGATATGCAAACTGGAGCGGGTCGTGTGATGCAGGGAGGCAGGCTGTGATGTGTGGTTTGACAAGCCGTTCGAAACACTTCATCACAATTGGTGTAAGTGCAACAGGACGATAGTCATTCAAACAGGACACCACTGGTTTCTTTGCCACCGGTACAATGATAGAGGTCTTGAAGGATCTGGGAACGATGGCCTGACTCAGGGAGATGTTATAAATGTCAGTCAGGACATCCGCCAACTTGCTCGCGCAGTCTCGGAGCACACGTCCCTGAATGTTGTCTGGACCTGCAGCTTTGCGTGGGTTGATTCTGGATAGGGTCCTCCGTGTGTCCGCTGTGTTAATGGTAAAAGCTGGTCCGACCGATGGTGGGAGTGGGCCGGCCCTCCCTCTGATTGTCGAGTTTGATGCTTCAAAACGTGCAAAGAAGTCGTTAAGCCTGTCTGGAAGCGAAGCGTCGTCATCATCGACCCCCTGCCTAGACTTAAAGCCCGTCAGTGTCCGAACTCCCTGCCACATCTGCTTGGTGTTCCTAGTGTCACAGAGGTGTCCCTGGATTTTCTCCGCATAGGCGCGCTTTGCCGCCTTAATTCCCTTTGAAAGCGCAGACCTGGCTGAGCGGAGGGCAATCCTGTCCTTCGCTCTGAACGCTGCATCTCTGGCTGTAAGCAGCGAGCGCACCTCTGCAGTCATCCAGGGCTTATGATTACCCCGCATAGTGATGGTCTTCACTGTAGTGAAATCCTCTGTGCACTTCGCGATGTAGCTGGTGACCGAATCAGCATACTCCTCCACATCTGTCCTGTCTTCCTGGGAGGCTGCTATTTTGAAGATCCGCAATGCTCCGCACTGTGTATATATATTTATATATTTATGTGTACATATGTATATTCACTGCTCTTATTTTCTTATCTTCAAAATTATTGCTCTGAGTGTTGCTATCCCTGTGCTGTTGCAATCCTGGAATTTTCCCATTGTGGGACTAATAAAGGCTTATCTTATCTTATCTTATCTTATTTACTGCTATGTTAATGCTATGATTTACTGCCATGTTAAGGGGGCGGCTGTGGTGCCGGTGTAGTGTGACCGACTACTGATCGGAGGGTCATGGGATCGATTCCCATTCGGTCTGCAGTCTGCATGTCGAAGTGTCCTTGAGCAAGACACTGAACCCCCAGTTGCTCCTGGTGGTCAGCCTGTGTGTGTGGCGGCTCTGCCGCCATCAGTGTGTGAATGTGTGCGTGAATGGGTGGAATGCAGGATCTGTAAAGCGCCTTGGTCATCCAGAGATGAGAAAAAGTGTTATATAAGTGAACACCATTTACTACTATGTTTTGGGTCATTGTCATGTTGCAGGGTCCAGCTCCACCTCAGCTTTAATTTTTTTACAGATGGTTTCACGTGGTCCTCAAGCACCCTCTGATATACGGTAGAATTCATGGTGGATTCTATGATGGTGAGCTGGACAAGTCCTACTGCAGCAAAACATCCCCAAACCATGACACTTCCATCTCCATGCTTCACAGTTGGTATAAGGTTCTTTTCCTGGAATGCTGTATTTGGTCTACGCCAAACATGTCCTCTGTTCTGGTGAACAAATAATACAATTTTAGACTCATCTGGCCAAAGAACATTATTCCAGAAGTCCTGGTCTTTGTCTGTGTTCTCTCTGGCAAACTTCAGTCTGGCCTGAAAAAAAACCAACTGGTTCTTATGACAGCACTGGTTAAGCACTGACACCAGCTCCAGAACCAAACTAGTACTGGCTCTTATTTTGTCATGGTGGGGTCCTGGCAGACCACCAATGAGACGCTATAGGCAATCAGTGAGTTTGCGTATTTATTAAAGGAAGGAACAAGGTACAAAATAATGCACCACGTGGGGCAAAACACAAATGAAGACTTTGACTAGAACACACCAAAGATAAACAGAGAACTAGGGAGACTGACGGGAGACAAGGATACAACACTTACATATGGATAGCGAGGGCGGAACCTAACGTTGAAGGAACTGGCTTCAGGCGAAGGGAAACCAGTCTGGAAAAGGTGAGGTCACAGCCCGGAGTAACCTAAGCTGCTCCCTTAAATAGGGAAGAGGAATAATCAGCTGATGAGGATGTCATCAGCTGAAATGGCAAACAGCTGTCACAGAGGAACTCAGCTCTGACAGCCAGAAGCCCCACCGAGACGCTGTCAAAATAAGAGCCCGGAAAGGCCATAAGGAAAACTGCTACAAAACGGGAGGAAAAACACTGCATGACCCGAGCGCGGACGATATCGGCACTTAGACCATGACATATTTTGGTGGAAATGAGCCCTTAGAGAGCAAACGTTTCCTTCTTGCATGCCTCTCATGCAAGTTAAACTTGTGCAGTCTGTAGAAGCATGCACTTTCACAGCAACAGTAGCAAGAGGCTGCTGTAGGTCCCGTGATGACATTTTAGGGTTTTTGGAGACTTCTTTTAACATCTTGCGGTCTGCTCTCGGGGTGAACTTTCTTGGATGGCCAGTCCTGGGCATGCTGGCAGTTATTTTGAATGTCCTCCACTTGTAGACTATTTTCCAGGGAGTGGAATGGCTGGTTTCAAATTATTATGAGATCTTTTTTGGGTGCTTTCACACTTAAATTCATTTAATTTGGTCCGGATCAGTTGACAAGTTTGTTACTTTCTATCATTTTCTCCTTGGTTCAGAATCAGAATCAGAATCAGAATGAGATTTATTGCCATTGCTCATGTAGTACACAAACTAGGAATTTGTCTCGGTGCAATGCTGCAACATTAAACATGGAGTAGCACTAAAGATAAAAATAAAAAACTATGCATGCAATAAAAGGTAGAATACGAATAAGTAATACTAATCTATGCAATTTTTAAATATATTAACAAGCAGCAGATATTGTGGAGTTCGACATAGTGCAGTCGGTAGTGCAAAAAGAAAACAGTGATAATTGTCATGAGTCCGGTTGAGCTGCTGTACGTAATGCACGAGAGTCTAATAAGTCACTTAGTGTTCAGCAGTCTGATGGCAGAGGGGAAGAAGCTGTTCATGTAGCAGGAGGTTTTAGTCTGAATGGACCGAAGTCTTCTACCTGAGGGGAGGGGGGCAAACAGTGCGTGTCCAGGGTGTGAAGGGTCGGCTATGATCCGGCCTGCACACCTCCGGGTCCTGGAGATGTACAGGTCCTGGAGGGATGGGAGCTTGCAGCCGATCACCTTCTCAGCAGCGCGCACAACGCGCTGCAGTCTTAGTCTGGTTCGGTCCCCTTTCACACAGCCAGAAATTCAAACAGACAAAACTGCGTCACATTATTTCCCACGAGCCTTACGTCAGAATGTTCTCTGTTCTTATTGGTCAAATTGTTTTTGCCGCGAGAACAGGAAAGGTAAATACAGGAAGTAGGATGACGACTGTGTATTTATGCATTTTTTGGGAGAAAATAATACAAATCGTAGCGTAATCTATGGAGGGTTTTCATTGCCCTGGTAATCGTTTATTACACACATGCATATACCACTTTCGGCAAATCATACAGTTTGAAAACAAAGCACGGCTACGGATGGAAACTAACATGATCCATCCATCCATCCATCCATCCATCCATCCATCCATCCATCCATCTATCTTCTATCACCTTTCTGGAGGTCCGGGTCGCAGAGGCAGCAGTTCAAGCAGAAAAGCCCAGACTTCTCTCTCCCCAGCCACCTGCTCCAGCTCTTCAGAGAAGATACCAAGGCGTACCCAGACCAGCTGGGAGACATAGTCTCTCCACCGAGTCCTGGGTCTGCCCCGGGGTCTCCTCCCAGTGGGACGTGCCCGAAACACCTCAAGTGGGAGGCGTCCAGGAGGCATCCTGATCAGATGCCCATACCACCTCAATTGGCTCCTTTCAATGTGGAGGGGCAGTGGTTCTACTCTGAGCCTCTCCTGGATGACTGAGCTCCTCACCCTATTTCTGAGGGCCAGTCCAGCAATCCTACGAAGAAAGCTCATTTCAGCCGCTTGTATCTGTGATCTTATCCTTTCAGTCATTACCCAAAGCTCATGAACATAGGTGAGGGTAGGAACGCAGATTGACCAGTAAATCGACAGCTTTGCCTTAGAGCTCAGCTCCCTCTTCACCACAACAGACCGGTACAACGTCCGCATAACTGCAGATGTTGCTCCGATCCGTCTGTCAATCTCTCGCTCCATTCTCCCCTCAGTCATGAATAAGACCCCGAGATACTTAAACTCCTCCATTTGGGGCAGGAACTTGTCCCCAACCCGGAGAGGACAATCAACCTTTTTCCGGCTGAGGACCTTGGACTCAGACTTGGAGGTACTGATCCTCATCCCAGCCGCTTCACACTCAGCAGCAAACTGTCCCAGCAAGACCTGTAGGTCATTGCTGGATGAGGCCAGCAGGACAACATCATCTGCAAACAACAGAGATGAGATCCTGTGGTCACCAAGCATGACACCCTCCATTCCCTGACTGTGCCCAGAAATCCTGTCCATAAAAATTATGAACAGGATCAGTGGCAAAGGGCAGCCCTGGCGGAGTCCAACTCTCACTGGGAATGAGTGTTGGTGATACACACCAAGCTCTCACAATGGTCGTACAGAGACCGAATAGCTTGTAACAACAAGCCCAATGCCCCATACTCCTGAAGCACCCTCCACAAAAAAACATGAGGGAAGCGGTCAAATGCCTTCTCCAAGTCCACAAAACACATGTAAACTGGTTGGGCATACTCCCACGAACCGTCGAGGATTCTTGAGAGGGTAAAGAGCTGGTCCAATGTGCCACGGCCAGGACAAAAACCACATTGCTCCTCCTGAATCCGAGGTTCGACCAACGGCCGGACTCTCCTCTCCGGTACCCTGGCATAGAGCTTCCCAGGGAGGCTGAGGAGTGTGATCCCCCTAAAGTTGGAGCACACCCTCCAGTCCCTTTTTTTGAAGAGAGGAACCACCACCCCAGTTTGCCATGCCAAAGGCACTCCCCTCGACCTCCACCCAATGTTGCAGAGGCGTGTCAACTATGAAAGCCCTACAACATCCAGGGCCTTGAGGTACTCAGGGCGAATTTTGTCCACCCCCGGGGCCTGGCCACCAAAGAGATTTTTAACCACCTTGGCGACCTCAGCCCCTGTGGTAGGCGAGTCATCCCCCTCGTCCACAAGCCCTGTTTCCTCTGTGGAAGGCATGTCAGTGGGATTGAGGAGATCCTCGAAGTACTCCTTCCACCTCCCGACAATATCCCCAGTTGAAGTCAGCAGTGCCCCATTCACACCATACACAGTGTGGACAGGGAGCTGCTTCCCCCTTCTGAGCCGCTGGACAGTTTGCCAGAATCTCTTCAAGGACGACCAAAAGTCTTGTTCCATGGCCTCACCGAACTCCTCCCATACCCGAGTTTTTACTTCAGCAACCACCCAAGCTGCACTCCGCTTGGCCTGCCGGTACACCTTAGCTGCTTCGGGAGTCTCATAAGCCAACCAAGCTTGATAGCACTTCTTCTTCAGCGTAATGGCCCCCCTCACCACTGGTGTCCACCACTTGGTTCGAGGGTTGCCACCACGAGATGCCCCAACGACCTTCAACAATGAAGGTGGAGAACATGGCCCATTCAGACTCCATGTCTCCAGACTCCCCTCGGAATGTGGTCGAAGTTCTTCCGGAGGTGGGAGTTGAAGACCTCCCGGACAGGGCCTTAGCCAGACGTTCCCAGCACACCCTCACTATACGTTTTGGTCTACCAGGTCTGAATGGCATCCTCCCCTGCTATCGGATCCAACTCACCACCAGGTAGTGATCAGTTGACAGCTCTGCACCTCTCTTTACCGGAGTGTCCAAGACATATGGTCTCAGGTCTGGTGACACGATAACAAAATCGACCATTGACCTGCGATCTAGGGTGTCCTGGTGCCAGGTGCACATATGGACACCCTTATGCTTGAACATGGTGTTCGTTATGGACAAACTGTTATTAGCACAGAAGTCCAATAACTGAACACCACTTGGGTTCAGATCGGTCTGGCCATTCCTCCCAATCGCCCCCCCCCAGGTTTCACTGTCGTTGCCCACGTGCGCGCATTGAAGTCTCCCAGTAGGACAATAGAGTCTCCAAGAGGAGCACTCTCCAGCACCCCAGTCAGAGACTCCAAAAAAGGTGGGTACTCTGAACCATCATTTGGTGCATAGGCACAAATGATGGTCAGGACCCGTTTCCTAACTCAAAGGCGCAAGGAAACAACCCTTTCATCCACCAGGGAAAACTCCAATATAGAGGCAGCAAGGTGGGGGGATACAAGAATACCCACCCCTGCTTGTCGCCTCTCACCCGGGGCAACTCCAGAGTAGGCCAAGCTCCAGCCCCTCTCCAGGAGAGTGGTTCCGGAACCGGATGTGTGTTGAGGTGAGGCCGACTATATCTTATATATTATAAGATATAGTCGATAAGTAAATAGATAAGTATATATATATATATATATATATATATATATATATATATATATATATATATATATATAGATAGATAGATAGATAGATAGATAGATAGATAGATAGATAGATTGATAGATAGATACTACCGTTCAAAAGTTTGGGGTCACTTAGAAATTTCCTTATTTTTGAAAGAAAAGCACTGTTTTTTTCAATGAAGATAACTTTAAACTAATCAGAAATACACTCTAATATCTAATATACATTGCTAATGTGGTAAATGACTATTCTAGCTGCAAATGTCTGGTTTTTGGTGCAATATCTACATAGGTGTATAGAGGCCCATTTCCAGCAACTATCACTCCAGTGTTCTAATGGTACAATGTTTGCTCATTGCGTCAGAAGGCTAATGGATGATTAGAAAATCCTTGTGCAATCATGTTGGCACAGCTGAAAACAGTTTAGCTGGTTAGAGAAGCTATAAAACTGACCTTCCTTTGAGCAGGTTGAGTATCTGGAAAAAATTATTATTTCAAATACAAATCATTATTTCTAACCTTGTCAATGTCTTGACTATATTTTCTATTCATTTTACAACTCATGGTGGTAAATAAGTGTGACTTTTCATGGAAAACACAAAATAGTTGTCTGGGTGACCCCAAACTTTTGAACGGTAGTGTATATACATATATCTACTATATGTTATACCGGAGTGGTGGCTCAGTTGGTAGAGCATCCGCCCCACATCCGGGAGGCAGGGGTTCAAATCCCGGCTGGGTCATGCTGAAGACAATATAAAAGTGGAACTTCCTGCCGTCCAGCTTGATGCTCAGCAATAATGGAATGGAGGTGGGAAATTTGTGGCGGCGCCTTGCATGGCAGCGGCCCTCTGATTCTACACTTGGGGTGTGTGTGATTGACACAGTAGATAGGTAAAACACAATCTCGTTCTACTGTACATGATTGGTTGTACAGTTGAATGACAATAAAGGGTGATTTGATTTGATCTAGCCAGTATCTCTCAACCTCATGCACCAGCTTAGGCTCCTTCCCCACCAGAGAGGTGACATTCCACGTCCCAAAAGCCAGTTTAGGAAGCCTGGGATCAGACCACCAAGGTCTCCGCCTTTGACCGCCACCTGATCCACATAGCACAAGACCCCCATGATCCCTCCTGCAGGTGGTGAGCCCACTGGAAGGTGGACCCATGTAACTCATTCGGGCTGAGCCTGGCCAGGTCCCATGGGCGGAAACCCAGCCACCAGACGCTAGCCATCGAGCCCCTCCCCTAGGCCTGGCTCCAGGGTGGGGCCCCGGTAACCCCATACAGGGCAGGATACACTGAATCCTTGTTCTAACATTCATCATGAGAGTCTGTTGGATCGTTCTTAGTCTGGCCCTTCACCCAGGACCAGTTTGTCCTCGGTGACCCTACCAGAGGCAAATTGTCCTGGACAACATGGCTCCTGGGATCACTAGGGCACGCAACCCCCCCACCATGATAAGGTGACAATCCATAAGGGGAACCCAAGATAACGTTCATTAATCCTCCAGAACCGTGACATGCTCAGCCACAGATATTTTCAAAGATCTGTCAAGTATGTGCAGTGGCATAAAATGTTTTACCGTTTGCCGCTGGTCCTGTTTTAGAGCGGTCCCTTTCTCACCTGCAGGACTGCACCAGAGTTTGCCATTTGATTCAAATCGAGACCACCTCTTTAAGATGGTCTCGGTAAGGTTCCTTTGGTGCGCACCTGAATGCGATTACTGTGTTCTCAACGGAGAAAACAAACTCAAGTTTGACTGAAACGAACTAAAGCCCATAGGTGTGAAAGCACCCTTAAATCCCTTACCAGACTCATGAGCTGCTATAATCTTCTTTCTGAAGGCCTCAGACAGCTCTTTCAATCTCACTATGGTGTTAAGATAAGATAAGATAAGATAAGATAAGATAAGATAAGCCTTTATTAGTCCCACAATGGGGAAATTCCAGGATTGCAACAGCACAGGGATAGCAATACTCAGAGCAATAATTTAGAAGATAAGAAAATAAGAGCAGTGAATATAGATATGTACACATAAATATATAAATATATAAACACAGTGCGGAGCATTGTAGCTAGATGGAATAAACAGCATAACCGTCTATTTAGTTACCCTACATGGTATGAAAATGTACTCATACATATTGTCACCCTCCATAGAAACTGATATTGTTCACTCTCACTTCAACAGTCAGGAGCACACCATACTAAATGTCTGAGGTTTAAATAGTACAAGCCTCTTTCAGAATCCTGAGTAACGATGTTCTAATCATGTGCACCTGATGTGGTACACCTGTGTGTGATTTTAGCCATTTTAAGTGGGAATAAATGTGGGAGTGTCCTACAGTGCATCAGTAAAAGATTCACAGTGCTTCATTTTTTTCATGTTACAACCTTATTGCAAAATGGATTAAATTCATTTTTTTCCTCAAAATTCTACACACAATACCATTATGACAATGTGAAAAAAGGTGTGTGTTTTTTTTTAGACTTTTGCAAATTTATTAAAAATAAAAAAACTAAGAAATCACATGTACATAAGTATTCACAGCCTTTGCCATGAAGCTCAAACCTGAGCTCAGGTGCATCCTTCTCCCACTGATCATCCTTGAGATGTTTCTACAGCTTAATTGGAGTCCACCTGTGGTAAATTCAGTTGATTGGATGATTTGGAAAGGCACACACCTGTCTATATAAGGTCCCACAGTTGACAGCGCATGTCAGAGCACAAACCCAGCATGAAGTCAAAGGAATTGTCTGTAGACCTCTGAGACAGGATTGTCTTGAGGCATAAATCTGGGGAAGGGTACAGAAAAAATTCTGCTGCTTTGAAGCTCCCAATGAGCACAGTGGCCTCCATCATCTGTAAATGAAAGAAGTTCAGAATCACCAGGCGTCTTCCTAGAGCTGGCTGGCCGTCTAAACTGAGCGATCGAGAGAGAAGGACCTTAGCCAGGGAGGTGGCCAAGAATCCGATGGTCACTCTGTCAGAGCTCCAGCATTCCTCTGTGGAGAGAGGAGAACCTTCCAGAAGGACATCCATCTCTGCAGCAATCCACCAATCAGGCCTGTATGTGCGCACATGCATAGTAACAGGAAATACGCTTCCGCTCATAATTTCAGCATACAGCTAACAGAAGCAGCTGATGACGCTGCACCAGGATTGGCTGATCCAAAAATGTGGCGTGTTTTAAGTGTGTGTCTATTTATATACATTATATATATTTCCTGCTGTTAAAAATTACTCAATACAGCTGACAGATGGTAAACAAGAGCCTACCGTGGCCCATCTGATGGAAGGTAAGCAATTATGTAATGTTAGCGGCATATTTGTAGTGCAGCTGATTCTGACAAAGTATGCTAAACCAATAGCTATATCTATCGGTTTACCATAGGGGTATGGTATTCTGATAAAGTATGGTAAAATGGCAGAACAATGGCTTTTCAGTGCAGTTGAGCTGGGATTCCAAATCAAACAACCTCGCACTGAATGCCTCAAAAAGACAGCACTTGTTACATACACCATTATCGGTAAAAAATGCAGAGGTTTAGCTAAACATTTGACACACCAAGTACACCAAGGAGGAGGAAGAGGAGAGCTAGCAGCCATGGCTAATGGCTAGCGCAAAGCTATCACAAACAGACAAAAGTGAGCAGAAAGCTAAAGAGAGTGATTAGTTAATAGCCTACTGAGTGTGCGCTCAAGTGTGATAGTCTTATTAAACACCCGTAATGAGAATACAGTAGAGGCAAAAACTGGTTAAAAACTGATTAAAAGGAATGATCCTCAGTAGAAAAGGGAGCACAAAGCATAGCTACCACCAAACAGACAGAAGGCAGAAAGTGGAAGGAAGTGATAATCCAGCAGCTAGATAAACTGATACTGATTCACATTTTAGACAGTGGATCTGTAGGATGTCCAAATATTTAGTCCAAATATTTAGTCAAACTTGATGCACCAGGACACAAGTACAAATTTGTTTGTACCCTTCCATTAAAGAAAGAAAATCCCAAAGTTGTCACTGAAATAACTTGAAACTGATAAAAGCATTAATAAATAATGTTTTCTGAAAATTAACTAATGAAAATCAGACATTGCTTTTGAATTTTGGTTCAACAGAATCATGTTTTAAAAAACAAACTAATGAAACTAGTCTTGACAAAAATTATATATCCTAGAAGAGATTGAAAATAATGTGACCAAAGGAACATGTTAAACTAAGGCGTGTCCTGTAATGAGCGTCACAGGTGTCTTCAGACTTGTAATCAGTCAGTAGTCACTGTGCTGTTTGATATCATGGTGTGTCACGGGCGGTTCTAAGATCAGCGCTTTAGTGGTGCTGAGCACCCAATGAGCTACACACACACACATTATTTTGTTAGAGTTATCAACTCTCATACGGTACATCCTCCCTGGCTTCTAGTTAGGTAACATGGTACGTGATGATACATAAAAAGTGACAGTTTGGATTTAATATTTTGCTTATACCAAAACAACAGCTTCTTTCTCTTTAATTCAAACAGCACACAGTGGTTGATTGACAATACGACCACTAAACAAAAACGTCTGTTAGCTGTCTTAGCCAGGGCTGAACCGGGAGAAAAAAAATCAGCCCTGACATTTTTGGTCCAATTTGTTAAGTAGCAACACTCAACCATCACACTTCATGGCCTAGCACAGCGGTGTCCAATCCTGTGCCTTGGAGGACCAAGACCCTGCAGATTTTCTCTTCTAGCCAGTCTCTTCAGCAGGTGTTTTCACTGATCAGCAATCAGTGGGAAAAAATTCTGTGAAATCTGCTGTTGAAGACACTGGTTGGAGGTAAAACCTGCAGGGTCTTGGCCCTCCATGGCACATGACTGGACACCCCTGGTCTAACAGAGGTCAGAATCATCTCACTTTTGCCCTTAACAAGTGAATTCCTGTGGTTTTGAAGAAAGAAAAAAACATTATCTATTTTGCATAAATATTTTGTCAAAATTTTAAAGTCTCCAAATTTTCCAAAGGTACAAAACTTTGAGAAAAAGCTACACAATTACAAGGGAAAAAACATCACAAGCATATATACAATAAAAGCTTCAAATTTACTAGAATAGCATAAGTTATGGATGACTGCCCATTTATTTAAAGGTCTGATGACAAGATTTTGACATTTTTTAGCATGTTGTGTAAACCCAAAAGTCATTGTCGATGATCAATATAATATTTACAACCGTGCCTGTATAAACTAGTTATCATCAAAAAACCGCAGCTGCTGACTGGACTGTGGTGCCGCCCACCGAATGAAGGGCGGCACCACCATGACATAAGCAACAGACCGGATGCTGGTGTTGTTGACTGGAATGACAGCAGCTTTGTAGCTCAGTTTTTCTGGTTTCTTGTTTTAATTTTACGGCTATGCCTTCGCGTTGTGTCGTAGGCTTAGATAAACAGCAAGCCATGAAAGACCACATCACACACTTCAGCTCCAACTGTCATAAGCCTCCTCGTGCGCTCCTCGTGCACTTTTACGCAGGAGGAGCACACAAGGAGGGGAAGGATTAATGGATTTACGCACAGCTTTGACCTACTTTCTGTGATCGCATGCTGACGCTCGCCGGTCCGGCCACGTCCCCTCTCTCATTATCATCAGCTGATTAAAAATCCCACTGATCATGTTCCCCGGTCCTTGTACAGGTGCTTCTCATCACACCATCACCAGCAGTGCATGTACTTAGCAGCCGTTTGCCAGTCACGCACAGCTGGTCCATAGTATTGTCATCTATGCTGTTAGTCTGCCATTATTTTCAGCACTTTCACGACGTGTTAGTCACTCCATGTTCGCCGTGGTTCTCGTGCGTCCTTGAAGCGATGTCGGCTCTGGGGCGCAACTGTGGCTAACATGTCTCCTCTCATTCATTCTCTGAGCGATGCCGGCCACTGAACGGCATCAGTAAGTGTGTTTGTGTTTTTTGTACGTCTTCACCTTTTTCGGAATTGTCTGTCTTTCTGTATTAAATGTGCTGTGGTGAACCCTGCACGTAAATCCTTGTTATTTCATCCTCCCTCTCTGTGCCCTGCATAAGAGCGCACGGAAGGTCATGAAGAATGGATTTACGTGCAGGATTCACCAGATAATACATAATACATAAATACATAAAGATAATACATAATAAATCCGATGCCTAAGCCACAGAGAATACACTGCTATGATTTTATTGAAAAATCGGGTTTAAAAAAAATTATATTTATGAACAAATAATTTGTTGCAATATCTGTAACAAAAGCATAGCACTCGGTGTTCCCCTGCCATGTGTTTGTCGCTGCTGCTGCGCCGGCCATGTGTGCCTCTCCACTGTCACTCTGAGTCTGACTCGCTTGGCACAATGCCCGCTTGGCACGGCTGAAACCTATACAGTCTGATGCCCCCAGCTTCTTCATTGTCATCCCAGTCTTCAGAACTCTAATCGTCTGAAGATTGAACAACACAAACCAATTCCAGACTACATGTGCTGGAACCATCGTCGATGTTTTCTACCACTTCTATCCTGTGTGTACAATGGGCAGCCAAGCGCCGTGTTCTGTCGATGACGTTACAATATGGCCGAGGGGTTTTCCAGCCACTGACGCAACTGGTGACGTGGCACTCATGAAAACGTCGGATATTCGTGTGAAAAAAAGCCTGTTTGACTTAGAACTGCACAGACCAACCTATTTTGTCATATTGTATTATGTGTTGAAAAATTAGATGAAGTCAAAAATGTGTCATCAGACCTTTAAAATATGTACTAAATTCATGAAAGAAAAAAAATGCAAAATTACAAGAAAAACAACCTTGAATTTAAAAGATAAGTTACAAATTCATGGCAAAAGTTGCAAATTTATAAGGAAAAATTCACAAATGTACAATTACAGTCACTGAGAATGTAAACACAGGAAGTTTTTAAAAAGATTTAATAAATTCATTAAGAAAAAGAAAATTAATGAATTGTTAAAACAAAGGTCAGAAAATCACAAGAAATGGAGCTCATTTGCAATAATTAAAAAAAAAAAATGAAGGAAAAAAAGCAATGAAAAGATGACAGAAAATTATTGAGGCAAAAATACAAAGATGTATCATGACTGTAAGTGATAAGCTCACGTGCAGGGCAGTTAACACCAGAGAAGTCACTGAGACACAGAGTAAAAAACGTTAAACACAACTTTATTTGAAAATGAACACAACTGGAAAGAAAAGTGGCACACGCAGAGGGAACACACAGCCTGTGGAAGAAGGAAAAAACGAGAGCTGGTTAGGAATGAGGAATCAATTTGGGGAAAATGAATGAGAGCAGGAGTTATCTTATAACAGGTGAGTGGAGAGCCTGGCAGAGGAACCCAGCAAGGAGGATAGGGAGCCATCAGGGCAGAGCTGGCAGGGAACGAGGAGAGGAGCTGGGGGGAGTCTAACCGGGTGGAGACAACAGTCCAGGGAGATGAAGATGAGGAGACAGGCAAGCACACCACAATCCCGGAGACGCACCGCTGAGATGGCAGCAACCTGGGGAGAGAGGAGGAAAAGGAAAATTAGGCTGAGTTCCAAGTGGCACAATTCTTAACCTAATACTAAGGCAGCAGTACCCAACGAGCCAGCGCCGAAGTATTCACAAGCAGATCCTTTTAAGCATTGGCAGTGAAGAGGCAGCAGGTACGTCCACTCATGCAGGTGCATTGATGACCTGCAGAGCCGGGAAACAGATGAGGAACCTCCCACAGAAAGGGAGGTTCCCACCCGATCATCACAGTGCCCCCCCCCCCCAAGGGGCACCTCCTGGCAGCCCACCTGGCTTGTTGGGATGAGCCCCTTGTCATGGAAATAATAGCCGGGGATCCACAATCTTTCTTACGGTCCGTAGCCTTTCCAGCGGACTAGATATTGCAAAAGCCAGCCCTGACGGCGTGGGTACAAGATCCTGTGCACAGTGTAGGTGGTCTGGCTGTCGAGGATCCGGGGAGGAGGAGGAGGCGGCTTGAGGAGGGTGGGGGGCAAAGAGGGCTGGTGGAGAGGGGCTTGATCTTGGATGCATGGAATATGGGGTGGATGCGGAGTGTGAGTGGCAGTTTTAAACGGGCCGTCACGTCATTGATGATCCTCGAGATGGTATAGTTACCCAAGAAGTGAGGTGACAGTCTCCTAGATTCTGTTTTCAATGGAATCTGGTCCGCCGACAGCCACACGGTCTGACCAACTGCGTACTTGGGTGGTGGGGCCCGTTGTGGTCTGTGTACTGGTGGTTCCGCTCAGCCGAGCAGAGAAGGGCAACCCGAGTGGACCTCCATAACCGGTGGCAGCGGCGAGCGTGGGCCCCCACAGATGGAACGGAGACATCCCTCTCCGCCATGGGCAGCAGGAGGGGGGGAGTACAGCTCATAGACGCCTCGATGGGTGTTACTCCAGTGGCTGAGGAGATGGCTGAATTATGGGCATACTCCACCCAGGTCAGATGGGAGCTCCAGGTGGTTGGGATGCAGGAAGCCACGTATCTCAGGGTGGACTCCAAGGAATGGTTAGCACGCTCAGCCTGCCCGTTGCTCTGAGGGTAGTAACCAGAGGTGAGACTAACCATAGTGCCCAGGGAACGGCAGAAAGACTTCCAAACTTGAGAGGTGAATTGCGGACCCCGGTCAGACACAATGTCCAAGAGAATGCCATGCAGGCAGATGACATGGGAGGTCAGGAGGTTGGCGGTTTCAGATGCGGAAGGTAATTTGGGGAGGGGCACTAAATGGATAGCTTTAGAGAAGCGGTCAATGATGGTGAGGATGACCGTGTTGCCCTGCGAGGGTGGAAGGCCCGTGATGAAATCCATGGCAATATATGACCAAGGGCGTCTGGGAACCAGTAGGGGGTGCAGGAGACCGGGAGGAGGTGAAGAGTCCGATTTGTTCATGACACAGACTTGGCAGGCCTTGACATAATCCCGAATGTCCATCCGCAACGTTGGCCACCAGAACACTTGCTGTACCAGATCGATTGTTCGGGAGATCCCAGGGTGACAGGCAAAGTGGCTGGTGTGCCCCCACCGGATGACGTCACTGCGCAGACTGGATGGGACAAACAGGCGATTGGTTGGGACCCCCTGGGGTTCGGGCTCAGTGGATTGGGCCTGCCCTCCGCTCAATCTCCCATGAGATGTTGCCAAGAATACAAGAGGAAGGCACTTTGAGCTCCAAGGGAGAAGAGGAGGAGGACAGGTTGGGAGCAAATTGGTGGGAGAGAGCGTCAGGCTTGACGTTCCAGGACCCCGGCCGACAAGTGATTGTGAGATTAAACTTGAGGAAAAATAGGGCCCAGCAGGCCTGCCTGGGGTTCAATCTGCGGGCTGACCTAAGATACTCTAGATTTTTGTGGTCGGTCCACACAATGATGGGATGAATGGCTCCCTCCAGCCAGTGCCTCCACTCCTCAAGGGCCAATTTAATGACGAGCAGCTCTCAGTCCCCTATGTCGTAATTCCTCTCAGCCGGCGTTAACCACTGAGAGAAATACACGCATGGGTGGAGCTTCTGATCGGAGGCTGAACGCTGCAAGAGAACAGCGCCCACCCCCGAATCGGAAGCATTCACCTCAACTATGAACTGGAGCTGGGCTTTGACCTGGGCCAAGATGGGTGTGGTGGAAAATAGGGCTTTCAATTCAGTGAAAGCCAACTCAGCTGCCTCAGACCACTCAAAGGGCACTTTGATCGAGGTCAGCTGAGTGAGAGGCTGTGCAACCCTGATGTAATTTCTAATGAACCTCAGATAGAAATTAGCAAAGCCCAACAAACATTGGAGATTGTGAGAGTGCGGGGTAGGCCAATCGAGCACAGCCTTCACCTTGACCGGGTCGGCCCTCAGCTCCCCTTCGGAAACAATAAAGCCAAGGAAGGAAGTGGAGCAGGTGGAGAACTTGCACTTCTCAGCCTTCACAAAGAGCTGGTTCTCCAGAAGCCGCTGTAACACGGCCCAGGCATGGACTACGTGTTCCTCCATCGTGCCGGAAAAAAATCAAAATATCGTCAAGATAAACAAAAACGAATTGATTGACCATATCACGGAGGATGTCATTGATCATGCGCTGGAAGATGGCCGGAGCATTAGTGAGCTCAGACGGCATCACTAGGTACTCAAAGTGCCCCAGATGTGTTTTGAAGGCCATCCTTCATTCGTCTACTTTGCGTATGCGGACCAAATGATATGCGTTACGCAGGCCGAGTTTGGAAAACACCCGCGCGCGCTGAAGGAGCTTGAACACAGAGTTAATCAGGGCAGAGGATATTTACCTTGGATGGTTATCGCGTTGAGCTTGCGGTTATCAATACACAGATGCAGGGATCTGTCCTTCCCGACAAAGAAAAACTCCGCCCCAAGAGGAGCTGAAGAAGGTTGAATGAGGCCAGCATTCAGGAAGTCCTTAATGTAGCTTTCCATCACCTCCCTTTCCAGCCCAGAAAGACTATGGAGCCGGCTGGACGCCAACCGCGCACCCGGGAGGAGGTTGATAGCACAGTCATAAGAGCGGTGTAGTGGCAACGAAAGAGCTCTTGACTTACTAAAGACCTCCCCAAGGTTATAATAGATCGCGGGTACAAGGCTGAGGTCCGCTGGCTCCGCCGGGGGGGAGGAGATGGGAAGGGACGGTGAACAGGCGGCCAAACTAAGGAAGGAGGCTAAACAAAAGGGACTCCAGGAAGAAATTGAATTTTGGGCCCAACTGACTATAGGACTGTGCACCTGGAGCCAAGGGTAACCCAGAACCACTGGGGAGGATGAACTAGGGAGAATAAAGTACAAAAGGAACTCCCGGTGGGTCCCAGAAAGAAGGATGGAGACCGGCTCTGTGCGCTCGGTTACGGAAGCCAGGCTACAGCCGGACAATGCCACTATGTTTAGTGAGGCAGGCAATTTGGTAGTGGGTATGCCTAACTCCAGTACGAGCCGAAAAGAAATAAAGTTCTGCTCCGCCCCTGAGTCAGTTAACGCTGAGACCTTCTTCTCGGCCCCTGATAACTGAATAAGCGCCGGGATTGAAAAGTTACCGGGGGGATTAATGGAATTACTACCCACCAGACCCCCACAGCTACTGACGGGCCACGTCTTTTGGCTTCAGCAGACAGGTGAAAAGTTTATTCTCTAGTGAGCCACAGTACATACATGTGCCATCTTCCCTCCATCGCTGGTGCTCCTCCGGAGTCAAACAAGCCCAGCCTAGCACCATGGCTTCAGAGGAGGAGTCAGGCTTGGCTGAGCTGGTAGCCGGAGGAGGTGTGCGCAAGACGGGCGGACTGGAGAAGGCCTTTTGCTCCTTCGCGCACTCGCAGTAACAGTTGTCCAAACTGACAGCCTGATCAATGAGCTCATCCAGAGAGAAGGGGGTTGCATGAACCGCTAGGTCATCGCGGAGGTTGACCCAGAACTCCACAGACAAATCGGCCGCAAACCGATTCCCCTGCCGAAGTGACAATAGACAGCTCATGATATTTCCCTCGCTCTCCAAATGGTCAAAGGCCAGGGAAAATTCTCGAACAAATCGCTCAAAAGTATAGTTGGGGCCCTCCATGCTATCGAGAATGGACTGAGCCCCAATTGAGAGCCCAGTCTCGAAGCAGGAGGGTCATAAAATGGATTTTGGATGTGTCATCTGGATACTCCCTGCCCACCTGCCGCAGATACAGGTGTATGTAAAGCAAAACCCCCTTGCATCCCTCCCCCTCCCATGTACGGGGCAGGTGTAGAGATGGAAATGGTTCGGCGGACGGTAGCAGCCACCGGGACAACAGGTGGAGAGGGAGAACCCGAGCAAGACATCTGGCAGAGATGATCAGTGACTGTGGTCAGCTGCTGAACAATCGTTTGCAGCTGCTCAGTGAGCACTGCCACCTGACGCTCCGTGGCGTCCAACAGGTAAAGAGCGGAGTGCCTCGCTGATGCAACGCCCACTGAGCTTAGGTCATGGCTGGCTCGTTCTGTCATGACTGTAAGTGATAAGCTCACGTGCAGGGAAGCTAACACCAGAGAAGTCACTCAGACACGGAGTAAAAAATGTTAAACACAACTTCATTGGAAAATGAACACAACTGGAAAGAAAAGCGGCACACACAGAGGGAACACACAGCCTGTGGAAGAAGGGGAAACGAGAGCTGGTTAGGAATGAAGAATCAATTTGGGAACAATGAATGAGAGCAGGAATTCTTACAACAGGTGAGCGGAGAGCCCGGCAGAGGAACCCAGCAAGGAGGAGAGGGAGCCAGTAGGGCAGAGCTGGCAGGAAATGTAGAGAGGAGAGGAGCTGGGAGGAGTCTGACTGGGTGGAGAGAACAGTCCAGGGAGATGAAGATGAGGAGACAGGCGAGCTCACCACAATCCCGGAGACGCACCGCTGAGATGGCAGCAACCTGGGGAGAGAGGAAGAAAAGGAAAATTAGGCTGAGTTCCAAGTGGCACAATTCTTAACCTAATACTAAGGCAGCAGTACCCAATGAGCCAGCTCCAAAGTATTCACAAGCAGATCCTTTTAAGCATTGGCAGTGAAGAGGCAGCAGGCACGTCCACTCACACAGGTGCGCTGATGACCTGCGGAGCCGGGAAACAGATGAGGAACTTGTAGTGTTGTTCTTAGGGCATATTATAGTGTGACACGGGTGGTGGCTCCACCTTTCCAGTTCCGCCACCACCCTGAGTATAAGAGGGCTGTGCAGTAGAGGGGCGCTCTCTTTGACTGCACCTCTGCCTGACGGGAATGTCTGTTCTGTACAGTGAGTCCATAATAAAGTTGTGTTCAGTTTCACCCTCAGTCTCATCATTGATCCTGGTTTACCGACATAACATTTGGCAATGAGGATTAAAGTATGGACGCTGAAGTCGCTACCATTCGGCCATTTTTGGAGCTTCCCAGCGAGCCGCCGGTCCCTTGGGCAAGATGGTTTGCTGCATTCCAGAATTTCTTGGTGGCTCTTAACATTAGTGAACTGAAGAAGATACGGGCTAGGGCAATATTGGTTCATATTTTGGGTATGGAAGGACAGCGTATCCTTGCTACCTTGGGTGTTCGCGATAGCTTCAAGGATGTTGTTGAGCTAATGGTGTGGCATTTTCGTGCTCCTGAGAACGTCATCCGGAAGGTTCAGTTTCGGCAGCGCCACCAGTGGACTGGCGAATCAGTACAACGGTTTATTGCGGACCTGCGTCAGCTGGCCAGGGACTGCCAGTTTGGAGCATTGGAGAAGGAGATGGTCCACGATCAGTTGACAGTGCACACGCTTTGCTCGACGGCATGGTTGAGGGAACTGGGCGGCACGGTGGGACGCCCATGACGGCGGGTGGAGCCAAGTGGATGACCCATTCTGCTTCTGGAGTTCAGCTGGGAGGTACCGAGGAGCAAGGGGTCACAACGGCTTTGCTGGCGAAGAAAATGAAAGTGAGCGGGGCAGGACCGGCTGGCACGGTAAAACGAAGTGCCACACAGGGACACTGGAAACCAAGTCGAGCTCCTCTAGGGGTCGCTGATGTGGTCAGACCCAGAGAGGAGGCCTGGTCGAGAGGAGTTCTGGGAAAATGTAAGTGACAAGACAATTGGGGCGGCTGCAGGTGGTGGCTGTTCGGGAGGATGGCTACCTTCAGCTATCTGATGGCTCATGGTGGCATCCCAGTGAGCTGAGGTGCACCACGCAGGAGAAGGAGGTGTTTGGGCTGCGGCGCGAGCCATCCCTGGGCGTGAAAAGAAGAAGATGCACTGGTTGGGAGCCATCGGATGGTTTTCCGGGGGGTGGTTCCTCTACTGGGGCAGACTATGTTTGGGGGTGATGTGTTTATTGCATGATGTTGGCATGGTTGATGATTAAGCTGTATGTTGGGATTATTTTGGTGTTTGGTGTTCTATTTTAGGACCACGGCAGTTTTGTGTAATGGACTATATTATAGCAGAGACGGCAGAATAATCCGTCTGGCCATGTGGAGGTGGAATGGTAGTCCACCTGTTCCCCCCCAGCCTTAGTTGTTTTGTGTGCATGGTTAGGCCTTAGTTATTTCTGTTTGAGTTAGCGTATGTTTCAGGTCCCAAATTGGGGAGGGTCTTAACTGTGTGTATGTTTTGGACCATTTTGAAGGGGGGGGGGGGGTGAAGTGTTGTTCTTAGGACATATTATGGTGTGACACGGGTGGTGGCGCCATCTTTCCGGTTCCGCTGCCACCCAGAGTATAAGAGGGCTGTGTGGAAGAGGGGCACTCTCTTTGACCACACCTCTGCCTGACGGGAGTGTCTGTGCTGTACAGTGAGTCCATAATAAAGTCGTGTTCAGTTCCACCCTCAGTCTCTTCACTGATCTTGGTTTACCAACATAACAGAACCTCCCGCAGAAAGGGAGGGGGAGCGCGCTCGCTCAATCAACACAAGATGTAAGGAAAAAAGACGCCAGTTTATGGTGCAAAAGTTACAAATTCAAGAAAAAATGCCAATCCCTGAGCAAAAATTTTTCACGAACTTTCAGATTTCATGAAGTTGCTTAAAAAGTTTATAATTCAAAAAGCATAAAAATAAAAAGGTAATTTATGAGAACTCTCCAAATTCACATAAAAAATTTCCACATTTTCAATAAAAAAACTCTGATTTAGGTGGTAGAGTATCCTGAAACTGTACACAAATAAACGTAAATTATCTTTGCATATTATTTCTCAAATATACGTAAGCGTAATTACCCCAGAATAGTGAAGAAGTTACTCAGATGTGACTTTAGTCTGGGCAGTTTGAGGTTTTTCTCTTGAATTTATGGCAGTTTTATTCTAAATTTACTACTTTTTCCTTGTAAATTTGAAAGATTTTTTCACACTTAAATCAACTTTTTGTCATAATTTGTGTTTAGTACTAATTTAGGGCTTTGTTCTTCTACATGTGAGACTTTAGTCTCATACATTTGTGAGGTTTTCCTCATAAAGTTAAAATCAAAAATAAAATGAGCAAAGATGCAGTATTTTCTGTTAGATTATAGGATATTTATAGCTTATTAATAGCCTATTTTCTAACCCCCACCCCAGGTGAAAACCTCACGTACTTTGAAACCTAAATGTTTGCAGGTATGCAAATATGTACATATTTATTTGGCTTTTGCCAAATAAATTCAGACAGACCCAAAAACTATTCATAACGTTGCAGAATATTCCAGCTGAGGCTGGTGTCATACATCATTATGAGTTTGTTACCCGTAGAAAAGCTGCAGCAGCCTCCTGCAGTTTGGATACGGAGAGACCTCTCTGTGTGTGTGCCAGGGCTGAAGCGTAGCACGTGCAGGAACAGGGGACAGAACTGTGTGTGAGAGGAGGGACCATACCATTTGCATAGCGGGGGAGTGTTTTCATTTTCATTTTTTTAAAGTTTAAATGACAAACTACTGAGTGCTATGTTTTGGATGCAATTTCAGCTTGACAAAGATGAACTAAAATTTTGTAATCAAAACTTTTCTCACTCCAATTTTTAGGGGGTGCTGAGTTTAAATTTAAGAATGCTACAGCACCCCTAAAAAGGGCCTAATGCTGCCCATGTGGTGTGTACCACACTGAGCACTGACCACAGAAAATTAAGGAGAGAGTTGTCACAGGAGATTAGAAAGATAATTATAGACAAGCATGTTAAAGGTAAAGTTTATAGGACCATCTCCAAGCAGCTTGATGTTCGTGTGTCCACAGTTTGCCAATATTGTTAAAAAGTATAAGGTTGATTGAACTGCACCCACCCTCCCTGGGCATGAAAACAAGAGGAAATGCAACCCCAGGTTGATCAGAAGAATAGTGTGTATTGTAGAAAAAGAGCCTAGGAAACCATCCAAAATCGTTCAAGCGTGACTCCAAGGTCATGGTACATCACTTTCTAATCACGCCATGGGTCACATTTTGAACAATAATGGACTCCATGGAAGAAGACCAGGAGGGCTCCACTTTTGACAGAAAAAATATTAAAAAGCCATAAAAAATGGAAGCTGACAAGCGCTAAAGTTTCTGGGAGGCTGTCCTTTAGACCAGGGATGGGCAGTGAGGGCCATTCCACTGCAGATTTTCTGTTCCACTCAGTCTCTTCAGCAGGTGTTTGCACTGATGAGCTTCTAAGATTGCTAATTAGAGAAAACAACTGCTGAAGAGACTGGGTGGAACAGAAAACCTGCAGTGGAATGGCCCTCCATGGCACATAGTTGCCTATCCCTGCTTTAGACTGATGTGACAAACTAGAGCTTTTGGGCCAGTCACAATAGCGCTATGTTTACAGACGGAAAAGCGAAGTGTAACAGAGTTAATAAAAGCATTCCTACTTGGCTTGTCAAGTGTGTTGACCCTCTTGGTGACAGAGTGCTGGACTCTGGAGCCTGGGGTTGTGAATTCAAACCCCCAGTTGGACACCACCAATTGGGCTTGGCCCATCCATTTGGTCACAGAAATATCCAAAGAAAAGAACACTGTACCTACTGTGAAACATGGAGGATGATCAGTTATGTTCTGAGGCTACATTGCTGCTTCTGGGGTGTCTTGAATCTATGCAAGGTACAATGAAATGAAATAACTATCAAGGTATTCTGGAGTGAAATGTGCTGCCCAGTGTCAGAAAGCTTGGTTTCAGTCGCAGGTCATGGGTCCTCCGACAGGATAACCCAAAACACACAGCTAAAAACACCCAAGAATGACTAAGGACAAAACATCGGACTATTCTGAAATGGCCTTCTATGAGCATTGATCTAAATCCTATTGAACAGCAGTTTGCTCAGGAAGAGTGGGCCAAAATAGCTGTGGACAGGTGCAGAAATCTCCTTGACATTTACAGAAATCGTTTGATTGCATCAAAAAGTTGTGCAACAAAATATTGGTATCATTATTTTTATCCAGGCCAATTTCAATAGATTTTTGATTATTCTGTTGAACCAAAATTCTAAAGCAATGTCTGACTTTCATTAGTCAATTTTCAGAAAATTTTTACTTATTAGGCTATTACTTTTGTCAGTTTCAAGTTATTTCATTGATCATTGTCCACGTCTGTGTAGCATAAGTCAGTTATTGTGAACTGTGGACACTGCAAATAGTCCAGAATTAACGATAATTGGCTGCAATGGTCCCAAAACTTGCTCGTTTTTCTTTTTGCTTATTTTTTTCCCCCTCACATAAAGACGCACAGGTGAAAGACGGGTGAGATGAATTCTTTAATCGTCAGCTTTCCTGATTCCTGAGCCACAGCTCAGCCGTGCGGTATCACCATGACCAGGTGCTGCCATAAAATAGAGCAACACACCGGGAGGCTCGTGTGAGTGAGGCTGCTGAGGGGCGTAGCAGCGTTCCGTGCCCCTCGTGGTCAGGAATTAACCGTGCGCTCCTCGCCGCCCGTCCGTGCGCGCGCGCTAACGGCACCGTGCCACCCCTCCTCCTCTGCCTCGCGTGGATGCGCGTTCCGGGAGGGGAAGGGAGCAGAGCGTCCTGCCGGTGCTGTCACAGTCCAAAGGGGAGCCGGTGTGACAGCTCCCCGTCAACCGGACCCTACCGGCCGTGTCAGCCCCGCTGTCTCCCTGCCGCACGGACACCGGGACTTCGCCGCCGGATCGACTCAGTTCGGGTGAGTATATATGCACGCCTGGACGAGCGCATTCAACTCTGTGCACTGCTGTAGTTTAATCTCTAGATCCAGTTACAGCGCAGAAGCTTTTCAACAGCGTAGCGCCCGTGCATGCGGGCTTAAAGTCTTAAAGTGCCGCCGACCAGGTGTTGCACTGTAACTTTGTGATGCACCGGTATTCAAACTTGAAACCCTGACGGCAAGCAGCAGCAGCAGCGTTTACCCCCCCCCCCTCCCCCGTGCGTTTATTTATCACAGCAGTTATCAGTAGCTGTGACCCGTAATCCATGCTGTGCGTTGAGAAGCACGTCTCTCCTCTGGCTGTGGCGTTTTCTGCCAAAAGCTCATGCTGTAGAATGGTTTAGGGTTCAGGGTTTCAGGGGGAGAACACGTGTTCTGCTGCAGACTTCAGAAAAACACGTATTTCTATACACCATCCACTCCCAGGGTAACTGTTGAATGCGTGGACTTGTGTAATGTAGAGAGATCTCTGTGCTGAGCACCGCACAGCAGCTGCCTGGCGGTGCTGGAAACGGCCTCATTAAGTTAAACAACAAATGTTGTCTGTGAGAAATCCCCTTAATTTATTGTCCACATCAATCACCCTGTGATTGTCTGTGTATCAATCAACAGTTGGTAAATTCCAGCTAAATGGGTTATAAGTTGGTGTGTGTGTGTGTGTTAATGCTTTGTGAGAATGTCACCCTTAGTTTGCTGATGAAGGTGTCTGTGGTACACTGGTTAATTTCCCAATGAATCCCCTCCTTGCCATTTTAATAATAATAAATAATAAAGATTGCGTTAGCTGGGCCAGTCCCTCATGTTTCTGGTCAGATTGGACAGTGTGACCTTGGGGTGGATGGGTCTGCAGTATTTAGAAAGGGATGGTAGAGATGGAAATGGGTTGGGGGGGGGGCGCTTTATGTGGCATTCATTATCAAGGAACCCAATTACATCTGGAAAAAACGTGGCTGCCATAAGCAATTTCCATTTGTTACTCTGTATAAGATAGAGGTGCTATTTGGAGAGGAAATGGTCTCTCATTCAGATAATGTGCACTTCAGACAGCCGGCAGTGACGGGTTCCTCATCTTTATATACATTGTAATTTAAAAGAAGTGGGATTCCTCTGAAGTGCAAGTCCTCTGTGAGCTTCTTTTAACAATGGCGCATGGGAGCAGCAATGAGTCACAATGAATCATTGCAACTCTCACCAGCTGCCAGCCAGATGAAGACATGCTCCAAGCAAGAAAAAGGAAAAAAAAAAAAAAAAAAAACTCTGATGAGACTGCAGTCACAGCTGTGCTGCTGTTTCCACTTCAAAGAGAGCCACAGCAAAAGGAACGTATAGTGTACCACGAGGGCACCTAAAAGCTCATTCAAAGTTTTTGCGAGTTTCTCAAACGATCCAACTTCCAGTTTTTAAGATCTTTGCTGCGAGGTATTTCCTCTGGTCTTAAGCTGCCATGGTGTGAAGGCGGTGTTAAGCCAGCGTGGGCTTCACTGTAATCAGTTATTCAGCTCCAGCATTCAGACTCCATGCTCCAGACAGAGGAATCCCCGTGGCTCACCACAAACCCAATCAAACCCGTAAGTACAAGGCTTTAGAGTGAGGTCCGGGAGCACGGCTGCAGCAGCAGCAAAAATGTTTCCAGTCCCTGGAGTGGTGGTCTGCATGCATCCCCAACATGTACCGGGATATTTCAGCAATAGTTAGTGTCTTGCATGCAGGCCTCTCTGCTCTGTCACACAGCCATTTTCCTTCAAAGTATTCCCCTTGGACTTCTCCCTGGCTTTTTGATTTGCCCTCCGTTTCCACTTAACAGTCCTGGCTATTTTCCAAGAAACACCTCAACACCGTTCTATTTTTTCCCTCCCCCAAGGCATGAGCAGACTTCTTATGCTTCAGGCACATGTGAAGACTGCACACATTTACTGTACTCAAGCTTTTACAGCACAGCATCTTAATACACCTCAGCTTCATTTCCTGTACTTTGTAGCCTATAGATGGCAATAGATCTGTTTAGATCACAGCAGCCATTTTGATGTAAAATAGTAGAGGAAACACAGGTATTATTAATAACTTTAATTATGAAGCATTTTGCCTCAGTAGAACACACTTAACACTCTTGGAGAGTGAGAGGATGCCTGAGGAGTGGTGAAGTGTTGTGATACCAGTTTTCCAGAACAAGTGTGATGTTCAGAACTGTAGTTGACTACAAAGGCAAAAGTTGATCAGCCACACTATGAAGATATGGGAAAGAGTTGTTGAAGCCAGGTTAAGAGGAGAGGTGACAATCAGTGAGCAGCAGTACGGTTTCATGCCAAGAAGGAGTACTACAGATGCAATGTTTGCTCTAAGAGTGTTGATGGAAAACTATAGAGAAGGTCAGAAAGAGTTGCACTGTGTCTTTTTGGATCTAGGGAAAGCATATGATAAGATACCAAGAGAGGAGGTGTGGTACTGTATGAGGACGTCAGGAGTGGCAGAGAAGTATATGAAGGTGGTGCAGGACATGTATGAGGATAGTGAGATGGTGGTGAGGCGTGCTGTAGGAGTGACAGATGGATTCAAGGTGGTGGCAGAATTACATCAGGGATCGGCTCTGAGCCCCTTCTTGTTTGCCATGGTGATCGACAGGTTGACAGATGAGGTCAGGGAGGATTCTCCATGGACTATGATGTTTGCAGATAACATTGTGATCTATAAAGAAGAAGATGACAGCACATTATTCACTGTTGATATAACTCAGTCTATCAGTGAAGCCTCCACAGAGTGGTCATCATTAAACAAAGGGGTTGTAAAGTAAAAAGGAAAATTATGGTTGTTCATGTCTTCAGGTTGCCCTAAACACAACTTTCCTTTTACAGAGTAGGGGTGGGTAACATTTTCTTCCAGTGGGCCAAAACGTCTCAGATCGACTGAACGATCAAACAATTGATAACCGAAACTTACAGGTTCAAATCAGTCTATAAAGATTATGTTGACCTTTAAATTGGACAGCATTTTCTAACTGTTTGAACATGCCACTGATAGACACAGTCCGGGGGAGCTGAAGTGGGTTACTCATTAGCTTTTAGGGTGCAGGAACTGTATAAAGGTTAAACTAACTTTAATGACAATATGAGGTTTGCAGCATATGTAGAATTTCACACAATGGGAAAACACATCTTTTAGGACATTAGAGGCTGGATATTGTTGGGCCTTTCCTGCCCTTGGGCATTATTTGGCCCAAGTTTGTTTTGATAAGATGGGAATTTTCTTTAGAGGAATTACTTTATTGCTTTACCAATGACTAGTGAGAACTGCGAGGCAAGGACCATTTAGTCCAATCAGTGAACAACTCGCTACAAGCCAGCATGCAGGATATTTAAATTTTGATTTAAACTCTCCCATTAAGTATTGCTGCCTCTGAGAAAATATAAAGCCATTTTGTGACTGCCATTGTAATCTTTTCACTGTGCAATCAGCAACATCGAGACTACACATCAGCCCTGCAATTAGCCTTGTCAAATTACCGCATGGCTTTTTATCTACCACTGCTGGTTTGATAATGCTTATTGGCAGGTGCCACTGGAGGAGCAGAGGAAGGGAATCCGCAGCTGATACATTATGTAAAACCATACTGTACTGGGGAGTAGATGTTTCTATCCCCGCTACACAACCATACATCTCAGTATCACATTGTCCTCAGGAGTTTTGTCTCCCTTTTTGTTTTTGATGGACACATGGGCTGTCCTTGACTTTGATCATTTTCTTGTCAGCCTGAGCTGCTCTCTGTGACTTGTCCCGGTGCTGTCCCAATCATTTTGCGGTAAAATCATTTAGACCCAAAAGAGTGCGAATTTCTCCTTTACTGTCATCATCAATGTAAAGCATCCTCTGCTTATTCTCCATGTAGTTGTGTTGATAGGACTGCAGCATCCACGACCTTGTCAGAGAAAATGCAGTCATTGTATACTGTCACTAAAGGTGTGACTCAGAGTCAGTACTACTCTCTGCATTTTGTTGTTGTTGGTTTTGTTTCATTTTTGTCTTCAGCAGGCTTTTATTTGCTTTACCAAAAGGAAAGAAAAGGATGTTGTCAGTGGGCTCAACATGGCCATTTATTGGAAGGTAAGGGTAATTGTTATGCCTTGAAGGTCCATTGTTAATTAGGAATTATCTCGGGCAGCTCTTACATGGTCATTGCTCTAATTGGCAGTCAAAGCTGTGTGCCACCTGGCCTAGCCTTTAACTCACCAGGTGCTCAGAGAAAAGCTGACGGGGCTTGGCGTTATGTGGCTGCGGCCTCTTAGAAGAAATCAGGCTGGAGACATGGAAAAGGAGAGAAAAGTACAGTACAGTATGCCCAGACTAGTGGAGGACAAGGTTAAAAAAGGGAAACTGAAACGCAATAAAAAAAAAAATGAGGCAATTTAATACATGTCACTGTTGGCTGATTTTAGGTGTATTTATGTAATATGAAACTTTTATAATTTGGATGGTCAATTT
The DNA here is from genome assembly GCA_020510985.1 of Pholidichthys leucotaenia. Classification (NCBI taxonomy): domain Eukaryota; kingdom Metazoa; phylum Chordata; class Actinopteri; order Cichliformes; family Pholidichthyidae; genus Pholidichthys; species Pholidichthys leucotaenia. Next base: position 192,779,550 of record CM035839.1, on the reverse strand, counting down.
ACAGTACAGTAAATCCATAAATTATGATACATCCGGGGGGGGGTGAAAAATTCATAGTGGGCAAATTTGACCAAATGTGGTTTATTTTTCAACATAGCCTCCCCTTCGGTCCACATACTTCTTCCATCAGTGTTGCAGTGCTTGGATTTCTGCGGTTGAAAAATAAACTACATTTAGTCAAATTTGACCACTATGAACTTTTCAGCCCCCCCCCCGTATAATACCTGTACCAGAAATGTGTATGTAGAACATACAATGTTGGGTATTATTCATTCATTCATTCATTCATTCATCTTCCGCTTAATCCTTTTCAGGTCGCGGGGGGGCTGGGCATTATCACTCTATAAATTCAAGAAATCTCTGTTTGTGTGTGTGTGTCTGTCTTTTTGTCTGTGTGTCACGATCATAGGGCATCATAGGATGGCCTATGATGTGCCTATGATGTCTGCATCATAGGACAGCTTGTGAGGCTCCTATGATGTCCCTATGCCTTGATGTCTTTATGATGTCATATATACCATCAGGACTCTCAATGCCGTCATATAGACAAAAGGACGATGCCTTTATGATGTCATATAGACTATCAGGACTCGCCATGCCATCGTCACTCTATTAAAGCAAGAAATCTGTGTGTGTGTGTGTGTGTGTGTGTGAGAGACGTTTATAGGACATCCTAGGATGTCCTATGATGTCAGGCATCATAGGACTTGCGATGCCTATATGACGGCACATAGACAAATGCGTCTTTATGATGTCATATAGCACTCTCATGTCTTTGTCATATACAGTGAGTCCATGGCCGAAAATCTCTTTTTGGTCAGATCTATTTTCATGATCCTGTCCATGAACTAAAATTGCGACGCACCGATCCCTCAACCAGTGGTCTCAACGAACAAGAAGAAGACCCACCAGATGGACAGCAATAGAATGAGGAGAACTGCAGCACATCAGAAAAGATGTCATGAAGATGAAACACCTGAGGTTCCAGCAGTACATCGCACCCGTCTGAGACGGGAGGAGACCCTTCACCAGCACAGGGCACGACAGACAAGGGATGCACAGACAGGAAACATGTGGCAGTGCGCCATGCACGTGCTGAGTCACTTGAAGCCCGAAATGCCCGCAAAGCGAGCAACGCTGCATGGCAGGCAAGGCACAGAGAAGCTGAGACCAAGGAGATGCGGAATAGTCAGCTGGCCAGGGACAGTGAAATCCATGCAAGGCACAGAGAAGCTGAGACCGAGGAGATGCGAAATAGTTGGCTGGCTGCCAACGCTGAAATTACGACACACCTATCCCTCAACCAGTGGTCTGAACGAAGAAGAAGACCCACCAGATGGAGAGCAATACAATGAGGAGAACTGCTGCATGTCAGAAAAGATGCCGTGAACATGAAACACCTCAGGTTCCAGCAGTACGCCGCAGGCATGACTGTGAACAACACAGCCGTCTGAGACGGGAGGAGACCCTTCAGCCACAGGCATGCACAAATACTTGCTTATACTTGGTTTCTATGGGCATGGACAAGTATGCATAGGTACATACTAGTATAGACAAAAGGATGATGCCGTCATATACACAACAGGACACAGCACTTTAAAGCACATCCATTTGAAGCAGTAAATCTGGAAATCTTACAAAATATCACTCTATAAATTCAAGAAATCTCTCTGTTTCGGTGTAAATCTGGAAATCTTACTCATCACCTGATTAACAATAGGATAAACTACTTTAAACCACACCCATTTGAAGCAGTACATCATGTCTGTGCCTCACGATCACAGCACATCATATGATGTCCTATGATGTCCTATGATGATCCTATGATTTCAGGAAACAGGACTTGCGATGCCGTCATATACACAATAGGACTGGCTACCTATGATGTAGGCATGAGGTCCTATGATGCCTGCCTGGATGTCTTTATGATGTCATATAGACCGTCACTCACGATGCCTACCTTCATGTCTTTATAAGATAAGATAAGATAAGATAAGCCTTTATTAGTCCCACAACGGGGAAATTCCAGGATTGCAACAGCACAGGGATAGCAACACTCAGAGCAACAATCAGAAGGCAAGAAAAAAAACAAGCAAGCAAGAGCAGCTAATAAACATATGTACGTATTACTATAAAATATACTGTATATATATACACACACACACAGACACACAGTGCAGAGCATTGTAGCTGGATGGAATAAATATATGAATATATGAACACACAGTGCAGAGCATTGTAGCTAGATGGAATAAATATGTAAATATATAAACACCCACAGTACGGAGCATTGCAGCTAGGTGGAATAAATATGCAAGTATACAGTATAAACACACACAGTGCGGAGCAATGTAGCTAGATGGAATAATATGTAGATATATAAATATATAAACACACCCAGTGCTGAGCATTGTAGCTAGATGGAATAAATATGCAAATATATAAACACACACAGTGCAGAGCATTGTTGCTAGATGGAATGAAACAGCATAACCGTCTACTTAGTTATCCTACATGGTATGATTATGTGCCCATACATATTCTCACCCTCCATAGCGACCGGTATGATGTCATATACACCATCACACACCAAAGGAGATGCTCCTCACCCGATTACCAATAGGACACGGCACTTGAAACTGAATGCGAGTTGCCAGAAACGGGAAAGAACAGATACTCATCACCCGATTAAGAATAGGACACACTAATTGAATCCAGGATCAAATGCAGGCATCATAGGACCCGCTATGCCATCATCAGAGATCGTAGGACAGCTTCCAAGATCAAATGCAGGCATGACTCACGATCATATGACTCCCTATGACATCATCACAGATCATAGGACTCACTAGGACACCATCAAAAATCAAAGGCAGGCATCACTGAATGAGTGCTGACGTGCTTGCTTACACCTCCTTTCTACGGGCATGCAGAAATATTTGCTTATACTTGGTTTCTGTGGGCATGCACGGGTATGCACGGTCATGCACAGCTATGTACTAGTAAGTAAAATGGAAGTTATATATAGACATACTTTCAGAATACAGTACAAAGTGTAATTATTTACAGTTATATTTTTGTCAGGTAAAAGGGATTTTTATGAGTTATAGTTGTCATCTTCTTTCAGTTGGTCTCTTTTGGGGTCACCACAGTACATCATTATCTGATACGATGATCCACGTCAGAGGTTGCACTTGACTTTTTTTGTCATCTGTCATTTTGACAGACAGGGTTGTAAAAATTCTGTCATAATCTATTATTACCTGTCATTTTATTCATTCATTCATTCATCTTCATCCGCTTAATCCGTTGTCTGTCTCTCTGTGTTGGCCCTGCGATGGACTGGCGATCTGTCCAGGGTGTACCCTGCCTCTCGCCCAAAAGATGCTGGGATAGGCTCCAGCCCCCCCGCGACGTGTCATTTTAATTTATTTTAATTAGATCACCCTCAGTGTAATCAGTAAAAATGACAGACAGCTTTCAGATTTTTCTGTCACAGCTGAAAGAAATCTATCAATGAAGGACAATTTTCAATTGACACAACCTCTGATCTACATATAGTATTTGATTTGGCAAGGATTTTACCCTAGATGGCCTTCCTAATGCAACCCTCCCCATTCAGCTGGGCTTGGGACCGGCATAAGGAGTACACTGGCTTGTGCTTCCTTGCATGATTTGATAACCAACTTTCCTTCCCCTATTCTGTTACACTGGGCCTCAAGCTAGAATGTGGGAAGTACCATTTTTACAGTGGGGCAAAAAAGTATTTAGTCAGCCACCAATTGTGCAAGTTCTCCCTCTTAAAAGATGAGAGAGGTCTCCAATTTTCATCATAGGTATATCTCAACTATGAGAGACAAAATGAGGAAAAAAAAATCCAGAAAATCACATTGTCTGATTTTTCAAGAATTTATTTGCAAATTATGGTGGAAAATAAGTATTTGGTCACCTACAAACAAGCAAGATTTCTGGCTCTCACAGACCTGTAACTTCTTCTTTAAGAGGCTCCTCTGTCCTCCACTCGTTACCTGTATTAATGGCACCTGTTTGAACTCATTATCAGTATAAAAGACACCTGTCCACAACCTCAAACAGTCATACTCCAAACCCCACTATGTCCAAGACCAAAGAGCTGTCAAAGGACACCAGAAACAAAATTGTAGACCTGCACCAGGCTGGGAAGACTGAATCTGCAATAGGTAAGCAGCTTAGTGTGAAAAAATCAACTGTGGGAGCAATTATTAGAAAATGGAAGACATACAAGACCACTGATAATCTCCCTTGATCTGGGGCTCCACGCAAGATCTCACCCCGTAGGGTCAAAATGATCACGAGAACTGTGAGCAAAAATCCCAGAACCACACAGGGGGACCTAGTGAATGACCTGCAGAGAGCTGGGACCAAAGTAACAAAGGCTACCATCAGTAACACACTACGCTGCCAGGGACTCAAATCCTGCAGTGCCAGACGTGTCCCCCTGCTTAAGCCAGTACATGTCCAGGCCTGTCTGAAGTTTGCTAGAGAGCATTTGGATGATCCAGAAGAGGATTGGGAGAATGTCATATGGTCAAATGAAACCAAATTAGAACTTTCTGGTAAAAACTCAACTTGTCGTGTTTGGAGGAGAAAGAACACCATACCTACTGTGAAGCATGGGGGTGGAAACATCGTGCTTTGGGGCTGTTTTTCTGCAAAGGGACCAGGACGACTGATCCGTGTAAAGGAAAGAATGAATGGGGCCATGTATCGTGAGATTTTGAGTGAAAACCTCCTTCCATCAGCAAGGGCACTGAAGATGCCCTTGTGTGACCTAGACTGGTCACACAATACTGACGCACTCTACAAGAAGAGACAGCGCAGGCTGTTCCTGCTGAGGAGACTCAGGTCTTTTGGTGTACAAGGGGCGCTGCTGAAGACATTCTGACACGGTGGTGGCATCAGCCATCACTTTTGGAGTGGTCTGCTGGGGCAGTGGCATTACTGCAGCCGATAGGAAGAGACTGAACAAACTGATCAAGAAAGCTAGCTCTGTCCTGGGGCAGCGCCTTGATCCGGTGGAGGAGATGGGAGAGAGAAGGACGGTGGCTAAACTGTCATCTCTGCTGGAGTCCGAGTTCCACCCTATGCAGGACATACTGAATGCACTGAGGAGCTCATTTAGCAGCAGACTACATCATCCCAGGTGCACAACCGAGAGGTTTCGCAGGTCCTTCCTACCAACGGCTGTCAGACTGTACAACCTAAGCAGGGCTGCTCGCAGAGATAGCAAGAAGACGTAACAAACTAATAGTTTTTTGAATGCAAAAGATGCAATAGACTTACACAATGGTCCCCTCCGGCATACAACTAGGAAAATACCGGTCACTATGGAGGGTGAGAATATGTATGGGCACATAATCATACCATGTAGGGTAACTAAGTAGACGGTTGTGCTGTTTCATCCCATCTAGCAACAATGCTCTGCACTGTGTGTGTTTATATATTTACATATTTATTCCATCTAGCTACAATGCTCCACACTGGGTGTGTTTATATTTATAGTTAATCCCTTCACACCTGAAGGTGTATATGGGCGGCGCCTATCTCCGTTTCTCTGACCCTAGGCCACACAGCTACTGTAAGTAGTGAAAGCTACAGCGGGGGGTCAGTCCTCTGGTAGCTCTGTGTGTAACTTTACTTTCCCCATTCCATTATGCGGAGCACCACGCTAGAAGGCAGAAAGCACCATTTTTATATGGTCTTTGGTATGACCCGGCCGGGATTTGAACCCCTGCCTCCCGGGTGTGGGGCGGATGCTCTACCAACTAAGCCACCACTCCGGTGTTTATATTTATATATCTATATTTATTCCATCTAGCTACAATGCTCTGCACTGTGTGTTTATATATCTACATATTATTCCATCTAGCTACATTGCTCCGCACTGTGTGTGTTTATATATTTACATATTTATTCCACCTAGCTGCAATGCTCCGTACTGTGGGTGTTTATATATCTACATATTCATTCCATCCAGCTACAATGCTCTGCACTGTGTGTCTGTGTGTGTGTGTGTATGTATATATATATATATATATATATATATATATATATATATATATATACAGTGTGTATATATATATATATTTTATAGTAATATGTACATATGTATATTAGCTGCTCTTGCTTGCTTGCTTTTTTTTTTTTTTTGCTTTTTTTTTTTTTCTTGCCTTCTGATTGTTGCTCTGAGTGTTGCTATCCCTGTGTTGTTGCAATCCTGGAATTTCCCCGTTATGGGACTAATAAAGGCTTATCTTATCTTATGAAACGTGGCTGGGTCTTTCAGCATGACAATGATCCCAAACACAGCGCCCGGGCAACAAAGGAGTGGCTTTGTAAGAAGCATTTCAAGGTCCTGGAGTGGCCTAGCCAGTCTCCAGATCTCAACCCCATAGAAAATCTTTGGAGGGAGTTGAAAGTCCGTGTTGCCCAGCGACAGCCCCAAAACATCACTGCTCTAGAGGAGATCTGCATGGAGGAATGGGCCAAAATACCAGCAACAGTGTGTGAAAACCTTGTGAAGACTTACAGAAAACGTTTGACCTCTGTCATTGCCAACAAAGGGTATATAACAAAGTACTGAGATGAACTTTTGTTATTGACCAAATACTTATTTTTCACCATAATTTGCAAATAAATTCTTTAAAAATCAGATATGATTTTCTGGATTTTTTTTTTTCTCATTTTGTCTCTCATAGTTGAGGTATACCTATGATGAAAATTGGAGACCTCATCTTTTAAGTGGGAGAACGTGCACAATTGGTGGCTGACTAAATACTTTTTTACCCCACTGTATGTGGTTTTTGGTATGATCCGGCTGGATCCAACATTTCTAGGACATCATAGGACGGCCTATGATCTCTGCCTCCTCATCATAGCACGTCCTATGAACTCGGGTATCATAGGACGACTTGCCATGCCTACATGACGGCTAATGTGTAACCTTGATGAATGCCAGTCTACACTACAAATGTGTAAAATGCCAAGCAGAGTGCTGATTTTCTCTGGGTGCTCCGGTTTCTTGGTTTCTACGGGCATGCACGGGCCTTCCTGAACAGGGTCGAAAACCACTTTTTCATGATCGTGCCCATGTAGTGGAATTACAACGTACCTATCCCTCAACCAGTGATCTGAACAAAGAAGAAGACCCACCAGATGATGTCTATATGACGGCACATAGACAGAGCACATGACTCCCTACAAGACATTTATATAGACACAGGTAAGCAACATAACACAGAACAGTTGTTATGGTTCGAGCGCCGATTTCGTCCGCATTCAAGCCATGCACTATTTTCGCCCATCTGACGGCTGTGTTCCCCTTTTGGCCCGCCGAGCTTTTACTGTGACAGCACTCGGAGGGGCTTCCGGCTGTCAGGGCTGTCAGCTTAGCTGCATTTCTTCTCATCAGCTGCTCCCTACTTAAGAGGGCAGCTGGGAACGAAATATGAGGCAGTCTCGTCAAAAACTTCCCCTTGTCAGACGTTAGCGAGCATCCCTCTGTTCGGACGTTGACCATTCCTCTTCTGTGATCGTAAGTGTGCCTCTTTATGTATCCGTTATTCCCTGTCACTGACTGTATATCGTTGTAATGTGTTTTAGCCCCCCATGGCTTGTTATTTTGTTCCTTTTCTGTTCCTTTAATAAAACTGTGCACACTCAGCGGTGATTTGTGGCGCCTTATGATGGCTCGCAAGGGCCATCCATGACAGTAGACTGCCGCCAAACTGAGACGCCTGTCACCGTGAGTTTGCCATGGTTTGGAGTTTTTTCCCTTTGCCTGGGCTTGTGTACAGTAGCGTGGGTTCTGCCCTGAGTGGTTCCAAGAGGTCGACGGCTATCTGGCTAAGGCCCATCGTCTCATGCCCACTCTAGCGGCAGGTGACTACTTGTTCCTCACCCAGAGGGCCTTATTAAGATACCACCTCACCTCCTTTCCGGAAGGGTAACATGGATTGTGGCACAGCATGCGTTAACTGTAAAGACGGCCAAGGAACCTTCTCCTTCTCCCTCGAGTACGGCATCCCCGACGAGAGTGGAGATCCGTAGAGTGGAGGGAAACCCTGGCAGGAGGCCGACAGAGAGGCATACCCGCTCCACGTTTCGGAATTCAGCTCCTGTCACCCGTCCAGCCCCGGCGCCATGTGTTCCTGGTCCCCTCACCTCACCATCAGTCAGTAAGCATCGTCGCCATGTCACAACTTGGCCCCAGCGAGAATCCTGTCCGGATCCAGCTCCGGGTCATCGGAGGAACCCAGCCTCCCAGTCAGCTGCGTCTTCCACGTCATGACAGGAGGGAATCCCCGCAGTTGCTTCCCCCGGTCATCTGTCCCAGCTGTTCCGTCAGCTCCTCGTGCCTGGATTGCCTCGGCTGTGGCCCCCTCCTCCTCAACATCATCTCCGGCTGCTGTGAGTGCTGCGAGTCGTGCTTCGGCGAGGCCCGTCTGCAATCCACCGCGAGCGGCTCCTCCTCGTCTTCCCCAGGGGCCTGCCATCACCATCCGAAGGGGAAAGGGAAGAACTCCACCCGCTACAGCAGGCACCATCCATCCTCCGGGAAACAGGCAAGTGCAGGTTCATTTTTCTCCCCGTAGTTGTGATTTGCCTTGTCTGACTCCTGGGGGTGGAGTTCGGGGTTCGCAGTCCCCCGAGCTCCCACCACCTGCTGTAGCGTCTGTCATTATACCTGCTGCCTCTGTGTCTCCCTCCGTTGAGCAGTTCACGACGCCAGGCCTATGTCGCCGGACAAGGAGGGGGCCTGCGGTTCTGATTCCAGCCCCACAGCCATGTCATGGGCAGAGGAGGAGAGCGGACTGCAGCGTGGAGCCTGCGCCGACGACAAAACGTCCCCAGGTCTCCACAGATGAGCAGTCCAATCCAGCGGGTCGAGAGTCCCCTGCCACCATGCCGTGCGGGTCGTCAGCGTGGACGTCAGCGCCGGAGGGTCCTCAGGCTGCGGAGACCATCATGCCGGCTGCGGAGCCCGCCGTAGCCGAGTGGGAGCCGGACGACGACCTTCTTCGGCCTGAGCCCGGATCATTGAAGTCCTGGATGGCAACAGAACTCGAGTGCAGGCAAGTGCTCTGCCTTGTTTTCCTTCTTTCCATTTTAGAGCATTTTTGCCTGTCTCTCGGGGAGACGAGCCAGGGGCAGCCGTCCACTGCACCCGAGCTCACCTCGCTGGGCTCTGTCGCTACCAGTGATTCTGATCCCGGTTCTTTTCCTTCTCCTGAGCCTTCTCCCAGGGTCACCGGTGTGGAGCCAATCCCAGTCGCTGTACTGGAGGTTCCGGGTTCGGGGTTGGAGTTCGTTACTGGTGCTGCGCCAACCCAGTCGGGGTCCATCGCGGGTGCAGCCGAGACCCAGTCGGGGTCCATCGCGGGTGCAGCCGAGACCCAGTCGGGGTCCATCGCGGGTGCAGCCGAGACCCAGTCGGGGTCCATCGCGGGTGCAGCCGAGACCCAGTCGGGGTCCATCGCGGGTGCAGCACCGGTGTGGTTAAAGGTCGGTGAAGGAGCTGCAGACCCTCTGCCGCCTGACATTGAACTGGCTCATCATCGTCATCATCATCTTCATCATCACCGTCGTCGTTCCAGCTTATCTCCACCGGGGGCCATTGGGGTTCTCAACATTCGGCCCGGCTCTCCCTCGTCTCTCCCCTCTCCAGGGAGGCCGTCTCCAATTGTTCCCCCACAGTCCTGGTGGCTGAGTGATGCGGGTCGGCCGCCTGGGGAGCTGTCTCGCCGGTTCGACGTTCTGGGTCGGCCACCCGAAGTACGGTGCTTCCTACTGGGCGACCTGGTTCGGCCGCCGGAGGTTTTGACTTTCCGGGACTGGGGTAGGCCGCCCGAACATTTCCTTTTCCCCTTAATCACCGTTTGGCCATTGGACGCAGGGAGACTGCCGGAACCATTCATGTTTAATTGGACTCTGCCTGTTGTCATCCTCATGTGTTTTGTGGTCCCACTGAGGTATAAGGTCATTCAGTGTTAGTTGTTCTGATCTGTGTATTTCCCGTTGTTTAGCATGTTTTTGTTCCTCCTCTCCTGTCTGAGGGATGAATTGTATCTAACCCTTGGCGTCTTGTGGGCCTGTGGGTTTTAGTTATATGCCTCCTGTTTGCTTTTTTGCCCTGTTCATGTATCATTTGTGTGCTATGGAGTATTGTGTTTTCTTTTTAACCATACTCTGTAATTGCGCTCGAGCTATGCACTATTTTCGCCCATCTGACGGCTGTGTGCCCCTTTTGGCCCTCGGAGCTTTTATTGTGACAGTGCTCGGAGGGGCTTCCGGCTGTCAGAGCTGTCAGCTGAGCCGCATTTCATCTCATCAGCTGCTCCCTACTTAAGAGGGCAGCTGAGAACGAAATATGAGGCAGTCTCGTCAAAAACTTCCCCTTGTCAGACATTAGCGAGCATCCCTCTGTTCGGACGTTGACCATTCCTCTTCTGTGATCGTAAGTGTGCCTCTTATTTTTGTGTGATTTTTATGTTTTGCTGCATACAAAAGCTGTCATATGTGATTGCCACTTAGTGCTGTGTTGCTATACCAACTGTCCTGTAACTGGCAAGATTTCTGTTCCAATGCATCCCCTCTACAGGCATGCACGGGTATGCACTAGTTTTAATGATTATAGATTATGAAAATCAGAAATCTGGTATCTCAGATTATTGGAATATTTTATAGTTTGTGTTTAAGTAAATTATTTATCACAAAGTATAAATGCCATGTATCTTTTTGACCAGTTCAGTACACACAACCGCAGTTATGAGAGAGACTACTGACTTGACAGTGGTCCAGAAGGCAAACATCACCACACTCCATAAGGAGGGTAAGCCACGGAAGGTCATTGCTGACTGGCTGTGCACAGAGTTCTGTTTCAAAGCATATTAATGGAAAGCTGACTGGAAAAAGTGGGGTTAAAAAAAGGTGCAAAAGCAACAGGGATGACCTAGACTTGAGAGGATTGTCAAGAAAAATTTTACAGTAATTCATCTGCTGAAAACAGTTTATACAAATGCTGATTTCCTTTTCCAGCAAGACTTATCACCAGCCCACAGTGGCAAAACTACCACAAAGTGGTTTGCCGACCATAATGTTACTGTGCTCGACTCGTCAACCAACTTTACAGACCTGAACCCCATAGACTATCTGTGAAGTATATTCAAGTGAAAGATGAGAAACACCTGACCCAAAAATACAGATTTGCTCAAAGCCATACCACACTGATGCAGGAATTCATGATAAAAGACCCCCAATGAAGTACTGCATGTATAAATGAATGCCCTTTTCGGAATTTGGACATTGCTGTATTTTAAATCCTTATTTTAGATTGATTTTACAGAATATTCTAATAATGTGATTTTCATAAGCTGTAAATCATATATAAGAATTTATCGGGTTTTATAGGTGTTTCATTGTTGGTACAAGGATTAATGTAAATATGAATGAGTAGGAATGAAGATTTCTTTTCATTACTGACACGCATAAGCTTGTTGGGGCACCAGTCCAAAAGAATGGACAATTTTATTAACAATTCTTTATTTGTACCAAGAATGAATCAGTCTCAGAAAACCCTGTGAGTTCTTGTCTGCTTTTAATCAAGAAGATGGACATGAAATCAAACAGTAGCTCCCATGTGTCTTTCAATAGTTTAATGAGAAATGTCAGAATAGATTAACACATTTGGATGACTTTAAAACGGGGAATTCAACATGTACCATGAGCGCCATAGACGGTTATTGAATTACTGAGCATAACGTGTGGATCAAACACTTGTGGAACCAAAGAACCCATAGTTTAACTTGGCAATATACTGGAAATTGGAAAACCAGAAAATAGCATTGGTTAAGAAAAGTGGAGGCAATTTTATGAAGAAAATAGTGATAATGCAAAATGGTGAGTAAACTATTTTATAACAAGGAAAATTGGTGTTACTCTGAAAAGGAATGGAGATTAATGAAAAGACAAAATGCATTTTGAAATTCTGATAGGAGTTAGCATGAAATTAGGTTTAAAAACTTATACCAGGAATATTCTGAAGAATTAAATCTAATTCGGACAACAGACCTTCACCACAGAGTCAGATTGCATCTCCTTGGGTAGCAAGCAGTCCACTGGATCTTGTTCCATCTGGACAGGCGTGGATTCTGTTGGAAGAACTGGCAGACAGGTTCTGTCCCACGGTTATGCATGCTCCCGAGATCACAACTGTAGACGCTGGCCGATGCCTTTTTATCTACAGCAAAGGGAATTTGGCCAGGTGGTCAAATTCCAGATATTTGTTTATTGTTCAAAGTCCAATCAGAAAATCAAACTGGAAAAAAAAACAAACCACAAATCCATTTCTTCCAATGTATTGTGGTCAGACAAAGATCATTTAAGCTTGGTAAAAATCGATAAAAATCAAACAAAATCTTCTTAACACTGTAATTTAAGGAAAATAAGTAAAATAGGAAAAAGTGAACTTTAAAGAAAAGGAAAAAAAGAATTTTCTCAGAGCATGGATAGGCTCTGGACCTACTTAAAAGAGAAAAAAATGAGAGAGCCGAAAATCTGCTCCTTCCAGGGCCACTGCTGCTGCATCTTGACTGAACTGACTAACGCCCCAACTGAAGACAAAGGAAAGTTGTTTTTTTTTTTTCCAGGGTGTGGCAGAATGTCACTAAATTTCATGAAAACTGAGCTGGAACAATTACATTGAGTTGCTCTGTTTGGCAGAGGTCGTAAACCAGACTAAAAAGGAAATGCAGATACTAGCCTTAGAAGCCAATTGGTCAGTTCCAATTTCTGAGGTAGGAGGGTCTCCCAGAGAAAGAGGAGAGAGAGAGAGAAATTTGATATGAAAAGTGACAGCCTCTTCACCCATGACTGTTTTGCCTCCCGCAAGGACAATATTATCTTAAAGTTTGCGGATGACACAGCAGTGATAAGACACATCGCTAGTGGTGATGAAGCATCCTACAGAAGGGAGGTGGCCAGCCTGGTGTCATGGTGTGAGGACAACAACCTCACCCTCAACACAAACAAGACAAAGGAGATGATGGTGGACATGAGGAAGGGGAGGAGGAGACCCCATCGGCCGCTGTTCATCTGGGAGCTTGAGGTGGAGAGGTTGAGCAGCTTTAAATACCTGGGCATCCACATCAGCGAGGACCTTATGTGGGCATATAACATCACAGAGCTGGTTATGAGAGCTCAACAGCGGCTATACTTTCTGAGGAGGCTGAAGAAGTTTGGCATGTCCCCCAGGATTCTCAACAATTTTTATAGCTGCATCATCGAGAGCATTTTGACCAACTGCATCACTGCGTGGTATGGCAGCACTACTGCCCTAGACCGCAAATGCCTGCAGAGAGTGGTGAAGACAGCAGAGAAGATCATCAGGTCTCCTCTCCCCTCTCTGCAGTGCATCTACCACCACAGAGTCCAAAGGAGAGCTGCCGCCATCCTCCAGGACCCCACCCACCCCCAGCACAGAATGTTCACACTTCTACCCTCAGGCCGGAGGTAGAGAAGTGTGAAATGCAGGACAACCAGACTAAAAAGCCCCTTCTTTCCCATTGCCATCAGACTCCTGAACATATTACCAACTCTCAAACTCCCTATTTGCAAACACAGCTTGCAAATAGGAATTCACACACTGGTTGCTGAATTTGCACATTGCTCACTTGTACAGTGTACATAGTCTCACCCCGTCTCATGTTCATATCATCTCTGCTGCTAAATTACCATTGTACAGTCCACTGGGTATTATCATTACAGAGAAATTCAAACACTGGGTGCTAATTTGTTATTTGCACAATGCTCATTTGCACACTATACATAGGTGTATGCCATCTCAGGTTTGTACCATCTCTGATATTAATATACCATTGTCCGTTATAGTCATCCAGTGAATTTTCAATTTTCATTCTTCTTGTTTCCTCTAGTTTAACTGCTTTAACTGCTTTTACTGTTGTAATTGCCTAGTGTGTGTTATTAGTATTCATTAGTATTGGTCTTAGTATCAAAGTGTGTTTAAGGTGTCCTAACTGCCTAATGTGTGTTATTAGTGTATGTTATTAGTATTCATTAGTATTAAGATGTGTTATTACCTTATTAGTATTGATGTATATCTATTACCTTGGCATTCATTCGGAGAGCAGAGTAAGAATTTCCTTGCTCAGGAAATGTTGCATTTCTTAACTGTGCACATGATAATAAAGCCTTTGAATCTTGAAATCCTCCTAAAACACATATATGCTGCCTACTAAAGCATAAATTTTTTAAAACTTTAGTGGCTAACAAATTCTACTTAATAAGGGAACAAGCAATGTGTCTACATTGTAACTGTGATTAATTTGTGATAGGCATGCAAAAAAAAAAAAAAAATTCTTCCTGAAAATAAAGCAACACATATGAATCGGTGAATTCAAAAAGGGCCCAAGTCCACACTTTTTCAAAGGGGACTTGGGCCCTTTTTGAATTCACCGATTCATATCAATAAAAGCATTTCAAACCTCAATTGTCCATCACAGAGTCCAGCTATGTCTTCAACAGTGTCCTGAGGAGTATCTTCTGAAAAAATTAGTTTTGAGAACAGAAATGTTTAATTCATTGTTCACAATTCATATTTTAACTTCAGAGAAAAATATTCCTGTGTTGGCCATTGGAGCAATGTTGGAATATTTGAGTTTAATGAAGAATCTTGACTTTCAGGCACCTGGGGAGCATCAACCATAATAACTCTGTCATTTGGGGCGTTCCTTTGGCAAATAGATGAAAGGGAGAAATGACTCCAGGTCTCGAAGAAGGGATTAACTTCCACTTTATGGTCGATGGGTAATGTTACAGTTCTGGTCTTGGGTGAGAAAAGCAATTCATGACCAGACTTTTGGGTTGAAACAGTTTCTCCTCAGCAAAGAATGATTTTATAAATTGGAACCTAGTGGTTAACGCTACACATCACTCTATAAAAGCAAGAAATCTCTGTGTGTGTGTCTGTGTGAGTGTATGTGTGTCCCGCTTCATAGGACATCATAGGACTGCCTATGATCTCTGCCTGAACATCATAGGACGTCCTATAATCTCAGGCATCATAGGACAACAAATGTGTCTTTATGATGTCACAGACAACAGCGATCATAGGACAATTTGTCTTTATGATGTCACTCAGATTTTCTCTCTTTCTCCCTCTCTCCCTCTCTCTCCCTCTTGATTCAGCAGCACCTAAGGATTTTGACAACATGACAGGCTCCAGGCCCAGCGGCCAGGCCCCCAGTGCTGTGTGTCTGTCACACTTCATAGGACATCATAGAACGTCCTATGGTCTCTGTGGTCTATGTGACATCATAAAGACATTTGTCATCCTATGATGCCTGAGTTCATAGGACGTCCTATGACACATAGACAAATGTGTATTTATGATGTCATATGATCTCTGCCTGAACATCATAGGATGTCCTATAGGACACATAGACAAATGTGTCTTTATGATGTCATAGACCATGTGTCTTTGAACTCAGGCATCATAGGACACATAGACATATGTGTCTTGATGATGTCATATAGATCATGTGTCTTTATGATTTTCATGATCCTGTCCATCCATCCATCTTCTACTGCTTAATCTTTTTTAAGCAGGGGGGGCTGGAGCCTATCCCAGCATCTTTGGGCGAGAGGCAGGGTACACCTTGGACAGATCGCCACTCCATCGCAGGGCCAACACAGAGAGACACGCAACTATTCACTCTCACAGTCATACCTAAGGACAATTTAGAATCCCCAGTTTGATGCCAAATTACGACGCACCTATCCCTCAACCAGCGGTCTCAACGAAAAAGAAGACCCACCAGATGGGGAGCAATAGAATGACGACAACTGCTGCATGTCAGAAAAGATGCCATGAAGATGAAACACCTGATGTTCCAGCAGTACATTGCACCCGTCTGAGACAGGAGGACATGCTTCACCAGCATAGGGTATGACAGACTTGTAAAGCATGTTTCTAGGACATCATAGGATGGCCTATGATCTCTGCCGCATCATCGTAGCGCGTCCTATGAACTCAGGCATCATAGGACGACTCGCCATGCCTACATGACGGCAAATGTGTAACCTTAACGAATGCCACTCTGCACTACAAATGTGTAAAATGCCAAGCAAAGTGCTGATTTTCTCCGGGTGCTCTGGTTTCTTGGTTTCTACAGGCATGCATGGGCCTTCCTGAACAGGGTCGAAAGCCACTTTTTCAGGATCGTGCCCATGAAGTGGAATTACAATGCACCTATCCCTCAATCAGTGGTCTGAACGAAGAAGAAGGCACACCAGATGGAGAGCAATAGAATGAGGAGAACTGCTGCACGTCAGAAAGGATGCCGTGAGCATGAAACACCTCAGGTTCCACCAGTATGCCGCAGGCATGACTGAACAACACAGCCGTCTGAGACAGGAGGAGATCCTTCAGTGGTCTGAACGAAGAAGAAGACCCACCAGATGTTGTCTATATGACAGCACATGGACAGAGCACATGACTCCCTACAAGACATATACTGTATATAGACACAGGTAAGCAACGTAACACAGAACAGTGACAGGCAGGAGAAGAAGTAACAAGCAGGGGCAAACAGCCCCAGATGGCAGAGCATATTTTGTGTAATTTTTATGTTTTGCTGCATACAAAAGCCATCACATGTGATTACCATTTAGTGCTGTGTTGCTATACCAACTGTCCTGTAACTGGCAAGAATTCTGTTCCAATGCATCCCCTCTATGGGCATGCATGGGTATGATCATCATAGCAGACTGTCGGGGCGACAATGACTGTTTCATTTAGGTCTGATCAGATTCCTCCCCACAGCTCTAGTAATCATAAAAAGGCTTTTAAATATTTCTCTTTACTTTTACGGAATATAAAATATATGAAAGTGTGGTGACATTAGTTGTGAGTCTCACACACAAATTTGATCTTTTAATGTGAAGGCAGAGTTTTTCCGTTTTGGACAGAGAGAGAAGGAATATAAGGAGGAAGTGGAAAGATATAAAAAAAGTTTTTTCAGACAGACTTACGGGTGTTCCGTCTGTTTTTCTGCAACTTCCACATTGGTGACCCAGACGTTTGAAGAATGTCTGTTCAGGCAATCTCTTCTGATATCGCCTCCACGGCTTCTGCATCCGCCGCGGCTCCCGCACCGGCTGTTTTCGCGGCTACCATTAAACTACCGGACTTTTGGTAGCACGACCCGGAGCCCTGGTTTCAGCATGTCGAGGCTCAGTTCCATCTGCGCGGAATAACCACAGATGAGATGAAGTATTTTCATGTTGTCGCAGCTTTGGATTCTGCCACTACTCGCCGTTTGATGGGACTGCTCCGGGACCCGCCTCACGTCGATAAGTATGCCACTCTGAAGAGGGCTGTTTTGCAGCTGTACCAGCTCTCTGATATAGAGCGCGCTGATCGTCTTCTGTCTATGACTGGTTTGGGGGACAGCAAACCTTCTGAGCTGATGGAGAATATGTTGGCACTTCTTGGTTCAGGAGACAGCTCATTTCTGTTCACCCACCTGTTTCTGCGTCAGCTTCCGCCTCCAGTGCGCACTGTCCTGGCCAACTCGCCCCTTGTTCGTACTAAGGATTACCGGGGTTTAGCTGAGGAAGCGGACAGGCTTTTGCTGGCTTCTCACCATTTGTCTGTGCATGCACTGCTGCCTGGACAGTCTGATGGAGAAGTCTCGGTGGATGTGGCCGCAGTTTCAGATCGCCGTAAGAAAGAGAGCAGCCTGTGTTTTTACCACCGCCGTTTTGGACTGAAGGCTCGGCGCTGTATTCCACCGTGCTCTTTCCAGTCACAGGGAAACGAGAAGGCTGGTGCTCGCTAGCAGCTGCGTGCACCGGCACCAACGATAAGCTGCTTTTCATCGAGGACTGCACTGCTGGACGTCGCTTTCTGGTGGATTCGGGAGCGCAACGGAGCATTGTTCCCCCCTCTTCGGCTGACGTTATGGGATATGGACACGGGCCCCCACTGGACGCTGCTAATGGTACTCCTATTCGCACCTTTGGCACCAGGTTTATTACTGTATGTTTTAACGGCTGTGAATTTAATTGGGACTTTGTGGTAGCATCTGTAGCAGTTCCTATCCTTGGTGCAGATTTTTTGTGTGCTTACAGACTGTTGGTTGATGTAGCTAACAAATCAAATCAAACTTTATTGTCATATTGCTGTACATACAACTGTAGTGCAGGCAAGATGAAATTGCGTTTCTCTCGGCATCCATAAAAATAGAAGCAGCATGATTTAAGACACACTCCCACATAGCTCCACCCCCCACCCCCATCCCCCCATCCATTCACACATCCCTGAGACATACTTGGGGGAAAAAAAACCTAACTAACTATAATATACAAATAATATACAAAATGTCCGTAACAGATGTTTGATTGATGCTGTGTCCTTTGATTCCTATACATGTACACTGGGTGAGGCTGGTCCGCTGCTTGCTAACATGCTCGCCTCAGGAGACAGGTACCAGCGCCTTCTCTCTGAGTTTCCCATGCTCACTGTGCCTACGTTTTCTGCGGCAGTAGCCAAACATGGGGTTGAGCATTATATTACTACTGTGGGTCCACCTGTTTTTGCCTGCACACGCCGTCTGGATGCTGCTAAGTTGGCCATTGCTAGAGATGAGTTTGCCAATATGGAGCGGTTGGGTATTGTGCGCCGTTCCGACAGTCCGTGGGTCTCTCCCCTCCACATGGTCCCTAAGTCGGATGGGGGTTGGCGCCCTTGTGGAGATTTTAGACGCCTTAACAACGCTACTACCAACGATAGGTACCCAGTCCCCCACATCCAAGATTTTTCTTCACGTTTGGCAGGGACAGTCATTTTTTCTAAAGTGGATTTAGTGCGTGGTTATCATCAGGTGCCTGTCCATCCCCAGGACATCCCCAAGACAGCGGTGATCACTCCATTTGGACTGTTCGAGTTCTTGAGAATGCCATTCAGCCTTAAGGGTGCTGCACAGACGTTTCAACGGCTTATGGACTCTGTGTTACGGGACGTGCCTTTCCTGTTTGTATACCTGGACAACATACTGGTTGCGAGCACTTCGGTGGAGGAACATGTGTCGCACCTTCGTCAGCTCTTCAGGCGCCTCTGTGACCATGGACTGATAGTGAATCCCGCAAAGTGTCAGTTTGGGCTCTCAGAACTTGAGTTCCTGGGGCACAAGGTATCCCAGCAGGGTGCTGTACCCCTCCCGGCTAAAGTCGAAGCAGTTTTAGCCTTTTCGCGCCCTTCTTCTGTCAAGCCCCTGCAGGAGTTTTTGGCCATGGTCAGTTTTTACAACCGTTTCATACCTCATGCTGCCCATATTATGCGCCCGCTGTATGAGGCCTTGAAGGGTAAGAAGGGTAATCAGGAAGTTGAGTGGACTCATGAGAGCATGAGAGGTTATGTGCTTTTGACGGGGCTAAAGCTGCGCTGGATGATGCTGCTTTGTTGGCTCATCCAGACCCTACGGCCGACATTGCTCTCACCACTGATGCATCCGATTATGCTGTCGGAGCAGTTTGTGAGCAGTGGGTGGGCAATTCCTGGGAACCTCTAGCCTTTTTCAGTAGACAGTTACGCAAGTCAGAAAGGAAGTACAGCACTTTTGACATGGAGCTGTTGGCCCTTTTCTTGGCGACAAGGCATTTCAGGTTTCTTTTGGAAGGCCGTAAATTCACCGCTTTTGTTGACCACAAACCCCTCACGTTTGCCATGGCCAAGTCCACTGAACCTTGGTCAGCTCGGCAACAACGGCAGCTTTCGGCTATTTCTGAGTTCACTACTGACATTCGGCATGTGGCTGGTAAGACCAACTTGGTTGCAGACTGCCTTTCTCGTGCTCCAGTTGCCGCTGTTCATTTGGGCATGGACTATGCTGAGATGGCTGCCGATCAGTTGTTGGACCCGGAGGTGCAGGTGCTTCGTTCTACTGAGTCCAGTTTGCAGTTGGAGGATGTCTGCTTTCAGGACAGTGGCGCCACTCTCCTGTGTGACACTTCATTGGGAAAACCACGACCTTTGGTGCCTGCGGCTTGGCCTCGTCGTGTTTTTGACGCTGTTCACTCTTTGTCGCCTCCTGGTGTTAAAGCTTCGGTTAAGTTGGTGGGCGCCAAGTTTGTATGGCTGGGTCTCAGAAAGGATGTTAAGACTTGGACGACGACCTGTGTGGCGTGCCAGCGTGCTAAGGTGCAGCGCCACATAAAGGCTCCATTGGGGCCTTTTTGGATTCCGGAGCGACGTTTTGATCATGTTCAGGTGGACCTGGTCGGCCCTCTTCCTCCGTCTCGTGGTTTTACTCACCTCTTCACTATGGTGGACCAGACTACGCGGTGGACGGAGGCAGTTCCCCTGGCATCAACTACGGCGTCTGATGTTGCCCGGGCGTTCATCTCCTCTTGGGTGTTCCGTTTTGGTGTCCCCTTGGACGTAACCTCTGACAGGGGCCCACAATTTACCTCCGAACTTTGGAATGAAGTAGCTGGTAGTTTGGGAGTTAAACTCCATCGGACCACAGCTTACCATCCACAAGCTAACGGGCTATGCGAGCGGTTTCATCGTACTATGAAAGCGGCCCTCCGTGCGTCTTTAGTGGACAGTGGATGGGTGGACAAGTTGCCGTGGGTTTTGTTGGGTTTGCGTTCAGCCCCCAAAGAAGACCTGCACTCCTCTTCTGCTGAGTTGGTCCTCGGCCAGACTTTGAGGGTCCCAGGGGAGTTCCTTCCTACCAGTCCAGGGTTAGGTCCCAGTGTGGTTAAGAGGCCTAATTGTCGGGAGGAAGCTAGGGTTTTTGCTCCTGTGGCTGCGCACCCCTGTCTTCCTCAGTCTTGCGTCCCTGACAGCCTTATGTCGGCTAAATACGTTTTTGTCCGGCACGATGCCCATCGTTCTCCCCTGCAGGCACCTTATGATGGCCCTTTTCGGGTGTTAGAAACAGGCCATAAGGATTTTTTGATTGAGTTGGGGACTTGTCAGGATCGGATTTCGGTGGATCGTTTGAAGCCCGCCCATGTCCTTTGTAATGATAAGGTTGAGCTAGCCCACCCGGCTCGGCGGGGGCACCCTGCCAACCCTGTGCCTGAGGTTGTGTCTGCTCCGGTTACAGTTGCACCCTCTAGGACTGCGCAGTGCAGTCGTCGGGGCAGAGTGATTAGGTTGCCTAAGAGGTTTTCTTGAGTTATTTCCTTTTTTGAATTTTGTCAGCATGTTTATTTATGTTATTTGTGTGTTCTGGGGGGGCCTGTGTGGTGACATTAGTTGTGAGTTTCACACACAAATTTGATCTTTTAATGTGAAGGTGGAGTTTTTCCGTTTTGGACGGAGAGAGAAGGAATATAAGGAGGAAGTGGAAAGATATAAAGTTTTTTCAGACAGACTTACGGGTGTTCCGTCTGTTTTTCTGCAACTTCCACAAAAGTTTACATTTGGAATGATGAAAACTAAATGAACGGTTTTATAATATTCAAATTTTTTGAGATATACCTGTACCATATCTTTGTTTTTATTACATTAATGTGTTCATTATTGTTTAGGACGTGCTATATTAATGTTATATTTACAAATAAAAGGACAACTTGGTGGAGCAGTGGTTAGTACTGTGGCAACACAGTAAAAAGGTCATAGGATTGATTCCACCCCTGACCATCGTGGGTTCGATCCCACCCCCTGACCATCAGTGACCCTTCTGTTTGGAGTTTGCATGTTCTCCCCGTGTCTGCGTGGGTTTACCCTGGATACTCTGGTTTCCTCCCACAGGCCAAAAACATGCAAGTTAGGTTAATAGGAGACTCTAAAGTGGCCCTAGATGTGAATGTGTGTGTGAATGCTGAAGGGATTGGCGCCATACCGTGGCTGCCTCATTCATCCATGTGGATGGCCTGAATTTCCCTCTGGGATTAATAAAGTATACAAATTTTAAAAAAAAAAGTACAAGAAATAACACATGCAATATCCTTAACAGAAATGTTTCTCTATTTCAGATACACATTGTTAATAGCAAGTGAACAATAGCCAAGTAACAATTTAACATTAGCATTCATTCACTTTGTGAAGATGATGGAGTCTTGTGACAGCAGTTTGTTTTTTGTGCCATTACCCAGCCAGCATGCCCCTCTAGGTCCCACCATAGGTTAAATTTGGCACGTCTTATATATATATATATATATATATATATACTGTGTATATATATATATATAAGTGTCTATATATATATATTTATAGTAATATGTAGGGATGGGCATTCGGTGAAATTTTCTTCACCGATCGCCGGGAGAATTAATGATTAATAGTCGGTTAATCATTAACATTTTTAGGTAGGTAGACTACATTAGAACATCAGGTATCAGCACGGAGGGCACGGAGAGCCGCACAACTCAAATCTACCTCTCTCTCTCAAATCTCTCTCTCTCTGTTCTCGTGTTTGCTCGGCTCGGGAAACTCGCAAGCTGATTGGCCGAGACGTTTCACCCCGCAAGCTGATTGGCCGAGACGTTTTACCCAGCTCTCTCCCTGCCGAGCGGCCACCCAACAAACGAAGACCGCATTCATTGCTCTATCGCTCGTATTGCTTAGTCTAGCCGCGTGGAACTTTTTGCTGTTCTCTTGTGCCATTTTGTGCGAAATAGTCTTCCCGTCGAGGCACTACGCCGCCTCCTGCAGCTTCCCTCGACGTGTGTACACCGAATCTTCATGACCTTCTCAATAAAGTTTCTGAAAAAAAAAAAAAAAGAATCTTCACGACCGCCATTATTCAGCGCGCAACCACTGTTGGCGGTTTCTTCGCGTAATAAGGGTGTTCCATGGACCCTGTCGATGAGGTATATTTGTATGCTGCATTGCAGTGATTGCAGTACACCTGGTCATTTTTTAAATTGAAATGGTCCCACGCAACACTTCGCCGTAACCGCTTCATGATTTGGCGATCGCCCTACGGAAGCCCGCATGTATCAACGGAGGCACGCCAGGGTACGGCGATGGTGTAATGTTGCCCCCTGGTGCCCAAATTTTGCCATTGCATTGTTTGAGGACGGCCGGATTGTTTAAAAAAAAAAAAAAAAAAACGGTTTGTCGACGAAAATGAACTTCCTCGGTGAAATTCTTAATGATCAATTATCGGTTAATCGGTAAATTATGCCCATCCCTAGTAATATGTACATATGTATACTAGCTGCTCTTGTTTTTTCTTGCTTTTGTTGCTCTGAGTGTTGCTATCCCTGTGCTGTTGCAATCCTGGAATTTCCCCATTGTGGGACTAATAAAGGCTTATCTTATCTTATCTTATGGGTCACATGTGGGTTTGTTCGCAGGTTCCATGTTGGCCCCATCTGTGTTTGCCCACATGGACTTTACCTGTGGTACAGGTACAGTGACATGCTGTGAGGTTTGTGGGTGGTGAGGCACTGACTCTTTGAAAGTCAGATTTACAAATATACATACCTGCCAACTACTCCGGTTTTGCCGTAATGGTTCCGGTTTTCAAGACCCCATTCCGGGTTACGGCTTTATTAGTGAAAATTACGGTTTTTCACTAAAAATTCAGTCAAAAATTTTCAATCGTAAAAAAAACACGAAAGCAATTCCAAACACGAGATCGCTAGGAATCGTATCTAAATTTAGAACAAAGGCAATCAGCACTGCTTCCTGTAGGTGTATTGCGCATGTGCGAGAGGTCTGAGCCTAAGGTGCGCCCTTTCAGCCAGAACTGGAAGTGGTGTATGGCCAGGTGGAGAGCCAGTAACTCTCTGTCGAACACGCTGTATTTACGCTCACTGTTGTGCAAAAACCTGCTAAAAAGGTGAGCGGCTGCCAAGAACCGGCGACGCATTGCTCCACGACGGCCGCTATGCTCATGTCCGAGGCGTCGGTAGTGAGCGCCTATCCGAGCCACCGGATCTGGGTGCGCCAGTAGTGCAGCGTTTGCCAGAGCTGTTTTAACCTCAGAGAACGCCTGCTCCCGCTCAGGAGTCCAGTCGACACTGTCCGCCGGTTTCCGTTTCTTGAGTGCGGCGTACAACGGCTGTATGAGCTGGGCTGCGCGGGGGAGGAAACGGTTATAAAAGTTAACCATCCCCAAAAACTCCTGCAGCGCCCTGACATTGATGTTGAGGAGAAAAAAATAGCAAAACAATTTAGTTACATTACTTTTATGATTCCAACCAGTTTGAAATTGACAGTGCACAGTGGACATTGACTCATAACTTTTGAATATTTCTAAGACTTAGCTACATCAGTGATTGTGCAAAATGAACTGCTCAAGACTCAATGGAGATTGAAACTGGTGATCTGAAATGAATGCTGAAATTATAAAAAGAAATGGTATGTTGGAATTTTATTTCTATTATGGAATAGATAAAATTAACTGATTTTGATTTGATCAGGTGTTAAAGCAGGTGATGGATAATGCTTGTTGGAATGTTTTAGGAATGCTATCTTCTTGGAACATAAGTCAATATTATACAGTAATAAGTGGTATTCAGCTGTTTGTTTTATGTCATTTAAGCACAGTTCTGGTACTTAAAAATCATAAAAACCCCGGACCCCGCTGGGGGACTGTGTCCCCCAGACCCCCTGCTAAATTTTCAGATAATTTCCCCAGCCCCAAATCACATCCCTGGAGCCATTGTTTCCATTTGGAATCGCGAAGGAATTAGGTCAGCATTGTATACGTTTTCATCATGGAATCTGCCGGAGAAAAATCACAAATGAGTGTGAAAAACGAACGTCTTTTCACGAGGAATACTCCAAAGCATTTCCAGGAATTGTTATTCGCTCAAGAAAGGGTGAAAATTATGCCAACTGCACTTTGTGTAGACGAGATTTTTCGATCAGACATGGAGTAATCAGCGATGTGAAAGACCACGTGGGAACGAAAAAACACAAGTCGAATGCCAGTGACACCAGCGGCGAACTTTCTACGTTCTTCGTGAGAAAAATAGAAACATGATTATTGAAGAAATATGAGGTTGTTAGCCACATTTTAACTTAATTTAATGCTAATATTTGTTTGCCGTCGGGGGGCCTCGCCCCCCTGAACCCCCCACCAGGACTTTGTTCTGGACCTACCGGGGCCTACGGCCCCTGGACCCCGGCTAGCTACTAGGCTTTTCAGGTTTTAAAAGTTGGCAGGTATGAATATATGAACACAATAGCACAGGCTTGAATTTTAATTTCAATTGAAAGTTTGCATGTTTTATGAAATCTGCTAATTGTACATTACATATCTGATTATATAAATAATTTACTTTAATTTACTAACAAAACAACTAAGGCATTTTACTGAATTGTCTCTTGATAGAATTTAAATCAGTGAATTTAAGTTCAGGTCTGCAGTGCTTGTCGAGAGCTTTTATTGTGAAGGGAAGAAGCAGAACTAGTAGTACATTCCAGTTGATTTTGTTTTGCAGAAAAGCAGTGAAAGTTCTGACTAACTCCATGCCTCCATGTTTTCATTTCATTCAACTCTCCTGAATATAAACAAAGTGCAAAGACCCTTGGCTACAAAAATAAAGTGCATTAAGTTATTTTACAGACAAATTTTGGGGGCCCAAAATTGATTATAGACTACTGGTTTCAGGCCAAGGAAGAACTGAAATTACAGTGGCTCAGAGAGCGCATTTTCTGTGCACCCTGTAGCTCCACAATTCAATACAAATCCAAGCAAATAAAACGAGTATGCATGATCTTACCTTTACTTGTAAATGAAATCCATCCACCTATCCCTCTGGATAAAAAGCTCAATGACTTTGTTGCAAAAGTCCTCCTTGTCTTCTTTTAGTTTTAAGTCTTTGTCTCAATTGAAATTACTGCCAGTTTTGATTGAAAGTTCAATTTTGAGAATTTTTTAAGTTTAGCTATAAAATCTTCCATTTTCAGTTTGTAAAATGGAGAAGCACAAACGGAGTACTTGGTACTGTTGACTTTCTGATTTCATCTTTAGCTAATTTGACGTTTAGCCTCAGCGTAGAAGAAGAGCAACAAGTGCAAACCGGGACAAACTCCTGTGCCTACAGTGCTCAAGTACACCCCCTCTCATTGGAGCAACAGCCCTGCACAGCCTCTGATCGGGATTTTTAACCAAAGTTTTATGTCAGATTAAGAAGACTAAATATGTTATAGACACATGTTAAGTGCATTATTTAGACTATGGAAAAGGAGGACACACAATAAAAGCTCCTACAAACATTACATTTTTAACATACACAGAGGTGTCACCAGGAACGCGCATCTTGCATGAGCTCTAGCTGGGCTGTGAAGGATTGTGCAATCCTTTGTGGCTGCGTCTGTTGCAGCTTCACCTGGCCTCTCTCCCCTGTACTTGAACAGGAAATGTGCAGATTGTGCAATTTTAAATATAAAAGTATTGTTGAAATTATTGGAATCATTCAGAAATTACATTTAGACCTACAAGACAAATTAGTGGACAAATAATAATGTATTTATAATTCTTTATTTTTTCACCTGCCTTCCCTGACCACACGTCACTGTACAGCAGTGGCGGACCATGTATTTTACAACTATGCCTTCAGTGGTGATCTACCCGATTTAAGTGTCATTCATACCAAGCACCATAAAAATAACCTATAGGGTCGTCCACACAAAGCATGTTAAAGATAACTTTTACTATAAAATTAGTTTTAAAAATCTTTACCTTTTCATTGTGGAGCTCCATTTCCCTCCACACTTGTTCATTGAGCTGCAGATCCACTCTTGTTTCCCCAAAGGTTTAGAAGTACTGTTGCTTGTAAGTGTCCGGCTGGTGGCTCTGCTCTGGTGTCTCGCTGCTGCCTGCCTTGGTTAGACAGCTCAAGTTTGTAAAGCCTGTTTGGCTCCAAGTATCTACTCGATCAGTTGCAAACAACAGGCATTCCCAGCAAGATAATTTGCAGCACTCTTTGGAGCCTGTAATCCAAGGATACCGCTCGTTGCTAATATGGAAGTGACAGACAAATTCTTTCCCCGTTTGAGACGGGCCTGCTAGCTTCAGGGTTGGCCGGCTGCTCTTCACAGTGACCAGCTTTTCTTGAAAAGTCCGTCTGGAAAATTGATTTTTTTTTAAATATCAGCCACCAAATCATTTTCCTCTCCCCTGTCAGCCATTGTGGGTGGAAAAACAGCTATTATATTTAAACAGATACGGTTTATTGTAGCTGCTTAATCAAGTCCTTGCATCGGCGTTTTGCTAACTAGGATCGCATGGATGACATTTTGCCTATATCTTCAAAAGTAAAAAGCGAAACATTTTTCTGAAAACAGTCGAGGCAAGAGATAAATGTGCAGTTGCCAAATATGTGTTTACTTTTTAGTAACAACCAGTCCCCCGTCCGCCTGTGACTGAGCTGGAAGGGGAGAGGGGGGGCAACCCGATTTGAATGTGGCTGCTCTCAGCTGGAAAGTGCGGCACCCCGTCCACCGAAGAAGTGAGCTGAGAGCAGCTCGAGTTGAATGTAGCCACATTAAAATCGCCCCCCCCCCCCACGCACCTCTCTTCCCCTCTCTTCGCTCTCTTTCTCTGCTGCTACCCCAACCCACTCTGCCTCAGTCTTACTGCTCCTCGGCTCCTCCCTCTTCCCCCGAGGTAGCCAAGAGTAACCGTCTGATATGTTAATGTTATAACCAATCAGGCTAAGCAGGCATGCTTACGTGGCTACTAACGGTCTGTCCAAACTTGCCCGCTTCAGGGGGGGCCTTACTAAACGAAATTCACAGCGGAAAAACACAGACTTCAGACTGTGGTGAGATTTTGCACTTGATATGTCTTGTAAGTTACAAAAAACATGTTACAGACATGTTACAACAGAAAAACTTGATTTTTGCCGGAGTGTCACTTTAAAGTTAAAGTCAATAGATCACTACTGAATGACAGTGTTGCTGGGGTAATGTGTCGGGGGAGGGGGTCAGCTGTAGCTGACACACGGAACAAAAATGCTTTGAAAGAAAGCCCTCGGTAATCTGCACAGACAGACGTGATATTACTGAGTAAAATAAACAAATAAAGTAAATAAACACTACTGAATACCAGTCCAATCTTACAGCTGAATTTATACAAGTTACAAACCAAATCTGTGTTAGAATCCAAATTACGTACGACAGCCAGGAGGAACACACGGAGTTGCGCAGTATAAAGCTATTTTATTTCCGAATTATGAGAGCCAAGGTATAGCACATATTGCGCTGGGGATCTTCCTGTTGTCTTCGGGTCAAAATGACTCGAAGACAACAGGTGTTATAATGGTTTCCCCCGACCCACTTCCCGAGGTCTGAAGAGGCCGAAATGTCGGGGAATTTGTTAAGGGTCCATGGAAATCCGGGTGAATTGCAGTCCGAACTCCCCATGGTCCTCCTTTTATTCAGTGTTAACCCAGAGGATCTCTACTTTTTTCTTGGGGTCAAAATGACACCTTTACAGAAACAGTATCCAGTTAACAGCGGCGCTGACTGGTCCATGAGTGTAGCAGGTTAATTAGTTATTATTCATTGGGGTTTCACTGTGCTTAATGAGCCGAGTTTTGGAGATAAATCATGTAATAATAATCATGTTTTTTCAGAATAATTCATAGACAAAGCATTTTAACTGAAGTGGAAACGTTATTTCAACATACTGTATTCTGTGAGTTTCAGCTGTTTTGCAGTTTGACAGACCCACCTGATAGAGCCAAACAGAATTTTGCAGACAGCCAAAACTTCTCACGGCAGGTTGAAACTCTGCGTCTCGGCCCGCAGATTCTCACGTACGCTGTGTTTATATGCGTGTGCACCATTTATACATAAGGCCCCTGGTGAATACGGCATACGGCGTTTTACCTTGTCATGGTTTTTATTTATTACCTTCACCAAGGAGGTGAAGGTTTTTTACCGGGGTTTGTCTGTCTGTCTGTCTGTTACCAACATAACTCAAAAAGTTATGAATGGATTTTGATGAAATTTTCAGGAAAGGTGTGTAATGGCACGGGGAACAGATGATTAGATTTTGGTGATGATGTGAGAGTGCATACCTCCACCAAGGGCTTTGTTTGTATTTGTGCAGCAGGATTACACAAAAACTACTTGATGGATTTGGATGAAATTTTCACCAGAGGTGGTTCTTGGGCTAGAGAGGAACCCATTATATTTTGGTGATGATCTGGGAATGCATACCTCTGCCAAGGCTCTTATCTTCTCACAGCGTGTTAGCAACAATACTCCAAAACTGATGGACAGACTTTGATGCAATTTTCACCACAAGTGGCTATAGGCCTACACACAAACCCATTACATTTTGGAGGTGATCTATGAGAAACGGAAGGAGCCTTGGCGGAGGTATGCACTCTGAGTGCTTTTCTAGTTTTTATTTTTTTTAATCGTGTAACCTTGTGTTTTTATGTGATGCTACCATTCTTGGCCAGATCTCCCTTGGAAAAGAGGTTTTTAATCTCAATGGGATTTTTACCTGTTTAAATAAAAGTGAATTAAAAAAATAAAAATTCTGATGATACTACAACAGTGCTATCAAGGACCTGCTGATCAACCTCCAGCCCTCCCAGACCTCAGCTGGACTGCAATGAATATACAGTATAATGTACCTTATGTTGATCTGATGTGCACCTCTCCAGAAATGTAACATGTCATGGCAATTTTCTAAATAGGATGGCCTTCTATAAAATTGGTCCCTTTCCTAGACAGCATCCTACATGCTACAATGCCGGCATTATATAAAGTCATGTGTAGTGTTTATAGAGGCTTGAGGTTGGCAGCATGACTTAAAAAGCTGATGTTTTCCATCTTTGAGGAGGAAGATGAAGACAGTTTATTTCAGTATAAACGATGGTATACAACACACCACAACAGTGCTGGGGTTGAGCAGAACTTGAAGTAGTAGTAGAAATAGTTTTCCTCTTGAACAACAAATAACTAGAATTGGGGAGGGGGGATTCTGTAAATAACCATTTTGGTCACATCTTACTCAGGCATATCTCAAAGTACATATAAACTCAGTGTGCACTTTTAGTAGCATAAACATTTGTTTCCCTTTTGAAATAAAATATACTACATCCTGGTCATCATTAACCTTGGCACATCACAAAGTGCATTAAGCTGAATAAAAAAAAATGAACTGTCAAACACTTCAGTGCACAACCCCCACCCCCCGAAAAGATTGATAACATAAACAAACATTGCACATCCATCATTGTGGTTTGTTTTGTTTTAAATCACCACATGTGTGAGTAGGAACCTCATTTTCTAACTATATACTTCATTACACACATGTCAGCCAACCAAAAATTTCTAGTAGAGTTAAGGGTACAAAGAGCACCCGCTTAAAAACTTGAGTAATGACTTCAGTCTTGAAGGTTTGAGGTTTTTCTCCAAAATTTATAACAGTTTTCTTGTAGTTTTCTACTTTTCTCTGTAAACTTATCTAAATTTGAAACAGTTTTCCTTAAATTTGTGATTTCCTCTTGTAAAATTGACTTTTCTTGTACATTTGATACTTTATTATAAATTGTGGATTTTTTATGGCTAATTTTTGTTTATTTTTTAAATAAAATGACTTTTTTTTAATAAATTTGAAAAAGATTGTGGTAAAATTTTGACTATTTTTCCTTATGCAATTTACACTTTTGACTATGTTTCCAGAGCCAGAACAGAACAATAATTTAACTCTGATTTCAAAGAAAAAATATTAATAAAATAATATTTAATGAAATAAGTTAACTTAAATGACCAAGGCTGCCGTTATTTCTGTTAAAATATTTCTATATATGTATAGTGTTTTAGAAATCTCCTCACCACCCAGACAGCAAGAAAAACCTCCCATATTTTGAAATCCAAATGTTGACACATTTAGTTTGTCTGAAGGCTGCTGACAGATTAAAGTCATTGACTTTGTGAATTTCGGTCAGCTTAACTTGCCAGGTACATAATATCCATCCATTGTAGTAGCTGGTGAAGTCAATTCTAAGCGATTCAGTCACTCTTGCCTTTCCCTGCACACAGTATGAAGCCTCACCACACGTGTTCGCTAAGCGACTCTTCATTATTGGTCGCGTACTAGTGGGTTAAAACCACCATTAATGTCTCCACTGCTTACATATCTCTTCTGCTTTTTTCCACATTCAAAGTACTTTAATAAGCTCATGTTTTTCTCGGACAGCAATGCTAGAAAACCACTCTGCCTGCTGACTGGAACGCTCATGTGGGCGGGGCACTTCTGAACTCTGCAGCTCTCTAGCCGCTAAGTGAATAGGCCTGGTATACTATAAGTATGAAATTAACTTGACAAACCATTTCTATAAGTAAATGCAGTAATTATTGTGACAGGGCTATAATGCTGAATCAGATGACATCACACAATTTTATATTTCAAGTGTATAGCAAACAGACAGCCTACATGTTGGAGACTGTGGTTTCTTGGCCTTTACTCATTCTCCTCCTTTCATCCATTTCATCAGGCTGGAGACAACTCCATTTATAATGCCTCTCTAGCTGTTGTGGTAAGGAACCAGGGTATATAAAAATGATGATCCATATTGCAGATGCTAAGAGCCTTCTGCAGACTGTCTTTATAGCTCTTCTCTGGAGCCCCTATGTCACAGTGACTGGAGGACAGTTTTTATTAAGTTAACTGTAGTGGGGAATGAATAAATGAATGAACAGTGTGTACGTTTTACTTTTTCACCAAAGACTGTACATTCTGGAGAGGTGTAGAGACAGGTGGTACATCTGCCTCAGCTGGTGTGGCCTCTGTGATCGGGTGTGGAGTGGACCATATAGTGTGGACACATCCGTGGTTTGGTGCCTGCACCAGCCAGTGTTTAACCTCTCTGCTCTCTTCCCTGAGAGAAACGGTGGTGGCAACCCCTGGAGGGATTGAACTGTCAGTCTGAAGGTTTGAAACTACAAACCTCTCTGCTGTGATGAAGTAGCCCATTTTTCTGTACTAATGTAATGAACGGGGAGTGTGCATGTTTTACTTTTTCACCACGGAAAGGTGTTAAGGCAGGAGGTGCCTCAGCTGGTGCAGCCTCCATGATCTGGTCTGGACACAGACCATGGTTCGGTGGCTGCACTAGGCCTGTGTTTGATCTTTTCCGCTCCTCCTCGGGATGACCGGAGGTAGTGGTATAACTGTCAGTCTGAAGATTTTAAACTACAAACCTCTCTGCAGTGACATTCTGTCCACATATATAATCCATACAATTTCACTCAAAAGTAATCTCATTCAGTCTTGTCCATTTGCTCGCTTGTCTTCTGTCCCCATTAATGAAACACACACATTCAGCTGTTGTTTTTCCGTTAAATGTAATTATCTGAGGACAATTAAATACAAACTATCCACATATGGGGGGAGGGGGGATGAAAAGGTCATAGGCTGAAAATTCATAGTGGTCAAATTTGACCAAATGTGGTTTATTTTTCATCCGCAGCGATCCATGTGCTGCAACATTGATTCAAGAAGTGTGTGGACTGAAGGGGAGACTATGCTGAAAAATAAACCACTTTTGGTCCAATTTGACCACTATGAACTTTTCAGCCACCCCCCCCCCCCCATAACATCTTGTGTGGTACCTGTACCAAAAACTTCCCACCCCAAAGACCTGAACAGCTTCAGACCGGTGGCCTTGACGTCCCACTTGATGAAGACCCTGGAGAGACTGCTCCTTGCTCATCTCCGCCCCCTGGTGGAACCAGCGATGGATCCACTCCAGTTCGCCTACCAGCATGGCATTGGGGTGGAGGATGCGGTGATCTTCCTCCTTCACCGTTCTCTGTCCCACCTGGAGAAGCCCGGGAATATGGTGAGGATCATGTTCTTTGACTTCTCCAGTGCTTTCAACACCATCCAACCGATGATCCTGAAGGACAAGCTGCTGCGCGCAGGGGTGGACCAGCACCTGTCATCATGGATCCTGGACTACCTCACGAACCGGCCTCAGTTTGTGAGAACCCGGGACTGTGTTTCCGACACGATCATCAGTAGCACGGGGGCCCCCCAGGGAACGGTGCTGGCTCCCTTCCTGTTCACTCTTTATACTGCGGACTTCTCACACAACACAACACATTGCCATCTACAGAAGTTCTCTGATGACTCTGCGATCGTTGGTCTCATCTCCAGCGGAGATGAAGCTGAGTACAGAGGGCTTATCCAGGACTTTGTGGACTGGTGCCATCGGAACTGCCTCCAGATCAACGCGAGGAAAACTAAGGAGCTGGTGGTGGACTGCCGCAGGCATGGGCAGCCCCTCACAGCACCAGTAAATATACAGGGAACAGACATCGAGATGGTGACATCCTACAAGTACCTGGGTATTCATCTGAACAATAAACTAGACTGGTCACACAATACTGACGCACTCTACAAGAAGGGACAGCGCAGGCTGTTCCTGCTGAGGAGACTCAGGTCTTTTGGTGTACAAGGGGCGTTGCTGAAGTCATTCTATGACACGGTGGTGGCATCAGCCATCACTTTTGGAGTGGTCTGCTGGGGCAGTGGCATTACTGCAGCCGATAGGAAGAGACTGAACAAACTGATTAAGAAAGCTAGCTCTGTCCTGGGGCAACGCCTTGATCCGATGGAGGAGATAGGAGAGAGAAGGACGGTGGCTAAACTGTCATCTCTGCTGGAGTCCGAGTTCCACCCTATGCAGGACATACTGGATGCACTGAGGAGCTCATTTAGCAGCAGACTACATCATCCCAGGTGCACAACCGAGAGGTTTCGTAGGTCCTTCCTACCAACGGCTGTCAGACTGTACAACCTAAGCAGGGCTGCTCGCAGAGATAGCAAAAAGACGTAACAAACTAATAGTTTTTTGAATGCAAAAGATGCAATAGACTTACACAATGGTCCTCTCCGGCATACAACTAGGAACATACCGGTCGCTATGGAGGGTGAGAATATGTATGGGCACATAATCATACCATGTAGGATAACTAAATAGACGGTTATGCTGTTTCATCCCACCTAGCAACAATGCTCTGCACTGTGTGTGTTTATATATTTACATATTTATTCCATCTAGCTACAATGCTCTGCACTGGGTGTGTTTATATTTATATATCTATATATTTATTCCATCTAGCTACAATGCTCAGCACTGGGTGTGTTTATATTTATATATCTATATATTTATTCCATCTAGCTACAATGCTCCGCACTGTGTTTTTATATATCTACATATTATTCCATCTAGCTACATTGCTCTGCATTGTGTGTGTTTATATACTTGCATATTTATTCCACCTAGCTGCAATGCTCCGTACTGTGGGTGTTTATATATTTACATATTTATTCCATCTAGCTACAATGCTCTGCACTGTGTGTTCATATATTCATATATTTATTCCATCCAGCTACAATGCTCTGCACTGTGTGTCTGTGTGTGTGTGTGTATATATATATTTTATAGTAATATGTACATATGTATATTAGCTGCTCTTGCTTGCTTGTTTTTTTTCTTGCCTTCTGATTGTTGCTCTGAGTGTTGCTATCCCTGTGCTGTTGCAATCCTGGAATTTCCCCGTTGTGGGACTAATAAAGGCTTATCTTATCTTATCTTATCTTAATATAGGCTTCCCCAAATCATTTGAAGAAACAGTAGATGCAGTTTTTCATTGTACAGAGGGGAAAAAAATTATCCATATTATTATATTATCCACAAATTAAACCAGCGCAGAGGCGTGCATCTGTGTGTGCTACATTAAACCTAAAGTTATTTAAATTCAGCTCAATTGTCCAGTCATTTCACCTTCTCCCTTCCAAAATAACTGGGCATTAACTATAATTAATGCCTGGCTTACTGCCAAACAGTGTTACTATCGCACACATTTTTGCTCATACGCACACATTTTGGCCAGTGCAAAACCTTTGTTAAACAAACTGTCAATTATGCACCTCGGTGCATTAAAGGGATGGTCAAGAGCATTTTGGATTGGATTACCCAAAACACACCTCTGAATAATTACACCAGCCTCTTTGCATTTTGTACCCAGCACAAAATTATTTGTTTTACTTGGACATGCCAACAAACACATCCCACGTCTTAGACAATTGACTGTTATTGTAATATAACCCAAGGAACTCTAGGTGGCTACAAGAGATGACTCTATGGGCTGTATTAGTCTATTCACTTGTCAGTTGTCAGATGTGCAGAGCACGTTTATGGGTGTGGCCCAGTCCATTTTGTTACCATGTCAGAGAGAAAAAGGCCTGTGCCTGGCAAAAAGTGCAAAGAAATTATTACCTCCGCCAAGGAGGTAATGTGATCGGGGTGGTTTGTCTGTTTGCGCAAAAGCTACTGTATGGATTTTGAGGAAATTTTCACTAGAGGTGGTTGTTGGTCTAGAGAGGAACCCATTACATTTTGGAGGTGATCCATGGGGGACGGAAGGAGCCTTGGCAGAGGTATGCACTCTCTGGGTGCTTTTCTAGTGTTCATAAAGCTATTAAACTGAATCAGTGTTTTTATTTGTCTTTTTTTAGTTTTGTCCTCCATGTTTGTGAATAGACTCAGTGAAAGTATTGTTGACTTGTTACCTTTGCCAAGGAGATAATGTGATCTGGGTGGTTTGTGTTTGTTTGTTAGCAGGATTATGCATAAACTACTGTACGGATTTTGATGAAATTTTCACCAGAGGTAGCCTTTGGGACAAGGATGAACCCATTAAATTTGGTGGTGATCTGAGAGTGCATACCTTCACCAAGGACCTTGCTTGTATATGTGCAGCAGGATTACACAAAAAGTACTGGATGGATTTGAATGAAATTTTTGCCAGAGGTGGTCCTTGGGCTAGAGAGGAACCCATTACATTTTCGTGATGATCTGAGAATGCTTACCTTCACCAAGGCTCTTATCTTTTCACAGTGTGTTAGCAGGAATCCTCCAAAACTACTGCATAGACTTAAAGTAGAACTGAACTGAACGGCATTGAACGGCGCTGGGTGATAGTACATACAATTATAAAGATAATTTATCATTGGCACCCCCTCCACAAATCCCGGAATCTTGGAGAAAATCGCGATTTTGAATTTCCCGCCCTGAAAAATCAGACAAATCCGCCGAAGTGCAGCCGGAGTTCCGCGTGACGTCACGAGTGTGACCCAGTCCTCATATTTACCATTGCGAGCACGTCGACACTGGTTGTTTTTGGTGCATTTTGTCGTGATAGTCGACTACAAAACACTTCCAACACCTGGGAAGATCTGTTCAGTGGCCAAGGAAAGCTGTCATGGCGACGAAAGAAAAGAAAGGGGGAGGAAAAGCGACCGGGAAGTGATGCGTTTCTAGATATACAGTGATCCCTCACTTATCGCGTTTAATGGGGACCAGAACCGACCGCGAAAAGTGAAAAACCGCAAAGTAGCGCCACCCCCCCCCCCCCAAGGGCGTCACAAGCACTATTTTGCACAAAAAGGCACAAGAGAACAGCGAAAAGTGCCACTAAGCAACACGAGCGATAAAGAACAATGAATGCGGTCTTCCTTCGCTGGGTAAAACGTCTCGGCCAATCAGCTTGCGAGATTCCCGAGCGGTGAAGAGGTGGGCGGAGAGGAGTGGAGCGGTGGTCAGAGAGGTAGATTTTGAGCTGTGCGGGCTCTCCGTGTTGATACCTGATGTTCTAATGAGAAGGCAGGGAGACTACATTAGAACATCAGGTATCAACACGGAGAGCCCGCTCTCCCCGGCTCCCCAGCCCGCTCGGGAATCTCACAAGCTGATTGGCCGAGATGTTTTACCTCGCAAGCTGATTGGCCGAGACGTTTTATCTCGCAAGCTGATTGGCGGAGACGTTTTACCCAGCTTCACTCCCTGCCGAGCGCCTATACCCAGCGAAGGAAGACCGCATTCATTGTTCTTTATCGCTCGTGTTGCTTAGTGGCACTTTTCGCTGTTCTCTTGTGCCTTTTTGTGCAAAATAGTGCTTGTGACGCCCTCGGGGGGGGGGGTGACGCTACTTCGTGGTTTTTCACTTTTCGCGGTCGGTTCTGGTCCCCATTAAACGCGATAAGTGAGGGATCACTGTAATAAGTTGGAAAAATGCTGATGTTTTTTTTTCCCCCTTTCTTTTTTATTGTTAATTTTCCTTATCCTGACACCCCAAACATGCCAAAGTAAAGACTCACCATTCTGTATTCAATAAGCGACTGTCCTCCCCATCACTGCTGCGGTCTGAGTCGGTGCCGGAATCCCCCGAAAATTCTGGCTCTAATCTGTACGGTTCGATGCCTCCCTCGCTCTCTTCCTGTTCACTTGACACTCCTGCATCCTCCTCTGTCTTGTCACCGATCCTGAATGCCTCTTCACTCTGAAAACTCTGGTGTTCTTGACTGCTGGAACTGCTATCATCTGCCATTGTTGTTTTGATAAGGGTCACACTCGTGACGTCACGCAGCGTCGTCTGCACTACTTCCGGTTTGTTTGGCACTGCCAGCCAGAGGCAAAAGTTTATCGGCTTATAGCTTGGCCATCGCACGGCCTAAAAATTTCTTTTATGTGTTGAAAAATACAATAGGTAATAAGGAATTAATCTGCTATTCTACTTTTTTGGCAAAAAGGTGAGTTCAGTTCTACTTTAAGCCAGTTCTGGTGAAAATTGCATGTGGCCTTCACACAAACCCATTACATTTTGGAGATGATCCACAAGGGATGGAAGGAGCTTTGGCTTGCACCCTTTCTGTGTGCAAGCCAGAAACAGGGGTTGCCATGTTTGGAAGTCATGGGATCTTGTCTCTGCTGTTAGCAGATGGTGTGATCCTGTTGGCTTCATTGAGCATTGACCTACAGGTCTTACTGGGCTGTTTAGCTGCTGATTGTGAATCAGCCAGGATGACAGACAGCACCTCCAAGTCCGAGTCCATGATTCTCAGCCAGAAAAGGGTGGATTAATTTCTCTGCATTGGGGATGAGCTCCTGCCCCAAGAGAAGGATTTTAAGTCTCTCAGGGTCCTATTCATAAGTGAGGGGATAATGGAGCAGGAGATTGACAGATGGATCAGAGCAGCATCTGCAGTGGTGCGGACATTGTTCTGGTCTGTTGTGGTGAAGAAGGAGATGAACTCTAAAGCAAAGCTGTCAGTTTAACAGCTGGGTGGTTTGGGCATTTGGTTGGTTTGGGCATGCCTCTCGAATGCCTCCCACGTGAGCTGTTTCAGTCATGCCCCACTGGGAGGAGACCCTAGGACAGACCCAGGGCGTGCTGGAGGGATGTTTTGAAGCTGGACTGAGAATAGCTAAATGTACATTTTCTAGGGATGCATAGATATACATACTGACTTAACATTGCTATTGGCCGATATCAACCTTATTGACTGATATAGGCTGTGTCACGGTATGGAGAGACTGGACCCAATTGCTGGAAGTTAGGTTTTACAATTTATTAAGAGCTGGTCACCAGACCCAGCTTGAGAGCTTAACAGAAAGTAATTAATGCAGCTCGGAAGCAGCAACAAAAACCATGGTAAAAAAAAAAAAAAAAAAACAACAGGCTAAACAAGGCAGGATACAGACAGAAACAGATCAGACAGAAGTGTGTTGTTCATACAGCATGACTAAGACTAGACAGGATACAAGACAGAAGGGTGTAATCATGCTGACATGACTAAAAGAACCCAAGCAGAACAGAAGTGGAACAGAACTTAAATTGTCAAGGGGACAATCGAGATAACATGGTATAGGTGGCGACACCAACAAGATAAGATGAGCCTTTATTAGTCCCACAATGGGAAAATTCCAGGATTGCAGCAGCAAAGGGATAGCAGCTGACTGTCAGCTGACACATGAGGAAAACACATGACCGGATGGGTGGGGCTACACACACACAATCACAAACGGAGGAGACACAAGACATGACCAAAGGATCGGGGGAGAAAAGACCATGACAATCATAATACAAATAATGACCAAACTAAACCCCTGATCATAATGATGATCATAAAGATAATAATAACAATAATAATAGCAGTAATAATAATAATCAAACTTTATTTGTATAGCTCTTTTAAAACATGAGATGCTGCGCAAAGTGCTTTACATAGATAAAAACAATAGATACATTGAATTACATGTTTTACATGATACAGCCCCACCCCTTCCAACCCTCCCATAAACATACCCACAAATACAACACACACAGGCACATACATCAACCCCCTACTTCTCTTACACACATATAAAATAAAGGAGACATTGCTCGGCACCGAGGCACCATGTGAAGGAGCAACTATCCTGAGGAAACACTGGAGCTAAAACACATAAATACAAAATAAAACTAAGAACACAAAGAGCAAAGGGAACTAAAGACCCATACTTAGAAACTGAGCTAAGAACACATCAAAATAAGAAAATCTAAAAGCAAATGGAGCTAAGAAGAATGTAAAAACAATGGAACATAAGTGACTACTTCAATAATAGTTAAACGGTTTGTTAAAAGCCAAAATTTAAAAAGGTACAAAAAGAACTAAGAACACATAAAAACAGGAACTAAAAAACCCATACTTAAAAAAAAAAAACCCTGAACTAAACGCATCAATAAGAAGATGAGAAAATTTAAGAACAAATGGTGCCAAAAAGAACATAAAACAATGGAACATAAACGACTACTTCAATAATAGTTAAACGGTTTGTTAAAAGCCAAATTAAAAAGGTGGGTCTTGAGCCTGTTCTTAAAAACATCTATTGACTCTGTGGCCCTGAGGCTCTCTGGCAGGCTGTTCCACAGACGAGGACCATAATAGTGAAAAGAAGCTTCACCAGAGGTCTTGGTCTTGACTTTGGGAACCATTAAAAGGCCAGTACCAGAGGACCTCAGGGTTTGCGAAGGCTCATAAGATAAGAGCAGCTCAGATAGATAAGAAGGCCCAAGACCACTGAGGCATTTAAAAACTACTAAGAGAACCTTAAAATCGATCCTAAAACACACGGGGAGCCAATGGAGTGATTCTAAAACTGGTGTAATATGCAGCCGCCCCTTGGTCCTCATTAACACTTGTGCTGCTGAATTTTGGAGCAGTTGGAGATGTGATATTCTTTTTTGAGGAAGACCAGAGAGCAGGGCATTACAATAGTCTATACAACTAGTAATAAAAGCATGCATCAAGACCTCCATGCTGGCAAGAGAGAGAAAAGGGTGGACTCTGGCTATATTCCTAAGATGGTAAAATCTGATTTTTGTTACATTTTTAATGTGTGAAATAAAATTAAAGTCAGAGTCTAAAAGAACGCCCAGGCTCTTGACACAATGTGTAGGTTTTAGACCAAGCAATTTTGGTAGAAGTTTCTCTCTCGTCTTCAGGACCGATGATTAAAACTTCTGTTTTGTCCTGGTTGAGCTGTAGGAAATTCTCTGCCATCCATGACTTTATATCTAAAATACAGTTCAAAAGGGCATTAATTGGTTTTGTGTCATCAGGAGACGTGGCAATGTACAGTTGAGTATCCTCAGCATAGCTATGAAAATTGATGCCATGTCTCCTGATAACATCCCCAAGTGGTAACATATAAAGATTAAAAAGTATTGGCCCTAAAATTGAACCTTGGGGTACCCCACACTTGATTTCATGGATTGCCGAAGAACATGTATCCATACTTACAAAATAGCGGTGATCTGTGAGATAGGAATGAAACCATTCGAGAACAGTACCTGAGAGGCCCACCAGGTGTTTGAGTCTGCGTAATAAAATGTGGTGATCTACTGTATCAAAGGCAGCGCTGAGATCCAGCAGCACTAGGACTGACAGTTTGTGGGAGTCCATGTTACACCTGATATCATTTACGATTTTTAAAAGGGCTGTCTCGGTGCTGTGGTTTGTCCTAAAACCAGACTGAAATTTCTCAAGAATGTTGTGGTCCATAAGAAAATTGTTTAACTGGATAAAAACAATTTTTTCTAAAACTTTACTTAAAAACGGTAAGTTGGATACAGGTCGATAGTTACTGAGGATATCAGGATCTAAATTACTCTTCTTCAAAAGGGGCTTCACCACAGCCATTTTAACACCAGAAGTCCCAGAGAGGGGCCATTTGGCCTTTTTACCTAGAAAACCCATAAGGGGACCAACAAGAGGCCACAAGAGGGCCAACTTCTGGGACTTCTAGTGAGGCAGCGGGGAAAACACCAGTCTGAAGAGAGCAATTTACAATGTTTAAAATCTCATGTTCGAAGAATCCATAAAATGTTTTAAAAAGTGATGTGGGAATTGGATCTAAAAGGCAGGAAGTCAAGTTTACCTGGGAGAAAACTCTACCAAGCATCTTAGCATCAACCAGGGCAAAACAGTCCAGCGTTTCCTCAGCTAAAGGTGAGTCCAAGATTCCATTAAAAGCAGTCTTCTGGTCAGATAAAATGTTGGATCTAATAGAATCAACCTTGCACCTCAAGTGGTCTGCAAAACTCTCACAGAGAGAGTCTGATGGCAGGCTTGTGTTTTTATTAAAATCTGGGTTGACTGACTGATCAATGGTTGCAAAAAGGACTTGAGGGTTATTGTTATGGGTTGAGATTATGTTGGAAAAATACTCGGTTCTCGATATCTTGACTGCATTATTGTATATTTTTAATTTATTCTCTAGTACTTGGTAATTGATAGTTAATTTGTTTTTCCTCCATTTCCTCTCAGCCATTCTGCACTCCCTTTTCAGTTTCTGGATTTGGTTGTTTCTCCATGGAGGCTTTGGCTATTCCTAACTGTCCTTGTGATTATTGGGGCAACTCTGTCAATAGTTGATCTTAATTTACAGTTAAAATTATCAACAATAAAATCACACGACGCAGGTGAAAATCACTGGGGGAGTGTTGCATAAGAGTGATAAAATCAGCAACCACTTCAGGTGTCAGATGGCGCTTCCTCACAGTTCGTACCGAGATCTCCTGTTGCATAAAACCAGTGATGTTAAACACACAGCAATGGTCAGATACAGCCAAGTCAACAACAGAGGACACACTCGTGGGCAGGCCATGGCTAATGACAAGATCCAGAGTCTGTCCCCTATTGTGAGTCGGCTGCATGACATGTTGAGTAAAATTCATGGACGTGAGCAGGTCATTAAAATCTTCTGACATATGGTCGCCCTGCTTATCAATGTGTAGATTAAAATCACTAGAAATGAGAATAAAATTATATGAGGAGTGGATTATTGATAAAAACTCAGAGAACTCATTAATAAAAACAGGGCAGTATTTGGGTGGTCTGTAAACTGTGACGCATAAAATTGCGGGGCTGCTAAAGACAAAAGCGTGGTGCTCAAATGCGGTATACTGATCAAGTAAAATTTGCTTTACTGCAAGTGAAGAAGAAAAAATTGATGCAGTACCCCCCACCCTCCCTGCCCTTTCTTATGGAAAAAAACTGAACTAAAATTTGGTGGGGAGGCCTCAGCGAGAACTGCTGGTGCATCCGTGCCAGCCTCGTCTCCGTTAAAAACAGTCAATCTTATTATCTAAAATCAGGTCATTGATGATAAGTCTTGTTAGTGAGTGACCGTATATTTAAAAGAGCCATATTTAGGGTAGGTGGTGAGTTATTTATGGGTGGGTAATTTGTTTTCTGTGGATTATTGTTTGGAGACTGATCCACAGAACATAGGCAGCGTGGGCGTGAGTTCTTGTAAACTGTATGTTTTATGGATGGAGGTCTGTCCTTGATCAGTATCCTAATGGGGAAGGTGGGTAGTGAATTAATTTCCAGACCAGATGGTGGAGACTGACAAAAACGGGACTTCGTGCTGGATAGTCTTACTGGGCGCCAGAGATGTGAGTGGATCCGGAGGGGAGGGGTCGTGGGATGTAAACAGTCAACTGCATGTTGTGGTTTGAATGATATGCATCAGGTTTGCTGCTAAAAGCCGACTACCTGATGCATTTAAATGTATGCCATCAGATTTATAGAGATTGTGGCAGCCCCAAAACAAGTTAAAATTGTCAATAAAATTAATGTTGCTGCTGCAGGCGGACTTCAGCCAAGTTGAGAGGGCAAGAATACGGCTAAAACGGTCTGATCCACGGCGCAGTGTGGGAATGGGGCCAGAAATAAAAACTGACTTTCCGCTGTTTGATAAAATATTAAAAAGTTTGCAGAATTCATTTTTAGTGATTTCAGACTGTCTGCGGGTGGTGTCGTTAGTCCCTACGTGAATAATAATAATCTGTGTGATGGAGGGAGGTTGTGACTGCAGCAGATCCGGGAGCTTTTCTAACAGGTCAGGGACAGTAGCTCCTGGGAAACAGTGAGTGATAGAGTTAAAATACCTGATGTTCCTGATGATGGAGTCACCGACAATCATCGTGGTTGGAGGAACAAGCGGGCATGATGTTGGTGGTTGCAGGGTTCCTCAGCGAGAGTCAGTGCAGTGAGGTGGTGGCAGAGTGGGGGTCCCGTCGTTGGGGCAGGTGGTGCCCCTTACCTCACCAGCCGACGAGCAGGGCAGCAAAGAACCGGAGGAGGGATTCCCCGACTGCTTCCTGCAGTGTGGCCTCCTGGAGTGGCAGTGAACAGCCTCCCTCAGGATCATACGTTGGGCACAGGACTCTCCAGAGCAGGGCTGGAGCCGCTGTGGCTCGGCTGGGGCCACGCCAGCCACCCCACTGCTGTCAGTCCTCAGCGGAGGAAAGGCCGCCAGGTCTTCCAGCAAAAGGACGA
Source organism: Pholidichthys leucotaenia (assembly GCA_020510985.1). NCBI lineage: Eukaryota > Metazoa > Chordata > Actinopteri > Cichliformes > Pholidichthyidae > Pholidichthys > Pholidichthys leucotaenia. Next base: position 192,735,874 of record CM035839.1, on the reverse strand, counting down.
GTGCGACGTCAGGGGGGGCTGCGCGTCGTGCGGAGCCCGGGCAAACTGGAACCGGTGAAGCTGGAGCATCGGTAGAAGGTGGATTATCAGCCATTGCCAGAGCCCCGTAGCGGTTGGAGACGGGCAGAGGAGGGCTGGTGGTTGACGCGTCTGAGGCCCTTTTCCTGCCTCGGACCATCACCTCAGACCAGACCATCTGATTTGGCGTTGAGCAAGACGAGGGCCATGGACAGGCGGCGGGGTCCCAGGCGACTGTGTCTTGGAGGGCTGAGTCACTCGAGGCCGTTTATTTGGACTCCTGGGCTGCTAAAAGACTCATCGTCTGTGACAGCAGAGGAAGACATAAGCTGAAGTTGGAGAGGAACTTGTTTTTCTTCTGCAGTTCATCAGAGAGTCGTCGGATATCTTCCTCCAGGTCAGCAATTTTCTTTTGTGCTTTCTGTAGGAGAATTTTATCATCCCCAGGCAATGTCATGTCCATTTTTGACTAAAAACATAAACGGTCCAGCTGTTGGGAGCTGTATGATCAATATAGCCGATCAATAAAGTTCTAGCTCCAGTTTAAAAAGTTAATATCACTAGATAGAAAGTTAGTATCAATAAAAAAAGATAAAAAAATTTAAAACGGAGTCGGTAAAATAAATAAAAACAGATAAAATAACCGATCTGTATAAGAGTGACCAAGGTTTCAAACAGACGATGACAGACGCCGTCTTTAATCACAGGACTAAGAACAGAATCAAGAAACTAACAAATAAATGCAGAAAATCCATTTGTAAACTCAAATGTAAACTCAAGGTGAGGACAAAGGTTGGGACCCAAGCCCTGGAAAAAGTAAATTCACAATAAGACAGTTCCCCCCCCCCCCCCCATTAACAGGGGGTTTCCAAACGACCCACAAAATTACACCAAATATAAGCAAAAAGTGGGTGGTGGGGGTTCAAGGCCAGGTGGGCCAAAACAAAATCTTACCCCTCACAGAGTCCAAAATCAAACATAACCCCGGTAAACAAAGTCCATGACCTCAAAGTTCAACACAAAACTGGTCAAGTGATCTACCACAATCTTTGGACCACCGGACCGAAGAACAAGGCAGATCTGGCAGCTTCCCAGAGTCCCTGAGCCGCTAGATCATGGGACAAAATGTTCGGGGGGGGGGGGGTCTACTTGAGTCCACCGGGCCCCAAATCAGAGTACAAGGCAGGTTGGGTGGCCTGCCAAAGTCCCAGGGCCACCGAACCAGAAAGCAATGCAGTTCAGGTGGCCTTCCACAGTCCTAGGGCCACTGGACCGGAGAATAAGGTGGGTCAGGAGGCCTAACCCAGTTCATGGGCCTCAGGAACTCACCATATAGCCAGTCAGGTGGTCTCCCAGAGTCCCTGGACCCCCAGACTGGAGAGCAGAATGGGTCCAGAGAAAACTGTAGGGGCACTTTAAACTCAGGTGAAAATGACATGGAAATTTTAAACTGAGGAGCTGATAAAGAACCCTTAAACTCAGGAGATGACAACATGAAAACTTTAAATTCAGATGACATAGGAGCTGTAAGCTTTGGTGAAAGTAGCATGAGAGCGTTTTGCTCTAAAACTGATGACTGAGGCACGCAAACCATAGTAGCAGACGACAAGTGTGCGCTCGCCTCAAGGACACATGATGGAGGTTCTCCGGGCACAGGAACACATGATGGAGGCTCCTCGGCCTCCAGAACAGCTCAGGTGAGCTGACCATCAGCGAAGCCAGACGATAAGGGCTGAAGATCCTCAAGTCCTGACATCTGGAAATCCATCCCCGAAACAGCCACCTCAGATGGGGAGGAAAATGCAACACTTGGATCACTACAGCAGGTGGCAGTGCAGCTCAGCAGAGGACGCCCAGAAGCAGATGGTAGCTGCAACTGGGTCTCCCCACTAAGAGTTGGGCAAAATCTCTCTAAAACTGATGTTAAAAATACAAAGAAGAGGACTTGCCTGAGCTCTTGCTCCACCGCTGATGAGGACCCCAGTGACTCTACAGTTGCAGTCCAACCAGCAGGCGTGGTGACAGATGAGGCGGGGTGATGACAGGCTGAGCAGGAACAGGAGCGTGCACCTTTGGCTGAGCAGGAACATGCTCCTCAGGAACAGCTGGAGCTGTGACAGTCACCTCGGGTACAGCAAGAACCATTGTGTGCGCCTCGGGGACAATGAGAGCCATTTTGTGCACCTCGGGGACAGCTGGAGCTGTTGTGCGCACCTCGGGGACAGCTGGAGCTGTTGTGTGCACCTCGGGGACAGCTGGAGCTGTGACGTGCACATCACAAGCAGTTGGAGCTGGTACTGGAGCAGGTACAGGAACTAGGGAGCAATGTGGTGCAGGTACAGGAGCTGGGGAATGGCGTGGAGCAGGTACTGGAGCAAGGGAGTGACGTGGAAAAGGTATGGGAGCTGAAGGTGCTGAGGAGCGGCGTGGGGGTGGTACTTGATAATCCTCACACAGTCCATACACAGTCCAGGCACAGCAACAGGGGGATCCGGATCATCCCAGACCAGCAGGTTGCCTCCCAGTGCAGCCAGTTTGTCACAAAAACAGAATAGGAAACCAGAGAAGCAGCTGAGGATGGATGGATGGATGGAAGCTGCAGCAGAAATGACAGCAGAAATGGGTGGAGAGAGCTCAGTGGTCATAGGTGGCTGACACTGAGCCCCCTCACCAGGAACAGGACAAGACCTTTCATTCAATGGTGTTAAAAAATGAAAAGGTACTTGCCTCCGATCCTGCTGTGCTGCCGCTGAAGAGTCAGACGATCCCTCCCAGGAAATGACAGGTTCGCCTGATGAGGAGCTCTGGATCTGGAAGGCCTCTGCAGGAGAAGAAGGTTCGGGCCGCTTTGCTTGCTGATGCTGGCACGAGCCGCGTCTCCTGATGACTCGCTGTGGCTTCTCTTTCTTCTGCTCCTCCCTGGCTGCCGGCGATGTCTCTTGCAGTGCCCAGAACATCCACTGCAGGGATGGGACCAAATACAGGAGTTTGATGAGCTGGGGATAACGCTGCAGCATGGAAAAAGCCTCAGTCACCTCAGTAGTGCCCCCGAGGTATCTGAGGGCTTTCTCCAGTGTATCAGCTGCATAGGTGTCTTCGACTAGGACCTCGATGCCAACCCAAACTTCCTCTTGCTTGAGACCCAAAAGAAGAAACTTATGGTCCGCTGCGTCCATACTATTGGGTTCTTTCTGTCACGGTATGGAGAGACTGGACTCAATTGCTGGATGTGAGTTTTTACAATTTATTAGGAGCTGATCACCCACACGCAGCTCGAGGACTTAACAGAAAGTAATTAATGCGGCTTGGAAGCAGCAACAAAAAACCATGGCTAAAAACAGGCTAGATGAGGCAGGATACAGACCAAAACAGATCAGGTAGGAGCATGTTGATCACGCAGCATGGCTAACACTAGACAGGATGCAAGACAGAAGTGTGTAATCATGCCGACTTCACTTCCGGCTATCAGAGAGAGCAGACGCTTTTTCTCTTCTCTCCTCTTCTCCTCCCCTGATACTATTCCCCGCTTGCGATGTCTGTGTCTTTTGCCCTTCTTCTGGCTGAATCTTAATCCAAACGGAAATTATGGATCTGGAAAAGCGGCTTATATGCTTAAATGCAATTGACACCACTTTAAAAGAAGATCGGGCTAGGGGGAGCCCTGGACTCATGGACAATTGGGAATTCATGGGTCTGTGTGATTCGACTGAGATGCGGAAGACATCTCTATTTGTTTGGCTTGATCAAAGGATTTCTATTTTGGCTCTGGAGTTCCTGATGTATCAGAAATTAAAGTTGGGAGAGCTGATCAAAGCGGACCCGGCAACGCTCCTTCAACAACAAATTCGACCAGTCGGGGAGTGCACTGATAGCGGCAATGGTGAACTGAATGATGGTTGATTCAGAAGAATGGTATACATCTGGAGTTGCTGGTGCTCTCCGTGGAATGATTATGGAAATTATGAAGCACAGGATCGCATGAAGAGAGGAAAATTCTATTCTCTGAGTACACTGTGCAGATTTGACCTTGTTCTGGTGCCCTGTTTGCATTCCTCCTCGATGAAGATAAGGCTGGAGAAGTGGTAACCCAAACAATCGACATTTGCTATTGTTTCAACAGACCGAGCTCCAAGGACAGCGTTACCATGTGTCTGGACTATAGAACACATGACTGAATAATATCTATCCGTTGCCAGAGGGTGCCCTCTGCTGTTCACTAGCAATGACACACCTACACTACACACTGCATTCAACATACATGACTGATTCATTTACACTGATGTACATATACATTCACTGCCTCTCTCTGCCTTTGTAATGTGTGTGATCTATTGGCTGCTAATTGTGCATTGGGGTTTTTTTTTCTGTGTGATCATAATCTGGCTCATTTGAGCTTATATGAGCTATATGAGCTTATGTGAGCTTATACGAGCGTTATTCTGATAACTGTTTTTTTCTCTCTGCCTATTGCGTTTTCCCTGACCCTGACCCTTGCCCTCTTTACCCTCCTGTTGGACTGGCGCCTTTGGGCTGCCGCGGCTATGGGATGCGCTTACAGAAACGCGCCCAATGTCAAGTCAAATTTCAATTCTCCTGTATGTATTGCACGTATGGTAGTAATTGACAATAAACCTTTTCATTCATTCATTCATTCAAAAGAACCTGAGCAGAACAGAAGTGGAACAGAACTTAAATAGTCAAGGGGACAATCAAGATAACATGGCACAGGTGGAGAGACCAATAATGTCTGACAGCTGACACATGAGGAGAACAGCTGACAGGACGGGCGGGGCTAAACACACACATAATCACAGACAGAGGAGACACAGACATGACCAGAGGATCAGGGGAGACAAGACCATGACAATCATAATACAAATAATGACCAAACTAAATCCCTGATCATAATGATCATCATAAAGATAATAATCACTCTATAAAGGCAAGAAATCTGTGTGTGTGTGTGTGTGTGTGTGTGTGTCACGCTTCATAGGACATCATAGGATGGTCTATGATCTCTGCCTGAACATCATAGGACGTCCTATGATCTTAGGCGTCATTGTCAGACACAGAGATCATAGGATGATTTGTCTTTATGATGTCACACATAGATTTGCCTGTGTGTCTATGTGCATAGGACACACAGACAAATGTGTCTTTATGATGTCACATAGACCACAGAGATCATAGGACGTCCTATGACACAAATGTGTCTTGATGATGTCATATGATCTCTGCCTGAACATCATAGGACGTCCTATAGGACACATAGACAAATGTGTCTTTATGATGTCATGATCCTGTCCATGAACTGGAATTATGATGCACCTATCCCTCAACCAGTGGTCTCAACAAAGAAGAAGAAAAAAGAAGACCCGCCAGATGGAGAGCAATAGAATGACGACAACTGCTGCATGTCAGAAAAAATGCCATGAAGATGAAACACCTGAGGTTCCAGCAGTACATCGCACCTGTCTGAGACAGGAGGACACCCTTCACTAGCATAGGGTATGACAGACTTTAAAGCACGTTTCTAGGACATCGTAGGACGGCCTATGATCTCTGCCTTATCATCATAGCACGTCCTATGAACTCAGGCATCATAGGACGACTCGCCATGCCTACATGACGGCAAATGTGTAACATCATAGGACGACTCGCCATGCCTACATGATGGCAAATGTGTAACCTTGATGAATGCCAGTCTACACTACAAATGTGTAAAATGCCAAGCAAAGCGCTGATTTTCTCCGGGTGCTCTGGTTTCTTGGGTTTCTACGGGCATGCACAGGCCTTCCTGAACAGGGTCGAAAGCCACTTTTTCAGGATCGTGCCCATGAAGTGGAATTATGATGCACCTATCCCTCAATCAGTGGTCTGAACGAAGAAGAAGGCACACCCGATGGAGAGCAATAGAATGAGAACTGCTGCACATCAGAAAGGATGCCGTGAACATGAAACACCTCAGGTTCCACCAGTGCACCACAGGCATGACTGTGAACAATACAGCTGTCTGAGACAGGAGGAGACCCTTCAGTGGTCTGAATAAAGAAGAAGAAGACCCACCAGATGATGTCTATATGACGGCAAATAGATCACATGACTTCCTACAAGACATATATAGACACAGGTAAGCAACATAGCACAGAACAGTGACAGGCAGGAGAAGAAATAACAAGCAGGGGCAAACAGCCCCAGATGGCAGGGCATATTTTGTGTGATTTTTATGTTTTGCTGCATACAAAAGCCATCACATGTGATTGCCACTTAGTGCTGTGTTGCTATACCAACTGTCCCGTAACTGGCAAGAATTCTGTTCCAATGCATCTCCTCTACAGGCATGCACGGGTATGCACTAGTATAGTGAATTTAGATATAGTGGACTATAGCCTATAGTAAACTCAATATAACAATAAAATTAACAGCTTTCGGATACTACTGGCTTGTTTTCATGGCACGGTTAATGACGTCATCACGTAAGACAGTAAAACCTACAGACTAACGGTGGTAAAAAAAATGAATACCTGCATGTAATTTGTAGTAAATTTGTATTAAATCAAATCATTTTTGCTGAACTAATAATATAAATACCTTAAGGTAGTTTATTGTCGTGAACGCGCCCCTCTAGGACAGAAAAAGACAGATCCACACGCAAGGCTGTAGTGTGACATTTTATTAACAAAAAGACAAACAGTGCATGACAAACAAAAAATGCAAAAAGGAAAACTTACAGGCAAGCACTCCGGAGCCGAAATCGCCCCACGAGTGCAGGTAGGGAGAAAAAGAGGAATAGTCCAGTTTGTCCAAGTTTGACTGCCACAATGAAGCAATGAATGGGCAGTGTTTAAATAACAGACAATCAGATGAGGCACAGGTGTGGGGAGCAGAGTGAGCAAATGACCTGATTAATGAATAACATACAGCTGAGCTGGCAGAGTGACAGCCTGGGTAGTAAATGAGTGTGACTGGTGAGGGGAAAGGGCTCAGAAGGTAAACAAACCATTTATACACACACACAAAATTATCAACATAACATCCAACCATCCATCTTCTTCCGCTTAATCCTTTTCGGGTCGGGGGGGGGGGGGGCTGGAGCCTATCCCAGCATTTTTGGGTGAGAGGCAGGGTACACCCTGGACAGATCGCCAACAGACAGAAAATATTCAAAATAACATAGAGTCTGACCGCTGAGAACAATGCTCAGACATACTGTATGACAGTTTATGTTGTGATGTGAAGCTTTCTTCTAACTGCTCCGTTGGCTGTGCATTGCATTATGGGATATATTGGCTAATGTAGTAGCCATCCGTTGTACACTACTTTTCAAAATGCATTGTGGGATATTTTGAGTGTACTATATAGTAAATAAAATTTTCAGTTAAGATTTCGAACAGTACTACAAGATGGCTGATTCACTATATAGTACACTCTATGGGGAAGGAGTGAGCATTTCGAACACAGCAACAGAGATTTCTTGAATTATATATAGAATGATTATAATTTAAGAAATCTCTGTCTGCCTGTCTGTCTGTGTGTTCCATGTGTATCTCCCTAACCGTTTGTCGGACTTTCCTCAGATTTTATATGTGCTTTGCTGAGGTTACGAGGGTGTGCCTCCCCGAATTTCAGCCTCCCTGGATATGCAAAAGTTTAGGAGGGGAAATCTTTAATGAACATCCATAGGGACGCTATGGAGTTAAAGCATAAAACTGGCTGTAGGTTACTTTTAAGCAGACATGCTGAAAGAAGCTGCACCTAGGACACAGTCCAAGGACGGATAATTTTTTCACACATAGGGAGTTCTTCGGAACTCCTTATACAATGATAGAGTGAGGATAATCAAGTCAGTGGCGGTAATGCACCTGTAAGCTGGTTGCCAACCGCCAATCAACTCTAAAGAAGAAGAAGAAGAAGATCAGGGAGTAGGCTGGCATGACTACTGTGATGTCATAGATCAAAGGCAGGCATCACCATGGTTACTGTTGCCAGGCAGACACATAATCAAAAGATCAAAGACAGGCCTCACTGAATGAGAGGTGACGTCAAAAATCAAGGCAGGTTTCACCATGGTTATTGCTGCCATGGTAACCATGTCAAAGATCAAAGGCTGGCTTCACCATGGTTACCCGAGTGACATCATAGATCAATGGCAGGCATCACCGTGGTGACTGTTGCCAGGGAGACATCAAAGGCAGGCATCACCATGATTACTGTGATGTCTTGGATCAAAGGCAGGCATCACCATGGTTACTGTTGCCAGGCAGACACATTATCAAAAATCAAAGGCAGGCATCACTGAATGAGTGGTGACGTCAAAGATCAAAAGCAGGTTTCACCATGGTTACTGTTGCCATGGTAATAGTATCTTTCTACGGGCTTGCAGAAATGGTTGCTTACACTTGCTTTCTATGGGCATGCAGAAATACTTGCTTATACTTGGTTTCTATGGGCATACACGGTATGCACTAGTAATTTTAATAACAGTAATAATAATAATCACAGGACTAAGAATAGAATCAAGAAACTAACAAATAAATGTAGAAAATCCAAAAATGTAAACTCAAGGTGAGGACAAGGGTTGGGACCCAAGCCCTAAAAGTAAACGCGCAATAAATCAGGATGAGGGCATGGGGCCCAACCCACGTCCTGACAGGCTATTGGCAGCCAAGATATTGGCAGTAGCTGATATCCTTCCCACGTGTCCCAGCTGTGTAGCATTGATTCTCATTGAAACAGACTACAGCTGTAAATTCAAAATTCATCCGGGAATGAACTGCTTACAAATATTTTAATTTTGTTATTTTTTTTCAGAATATGCATTTCTTTATCTTCGGTACATTCCTAATATTTTTTTATTGGAGCACGTATCTAAGCCCATATGGATCATCACCTTATCGTGGTGGGGGTTTTGCGTGCCCTAGTGATCCCAGGAGCTATGTTGTCCGGGGAAAGTTGCCTCTGGTAGGGTCACCCAAGACAATCTGGTCCTGGGTGAAGGGCCAAACTAAGAACAATCCAACAGACTCTCATGATGAATGCTAGAACAAGGATTCAGTGTACCCCGCCTGGTATGGGGTTACCGGGGCCCCACCCTAGAGCCACTCCGGGGGAGGGGCTTGATGGCTAGCATCTGGTGGTTGGGTTTCCACCCATGGGACCTGGCCAGGCTCAGCCCGAAGGAGTTGCATAGATCTGCCCTCCAGTGGGCTCACCACCTGCAGGAGGGACCATGGTGGTCTGGTGCTATGTGGATCAGATGGCAAAGGCAGAGACCTTGGTGGTCTGATCCCAAGCTTCCTAAACTGGCTTTTGGGACGTGGAATGTCACCTCTCTGGTAACATTCCACAGCTGTTCATTCAGCTGGTGCATGAGGTTGAGAGATACCGGCTAGATATAGTCGACCCCACCTCAACACACAGCTTCAGTTCCGGAACCAGTCTCCTGAAGAGGGGCTGGAGCTTGGCCTACTCTGGAGTTGCCCTGGGCGAGAGGTGACGAGCAGGGGTGGGTATTCTTGTATCCCCCCCACCTTGCTGCCTCTGTATTGGAGTTTTCCCCGGTGGACGAAAGGGTTGTTTCCCTGTGCCTTCGGGTTGGGAAATGGGTCCTGACAGAGTATCCACTTTTTTTGGAATCTCTGACTGGGGTGCTGGAGAGTGCTCCTCTTGGAGACTCCATTATCCTACTGGGAGACTTCAATGCACACGTGGGCAACAATAGTGAAACCTGGAAGGGGTTGATTGGGAGGAACGGCCTGCCCGATCTGAACCTGAGTGGTGTTCAGTTATTGGACTTCTGTATTAACCACAGTTTGTCCATAACAAACACCATATTCAAGCATAAGGATATCTATGTGCACTTGGCACCAGGACACTCTAGGTCGCAGGTCGATGATCGATTTTGTTATCATGTCATCAGACCTGCGACCGAAAATCGATCATCAGACCTGCGACCGTATGTCTTGGACACTCTGGTAAAGAGAGGTGCAGAGCTGTCAACTGATCACCACCACCTGGTGGTGAGTTAGATCTGGTGGCAGGGGAGGGCGCCATTCAGACCTGGTAGATCCAAACATATAGTGAGGGTGTGCTGGGAACGTCTGGCTGAGGCCCCTGTCTGGGAGGTCTTCAACTCCCACCTCTGGAAGAACTTCAACCACATTCCGAGGGAGTCTGGAGACATGGAATCTGAATGGGCCATGTTCTCCACCTCCATTGTTGAAGCGGCGGCCCAGAGCTGCAGCCGCAAGGTCGTTGGGGCATCTCATGGTGGCAACCCCCGAACCAAGTGGTGGACACCAGTGGTGAGGGGGCCATTAAGCTGAAGAAGGAATCCTATCAAGCTTGGTTGGCTTGTGGGACTCCTGAAGCAGCTGAGATGTACCGGCAGGCCAAGCGGAGTGCAGCTCAGGTGGTTGTTGAAGCAAAAACTCGGGCATGGGAGGAGTTCGGTGAGGCCATGGAACAAGACTTTCGGTTAGCCTTGAAGAGATTCTGGCAAACTGTCCGGCGGCTCAGGAGGGGGAAGCAGCTCCTTGTCCACACTGTGTATGGTGCAGATGGGGCACTGCTGACTTCGACTGGGGACATCGTCGGGTCATGGAAAGAATACTTCGAGGATATCCTCAATCCCACTGACATGCCTTCCACAGAGGAAGCAGGGCTTGTGGATGAGGGGGACAACCTGCCTATCACAGGGGCTGAGGTCACCAAGGTGGTTAAAAATTCTCTTTGGTGGCCGGGCCCCGGGGGTCAACGAGTTTCGCCCTGAGTACCTCAAGGCCCTGGATGTTGTAGGGCTTTCATGGTTGACACGTCTCTGCAATATTGTGTGGAGGTCGGGGGCAGTGCCTTTGGCATGGCAAACTGGGGTGGTGGTTCCTCTCTTCAAAAAAGGGGACTGGAGGGTGTACTCCAACTTTAGAGGGATCACACTCCTCAGCCTCCCTGGGAAGGTCTGTGCCAAGGTACTGGAGAAGAGAGTCCGGCTGTTGGTCGAACCTCAGATTCAGGAGGAGCAATGGCACATCAGACCAGCTCTTTACCCTCTCAAGAATCCTTGAGGGTTCATGGGAGTTTGTCCAACCAGTTTACATGTGTTTTGTAGACTTGGAGAAGGCATGCAACCGCATCCCTCGTGGTTTTTTGTGGGGGTACTTCGGGAGTATGGGGTATCGGGCTTGTTGTTACGAGCTATTCGGTCTCTGTACGACTGTTGTGAGAATTTGGTTTGTATTGCCAACACTCGGTCGGACTCATTCCCAGTGAGAGTTGGACTTCGCCAGGGCTGCCCTTTGTCACCGATCCTGTTCATAATTTTTATGGACAGGATTTCTAGACACAGCCAGGAAATGGAGGGTGTCATGCTTGGTGACCACAGGATCTCATCTCTGTTGTTTGCAGATGATGTTGTCCTGCTGGCTTCATCCAGCAATGACCTACAGGTCTTATTGGGATGGTTTGCCGCTGAGTGTGAAGCGGCTGGGATAAGAATCAGTACCTCCAAGTCCGAGTCCATGGTCCTCAGCCGGAAAAAGGTGGATTGTCCTCTCCGGGTTGGGGACAAGCTCCTGCCCCAAGTGGAGGAGTTTAAGTATCTTTTTTTTTTGTTACTTATTTGTACCCGTAGGTAGACTTGGTTTGCAGTCTGGTGACAAGCCACTGGCTGCTGGTCGCTGCGTGCGCGAGCGCCCTAAACCTACATGTTTTTGGTGTGCGGGAGGAAACCGGAGAAATCCTGGAGTAAACCCGCGCAACACACGGGGAGAACATGCAAACTCCACACAGCTCACTGTTGGTCGGGGGCTGGGATTGAACCCACGATCTCATGATCCCCGCGATCCCCCAGCCGAGGGTAAAACTGTGCTGCCACAGTGCTAAACCACTGCGCCACCGTGCAGCCCCTTGGGGTCTTAGTCATGACTGAGGGGAGAATGGCGCGAGAGATTGACAGACAGATCAGAGCAGCATCTGCAGTGATGCGGACGTTGTACTGGTCTGTTGTGGTGAAGAGGGAGCTGAGGTCTAAGGCAAAGCTGTTGATTTACCAGTCAATCTACGTTCCTACCCTCACCTATGGTCATGAACTTTGGGTAATGACCGAAAGAACGAGATCGCGGATACAAGCGGCTGAAATGAGCTTTCTTCGTAGAATCGCTGGACTCACCCTCAGAGATGGGGTGAAGAGCTCAGTCATCCGAGAGCGGTTCAGGGTAGAAACGCTGCTCCTCCACATTGAAAGGAGCAGTTGAGGTGGTATGGGCATCTGATCAGGATGCCTCCTGGACACATCCCACTGGGAGGAGACCCCGGGGCAAACCCAGGACTCGCTGGAGAGACTGTCTCCCAGCTGGTCTGGGAACGCCTTGGTATCCTCTCTGAAGAGTCGGAGCAGGTGGCTGGGGAGAGGGAAGTCTGGGCTTCTCTGCTTGAACTGCTGCCTCCGCAACCCGGACCTCCGGAAAAGCTGTAGAAGATGGATGGACGTATCTAAGCAAATACTTTAAAGCTGTCAGAAAAAATAGTCTGTGACGCCACATATCAAATCACTTTGTTAGATTTTTAACACTTCTGTGGATGTGGAGAAGAAGCTCATCAATGCTTTCAGCAGCCTGTGCAGTGTTGTTTACCTGTGTGGTTTGTGAAAGGAAAAGAAGCTCCTGAATAGGAAGAATATTTGGCACCAGATATGTTTTTAATGTTTTGTTTGTCTTTGAAGAAAAAAAATTAGAAAAGAATGATGCCATTATGCCTGTTTTGCTATTCATTGACAAAGATGAATTTTAAAATCAATTAATGTGACATTTTTGGGTATGGTTGTGATGCTGAGCTGGAGACTGTTGGGGCGAAAAGGCAGAGATTTAATCAAGAGATATTGCAGCTGCCTTTTTTTTTTTAACCGTGAATTGCAAACTCATACTAGGAATTCACACGCAAACTGACAGTGTGATCAGCCCACATGTGACTGAAAGCCATGTTGTGAGGAAATCCATGCATGAACCTCATAAATCAAATCTAACCATTCCCAAACCATGAGAATCATAACGTGCTGTTTTTCCATGCTGATAAACAAGTGTGACCTGGGTAAAACACAAACAAACCTCTGGTAGAAATGTACCTTGCATCTCTGTGCACCCGAGGACAAAAGACCTTTGTCTTGAAGTCAGAAGTCAAGCTTTGCTTTGTTTTGCTGCTCAAGCTTTCAAAGTTATTCCCACGTGTCATCCCTTTGTTCTCTGATCACAATAGGAATTGTGGGAATGTGAGTTTGAGATGTAAAGCGGATTGAGACAATGTGCCATATCTTGATGGATGGAACAGAAGAAGGAGGGCTTTGAAAATGCTTTCTAGCTTTGTCACATTAGCAGCCCCCAGGCAAAAGTGTTAACAGAGCAATGAATGATGGAGGATCTGTGTGACTTGCAGTTATTGTCGAGTATATTTTCAGGATCGCTTGTGATTAGGCACAGCATGTGTTGTATGATGCCAGCACATTTGCTCATTTATATATCACACTGTACATCATCAAAGAGAAAAGCAGCTATTTCCTATTAATAATTCTGCATCAGCAACAGTGAGCACTGAAGTCAATTTAGAATAATATAGTGAACAGACAGACTGTGGAGAATAACAAAAGAAAAAAAATAGAAAATCGCTGCCATAAAAGACTAATTATAATAAACAGGACTATCACTGCTTTAATTACTGACAGTGCAATCATTACTTCCACTAATGCTCCACTGCAGCCATCATTAATAACAGTTCATTAATTAAACATACTTTGAATAACAACAGCTCTGCTTCGTGGAGAGACTTCTGCTTGACTGGACCCACTGTAGCTTAATTTTGCTCCTGAGGTCATTTCAGGAATAACGAGCAGGAGAAATGTAAATACTCCTCTTAGCTTAACTGCCAGGGCACTTAAAATACCTGAGACGAGCCAACTTTTAGATTTAGGATCATAATGAGTTGTTTATTATGATGCAAGCTGAACTTAGAAGAAAAAAGACATTGGGCCTCATGCAAGAACTGTTGCTACTAACAGATTTGTTTATAAACCTGACATAAGATCAATTTACGTCAACTTGTGGGATTTACCATTCTATGAGCATCTTTAAATTTAGTACAGGTACTAACAAATTTCACAAGTGGTCCAGACCAGTTGTAATAGTTTTGTGTATATAGTTTGCTGTTATTCAAACCTTAGTTTTCACTAAATGGCTCTATATTTTGTCTGAATCAAGTATAAGAGTGTAAGGCCTATAAACTTAACAATTAGTCGAAGATTTTATACTTCGATTCAAGTTATAAGTAAAATTAAAATAATGTAAAACAGTATCATTCCATCAAAGTCCAAATCATATCCGATGGAAAGTAATTGTGATAAACATTGTTTCCTGGTGGCCTGCAAGAGCCCACGACTCTCATTATATTGCAGAACAGTGCAGTGGGGGAGCGTCTTGCTCAGCATGATGGTACTGGTTGGCCGATCGGTAATCACAATGCAAAGCACATAGGATCAGATGGATACGATTCTGATTTTTACTACTTTGACATGAAGTGTTTTTCTGGATTAGGTTGCAGAGCTGGGAAAAAGGAATAAGGAAAAAGTGGGCTGTATTCCCACATTATACTGTGAAATTTATCAATCCATTTTGTACCACTTTTTTGGAGGTCCGGGTTGCAGAGGCAGCAGTCCAAGCAGAGAAGCTCAGACTTCCCTCTCCCCAGCCACCTTCTCCAGCTCTTCAGAGGGGACACCATGGTGTTCCCAGGCCAGCTGGTAGACATAGTCTCTCCAGCATGTCCTGGGTCCACCCCAGGGTCTCCTCCCAGTGGGACATGCCCGAAACACCTCAAGTGGAAGGTGTCCAAGAGGCGTCCTAAATCGATACCCAAACCACCTCACCTTGCTCTTTTCGATGTGGAGGAGCAGTAGCTCTACTCTGAGTCTCTCCTGGATGACTGAGCTCCTCACCCTATCTCTAAGGGTGAGTCCAGCAACCCTATAGAGAATCTCATTTCATCCACTTGTATTCACAATCTCATTCTTTAGGTCATTACCCAAAGTTCATGACCATAGGTAAGGGAAGGTCTATGCCAGAGTACTGGAGAGGAGAGTCCAGCTATTGGTCGAACCTCAGATTCAGGTGGAGCCATGTGGTTTTCGTCCTGCCCATGGCACATTGGACCAGCACTTTACCCTCTCGAGAATCCTTGAGGGTCTGTGGGAGTTTGCCCAACCAGTCTACATGTGTTTTGTGGACCTGGAGAAAGCATTTGACCGTGTCCCTCATGGTATCTTGTGGAGGGTGTTGCAGGAGTATGGAGTATCAGGCTTGTGCTACAAGCTATCTGTTCTCTATTTGACTGTTGCAAGAGTTTGTTTCATATTGCCAACACCCAGTCAATCTCGTTCCCAGTGAGAGTTGGACTCCTCCAGGGCTGGCCTTTGTCACCAATCCTGATCATAATATTTATGGACAGGATTGGTAGACAAAGCCAAGGAATGGAGGGTGTCATGTTTGGTGACCACAGGATCTCTTCTCTGCTGTTTGCAGATGATGTTGTCTGTTGGCTTCATCGAGCAATGACCTACAGGTCTTAATGGGACGGTTTACTGCTGAGTGTGAAGTGGATGGGATGAGAATCAGCACATCCAAGTCTGAGTCTATGATGCTCCTCCAGAAGAGGGTGGATTGTCCCCTCTGGGTTGGGGACAATATCCTGCCACAAGTGGAGGAGTTCAAGTATCCTGGGGTCTTATTCCTGAGTGATGGGAAAATGGAGCGGGAGATTGACGGAGGAATTGGAGCTGCATCTACAGTGATGCAGACATTGTACTGGCCTTTCCTGGTGAAGAAGGAGCATTTTAAGCCTAAATTGTTGAACTATATCATGATGTCCTGTAAAGTGGGAGACTTTCAGTACAGTGGCACATCCTCTGTGTGCTCCTGAGCACAGGGCATGGTCCAGTGTGCCATCCATGCCGTCCTCGCCCAGTACACATGGACATGTATGGGTTTGACGGTGGATCACTGTGCTTATGTGAAATTCAATTTTAGGTGTATTTGAACCGGGCAGCAGTCTGGACTTCTTGACTTGCATTGCTGCCCCTATGACGGGGACCCCCAGGTGGATGAATGAATGGATGGATGTTTAAAATAATGAAAGTCCAAAACAGTAAAGGTATGTTTTTCAACATAGCATTATTTTCAGGCTTATGCAGTGTCGTCATGTCAGTCGCAGCAGGTGACAAAATCTGGTGCAGCAACTAATCTGATACAGTATGTATGTATGTGGCAGAAACTTTGCCCCCCTGCAGAGGCCACTTGACTGCGGGCTCTCATCTCTTGCATGGTGATGCCACAATACCTGGAGAGTGCACCAGACATGGTTTCACTGATGGCTTGACCATAAAAGAGGTCAAAGGTGACCTTTTTTAACTCACTTTTACCAGTAGAGTTGTATGCCAGTGGAGGAATCAAGCGCACCTGACACGGTTGGTGGAGTTTAGGATCTGTGGGTCCCTCTCCGCAATACATTCACTGTGAACTGACAGGAAGATAATGGTACAGGATCCTGCTGGGTACTGGGACACTGAAACTATATTTACTTTTACTTAGATTCACATTTCTTTGTGCACTCTGCTGCTCTCTCCCCATGGCTCTATCCACACTTGCAGTCGAGTCGTTTGATGGGAAAACAGAGGTGTGTGATGCTGGAAGAATCCTGCGAACCCCGACCAGACAGCAGTCTGAATGATTTTTGCAGGAGTTATAGACCTTGAGGTCAAGGTCAGAGATTATTTTTTTCCCTAAATCTTGTGAACACACTAACTACTGAAAGAAATGCTTTTCAAATCCATACCATAGTTACATCTAAGACAAATCTTGGTGTTGTTTTTTTAAGGACAGTGCAAGCTGATGAACATGATATCAATCATTGTAAACAGATTGTAACCAGTAGCTAATTTCCATGTGTTGTTCGTGGGTTACAGTTTTTTCCTTCCCCCATTCTATTATGCTGACCACCAAGCTAGAAGGTGGGAAGTACCATTTTTATATGGTCTTTGGTATGACCCGGCTGAGGCTTGAACCCATGACCTCCCGGCTGAGGGGCGGGTGCTCTACCACAAGCCGGTGGCCTTGAATGGCTTACACCCTGACCTTGGGGTCAAAAGGATGAGGGATTTCACAACAGGGAATAAGTATTGAACACGTGAAGAAAAAGAGGTGCAAAAAGTCATAGAAAGCCAAGGACCCAGCTGAAGTCCATTAGAATTTAGGAAGCCATCCCATCCCCCATCAGTGCAAATTACTTTCAGGTTAACTGTTGGTTATATTTCTTAATAATTATGAACTTGTTGTGAAGAAATTACCTGGCTGTTGTTGGTGTAAAAGACTGATACCTGTACCATCACTGAAGGTGTGTGCACCGCCATCTCTGTCACCGTCTGGAGATGGAGAGCTTCCCCAGCCTGAAGCGTCCACCCCACTGCACCGAGCAGCCGGAATGAAGGCTCTTCTCCTGCCGACTGCAGGCTGCTTCAATCGGCCTCTTGGCTATTACGCAGACCCGTCTGGCTGGGGGAGGACACATGCCACCACAGTATTGTGGCATAAACAGTAAATCCAGCATGGTCTTTTCCTGCTGGCCCATCAACCAGGCCGAAGTCTCAACCAACAGGCCCAGTGAAGATGGAAGCAATTGTGGTAAAATGCCACCTAAACCAAGAGTGGAGACAAAATCAGAGGAGGAGTATGTGCCTTTGACACAGGTAAATGAAATGATTCAACAGCAAAAGGAATTGTTCTGTGCTTCTACATCAACAGCAAGAAACATTGCAAGATTTTGTCAAAACTATTATGGATTCAACTACTGCCAGAGTGGATGCCTTAATGAGGGAACTACAAGAGGTTAAGACGAGTATACAATTTACACAAAAGGATGTGGATGACATAAAGGCCAACATGAACAAATATTCAGAATGCAACAGTTCACTGCAATCTGATATTTTCAGAGTATGTGACAGCTTGCTAGCTGTCACGGATAAACTGGAATACCTTAATGGACATAATTAGATGCAATAATTTGGTGTTTGAGCAGATTGAGGAGTCACCGGGAGAGACCTGGGTCAGCACGGAGGAAAAAATTAAAAGGCTTTGTTCGGAAACTATTACAGGAGATTGATATGGAGAGAGCCCACCATATAGGGAACCTGGAGGCGACCGACCAAGGCCCACTGGGGTGAAGTTCCTGCAGCACAAGGACAGAACATCTGTTCTTCAGAGCAAAATCCTTAAAAGGAACTAAACTATACATCGGATTTCACTGATATGGTGAGGAAGAAAATTGATGCCTGAACTGAAAGTTGCAAGAGCAAGGGGGGCATTGCATATTTAAGGTATGACAAACTCATTATCCATCTGAGCCAGCCCTGCAGCAGCACACTTAAACCAACATAACTGTCAGAATAGGATAAGGACTTGGTGAAAGATGTACAGCCATTATCTGATTCACCATGACAACAAATGCAATTGAAATACACCCTATAGAGACCTGAGGATTGCTGAACTTGAGGATATTGGACTTAATAAGATAAGATAAGCCTTTATTAGTCCCACAACGGGGAAATTCCAGGATTGCAACAGCACAGGGATAGCAACACTCAGAGCAACAATCAGAAGGCAAGAAAAAAACAAGCAAGCAAGAGCAGCTAATATACATATGTACGTATTACTATAAAATATATATATATACACACACACACAGACACACAGTGCAGAGCATTGTAGCTGGATGGAATAAATATATGAATATATGAACACACAGTGCAGAGCATTGTAGCTAGATGGAATAAATATGTAAATATATAAACACCCACAGTACGGAGCATTGCAGCTAGGTGGAATAAATATGCAAGTATATAAACACACACAGTGCGGAGCAATGTAGCTAGATGGAATAATATGTAGATATATAAATATATAAACACACCCAGTGCTGAGCATTGTAGCTAGATGGAATAAATATGTAAATATATAAACACACACAGTGCAGAGCATTGTTGCTAGATGGAATGAAACAGCATAACCGTCTACTTAGTTATCCTACATGGTATGATTATGTGCCCATACATATTCTCACCCTCCATAGCGACCGGTATGTTCCTAGTTGTATGCCGGAGGGGACCATTGTGTAAGTCTATTGCATCTTTTGCATTCAAAAAACTATTAGTTTGTTACGTCTTTTTGCTATCTCTGCGAGCAGCCCTGCTTAGGTTGTACAGTCTGACAATACATTTCAATATAACGACTATCACCATCAAGACATTGAAAATCGTCGTGAGTCTGAGCTCAGTTATTCCCTCTGAGCTCAGACTCAATTTATTTGTGAGTTTTGCATGTCTGTTGTTATTTTGTCAGTTTTCTGTGTATATTTTGGGTTGTTGTCTCTCATGTGCCCTCCTCGCTCAGATACTCCCACTCACTGTTCACAGTCTGCTCTCCTACCACCTCAGCTGTGGACAGTTAGGTAATTAGCTCACCTGCCTGCTCAGCCCACACCTGCTGCTCATTTGTCTGCCCAGTACTTAAGCTCTGTCAATTCATTGTTTCACTGCGGCAGCATTGCTTAACTTGGACTGGTTTGGACTGCTTTCCCTCTGTTTTTTCCTCATCTCCTCCAGAGCCTTTCCTGCTCTGGAGTGTATCTTCTGTAAATAATCTTAGTTTGTACTCTTGTGTTGTCTGCACTGTTTTTGTATTTTGTTACTAAATGTCACACTGCAGTTCAGCGCTTGGGTCTGTCTTTCTGCCCCGGAGGGGCCAGCTTATGACAGAAAATGATATAGATCCTGATAACAATTTTTTAATAGTACTCAGGACAATTGCCACTACTATACTGATGAGCTGTTCAATGATACCATTAACCCTTTGAGTGTGAGAATTTGCATGCCTCTAGTGGCAGAGCATGGCACTGCGCCTGCCTTCTCACTCTGACTTTGTCAAAAGTAAGTGAGAAATTTCTGGGTTTTTTTTTTAAATGTACTGATTTCTTATTCATATACTTTGAAGATAAGATGATGTGGTACCTCTGTATAAAAAAACGGTGTCAAAAGACTGAACAGTTTTTTTGTGTAAATACGTCCAAAGTCCAGTTATGATTGAGTTATGGAATTTAAAGAGGTGCCGTAACGTTATGCAAATTAGATGTGTAAATTTATTCCTATCTGAAACTTTGGATCATATTTTACATCTTTCTCATTGACAGTAAGTCATTATCTCTTACCATTTTCAAGTTATAGCCTTGGAAATCTGAGTTATTTTACTGACAAAAAATATTTACCACTCTTGACCACTAGGGGGTATGTCACAGTTCTGCACCATACACACTCAAAAGGGTTAAAACGGATCATAAATGATCAATAATTTATTTTAATAGCAAAAGCCTGTATGGCAATTTTCATAGCATCAGACAGCACTGCCAACAATTTTCACAATCTTTTAATATTATTGCAATATCAGAAACCTGGCTCAACAATGTAAAGGGTATAGACTTTAAAATAAAAGGGTATGAACTGATTTTTAAAAACAGAGAAAATGAAAATGGAGGAGGTGTGGCTTTTTTTGTGGACAAGAATCTTAACCCTATGAGTGTGTATGTTGTCAGATTTCCAAGGCTATAACTTGAAAGTGGTAAGAGATAATGGCTTACTGTCAATTAGAAAGATGTAAAATATGATCCAAAGTTTCAGCTAGGAATAAATTTATGCATCTAATTTGCATAATGCCACAACAGCTATATAAATTCCATAACTCATTCAAAAGTGGACTTTGGACATATTTACACAAAGAATGGTTTGGTTTTTTGACACCATTTTTTTCTACAGTTGCATTTTGTTATCATATCTTCAAAGTATATGAACCAGAAAATCAGTACAATGTTAAAAAAACAAATTAATTAATAAAATTAATATAATATAAATTAATAAAGTGTCTTTGATATGTTCTCTCAAATTCCAGGAAATATAAAAAATCCCATCCTTAGTCATGCAAGAGATGTCTGGGATAAATGTCATAGAATGTATAAGTTGTCAGTGTATGTTCAGAAGTATTCATCATTGTGGAATAATCCTGCAATCCGTATTGGGAAGAAGACTATATACTGCGAGCAGTGGCGTTCCAGTGGCATACGTATTATAGTAAATCTATATAGTGACGGAATATATTCTTATCTTATGAAAATTTAATTCACCGATATGGTTTAGAGGGCAAGGGCCAATTTTGGAAGTATTTACTGATAAGAAATTGTGTGATATCTGTTTTCAAAAAGGTTGATAACAGCTTTATCTCCTTTTTTGACCTGCCACTGAAATGCCGCACAGCTTTACAGTTCTATAAAATTACTAATAATTTTATAAGTAATGGAAGTATAAATATGAAAAGGCTTTGGCAGAAAGATTTAGGAGAGGAAATTAATGATGATAGATGGTGTAGAATTGTGGAAGAATGTGGAAAAATTGTGAAAGAAGCTAAAGGGAAGTTTACTCAGTATAAAATATTATATAGGTATTACCATACCCCATTGAGATTGTACAGAATGAAATTGGCAAAAAATACAGACGTGGACAAAATTGTTGGTACCCCTCTGTTAATGAAAGAAAAACCCACAATGGTCACAGAAATAACTTGAATCTGACAAAAGTGGTAATAAATAAAAATTCTATGAAAATTAACCAATGAAATTCAGACAATGCTTTTGAATTGTGGTTCAACAGAATTATTTTAAAAAACAAACTCATGAAACAGGCCTGGACACAAATGATGGTACCCCTAGAAAAGATTGAAAATAATGTGACCATAGGGACATGTTCAACCAAGATGTGTCCTCTAATTAACATCACAGGTGTCTACAAACTTGTAATCAGTCAGTCGGCCTATTTAAAGGGTGACAAGTAGTCACTGTGCTGTTTGGTGACATGGTGTGTACCACATTAAACATGGACCAGAGGAAGCAAAGGAGAGAGTTGTCTCAGTAGATTAGAAAGACAATTATAGACAAGCATGTTAAAGGTAAAGGCTATAAGACCATCTCCAAGCAGCTTGATGTTCCTGTGACTACAGTTGCACATATTATTCAGAAATTTAAGATCCACGGGACTGTAGCCAACCTCCCTGGATGTGGCCGCAGGAGGAGAGGGATAATACGAATGGTAACAAAAGAGCCCAGAACAACCGCTAAACACATTCATGGTGAACTCCAAGGTCAAGGTACATCAGTGTCAGATTGCACCATCCGTCGTTGTTTGAGCCAAAGTGGACTTCATGGGAGACGACCAAGGAGGACACCACTGTTGAAAACAAATCATAAAAAAGCCAGACTGGAATTTGCCAAACTGCATGTTGACAAGCCACAAAGCTTCTGGGAGAATGTCCTATGGACAGACGAGACAAAACTGGAACTTTTTGGCAAGGCACATCAGTGCTATGTTCACAGACACAAAAATGAAGCATACCAAGAAAAGAACACTGTCCCTACTGTGAAACATAGAGGAGGTTCTGTTATGTTCTGGGGCTGCTTTGCTGCATCTGGCACAGGGTGTCTTGAATCTGTGCAGGGTACACTGAAATCTCAAGACTATCAAGGTATTCTAGAGAGAAATGTGCTGCCCAGTGTCAGAAAGCTTGGTCTCAGTCACAGGTCATGGGTCTTGCAACAGGATAATGACCCAAAACACACAGCTAAAAACACCCAAGAATGGCTAAGAGCGAAACATTGGACTATTCTAAAGTGGCCTTCTATGAGCCCTGATCTAAATCTTAGTGAACATCTGTGGAAGGGGCTGAAACATGCAGTCTGGAGAAGGCATCCTTCAAACCTGAGACAACTGGAGCAGTTTGCTCATGAGGGGTGGGCCAAAATACCTGCTGAGAGGTGCAGAAATCTCAATGACAGTTACAGAAATCGTTTGATTGCAGTGATTGCCTCAAAAGGTTGTGCAACAAAATATTAAGTTAAGGGTACCATGATTTTTGTCCAAGCCTGTTTCATGAGTTTGTTTTTTAAAATAATTCTGTTGAACCACAATTCAAAAGCATTGTCTGATTTTCATTGGTTAATTTTCGTAGAATTTTTATTTATTAACACTTTTGTCAGATTCAAGTTATTTCTGTGACCATTGTGGGTTTTTCTTTCATTAACAGAGGGGTACCAACAATTTTGTCCACGGCTGTAATTTATGTTGGAAATGTCAGACGACAGTGGGAACATTTTTGCACTGTCTTTGGGATTGTTCTCGGATAAGGCCATTATGGGTTAGAATGCTATCAATTATGTCTGGATGGTATGGTTCAAGAATTCCTATGACTCCTGCTCTTTGTTTGTTGGGGGACAGATCACAAATGTCAAATATTTCAAAATTGGACTTTTCAGTTATCATGGTTGGTTTAATCATGGCATCAAGGATTATATTGAGACACTGGAGAACAACGGAAGTTCCAACAGTGAGAGAATGGACAGATGCGATGATGGAGACGGCATCATATGAACAGATGCTCAGTAGACTGAAGGGAGAGATGGGGGATGAGACATCAGCGTGGGATCGTCTTTGGATAGATATGAAAACAACCTCTGACTAATGGTTTAGGCTAAATTTTAATGATTTGCCAAGCGATAACCATAACCATGTCCCAGTTTGTTTATATATTAGTACTTTGTATATTCACCATATGTACGACAAGCTGTCTGGTATTATCCTTTTATTTTATGCATCATGTACAGAGCCTTCCAAAGAAAACTTAATAAAAACTTAAATTTCAAAAAAACCCAAAAACGAATAAATTCGTCATTTAACGGGGGGGCTCGCTCGCTCATGCGACTGGTCCGTTTTCGTCCATCGTGGTCGTTATTTTGTATTCTGTCAGTCATTTGCACTCTCTCCCACATCTACAAACTCTTAGGATTATCCCACGTAAATTTCGTTTGTATTCCGTGGCTGTTTTTGGAGTATGAAGCAGTTATGTGACGACAAAAATGATGATTGATGGCGGCCATATTAGCTTTCTGGGCTAAAACAGGAAAAGGAAATAAGGACTTCTTCTTGGGTGTATTACGTGTCATCCATGAGTCCTCCACTGCATGCCTGCCACCATCTGAAACTGGCACATCAGTACAAATTGGTACAAATCCTCAGTACAGCCGGGGATGTCAGAGTGAGTTGACAGGCACAGTTGCTGCGCTGTGCCACTGGGGGCGCGTGAAATCTGACAGTTAAAAGGTTAAAATGGCAAAGATTATACCAGTGTACAAAACTGGCAACGATCACCTCTAAACAAATTGCAGACCTATCTCTCTTCTCCCACAATTTTCTAAAATCCTTGAAAAAATATTCAGTGACAGATTAGGTAAGTTTATAAATCAACACAAACTGCTCATTGATGGTCAATTTAGATTCAGAGCAAATCGGTCCACATCATTAGTTTTAACAGCTCTGATAGAAGAAATTACCAATTCCACAGATAATAAGAAATTTGCTATTGGAGTATTCATAGACTTAAAAAAGCTTTTGACACACTAAACCATTAAATACGAATCAGTAAATTAGAACAGTATTGGATATAAGGGGTAGTCTTGAATTGGGTGAGGAGTTATTTGATGAAAAGGCAACAATTTGTGAAGAATCAATCAACTTTATTTATAAAGCACTTTCAAAAGCAGCACTTGCTACGCAAAGGGCTGTACAGCAAGAGCACATAAAAGCATAAGAGCACGAAGTAGGACACTACCAAAAAAAACAACATAGAACCACAGTCTATACAAACAAAATAAAAGGTAAAAGAAGTAAATAAATAAAAATCCATTTAATTCAGTAAAATCAATGTCTCACACTGGGTCGAAGGCCAGGGAGTAAAAGTGCGTTTTAAGACGGATTTTAAAATTGACAGTGAAGGTGCTTGTTTGATGTTCAGAGGTAAATCGTTCCATAAACTGGGTGCCGTGATCATAAAGGCTCTGTCCCCTCTGAGCTTCCGCTTCACCTTTGGCACCCCCAGTAGCAGCTGTTCAGCTAACATGAGGGACCAGGGGGAGCGTAGGGATGCAGAAGCTCAGAGGTAAGGTGGCGCAAGACCATTCAAGGATTTAAAAACAAATAAAAGAATTTTAAAATGAACTCTAAAATGCATTGGGGAGTCAGTGGAGTGAAGCTAAAATGGGTGTGATGTGATCTTTTACGTGTACCTGTTAAAAAACGAGCAGCAGCGTTTTGAACTAGCTGCAGATGCGAAAGAGATGACTGGCTGACACCCGCATAAAGTGCATTACAGTAATCCAGTCAAGATGAAATAAAAGCATGGATTACTGTTTCCAGGTGCGGTCTAGAGAGAGTGAGTTTTACTTTTGCTAAACGCCTTAGATGAAAGAAGCTGGATTTTACCACAGAACAAATCTGAGTGTCTAATTTAAAATCACTGTCCATGATGAAACCAAGTGGGTTTCACATAAGGTGTGAAGGGGCCCAAGTTTACAGGAGGAGACTCACAGGGGCCATAGGTCCAAACACCATCACTTCTGTCTTCAGTGGTTAGCACTGCGGCAGCACAGTAACTCACCCTTGGCCGGGGGATCCTGGGTTCTGTCCTAGCCCCCGACCAACAGTGATCTGTGTGGAGTTTGCATGTTCTCCCCATGTCTGCGTGGGTTTACTCCGGGATTTCCCTGGTTTCCTCCCACATCCCAAAAACATGCAAGTTAGGTTAATTAGCATCAAACTGGGGATTCTAAATTGTCCTTGGGTATGACTGTGAGCGTGAATGGTTGTCTGTCTCTCTGTGTTGGCCCTGCGATGGACTGGCGATCTGTTCGGGGTGTACCCTGCCTCTGGCCCAAAGATGCTGGGACAGGCTCCAGCTCCCCCGCGACCCGAAAAGGATTAAGCGGAAGAAGATGAATGAATAAAGTTAAGGGCCATCCAAGACTTGATGTCTTCAGTGCATGACAGAAGTGGGTTTACTGATGAGACATCTTTTTGTTTTAAAGGGACATACAGTGGGGCAAAAAAGTATTTAGTCAGCCACCAATTGTGCAAGTTCTCCCACTTTAAAGATGAGAGAGGTCTCCAGTTTTCATCATAGGTATACCTCAACTATGAGAGACAAAATGAGAAAAAAAAATCCAGAAAATCACATTGAAGGATTTTTAATGAATTAATTGGTAAATTCCTCGGTAAAATAAGTATTTGGTCACCTACAAACAAGCAAGATTTCTGGCTCTCACAGACCTGTAACTTCTTCTTTAAGAGGCTCCTCTGTCCTCCACTTGTTACCTGTATTAATGGCACCTGTTTGAACTCGTTATCAGTATAAAAGACACCTGTCCACAACCTCAAACAGTCAGACTCCAAACTCCACTATGGCCAAGACCAAAGAGCTGTCAAAGGGCACCAGAAACAAAATTGTAGACCTGCACCAGGCTGGGAAGACTGAATCTGCAATAGGTAAGCAGCTTGGCGTGAAGAAATCAACTGTGGGAGCAATTATTAGAAAATGGAAGACATACAAGACCACTGATAATCTCCCTCGATCTGGGACTCCACGCAAGATCTCACCCCATGGGGTCAAAATGATCATGAGAACTGTGAGCAAAATTCCCAGAACCACACGGGGGGACCTAGTGAATGACCTGCTGAGAGCTGGGACCAAAGTAACAAAGGCTACCATCAGTAACACACTACGCCGCCAGGGACTCAAATCCTGCAGTGCCAGACGTGTCCCCCTGCTTAAGCCAGTACATGTCCAGGCCCGTCTGAAGTTTGCTAGAGAGCATTTGGATGATCCAGAAGAGGATTGGGAGAATGTCATATGGTCAGATGAAACCAAAATAGAACTTTATTGTAAAAACTCAACTTGTCGTGTTTGGAGGAGAAAGAACACCATACCTACTGTGAAGCATGGGGGTGGAAACATCATGCTTTGGGGCTGTTTTTCTGCAAAGGGACCAGGACGACTGATCCGTGTAAAGGAAAGAATGAATGGGGCCATGTATCGTGAGATTTTGAGTGAAAACCTCCTTCCATCAGCAAGGGCATTGAAGATGAAATGTGGCTGGGTCTTTCAGCATGACAATGATCCCAAACACACCGCCCGGGCAATGAAGGAGTGGCTTTGTAAGAAGCATTTCAAGGTCCTGGAGTGGCCTAGCCTGTCTCCAGATCTCAACCCCATAGAAAATTTTTGGAGGGAGTTGAAAGTCCGTGTTGCTCAGCGACAGCCCCAAAACGTCACTGCTCTAGAGGAGATCTGCATGGAGGAATGGGCCAAAATACCAGCAACAGTGTGTGAAAACCTTGTGAAGACTTACAGAAAACGTTTGACCTCTGTCATTGCCAACAAAGGGTATATAACAAAGTATTGAGATGAACTTTTGTTATTGACCAAATACTTATTTTACCGAGGAATTTACCAATTAATTCATTAAAAATCCTTCAATGTGATTTTCTGGATTTTTTTTTCTCATTTTGTCTCTCATAGTTGAGGTATACCTATGATGAAAATTGGAGACCTCTCATCTTTTAAGTGGGAGAACTTGCACAATTGGTGGCAGCACGGTGGTGCAGTGGTTAGCACTGTTGCCTTACAGCTAAAAGGTTCCTGGTTCGAATCCCCAGGCTGGCAGGGGTTGGAACCTTTCTGTATGGAGTTTGCATGTTCTCCCTGTGCTGTATGGGTTTACTCCGGGGGCTCCGGTTTCCTCCCGCAATCCAAAGACATGCATGTTAGGTTAATTGGTTGTTCTAAATTGTCCCTAGATATCTGTTTCCTATAGGCCCTTAGAATAGAGGGTTAGTACTAGTGAAAGCGCTTTGAGTGGTCTTTGTGACTAGAAAAGCGCTATATAAGTGCAGGTTAGTTAGTTAGTGGCTGACTAAATACTTTTTTGCCCCACTGTATTAAATGAATTCCCCCACGCTAAAACTGTCATAGTTCATGTTGGATGCAACAACATCCCTGATGAAGCGTCAGAGATCTTAAAGAGTGACTTCAGGAGCCTTCTGTCCACTCTTATGAACTGTGGCAGACGTGTGTTTATCTCTGGGCCTTTGGCCCCTTTCAGACGAGGTTGTAATTATTTTAGCAGAACTCTGAGTCTTAATACTTGGTTGTGTTCTACATGTCCTACTTTTAACACTGGTTTTTGTTGACAATTTCAACCTGTTCTGGAACTGCCCATCACTTATGAGGCCAGATGGCATCCATCCGAATAGACTTGGTGCACGTGTTTTAAGGGACAATCTGTTCTATTCCATTCAGCGTTTTTTAATACAGTGACTGAAATTTGGTGCGTTAACTCACTCCGAAGTTCCTGGGTCTGCCAACCAGCCCTTTTTTGTTCCCACTTCTCATATTAATCCTATTAATCCACATAATCCTCACTGTTTAGATCAGTCTTCAATTTGTAACCCCATAGAGATTGTGTCTGTCTCCCATTACCCAAAATATTATAACCCAAGACAAATACAACACAACGTGATAAATACATGTCTTTCTGCAGCTCCTCCTCATCCACCACCCCTCAACTTTGCCCCCGTCTTCTCCCTTAGAGAACCTTTGTCTACTCCCCCTAAAGTTAATAAAAATACAATGCATAAACATCCCAAAGTGATTAAACAAAATGTTGGTAAAACCCAAATCAAACCTCAAGTCTCTAAATTTAATAATTTGACCTCTGTTCCGAGACTCAGACTCAGAAACTCAGACTCAGAAAGGATTTATTGCCAAGTACATTAACAGATATGAAAACTGATAACATACGAGGGATTTGACTTGACACAGAAAACGACCTGCATTTCCGGTGACACGGCAGCATCTGTGAACGCGCCTGTCATCAGATGGGTACAGGATGCATAGGGAAGAAAAGGATAATACAATAGGAAGGAGCAAAAAACCATTGATTGTCAGAATACTGGTCATATATGATCAATATTATGATTACAAGAAAAAAAGCCCTCAATGCACAGTTAGCAGACAAAAAAGTACACAAGGACACAGAGAGCAGTGAGTGAGTGATCTTTTTCATCAGTTTTTGAGTCAGTGTGGGTGTAGTGTTGAGTGTAGGTGTTTGTATCAGTTAAGAACAACAAAGTCTCTTTGGCAGGAGATGTTTTGTCTTAGCTGCTGGCATTGTCCTTGGGCCATGCAGCTGGCTGTCCGTGGAGATAGTGCAGCTCAAATGTTTTGAAAACAAAAAACTGCAGATAATCTGGAGGACTTGTGTGAGGGGGGTCAGATTAGTCGAATAGTACTGATCCCAGAGAAAGAAACTTTATATCCTCTTACAGATTCAGTACTTAATCCTTCATTGCTGGACGTTGAATCCTTCATGGACGGCTCTCAGCGTAATCATGATGTAATCCATTTTCCTAGACAGTTCTCCATTTGCCGCTGTCAGAGTCCTCTCCATTTTTTCAATTTGATGGTTAAACCTCGCTTGGCCAGCATTTTGATAGGTTAAGTCCATCTTCATCAATTTACGGTACACCAGGACAATCCCAGATCCAATCAGAACGATCCCGATGACCATTACTACGAAGATGTACAAATCTTCGACATCTTCGATGGAAAGATCAGACAGGCACAAGAGTTTCCAATTACTTGTGTCCCTCAAATAGCCCGCAGCAGCCGTTCCTGCGGGGCAAACAACCTCCCCCGGGGCACTTTTCCTCGTTGAAAAAATAGTGTCAATTGCGTTCAAAGCCCAGCTTATTAAATCCATAGTTTCGTTCGATGATCAGCAGTAAGGACACGCAGACAGACGATAGCAAGCTGGGATCCAGTTAGTTAGAGGAGGAAGGAGATAAGTCAGAGCAGGAGAGAAGAAAAAGGCGTCTGCTCTCTTTGGGAGGCAGAAGTGAAATTCCTCCTCATAATTTAAAAATTAAATGTGATTTGTTAAATATTAGGTCTCTAACTCCCAAGTCTCTACTAGTTCATGATCTATTGATTATCAGATTGATTTAATATCCCTTACAGAGACTTGGCTAGGGCAAGATGATTATGTTGGTTTGAATGAATCAACTCCCTCTGGTTATCTAAACTATCATAATCCCAGAAGTTCTGGTCATGGAGGTGGAGTAGCAGCAATTTTCCATTCTAAATTACTAGTTAATGTAAAGCAAAAATCATGTTTTAATTCCTTTGAGGGCCTGGTCCTCAGTGTGGGGCATGTTGGCTATCTTGGCTTGAACCCAGTTTTCTTCGCCATAGTTTACCATCCTTCCCCGGCCTACTCTTGAGTTTTTATCCGAATTTGCTGAATTTTTAGCTGATTTAGTGCTGAAATCAGAATAATTATAGTAGGGGATTTTAATATACATGTTGATGTAGATAGTGACTGTCTCAATAAGGCATTCAATTCAATTTTAGACTCAATGGGGTTTTCCTAGAAAGTAGAAAATTCTACCCATTATCTCCACCACACATTGGACCTTGTTCTGACTTATGGTATAGAAATAGAAAATCTGGTAGTGTCTCCTCATAATCCTGTACTGTCAGACCATTGTCTGTTAACCTTTGATTTCACTATTTCTGATTATTTGACTCCTAAAGAAAAATATTACTACAGCAGATGTCTTTCAGATGACGTTACCAAATTTTTGCAGATTGTCTCCTCTATACCATGGGTCAACACAATGGAAATAAAAGATCAAGAGCCTGCTCCTTCCGTAATTGATAGCATGGTAGATAGTGTTACAGCCTCTCTGCATCAGACTCTAGATTTGGTGGCCTCTTTAAAAAAGAAAGTCTAACCAGAGATTTCTAAAACCTTGGTTTAACACAGAAACTCGTAGCTTAAAACAGAAGACTTGTCAATTAGAAAGAAAATGGTGTTCTACTAATTTAGATGAATTCTATTTAGTGTGGAGAAATCATCTCTTAATTTACAAAAAATCTCTTAGAAAAGCTAGAATAAGTTATTACTCTACATCACAGGTGTCAAACTCATTCCATGGAGGGCCAAGACCCTGCAGGTTTTACCTCCACCCAGTGTCTTCAACAGGTGATTTCTCTGAATTTCTTCCTACTGATTGCCGATCAGTGAAAACACCTGCTGAAGAGACTGGGTGGAAGTAAAACCTGCAGGGTCTTGGCCCTCCATGGAATGAGTTTGACACCCCTGCTCTACATTAATAGAAGAGAATAAGAATAATCCCAGGTTTCTTTTCAACACTATAGCCAGGCTGTCAAAGAGTCAGGACTCGTCAATCCTCACATCCCCCCAGAGCTTTCTAGTCAGGACTTTTTGAACTTTTTCAAAATTTTTTCTATTAGAGATAAAATCAGTCAGATTCTCCCCACCATAAACTTAAGTACAGCAACTACCACAACTCCTTCAATTTATATCTGTTTAGATAAGTTTACTCCAATTGACCTTTTAGAGTTACATAAAATTATCTCCTCATCCAAGCCTTCATCCTGTTTTTTAGACCCTCTCCCTACCAGGTTATTTAAAATAATCTTCCCAATTATTGGTAGCCGTATTCTTCATATAATTAATTCTTCTTTAACTTTGGGTTATGTACCACAGGCTTTTAAAATTGCTGTAATTAAACCTTTACTCAAAAAGCCAACGCTCGATCCAGGAGTTTTGGCTAACTATCGACCAATCTCTAATCTGCCTTTCATTTGAAAAATCTTAAGAGTTATTGCTGCGCAATTGTTAGACCATTTGCAGGGAAATGGTTTATTTGAAGAGTTTCAATCTGGGTTCAGAATTCATGACAGCACTGAAACAGCCTTAGTGAAGGTCACTAATGACCTCCTTATCGCATCTGATAATGGACTTGTTTCTGTACTTGTCCTTTTAGATCTTAGTGCAGCCATTGATACTATCGATCATGACATTCTACTTGATAGATAAGAACACTATGTTGGACTAAATGGAACTTCGCTGCAGTGGTTTAGATCTTATTTGTCAGATAGACTTCAGTTTCTTCACATCAATGATGAGTTTTCTTCCAACTCTAAGCTCAGTCACGGATTTCCACAGGGATCTGTGTTAGGCCCTACTGTTTTTAGTTTATATATGTTTCCGTTAGGCAATATCATTAGAAAGCACTGTATACATTTTCATTGTTACGCAGATGACACACAATTATACCTGTCAATGAAGCCCGGTGATTGTAATCAGTTAGCCAAGTTAGATGTCTGTCTTAAGGAAATCAAAGCTTGGATGACTTGTAATTTTCTGCTGTTAAATCCAGATAAGACTGAAGTCATTCTTGTTGGTCCAAAAAAAACCTTAGAAATACCTTTCCAAATCAAACTCTTAATTTGGATGCCGCTACTCTCACTCTGAATAGCTATGTGAGGAACCTTGGAGTTATTTTTGATCAAGATCTCTTCTTTAATTCACATATTAAATTTGTTTCTAAGACTGCCTTCTATCACCTGCGCAATATTGCCAAGATTAGGAGTATCTTGTCTCTGAATGATGCTAAGAAACTGATCCACGCTTTTGTTAGTTCTAGATTAGATTATTGTAATTCGTTATTATCAGGTTGTCCTAAAATATCGTCAGAAGGTCTTCAGTTGATCCAAAATGCTGCTGCAAGAGTTTTAACGGGTTCCAGAAAGAGAGATCATATCTCTCCGGTTCTGGCCTCCCTTCATTGGTTTCCCATAGAGTTTAGAATTAAGTTTAAAATCCTTCTTCTCACTTACAAAGCTCTTAATAATCAGGCCCTCTTATATATAAAAGATCTGATATTACCCTATCATCCTAACAGAGCACTACGCTCCCAAAATGCAGGATTACTTGTAATACCCAGAATCTCAAAGTGCAATGGGAGGCAGAGCCTTCTGCTATCAAGCTCCTTTCCTGTGGAACCAGTTACCACTCTGGGTCCGGGAGTCAGACTCTATCTCTGTTTTTAAGAATGGGGTAAAAACCTTCCTTTTCAATATAGCCTATGATTAGGGAGGGATCTTGTGTCTCTTAACCCCCCTTTTGTTTTGCTGTTAATAGATTCAGACTGCCGGGTGACCTCCAATAATGTTCTTGGCTTCTCACCGTTAATGTTTGCTCTCTTTATGTCTGTTCTTTTCTTCTTCTCTATCCCCTCACCCCCAGCCAGTCGCAGCAGATGACTGCCCCTCTCTGAGCCCGGTTCTGCTAGAGGTTTCTTCCTGTTAAATGGGAGTTTTTCCTCTCCACCATCGCTAAGCGCTTGCTCACAGGGTATCGTCTGATTGCTGGGTCTTTCTGCAGTTCTAGGGTTTTCCCTACTTTTGATAGTGCTATGAAATGACTTCCGTTGTGATATGGCGCTATATAAATAAAGCTGAATTGAATATCTCAACAACAAAGAAAGCTAGGGTCACCAAACTTGCTATGCAGGTTCACCCTGAGACCATAACCTCTGACTATGGATTTGGGGTCAAAAGGTTAAAGGTCAAGGTTAGTATTCTTTATGCCCTCTTATAATAGAATGAGTAAAGCTCTTTATAGTCACCAAATTTGTTACACAGGTTCACCAAGGGATCCTGACCTACAACTATGGGTTGTATAAAATTATTTTTGTTGAATATTCATGGATTATATAATTATCATAATTTGGTTCTGTCTCAATAATTACATGAAAAAAGCTGCAAACTGCTGTCCTTCGGTAACATATTGGGATCTTCAAAGAAGACGGAGGTGGGGGGTATTGCACTCAACTTGGAGTGCTCTTGTTACAAGAGAAAATTTGCCTTAAGGTTTTTATCAACTTTGGGTGCTGGCTGTTCTCTCCATAACACTTAAGCCATAGAGGCTCCTTCCCAGAGTGGACAAAGTTTATGTCAAGTGTCCCAAAGGGATAATTGCAGGAATAACTGCAGATGTCTATTAACATTTTTATAGATAATATTGCCTTCCTTAAAGTGCTGTAAATTTTACTTTTGGTTAAAAAGCAAACTCAAACAGCTACAAACTGCTTGCAGAAAATTAATACTGACAGGCTCAATGACCTATCACATTCCAACTCAGGTGGGGTGGCACTCAAGGTCCATTCCTAAGGCTGCAGCGCGTCGTGCGCACTGCTGAGAAGGTGATCGGCTGCAAGCTCCCATCTCTCCAGGATCTGTACATCTCCAGGACCCGGAGGCGTGCTGGCCGGATCATAGCCGATCCCTCACACCCTGGTCACGTACTGTTTGCCCCCCTCCCCTCTGGTAGAAGACTTCGGTCCATCCAGACTAAAACCTCCCGTCACATGAACAGCTTCTTCCCCTCTGCCATTAGACTGCTGAACACTAAGTGACTCTCGTGCACCATGTACAGCAGCTCAACCAGACTCATGTCAATCATCACTGTTTTCTTCCTGCATTACCGACTGCACTATATAGTTCTCCACAGTATCTGCTGCTGGCTAATATATATTTTAACTGTTGACCAGTATCACTTAATCTTATCCTACACTTTATTACATGTATAGTTTATTTCTCTTATCTTATCATGTTTAATGTTGCAGCATTGTACCGAGACAAATTCCTAGTTTGTGTACTACATGAACAATGGCAATAAACCTGATTCTGATTCTGATTCTGATTCTGATTCAGACCAAACGTGAAAGAGCAAATTCAGCAAGTTGCGGAGGGGCAGATTTTCCTTCATAACTTCTGCAGCTGCTTTCTACCTACTGAGGAAGTCCTAAATCAGGTTTAAGTTTACAACGTTATTCAGCGGACTCCCACCTGGAAAACTGTCACTGCGCATTCCAAAACTTGGCCTGGATGACGGTTGTTTACACTGCTAGCTAGCTGCTTGCCCTTGTTAGCGTATCCGTAGCAAGTGGGTGAATTAATAACAGATGCTGGGTTTCAGTTGCAAAGCTCCCGGTCCATCTGTCTGTAGGTGAGTGTGTGTCTCATTTTCAAACTTGTTTACTCTCTAGTGTTGATACTTTTACTCCAGTGATGACAGAATCTCAAGGCCGATTCCTAGTTAGTGCTCCTTCAGATAGAAATGCATGAATTTGCATGTTTTCCCATGTTTATATTAACTTTACATGTATTCGCACCACGCAAAAAATTTGCTTTGTGTTTGGTGTAAAAGCTCCATTAAGGTGGCTAATGAGAATGCAGTGGAGGCCGGTGCCAACCCCGGCCCCTCTGGTGGCGCCGCCTCTGCAAAGAAGGGCCTGAAAGATGCTAAAATCTTTCCATTAAGATGAGGATACTTCCTTAGTAACAGACGAGGTAGTTTTCAGAGTTCTGAGTGCACATATTAGGCTGAGAAATACAGACAGGAGGGTCCAATATAGCTTGATTCTTGACTGGTGTAAGCCCATTTCCAAAAGCATTTATTTTCCTTAGTAGTGGTTGTCACTACTGTTTAGAGACTGGTTTTGTAGGATGATGTTTTAATCTTATGTATTAGATTATTTCTTTGTTTTTACTGGCAGTGAGATAGAAGGGGAAAATATAAACGACACAGAGCATTGCTATTGGGGAAATTACATCAAACCTGTCTCAGTCCAGTATTTCATAGAGACAGAAATTGGTGTATTCAGCCAAATGTTGCACTTCCAACAAACACGTGCATTTAACCACCACCCTTTCCATTAACCTGTCAGTAGATGCATCAGTGTCATATATGAAGTGTGAACACGGGTCAGACTGGAGTCCAACTAGGTCACACTCTGCCTTTCTGTATTGCTGTCAGCATGGAAGAGCTCTGAATGCATATCGTCATATTACTGGACAGAAGCAGATTACAGCAGAAATCTCAAGACTGGCTCGTTGTTGAAGAATGAACTGTTAAACTTGAGCCCACTGAACTTGGTACAGGTCCAGTAGGCTCAATTAAAAATAATCTGCTAACTCATGTCTATATTACAATAGTTATGAAGATAAAAAAAAAAGAGTCTGTAATAGTAACCAGACTTTGTGGTACCAGAACTAATAAATTAAGGAGATCGTCCCCAGGTGCTAAAGTTGGATTGCTGGAGCTGACTGTATTGTCCTTTCTTTTTTTGAATGCATTTACTCAGTTCCTCAGTTCTTTAACGTCTTATCCAAAGTACTACTATTCCACACGCATGCAGTTATGCACAGGGCAGAGCAGTGTTAACTTCCATATTTATTTTCGGTTAAGTATTCCCTTCATTGAGATGAGTGATCAGGATCCAACAGCAGGTGCCATCATGTTCTTCACTGCAGACAGCTGAGTTGTCATTCACTCCCAGTTTAATCATTCTATCCATTCATTGAAGTTTTTCACTATCAACTGAGTTGTTGTCCTGACAGCATATATACAGTATATATAGGACAGGGTGTCTTCTGCCGTATGATCAAGGCGGTTTCTAAAACCCAACTCTAATCTCATACATTTTGTCACTTGTTTGTCAGATGCTGCACAGTGGTTCAGTAGGAGGTCTGTGGCTCTTATCACTACCCACGTCGATGAGTGGCGTGGGTAGGGCAGTCGGTGCCATTATGTCTGCGCTCTGACTCGGCACGGGGTGAGGCTACAACCACAAAACTTGGTACACAGTTTGACCTTGGGACTAGCACCTACAACTATACTTTTGGGGTCAAATGTCAAACATCAAGGTCACAGGGCCATAGGAGGTCATTATATGTATGTGGGGAACTAAGGCTGCAAAAGGCGTGGGTCTGCATCTCAGTGGAGCGCATTCTAGTTAATGTTGCTGGAGCGTGTGCATGCACAGTAACAAAAGTGCACGTCTAAATGACCCATGCGTAAATAAAATAACGTCACATATTGTATTTCCATGTGGTATAGCACGTCCCATACACATTAAGTCTGAGTGATTTGTGTCTTGGCTGCTCTGGGAACTAAATTGATATAAGTTTCTCATAATTGTCTCATTTTTCTGAATAATATTTCTTTGTGCAGTCTTCTTTGAGACGCTTCCCTTCCAGTGCACTTCCTTGAAAGGCATCAGAACGAGCGGTACTTTTCATCACTGCACCACAGACATGCTGGTTTGCTTCTAAAGTAGTTAGGAGTAATTACTGTCTTCAATTCTATCAGTGTTGGACGTACATCTGGCTGTCTTCTGCATGGATATACCATGGGTATCAGAAGTGTACAGTCTCTTTCTAATTTTCTACTCTGTATTGCCTTGTACGTGGAAATGAAAACCCATTACATCAGACCTGATTTTACCACTTTCATTTGGACATGCTGAAGTAACGAGCAGAAGGTAAAAATGAGAAGCAGCTAATTTATCAGAATGTATTAAAATGGAAAATGAAAACTCCACTCTTATGTAACTGCAAATACTGTGTACTTTTTTTTTTTTTTTGCTTTGATAAAAGCAGTGACCTTTTTGGAAAAGTTTCTGACTAAAAGTTTGAATCTAGGTCCAACATTTGTTTCTTCAGGGCAAAGAGGGTTCTATCGCCTGCACACTGCTTTTTTGGTCAATCCACAGAGATTGTACAAATGGAAAAGTCCAGGAAGGAGACATCCTTTAGCCTTGCCCGGTAGCTGATTTGGCTGTGCGCTATGGCTTAGTTGTCAAGTTGAAAGATGAAATTCTTTGACATGAGCAGTGTGTTTTTGTTCCAGGCGGCAGGAGATTTCCCCCTGAACATCTTGGTATTTGGAACCATTCATCTTCCCCTCTACACTGACCAGAGCCCCTGTCCAGCCCATGGCACCATGCAGTTCTTCAAGAAGAGCACCATTGTCATTTATCTGCTGAATGAGCAGAGGCTGAGGTATGTTTTCAGAACTGTTTGTCTGTCTGACAGCAAGATTACCCAAAGGCTACTGCTGTAAAGTGTAATATATTGTATTTTTGTTGTCCTGTGGTATAAAGAGAAACAAGGACACAATGTGATTATAGAAATGGCGGAAAAATCCAGTAAATGATGGATGCACTGGACATCTATCCCCAGCATTTAAACAGTACACAGTAACTGGGTCTTATTCAACGCTTTAATGTTTTCATTGTCTATTTCCAATTATCTAATTAAAGAAAACATCCCTGACCATCAGCGCCATTGTGAGAATTATCTAGGAAGGTGACCATGGCCACATAATGCTACCAAGCATTCTATCTAATCAAATGTCAAGAGAAAGACACAAGATGGAGTGCATGACTGGAGTAGTAAAATAAATCAGTGTTGTGGAAGGAGTACATGTTTCACTTCTTCAGGAGTTTAGCTTAGTTTAATGTTTATTTGAAAAGGACATTACATACTAATGAACATTAATACAAATGTAAGTAACCAGATTTAGCAGTACTGCTAATTTGCATCTGTAATCCCCCGGCGGGTCACAAAAACACACAATCATACACGAGAAGAACAACTGCAATGAAACTGTACCAAGTGGATATGCTGAAGTGCAGGAGTTATGGTGCTGCAAACAAAACATTCAAATGTCACACAAGTGAAGTGCTGTGTATGCACACACACACACGCACACACGCACCCAACTTCAGGAGTTGTGCATATGTGCTGTACCATAACAAAACTAGCTTTGTTGTATCAGAGCAGAAACAAGTTGTATAGCCACAGTGTTGTGTAAAAAAACAAAGTCAGTCAGGCTTTTTCCCTTTTTTTTTTTGTCTTTAGATGTCTACCGGTATGGTAGAAGGCAGCACTGAGAGCAGCTTGGTGGCACAGTGGTTAGCACTGCTGCAGCACTGTAAGAAGGTCACAGGATTGATTCCACCCCTGACCATAGTGGGTTCAATCCCACCCCCTGACCATCGGTAACCCTTCTGTGTGGAGTTTGCATGTTCTCCCCGTGTCTGCGTGGGTTTACCCCGGATACTCTGGTTTCCTCCCACAGGCCAAAAACATGCAAGTTGGGCTAATTAGACTCTAAAGTGACTCTAGATGTGAATGTGTGTGAATGGTGAAGGGATTAACGCTCCACCTTGGCTGCCTCATCCATCCAAGTGGATGCCCTGTAATTCCCCCATTGTGGGACTAATCGTAAAAATAAAATAAAATATAGCTGCTCTTCAAATATAATGATCTGTACCAGGAGTGGGACAAACAGGTTTGAACTGATATTTTGCCTTTTGTGGTCAAAATGCATAAATAAGCAGACAGATGAAGCTCCAAACCACAGTCTGTCAAAATGAAAGCTTGCTGAGAGATCAGTGAGATCGTGGAGTGCTCAAGCAGCTCTCAATGATCTCATTATTCTCACAATGATTGCTCATTGTTTTTTTATTGAACTCTAAATTTTTCCACTCTGACGGTAGACATGGTTGGAAGATCAGTGAGGTATCACTGAGTGTTCCATAAAAGACCAATAGAGTTCATTAAAAGAGGTCATTGAGAGATTGATGAGAACATTGAGCATTCCATTAGAGCAGGCCTATTCGATTAGCGGCCCATGGGCCACATGCGGCCCAGAACCAACCTCTGAGTGGCCCAGGCCACATCAAGGAAATATAAATTTAAGAAAAAAATATGAAGGAATCACGGTCCGTAACACGAACAACGTGCATGATTGTCATCCGCATGGAGTTTAGAAGCGCCCCGCCCACGTGAGCGTTCCAGTCTGCAGACAGAGTGTCTCTAGCGTTGCTGTCTGAGAGAAGCATGAGCTTATTAAAGTACTGCGGAAAAAAGTAACGTGGAAAAAAAGCAAGAGGTATGTAAACAGTGGAGGCATTTATGGTGATTTTAACCTGCTGGTAACAGGAGCAATAATGGAGGAGTCGCTTAGCAAACGTGTGGTTAAGCTTCATACTGTATGCAGGGAAAGGCAAGAGTGACTGAATCGCTGAGGACTGACTTCACCAGTTACTACAATATCCATTCCTTCATGGATGGATGAATATTATGCACCTGGCAAGTTAAGATGACCGAAATTCATGAAGTCAGTGACTTTAGGAGGTTTTTCCTGCTGTATGGGTGGTGAGGAGAATTCTAAAAAAACCTATAAATATATAGAAATATTTTAACAGAAGTAACTGCATCTTTGGTCATTTAATTTATTTCAGTAAATATAATTTTATTAATATATTTTTCTTTGAAATCAGAGTTAAATTATTGTTCTGTTCTAGCTCTGCAAACTTATGGTCAAAAGTGTAAATTGTATAAGGAAATTTTTTTTTACCACAATCTGTTTCACATTTATTAAAAAAAAATAATTGTATTTAAAAAATAAACAAACATTAGCCATAAAAATCCAAAATTTATAATAAAGTCTCAAATGTACAAGAAAAGTAAATTTTACAAGAGGAAATTACAAATTTGAGGAAACTGGTTTCAAATTTAGATAGCCTACATTTACAGAGAAAAGTAGAAAATTATAAGAAAATTGTTATAAATTTTGGAGAAAAACCTCAAACCTTCAAGACTGAAGTCATTACTCAAGTTTTTAAGTGGGTGCTTTTTGCATCCTTAACTCTACTAGAAATTTTTGGTTGACTGATATATGTGTGTGTAATGGAATGTGTTGTTATAAAAAGAAGTTCCTACTCACACGTGGTGATTTAAAACAAGCCACAATAGTGGCTGTGCAATGTTTGTTTGTTATCAATCTTTTCTTGGGGGGTTAGTGCACCGAAGTGTTTAACAGTCCATTTCTTTATTCAGCTAAATGCACTTTGTGATGTGCCAAGGTCAGTTATGACCAGGATGTAGTATATTTTATTTCAAAAGGGAAACAAATATTTATGCTATTAACAGTGCACATTGAGTTTTTATGCACTTTGAGATATGGCTGGTAAAAGATGTGACCAAAATGGTTATTAACAGGATTTTTTTCATTCTGTTTATCTGATTGTTGTTCAAGAGGAAAAATATTTCTACTACAAGTTCTACTCAACTCCAGCACTGTTGTTGTGTTTTTATGCACTTTTGATGTGCCTTTCCTTTGTGATGTGCCAAGCGCACTTTTAAAACCAAGACAACGACTAAAAAGTGCCTAATTTTCATCACATTGATCTGTGTTGGTTTGAAATTTGTTATTCAACAGATCACTGAACATGTGCGGCCCAGTTACATGTCTTGATTTCAAATTGTGGCCCAACTGATTTTGTAATTGAATAGCCCTGCTTTAGAGTTTGAGAGTTTGTTGAGAGATTGCTTGTCGTTGGTGGTTATTGAGAGATTGTTTTGGACTGAGTCAAAACTTTGGCAACTGTGGAGGTCACTGGAAGATCATTGAGAGATCTTGGCGATTGCTGAGAAATAATTAAGAGCATTGAGAGACCTGGACATTTTTTTTTTATCACTCAACAATCTCCCAACGATCTCCACCCCTGTGTGAAGGGGGTAGAAAAGCACTAGAAACCTCACAAAAGCTCATCAATCTCCTCCCTCGCTCAAGAACTTCAATGATCCCTCAATGATCTCTCCTGGTCTCTCAGTGATCTCTCGAGGATCTTTCAAAGACCTCTATAGACCTCCATGAAAGTTGCCAAAAATTGAATTTTTGATCACACAACTCTTTTCCAAACATTTGCACAGACATGCCTTTTTTGAGGCTTTTGGAGATCTTTCAGAATCAGAATCAGAATAGCTTTATTGCCAAGCATGTTTACATGTAAACATACGAGGAATTTGACTTGGCATTGGGCGCGCTCGATAAGCGCTTCCCAATGACGCGGCAGCCATGCAAGGTGCCTGTCATACAGTGGAGGGTAAAGAGGGGAATGGGGGGAGGGATGACACAATGGGCAGAGAGAAAAAACATAGTTAATCAAAATAAAGCTCGTTTGAGCAAAATTGTGATTACATAGAAAAAAACCCTCTAATGCACAATTAGCAGACAATACAAATCACACAATAACAAAGGAGCAAAAGTTGAGAGAGACAGTGTAAGTGTGTGTGTGTCAGTGTATGTGTATCAGTCATGTAATGTTGTGTGCGGTGTGTGTATCAGTCAGTTACTGGTGAACAGCAAAAATCCTCCCTGAGCAACGTTTAGATGTTGTCTTTAGTGTCCTCCAAACATAGATAGCATGTCCTCGAGAGTTCATTCTCTCAGTG
Organism: Pholidichthys leucotaenia; assembly: GCA_020510985.1. Classification (NCBI taxonomy): domain Eukaryota; kingdom Metazoa; phylum Chordata; class Actinopteri; order Cichliformes; family Pholidichthyidae; genus Pholidichthys; species Pholidichthys leucotaenia. The sequence continues at coordinate 192,693,881 of CM035839.1, read as the reverse complement.
CATGTCCGATGGTAAACTCCATGCTGGTCACATAACGCTGTCCTTGAGAGATCAGATTACTGCGCACCAGATGTTTATGTTAGGGAGAAGCAAGAAGCAAAAACTCTCTTCTGCCTTATCATCCTCCTCCAGGAGGAATGTAATCTTCGGGTGCCGAATCAAGGTCTAATAGGCACAGTTCACTCAGAGCATAGAATTTTCATCTCTCATGCGATTCTGTGCTTCATAATTTCATAATTTCCATCTTTGAGAGACTGGGCCAATTTTTGATCACACAGTGGTCACCCAGTGATCTGTGTGCTGTGTAAAGGGTCCCTTACCACCATCTCACTGTCCTCATACATGTGCACCACCCTCACGTACTTCTCTGCCACTCCAGACTTACTCATATGGTGCCTTATGGTGCTTCTAAACAATCAGTGAGAATGCAGTTTGGCTGTATGACAAATAAGTTGATGGGCACCAATGGACGTCTGTATTCTTCTATACAACTTTCATTCATGGAGAGAAGAGTTTAAATTTGCTGCTTTTAGTATTAGTCCACCTGAGATCTGCTGCTCTGCTGAACTCACGTGCTGAGCTTCACATTCACACAGATTTTGTCTCCTTTCTAACAATTGGAGGCATAAACTAGCGCCCTTGTTGTTAAGTAGTAATATGGTGGCTGGGGCACCCGGGGAATAGTGAGGGGTGACGGACCACCTTTCCGGTGGTGGCGTCACTCGGGGTATAAAGGGCATGACAGGAAGAGGCTAGTCCTCTTTCGCTCTTGACCCCTTGTGCTGTACGGAGCATCTGTGGTTCTCGTTATAATAAAACATATTCAACTGCATACTGAGCCTCCTCCTCTTTACACCGAGTTATGGACATAACATTTGGCGACAAGGAGAAAAGAGGTATGGAACGAGCTGGCACTACTTTTCGGCCATTTTTGGAGGTCCCAGGCGAGCCGCTTGTGCCCTGGGCTAGATGGTACATGGCATTTCAAACTTATTTGATAGTCTTTGACCTCAGTACGCTCGAAGTTGCGTGCGAGAGCTATTTTAGTTCACAGTCTCGGTATAGAGGGTCAGAGGATCCTTAACATGGTAGGAGAGGCTGAAAACTATGAAGATGTGGTGGAGTTAATGGCACACTATTTTCGCAACCCTGAGAATGTCATAGTCCGGCGGATTAAGTTTTGGCAGCGCCACCAGTGGATGAGACAGTCGGTGCAACGTTTCATCTCAGACCTACGTCAGTTGGCGGGGGAGTGCCATTTTGGAGCCTTGGAGGACGAAATGGTCCATGACCAGTTAGCAGAACATGTCTGTTGTTCAGCAGCACGGTCGAGGCTCCTGACTTACCCAGGTGAACTGATGTTAACCACAGCTATAGATATTGCGCAGCAGTGTGAAGCAGCAGAAAACTTGACTGAAGACCTCCGTGGAAGAGACACGTTGAGGCGTGGAGAACCAAGTGAGAGGACACTGGCTGTGGACCCGGACAATGAAGACGGCATGAGTGAAGAGGAGTATGCCACCGTTGTGAGAATTAGGTCCACCCCGGGGTTGCCAAGATGCTATGGCTGTGGGTCCGCAAGGCACCGGTATAAGGCAAGAGAGTGTCCGGCAAGGGGCAAGCGATGCGGTAAATGCAGTCTGTTGCATCACTTTGCCAGAGCCTGCAGGAATTTTGAGCGGGAGGACCGACGAGGTGGAACAGATCTCCCCGCTGCAGAGCCCACGGTTGTTCATACAGTTTCCCCGAGCACAAGTGGTTACATCTACTGTAATGTGTTGCTGGACGGCGTGGAGGTTTCGCTGTTGGTGGATATGGGAGCGATTGGTTCGGTGTTGAACTTGTCCACCGTGGAGAGACTGTTCCCATACCACTGTCTGAGGGAGTACACAAAGCCATGTTGCGGTTAGGGAGGAAGCAGGATGACCGTAGTGGGATCGCTGTAGCTGACGGCAAGGTATAAGTCAGCAGTGATGACTGGAGTCCAGTTTGTGGTTACCACTTCGGGGTCAAACATCTTAGGCTGTGATATGTTCTATGGCCTGGGATTTAAGATCGCCAGCAGTGCTGGAGAGGAGTGGTCGGGCTGCGGATTGTGGGACTGGCCCCCTCTGCACGTGGAGGACGACGCGGTCTGGGCCAGTGATTGGCCTGGCGAGTTAGATGGTGATAAGACCGGCGCTGCAGGGAACCAACACGGGAAGATCCCAATGCTAGTGTCCAAGTTGCCTTTGATGTGGGAACTGGATGGCACAACGGGACACCCAGGAGGACGGCTGGTGCTGAAATGAAAGAGTGGGGCAGGACCGGCTGGCGCGATATTATGGTGTGCCAGACACCAGTGTCAGAGGAGGGCTTCGGACCGGGTCGGTGGGCAGTCCTGACCCGGGAAGGAGGTCCGGTCACGACATAGTGGACTGCGGAAGCACAACAGAGTTCCCCTGCACATCGGTGATGAGGTCCGACCAAGGGTAGAAGTTTGGCTGAGGGGTGTCCATAAAAGAAGAGAGCTACGGGACGAACAGGAGCGGCTGAGAGTGGTGGCTGCCCGGGCAGATGGCTACTTGGGATTGTCTGACACATTGTGGAGACACCGAAATGAGCTGCGGTGTGTGGTGAAGAGATGCCAGTGCAGCTCATATCCGGAGGCCAAGAGGCAGAGGCATTCCGAGCGGGATCCACAGGATGGAGACCCGGAAGGGGGCCCTTTCATCGGGCTGGTCAATTGACTGGGGGGTATTATATGGTAATTGTTTGTGTTGAATTAAGGCCCCAGGTCATTTAATTAGTAGGTTTCGCCATGTTCTCATTTTGTTAGTGTGTGTTGGCCTGAGTTACAGGTATATTGAAAGAGGAAAGTAAACCCCTAACACAGTTTAAAAAAAAAATAAATTGTTGTTTGGAAAATATGCTTGTGTGGAATGCCGAGATTGTGAGGTGGGGGTGTTGGGGTAGGGGCCGCCAATAAGAGAGTGTATATAGTATTGATTGTGGTTTGCTGTTATTTTTGGAAGTGTGTGTGTGTGTGTATACACATAAAATATGTCACAAATAGGAACACAGCTGTTTTTTTTGTTGTTTTTTTTTCTTTTCGGACTGTGATAATCAAGGCGGCAGAATAACCCGCCTGGCTGTGTAGGGGCGCCAGCAGTCTACCTGGCCCCTCTAGTTTATGTTGTATGAGTGGATAGGTTTGCTTATTTATTTTTGTACATATGGTTCTATTGTTAGTGCGTGAACCAGGTTAGCAAATTTTGGGAGGGCCTGATTAGTATGTTTGGCATTTTTCTATGGGGGGGTAAGTAGTATGTAGTAATTAGTAAGTAGTAATATGGCGGTCGGGGCACCTGGGGAATAGTGAGGGGTGATGGACCACCTTTCTGGTGGTGGCGTTACTCAGGGTATAAAGGGCATGACAGGAAGAGGCTAGTCCTCTTTCGCCGTTGACCCCTTGTGCTGTACGGTGCGTCTGTGGTTCTCGTTGTTATAATAAAACGTGTTCAACTGCATACTGAGCCTCCTCCTCTTTACACAGAGTTATAGACATAACACTTTTGGCTTTCAAACTGGGTAGTTTTCATTTTCATTGCTGTGTTTTTTGTGTGAAGCCTGTTCCACAGATGTTGCTTTTGGAGCTGGCCTGCAGAAAAGAATAGAGTGGGAGGGAAATGAAACAGACACAGCTTCAGATCCAGTTAATCAAATGACCTGTCTTCTAAGGAAATGAAAGTTTATTCACCGTTAGATCCAGTAGGGATGTGAATCACATAACTTTCTCATCGTCCAAGTAAACACACACAATCTCTTTGTCAGATTAGGTCAATCCGTCTCATAGGGGCCGGTAATCAGCTTAAAGGATATCACCATTATTTAGTTCCACCCTTATCTCCATTGGCAAGTGACCTTCTGTATCCACCTCTGACAGTTTCAATCTGCTTCCTACAAATTTGGTTTAACTCATTTTACTGCTCCACTTGTCTCCTGGGAGCATCAACAGTTTTGTGAAGACCGACGATTCTGTAGTTATACCCTCAAACAGATGTGGTGATAGCAGACAAATCATAATTACTAGTCACAGCCAGCCAGCCATTTGAGCACTTCCTTCACCTTTCAGTGTTAATATCCTCACCTTCCCATCATGAAATATATTTTCCTATTTAAACGTAGCCTGAGGCTGGGTTACCATTCCAAGGTACTATACAGCAATAACTGCAACAATTAATAGCCTGTACTGACATTGATGGAAGGAGGTTTGCTTCATCTATGTGACGCTGAATGAATGCCATCAGTTCATCTTATTATTGCCTAGAGTAGAGCTCTGAAAGGTTACATGTTTAGATTTCCTCTGTGCAGAAGATAAATAAAAGTCTCTATGTGCTTCTCTGAAAGTACCAGCCGATCCCACATGCTTCTCATTAAATCTTAACGTTCACATATTTGGTTACTTTTCTGATATTCTGTGCTGTTACTTGCAATATAGAGACAATAGTTTCCACGAACAAAGCACAGCTGACACCACCCTATACTGAAGACTCATTCAGGGATTGAAGCAGAGTGAAACAAGACATTTGTTTAACCTTCCTCTTGTGTCAGGGTTGGCACGATCCATTTTTAGGTTCTAAATGCATAAAAGTACCATTTAAATTTGTTTATTGCACCAAGGCTTTTTGACTTTGTCATGAACCTCTGGTTAAACAAAATAGCCAACAAAAAAAAATCATTTTCACTAAATTATAAAATGTTCTGGTGAAAATTATAACCTTTGTGTTGTTAGGGTCAGTTTTGACCTAGTTATAATACTGTGTATAATGTATTATAAAAAATAATTGGTGCCAAAACTGAAACCATAAAGAGACTGAGTTCACCAACACTGTCAGACAGAAGTTTATTCCTTTGATAGCCACTCATATTCTGCTTCCAAAGACTGAAAAGGTTCATCCAGATGGACAAGCCTCTTCCTTTTAGAATCCAGTGGCCTCAGTGGGGTTGTGGCCGTGGCTGTGTTGGCTAATGTTGGGGGAGGTCTAGCTCAGGAGGATGCTGCCTCTGATGCTCTCTGTGTTGCTGATAGTGTGGATGAAGTGCTAAGTGAGCTTTGCAAGCGTCTGATGAAGGCTGCAGTGGTATGCTCCTGGGGCACCCATTTATTTCACTCAGTGAGCAGCATGACAAGGGAACTTCCAAGCGTCTTAACAAATATTCACCATTTGTTTTTTGTTTTTGAGTTCCACCCTAGGTGGATGTGGATCCACTGACCAAGGAGGAGTAAAGTTTTTCATGAAATCATAAATGCCCAGATCTCCTGACCTTGGACAATGAGCTTGATCTTGACCTCACCCTCACTGCAGACCAACCTGAGGGTCATTGTGAGTGAGATTCATGGGAATTGAACCAATTGAATGGGAGAAGTAGTGATTTTTTTTTAATTAATGCAAGTGCCAAGATCTTCTAACCTTTGACATTGACCTTCAGTATAACCTGGATGCACACCCTCCTGAGGATCTTTGTAGGTGAGTTTGGTAATCACTGGGCAATTGCCTAGAAAGAATAGCAGTTTTCATGAACTCACCTACGTGCCCAGGTCTCATGACCTTTGACCTTGAGCACAACTTGGATGCAGACCCACCTGAGGATCATTGTAAGTGAGTTTGGGGAGCACTGGGGCAAATGCCTGGGAGGAGTAGCAATTCCCATGAAATGTGGGTGGACTGATGGCAAACGCCACATTATCACATTAGCTTTTATTCGACTTCACCGCAATGAGCTCCAGGTCTTCTGGTCTTTCACTGGCAAGTGTAGGTGGCAGTCAGGTTGTCCACTCCTCCTTTGTTTTTATTGTAGACTAGGATAATTATGAGCTTCTTGTCTCTTCCTGATGACTCTTATACTCAAGTTCTGTTTTTGGGAAAAAAAAAAAAAAACAACTTTTGTCTTTTTCTTTACAACATCTGGGTCAAAACTGGCCCATAACATGCCAGATTACAGTAGTTAATAATATCAAAATAAACGTTAACTGATGAATATCAGCAGTATGAAAGAGCAGGAAATCAGGCATTTGAAACTGTAGTAATGGTTATGTCAATAGCGTTATAGTGCAGGCACAAATAAACAACAAAACAAAAACAGGACAGGTTTATCCGGAGTGAATGGAAGGTGAAAGATGAAGAAACCACAGGAGGGGAACCTGAGTCACTGCAAACAAAGACTGTAGGAGGGCATGAACTGCACATGCTGAAAACCCTGTTGGAATACTGAACATTGTCAGGGGAGGATGTTCTTGTTTCCTCTTGGACTTTCAGGACATCCCTAGAAATCACACCTTCTGATTTTAGCTGCTATTTTTTGTTCATGTAATAGTTTAATTGTGTTACAGTCTTGTGAGTGTTGCTTTCATAAACATAAATATTTGGAACTTGCTTAGATATTAGCCACATTTTGACATTGGCCCATTGGGAGGTAGCAGCAAACAGGATGGCATGTACTATTGTCTGTGTCCAGTATTTAACTGCTGTCCCCGGTTATTTTTCAAGGACCTAAATGCTTGACATTGATATATTGTTGAGCTTTAAAAAGTGTCACTGTTTTATAGAGAATATTGGATCAATAAATAGTAACAACTAGATAAATTAACACTGCTGGGTTTTGATGATGGGCTGAATCTCAGGTGCCGTGCCTTGAGAAAAGACACAGTGTGACATCTGGTGCATTAAGTATGTAAAATCTGCAAACGATTTCAGCTTTTGCTTGAAAAGCCTACACACTTTGAATTGCTTGAAATGTTGTACATGGCTATCTCCCCATACAAAAACCTGATTGCTGGATGCAGGGCAAGAAGATGCAAACTCACATTTATTGTATTTATTAGCTGATGTCGGACTTCTCCTAGCATTTTACTTTCTGTGTGTCATCACTTCTTTCTCATTTATCCTGTACAGGGAAAGGGGCACTGTTGTATACAGGTCAATACTCATGGGAAACAGAGATGAGGATCATGACCAGTGTTTCCTCTAGGTTTACCACCTTGGGGGGGTGGGGGGGTGGAGGCTGAAGGTCGACAATGACAAACTCTTAAAGGAATCGTGTTCATAAGTTTCTTTTAATAACAGCAGTCAGTATAAATAAAAACTGTAAAAAACAAACAATTATTGAACATATCATCAGAATATTTGATCGACACCGAATCAAATATCTGAACATTTGTTTATATGGCAATGATCCACAAAGTGTGCAGCTTTTGTCACTGCAGTGTATTTTTCTGGGCTTCTGGAAGAACATTTCAAGAGCTTCTTGATATGGGAAGTCTGACACATTTGGCCCATTTATTGAGATTTGCATGCAGGCTGCAAGATGTTCTGGGTAAAAACCTGTCATCCAGTGATGACCAGACTTTTGCTGCTTGTCGGGGGCAGGGCATGCAGCACTTGGGCTTTTTTTCAACACTTGGACCCAGAGCAGGAGAGCTACTTCAGCTGCTACTAGCAGAAGAGCTAGTGTTGTAATCTTCGTCATCCTGGGAGTGTTTAAAAAAAATGCAGGTATTTTTTTCTGCTTCTCACTTGGCTGATAAAACATGCTTTCCTACACTCTCTCTCTCTCTCTCTTTCCGGCGGCCGAAGGAGGAGGGTGGAAATAGGGAACTCCGTGGCTTGTTTGGACTTTTTTTTCGGTTTTCTACTGCTGGCTGCTTTTCAAGTTTTTGTTTTTTTGGGTGGAGGATGGCGGCCTTGGGAAAGCCACCTCCATCTATCCACCAGGGGGTGAGGATCGTTCCCCTGGACAGCGAAGTTACTGTGGAGGAGGTCCTGGAGGCTGTGGCCGAGCAGGTGGGCCCTGACGCGGTCTGCTTTGCTTCCCGAATGAATAGAGCTGTGGTTGTGTTTCTGGTGGATGAAGACGATGTTCACACCCTGATTGTAAGCGGTGTGGTTATCGGGGAAACGTATATACAGGTGTCCCCCTTATCTGTCCCATCAACGAGAATCACCGTCTCAGGTGTTCCACCTTTCATCACTGACGAGCAGCTGGCGACGGAGCTCCGCAGATTTGGGAAGTTTGCGGGCCCGTTTACGACTCTGCCTTTGGGATGCAAGGCCGCCAAGTTCAAACATATGAAATCGCTCAGGCGACAGGTGTTCATGTTTCTCGACTCGCCCACTCAGACTCTGGAAGTCTCCTTCAGGGTCAAGCTCGGGGACGGATCTTACATGGTGTATGCGAGCTCGGGACAGATGAAGTGTTTTGAATGTGGAGACGTGGGCCATAAACGGTTCGCTTGTCCGCACAGGCAGCGGGCGGAGGGCCCTGATGGGGCCGCGGATGGTGCCGGCGGCGAGCCCTCCGCTCACGCCGCAGCTGCCGACGGCGGCGCGGCCTCCGCTCCCGCTACCCCAGCTCCGGAGCCTGCCGCTGTGTCTGTGGACGGCCCGGCTGCGCCGCCCGCGGCCCAGCTTGCGGTCGGGAGCGTGGATGGCGATGGCGCCAAAAAGGTCACTGATGGTGCGTCACAATCATCTCGCTGTGTGACGTCAACAGCTGTGCCGCCGGCAGCTGCTACCGCTTCGGAGGAGGGGACGGAGCACCGACCTGATGGTGCGTCACAATCATCTCGCTGTGTGACGTCAGTGGCTGTGCCTCCGCCAGCTGCTGCCGCTTCGGAGGAGGGGACAGAGCACTGACCTGATGGTGCGTCAGAATCTCGCTGTGTGACATCAGCGGCTGTGCTTCCGGAGGCTACTACCGTTACACAGCAGGGGATGGAACAGTGACAGTCAGCTGCTGAGGGTGGCATCCAGGAAAATGTGGCCCATGATGAATCCACTGGCCCGGGAGAACCAAGCAGTCAGCTGAGTTGTGCTGACGAGGAAATGGAATCTGAGAATGACACTGTGTCTAATGCTGAGTCTATTGAGGCAAAATGTTGTACAAACACACGAGTTTGTACTCACTGGAAGAAATAAATGCATTTCTGGATGAAACCTATAACAAAGCCATTAGGGTCGCCGACTACTTCAGTGACACTGATAAATTCATTAAGTCTGTGGATGTGCTAAGAAGGCAGGTTGGTCTTGACCTCCTGGATGAAAGGAAGCGTTATCGCCTCAAGAAACACCTGACAGCCCTGCGTAAAGCAGCAGGGGGAACGCCGGTTAAGCGCGCCTGACAGGAGGAATGAATGGCGTTCGTTCCTCTGCCTGTTTTACACATTTTTGGGATATTGTTTGAACAGACTGGTATATGACATTTAATTGACTGTCACAGAACTGGATGTTTGAATAGGTGGACTGCAGGGACTGCTCTGTGTTGTGTGGGGGGGGGAACATTTCAGTTTGCACTTTTTCCAATGTGACACACTTGGAGGAATGATGTTGGTGTGCTTACATTTTTTTGAAGTGTGCAATAAAAGCTTATTTTAAAACTCAAACTCACTCTCTCTCTCTCTCTCTCTCTCTCTCTCTCTCTCTCTCTCTCTCTCTCTCTCAGTGCGAGTGTGTTCACCTGTGTGTGCGCACACGTCTTGTCTATGTCAAGGTGTAGTGTTAGACAAGACCCAAATGCTGGACTTCACGTTATTAGATTTATTGAAAAACAAAAAATAACGACAGCTCATGGGCTGAAATAAAAATAAACAGACTAGGCAGACAGGTAAACATAGACCAGGATACGAGGCAAAACTAGGGCTGGGACAGAGGCATGAAATCGCATACAGACTGACACAAGATAACCCATGAGACAATGCAAGACAATACAATACTGTGACGTTTGCAGGGTTCACACAAAGACAATGGAGCAGATGGCTGTGATCAACCTGATTTATTTTTCACACACCCCAACCCCCAACCTGCCTCTGTGCTACAGAGTGGAGGGGAGGTCATTCTCACAGACCCCTGTTTCAATCATGGTTACACACACAGATACATCTTGCCCTAATCCTGCTAAACACTGCTGGGTCATCATAATGCAGTTATAATGACACAGCAGTATAACTCAGAAATAACACATTTAACACACACATAACGTTTTCATCTGGCAAAGCATGCTGGGAAATTCACTTAACATGGCCCCAACGTTACACTGCCCCCCCCTGGACTGGTTTCTGTCCCCAGAAAAATTAAAGTCCAATTTAAAAGTCCAATACAAACTCATCCAGATGTCGGGGCGGTCTTCGGCGCCGGCGGCCAACACGTACAGGCCCCCTAGTGTCCATCTGGGTCTCGGTCGGGGTATCGGGCCGGGATGGAAGCTCCGGTTCGTCCACCAGCGGTGCAGATGGCCGATACGGGGCGAGACGGTCACGATGAAGGACCACAACCCGGTCCCTTTTTCTAAGCCTCACCCTGTACACCACATCTGACAGTCTCTCCAGGACCACACATGGCCCCGACCACTGGCTCGCCAGCTTCGGTGATCGTCCTCTCTTCCTCTCAGGGCAGAAAACCCAGACTCGATCTCCCGGTGCAAAGTCCCTCCCCTGACAGCGGGAGTCGTACGCTCGCTTCTGCCGACCCCCTGCCGCTGCCAGGGCCTCTCGAGCCAGCTCGTGCACCGTGTGGAGACGTTCTTTCAAACAAAAAAAATAATCCAATCCGGGTCTTCCCTCCACCTCCGGCTCAGGGGGGCAACCGAATACCAAATCCACCGGTGTGCGCAGCTCGCGTCCAAACATGAGCGCCGCAGGGGTGCACCGGGTAGATTCCTGAGCTGCCGTCCGGTACGCCCACAAAACAAAAGGCAGGTGCAGGTCCCAGTCTCGCTGTCGCTGGTCCACTAGGATAGCGAGCTGGGTGGTGAGGGTCCGGTTGAATCGTTCGACCAGGCCGTCGCTCTGTGGATGCAGTGGGGTGGTCCGGGTCTTCCGGATGCCCAGCCGTTTGCAGACCTCTCCGAAGACCTCCGCCTCGAAGTTCCGACCCTGATCGCTGTGCAGCTCCTCCGGTGCGCCAAACCGACAGAACATTTCATCCACCAGCTTTGATGCCGTCGTAGCGGCGCTCTGATCCGGGACCGCGTACGCCTCTGGCCACTTAGTGAAATAATCCATCGCGACCAGCACGTAGCGGTTCCCCCGGTCCGTGGTCGGGAAAGGGCCCAGGATGTCCACTCCCACTCGCTCCATCGGTGCTCCCACCCGGTACTGCTGCAGGGGAGCGTGGGATCGCTGAGTTGGTCCCTTCTGAGCTGTGCATGTGTCGCAGCGATGAACGTGGAGCTCCACGTCCTGATGACAACCGGGCCAGTAGAACCGGGCCCGAAGGCGCTGCAGCGTCTTTGTCACTCCGAAGTGGCCCGCTCCTACCGCCCCATGAACCAGCTGGAGTACTTTGGGCCGGAGTCGACGAGGAACTAGCAGTTGCCAGACGTGCTGCTGCCCAGCTGGAGTGTGCCACTGTCGATACACCACGCCCTCGTAGCAGCGGAGGTTGGCCCACTGGGAGTGCAGGGCCTTAGTCTCTGGGTCCAGCGGTGACACAACCTCCCAGGCGGGCCGCTGTCCTGCGTCCAGCCACTGCCGAACCCGCGAAATGACCGGGTCTCTGTCCTGCTCACTCTGCAGCTGCTGCGTGCCAAGAACTTCTGTGACGTCATCGCTGGGGAGAACTGCCTGATCATCTGAGGAGGGGCTGTGCGTCGCTGCGTTATTCCTGCTCGCAGCGGCTCGGAGAGCGGCAGCCCGTGGGGCGGTTTGGTCCCGATCTTCAGCCCGTTGGCAGTGACGACACTCCTCTGTCGCGCAGGGGCGCCGAGACAGCGCGTCAGCGTTGGCATGGAGGCGGCCTGCCCGATGCACAATCTGGAAATTATAATCCTGCAGTGCCTCCAGCCACCTCGCCAACTGTCCATCCGGTTCTTTGAAATTTAACAACCAGGTCAGGGAAGCGTGGTCCGTCCTGAGCTGGAACCTCCCACCGTACACATACGGGCGGAAGTGACGCAGTCCTTGAATGACAGCCAGCAGCTCTCTGCGAATCACACAGTAATTTCTCTCGGCTCTGCTGAGAGTGCGGCTGAAGTAAGCGACTGCCTGCTCTCCATGCTCTCCCTCCTGGGATAGCACCGCCCCGATGCCCTGGTTGCTGGCGTCCGTGTCCACGATGAAAGGGCGGTTCGGGTCGGGATACTGCAGGATGGGGGCTCTGATGAGCGCTGCGCGAAGCTGGGAGAAAGCAGCAGCACAGCTGTCACTCCACTGGAACGTGCGTCCTTTCTGCGTCAGCTGATGCAGCGGGCTGGCGATGGTGGCGAAGTCTTTCACAAACCTCCTATAATAGGAGGCCAATCCAAGAAAACTCCTCAGTTCTCCAACGTTCCGCGGCACTGGCCAGTCTCTCACTGTTGCCACTTTTTCCGGGTCGGTGGCGACCCCCGCTGCGCTGACGATGTGGCCCAAAAAGGTGGTCTCCCGCCGGAACAGGTGGCATTTCTTAGGGTGTAACCGTAGCCCCGCCTGTTGGATGGCTCCCAGCACCTCTCGGAGATTTGACAGGGCGCTGTCAAAATCAGCTGCATGCACCAGCAGGTCATCCAGGTAAACAACGCAGCGACTCCGGGGCACGTGAGCCAGCACTCGCTCCATCAAGCGCTCAAAGGTGGCCGGAGCGTTGCAGAGTCCAAACGGCATCACTTTAAACTGGTACAGTCCCTGCCCGATGGAGAAGGCTGTTTTCTGGCGGGCCTCAGGTGACAGCTCTACCTGCCAATAGCCGCTGCGTAGATCCAGCGAGCTGAACCAGCTGGAGCCGGCGATGTGGTCCAGTGCGTCATCGATGCGGGGCAGGGGGTAGAAATCTTTCCTGGTGGCGTCGTTCAGGCGTCGGTAATCCACACAGAACCGCCACGACCCGTCCTTCTTCTTGACCAGCACCACCGGCGCCGCCCAGGGGCTGCTGGAGGGCTCAATGACATCTGCCTCCAGCATTTCTCGCACTTTTTGTTCCGCCGCTGCCCGCCTTGAAAAGGGCAGCCGGCGTGGGTGGAGTCGAATCGGCCTGGCCTCACCGGTGTCGATCTCGTGCTGCACCAACCCGGTCCGGCCGCATTCCTCATCCTTCGCGGCGAAAACACCCATAAAACAGTCCAATAGCTCCCGCAGCTGGCGTCCCTGTTCCGGGTCCAGCCCGCTGCAGCTCCGCTGAAATAATTCCTCCACCGCCTGCTGCGTCTCTGCTGACACGTTGACCCCTCCCCTTGCTGTCCTTGTGTGCGTTCGTGCTCCCTCTGTCCGCGCTGGTGATGTCATCATGTCCAGTCCTCGCGGTGGCCTGCCTGGTCCGGTTTGTCTTGGCGATCCCTCGATCGCGCAGGCCCCCGTGTTCCTTCCCTGGGTTCTGCTGTGGAGCGTGATGGTCCGGTTTCCCAGCTGGAGGGACGGTCCCGCGGTGTCGATCTTGGCGTTCCAGGCTGTGAGCAGGTCTAGTCCAATAATACAGGGGTCTTGGATGTCAGCCAGCCAGAACGGGTGTCTTATGTTCTGACCGGCCACCCCCACCACCAAAACTCTCCGCCCCCCCCAGTCTGGCGCGCTCACCGGTAGCCGTGGTGACGCAGCGCTTGGTGGGTTCCCACCCCCATGGGGCCGTCTTGTTTGTGCCCGGCAGCACACCGGGTCGAACCAGGGAGATTGTAGAGCCGGTGTCAATCAGGGCCCGGATCGACGTCTTCCCCAAGCTGCACTGTAGATAGATCCCTGGAGAGTGTCCAATTCGGCCCACGCGTGGTGCCGGCTCCTCGGGGGAAACATCTGCGGGAGGCGGCCTGTTCCCGTTCACGCCACCTCGCTCTAGTTTAACGCCGGCGAGGGGCGTTCTTCTCCGGGGACGTGCCGCCGTGGTCTGCCGTAATTCCTCCTCTTCCTCCTCGCTCTCCATCGTGGCCTGGAAGGTTCTCTGTCTGTGCGTTGGCGCTTCAACTGTGTGATTCATCAGCGGCTCCACCCGCTCTGCTTCTGCCACTGCAGTCTCCCAGTCGCTCGCGGCGTGGATCCGTACGTGGCTCTGGAGCTGGGCCGGGCGGAGACCTTGGATGAAGCTCCGGAGGGCGAGCTTCTCTACCGCCTCCGGTGCGAAATCCGGGTAGCTGCGCCGGGTTAGCAGCCGTATGTCTGCAGCATAGGTTCCTAGGCTTTCCTGGTTGCTTCTATGGCGGCGGGTCAGCTGTTCCTGGGCGTGCTCAGCGTCCACCATTCTCCCAAATCGTCTCTGGAGCGCCCCTTGTAGCGCTGGCCAGCTGTAGCGCTCCTCAGGCAGGAGATCAGAAAGCGTGCAGAGAGCTCTCCCTTCCAAGGCCAGCGCGACTTGCACGGCGGTTTCCTCTGGTGACCAGCCGTTCAGCGCAGCGGCCAGCTCGACCTGGGTCAGGTAGTCATCCAACGTGGCCTCGCCGTTGAAGCGGGGAATCTTGGCCCGCTGCCTAACAGATGGGATGGCCGCCTCCTGATCGATCGTCACTCTCGATCACCGTGGGATCGCCAGCCCGTCCTGTCCTGAAAAGGGCGGAATGCGGGGCTGGTTTGCTCTGCTCTGCCCGCTCTGTCTTGAAAAAGACAGAAGGCGGGGTGCGCTGGCCCTGTCAGGTCCGCCGCCGCTTTGTTCGTCCCGGCTCCTGGCTCCCGGGGGTGGTGTCTCGGTCCCATCGTCCATCATCAGCTGAGCAATGAACTGCTCCAGCTGCTGGATCTCCATTCTGATCCTGGCATCCATCTGCTCCATCCCACTTCTGACACCAGTGTGACGTTTGCAGGGTTCACACAAAGACAATGGAGCAGATGGCTGTGATCAACCTGATTTATTTTTCACACACCCCAACCCCCAACCTGCCTCTGTGCTACAGAGTGGAGGGGAGGTCATTCTCACAGACCCCTGTTTCAATCATGGTTACACACACAGATACATCTTGCCCTAATCCTGCTAAACACTGCTGGGTCATCATAATGCAGTTATAATGACACAGCAGTATAACTCAGAAATAACACATTTAACACACACATAACGTTTTCATCTGGCAAAGCATGCTGGGAAATTCACTTAACATGGCCCCAACGTTACAATACAGTGAACACGAACAGAACAATGGCAGCACAAACACTTAAGTAGGCAAGGGGCAATCAAGGAACACAGCACAGGTGGGGAGACTAGTCAAAACAAATCCAAGACACACGGGGAAACGGCGACAGCAGGTATGGAGAACAGGGCAGACGGGGCTGGACAGACAATGGACACCGGGAGCTAGATAATGATAATAATAATAACTAGAAAAGCACTCGGAGAGCGCAGACCTCTGCCAAGCGCTACAGTTCCCTCCATACAGTGTTTGTGTTTACGTTTTCAGATTCCTTGACCATGAAAGCATATGACTAGCAATTGGATTCACAATGATAGGATTAGTGGTTCAGTAGTTATTGACGAAAATGGCATTTTCCGTAATGGCGGTTTAGCGCCACAGTTCCCCCCATACAGTGTTTGTGTGTACGTTTTCAGATTCCTTGACCATGAAAACATATGACTAGCAATTGGATTCACAATGATAGGATTAGTGGTTCAGTAGTTATTCACGAAAATCGCATTTTCCATAATGGCGGTTTAGCGCCACAGTTCCCCCATACAGTGTATGTGTGTACGTTTTCAGATTCCTTGACCATGAAAACATATGACAAGCAATTGGATTGACAATGATAGGATTAGTGGTTTAGTAGTTATTCACGAAAATGGCATTTTGCGTAATGGCAGTTTTCTTGTGGACGGTGATCCGGATCACCACCAAAATCTAATCATCTGTAGGATACCCCATTTCTGACAATCTGTGGAAATTTCATGAAAATCCATCCATAACTTTTTGAGTTATCTTGCTAACAAACAGACAGACAAACAGACAAACCAACGCCGATGAAAACCTAACCTCCTTGGCGGAGGTAATAATAATGAACATGAGAGCAGGGCAGAAACAAACCTATGGAACATAATTAGACACACGATAATGAAAACAAACACAATGACCAAACTAAGGCTAAAGGCAGGGAAACACAGAGATAACATCGCAACCTAGGGTGAGGCATGAGCTGAACTCATGTCCCGAAGATATCAGAAAACCAAACCTGAACACAGAGCGGGGACATGAGCATAGCCATGTCCACACCTGTACAGTCCGTGTGTGTGTGAGTGCGAGTGTCTGTGTTTACGTGCAGTGGAGTTCTGCCCTGCTGCATGAGAGCGCAGAGAGGAGAAAAGACAGAAATGAGCTTGTTGTGTAAATAAAATAAATAACATTAGGATATTTAGTTTGTTTAATAAAAGGACAAGGTAAAGACTTGTTCTATAGTGAATGCATCCTAAAATGACTTCTGTTGTGATCTGGAGTTGAATAGAAAAATAAAGTTAAATAAAATTAACTTGACACTCTGGGGGGGGGGGGGGGAGCAGCTAGAGTGAAAGGGAAGATTTACAAGATGATAGCGAGACCTACGAGGGGGCTGAAAAGTTCATAGTGGTCAAATTTGACCAAATGGGGTTTGTTTTTCAACATAGTCTCCCTTTCAGTCCACACACTTCTTCCATCGGTGTTGCAGCGCTTTGATCCCTGCGGTTGAAAAATAAACCACATTTGGTCAAATTTGACCACTATGAACTTTTCAGCCTCTGAACTTTTCAACCCCCCCCCCCCCCCATATGGTTGACGGTGGTACTGACAAAAAGGAGGCAGAGCTGGAGGTAGAGGTCTCAGAGTTGAAGATGCTAAGATTCTCAATGGGAGTGACTTGGAGGGACAACATTAGAAATGAGTATATCAGAGAGACAGGTCAGGTTAAGTGGTTTGGAGACAAAGTAAGACAGGCAAGGCTGAGATGGTTTGGACATGTGCAGAGGAGGGAGAGTGGTGATACTGGACAAAGGATGTTGAAGATGGAGCTGCCAGGCAGGAGGAAAAGAAGACCACAGAGAAGATTCATGGATGTAATGGGGGAGGACATGGAGAGGGTTGGTGTTACAGAGGAAGATGCAAGGGATGGGGTGAGATGGAGGCAGATCTGCTGTGAAGACCCCTAAAGGGAGCAGCCAGAAGAAGACTGAGGTTCATTAACATTTATTTTCAAAACTGTACCATAAATTAAATTGTGGATATCAAGCACTTCTACTCAGGTTAATCAACACTGAGAGGTAGAGTGTTGAGGCAAGTGCAAGAAACATATTCATCATAAATCCCATCATCTTCTTGTTTGATTTCAGATTAAGCTCAGTATGGAAAATTTTAACAAATGAGGAACTGATACAAATTGATTTCTTCACACTGACATAAATAAATTGCTTTTGTATTTGCTCACTAATACAGTGTGTGTACCAAATGAGAAGTGTTTTTACTCCCATAAAAATCTTTAAAACAATTCCCATGTCATTTGACCCAAAACACAGAGGCACCTGTTCTATTTTGCCTGATCATAAATATTGTGCCATGATTAATGACTGGCAAAGGGTTGCTGTTGCCCATGACTACGTATTGATCAGTGAGATGTGCATGACTGTCCATGTGAGTCAAATATATAACTGTGGCAGGGGTACACTCTAGCATATATTTAATCCAGTGTTTGATTTGTACAAGCCAGTTTACTTTTGCTTGGAGAGGAGTTAAAATAATTTGGCATAAAAGCCGTCAGCACACGGAAGTCTTACACCACTATGCACTGCTGTTAAACTAGAGATTGCTTGCAACTGAAAACACAAACACACAAACTCCACAGATTTAAATGTATTTCATTTGCCATTTGGAGCTATATGAAAATCTAATGTGAATGGAAAGGTAAGTAGAAAGGCAAGTTATTCAAGACATCTGGAAAGCAGCCTCAGAGGAGTTCTGCTGAAATCCTCCATCCTCCCCACATCAACCACCACCTCCAGAAAAAAAAATCTTTGAAGTGTCCTAAATGCACCCTACTTATTTAGAGAACACTGAGGGATACATTTACTCTGAATATGTGAGCTCAAGGAAGGTACAGCATACCAAACAGAAATTGTCTGACAGAAAGGGGGGAAAAAAATATTTCCTGCTAGATATTAAAACTGCCTTCTCCAGAGAATAAGGTCTGCAATTCAAGCAGATGTTGCTGCTGAAAGAAATCCCAGAAATACCCTTTTCCAGCTCGAAGGCAGATTATGTAAAATTTGCAAAATAGCACACCCTGTAGGCACAGCAAAAGTCTTCTTCTTCTTCTTCTTCTTCTTCTTCTTCTTCTTCTTCTTCTTCTTCTTCTTCTTCTTCTTCTTCTTCTTCTTCTTCTTCTTCTTCTTCTTCTTCTTCTTCTTCTTCTTCTTCTTCTTCTTCTTCTTCTTCTTCTTCTTCTTCTTCTTCTTCTTCTTCTTCTTCTTCTTCTTCTTCTTCTTCTTCTTCTTCTTCTTCTTCTTCTTCTTCTTCTTCTTCTTCTTCTTCTTCTTCTTCTTCTTCTTCTTCTTCTTCTTCTTCTTCTTCTTCTTCTTCTTCTTCTTCTTCTTCTTCTTCTTCTTCTTCTTCTTCTTCTCCCTTTAACATAAGCCTTTATTAGTCCCACAATGGGAAAATTCTAGGATTGCTACAGCACAGGGATAGCAACACTCACAGCAATAATTAAGAAGATACGAAAAATAAGAGCAGTGAATATTCATACGTACACATAAATATATATACAAAGTGCGGAGCATTGTAGCAAGATGGAATAAACAGCATAACTGTCTACTTAGTTATCGTACATAGTATGAATATGTACCCATACATATTGTCACTGTCCGTAGCGAATAATATCGTCCTAGTTGTATACTGGAGGGGACCATTTGTGTAAGTCTGTTGCGTCTTTTGCATTCAATACTATTAGGTCGCCATGTTTTTTTGCTATCTCTGCGAGCAGCCCTGCTTAGGTTATACAGTCTGACAGCCGTAGGTAGGAAGGACCTGCGAAACCTCTGTTGCACACCTAGGATGATGTAGTCTGCTGCTAAATGAGCTCCTCAGTGCGTTCAGTATGTCCTGCATAGGGTGGGACTCGGACTCCAGCAGAGATGACAGTTATAGCCACCATCCTTCTCCCTCCTATCTCCTCCACTGGGTCAAGGCGTTGCCCCAGGACAGATCTAGCTTTCTTGATCAGTTTGTTCAGTCTCTTCCTATCGGCTGCCGTAATGCCATTGCCCCAGCAGACCACTGCAAAAGTGATGGCTGATGTCACCACCATGTCGTAGAATGTCTTCAGCAGCACCCCTTGTACACCAAAAGACCTGAGTCTCCTCAGTAGGAACAGCCTGCGCTGTCCGTTCTTGTAGAGTGTGTCGGTGTTGTGGGACCAGTCTAGTTTATTGTTCAGATGAACACCAAGGTACTTGTAGGATGTCACCATCTCAATGTCTGTTCCCTGTATGTTTACTGGTGCTGTGAGGGGTTGTCCTTGCCTGTGGCAGTCCACCACCAGCTCCTTAGTTTTCCTCGCATTCATCTGGAGGTAGTTCCGATGGCACCAGTCCACGAAGTCCTGGATAAGTCCTCTGTACTCAGCTTCATCTCCGTTGGAGATAAGGCCGACGATCGCAGAGTCGTCAGAGAACTTCTGTAGATGGCAGTGTGTTGTGTTGTGTGAGAAGTCCGCAGTATAAAGGGTGAACAGGAAGGGAGCCAAAACCGTTCCCTGGGGGGCCCCCATGCTACCGATGATCGTGTCGGACACACAATCTCGGGTTCTCACAAACTGTGGCCGGTTAGTGAGGTAGTCCAGGATCCATGATGACAGGTGCTGGTCCACCCCTGCGCACAGCAGCTTGTCCTTCAGGATCATCGGTTGGATGGTGTTGAAAGCACTGGAGAAGTCAAAGAACATGATCCTCACCGCATTCCCGGGCTTCCCCAGGTGGGACAGAGAACGGTGAAGGAGGAAGATCACTGCATCCTTCACCCCAATGCCATGCTGGTAGGCGAACTGGAGTGGATCCATCGCTGGTCCCACCAGGGGGCGGAGGTGAGCAAGGAGCAGTCTCTCCAGGGTCTTCATCATGTGAGATGTCAGGGCCACTGGTCTGTAGCTGTTCAGATCTTTGGGGTGGGAAGTCTTTGGTACAGGTACCACACAAGATGTTTTCCACAGCTGTGGTACCCTCCCCAGCTTCAGGCTCAGGTTGAAGATGTGCTCCACAATCCCACACAGCTGGTCTGCACAGGACTTGAGGAGCTTCGCGCTGATGCCGTCCAGTCCCGAGGCCTTCCTCGCCTTGATCTTCCTCAGCTCCGTCCTCACCTGGGTCTTAGTGAGGGTCAGGTTGGGGGGCTGTGTGCTAGGAGTGGGGGGGGGGTGTTGGTGGAGTGGGGTGTGGACAGCAGGTCTCGATGACTTTAGAGGCAGCAGTGGTTGTTGTGCAGTCAGCGGGGAGGGCGGTTGGTCAAACCTATTAGAAAACAGGATCAGATTGTTCGCACACTCCCTGCCCCCCGTGACCTGGGGGGAGGTATTCTGGAGCCCAGAGATGGTTTTAAGGTTTCTCCAGACCCCGCCAATGTCGCTCTGTTGCAGCTTGTCCTCCATCTTCTTCCTGAAGCTGTCCTTGCCTTCTCTGATCTTCCTCCTCAGCTCCCTCTATACGGACTTCAGCATCTCCCTGTTCCCCGACCTGAAGATCCTCTTCTTCTCTCTCAGAAGTGTTTTTATCTCAGGGTTGATCCAGGGTTTGTTGTTCGAGCAACACCGTATGGTCTTGGTGGGTACAGAGTTGTCCACACAGAAGCTGATGTAGTCCGTGATGGCGTGAGTGAGGCCATCGATGTCCTCACCATGTGGATCGCAGAGCTGCTCCCAGGCAGTGGTTTCAAAGCAGTCCTTTAGAGCGTCCATTGCCCCCTCTTTAGGGGTCACCGCAGCAGATCTGCCTCCATCTCACCCTATCCTTTGCATCTTCCTCTGTAACACCATCCCTCTCCATGTCCTCCTTCACTATATCCATCAATCTTCTGTGGTCTTCCTCTTTTTCTCCTGCCTGGCAGTTCCATCTTCAACATCCTTTGTCCAATATATCCACGATCCCTCCTCTTCACATGTCCAAGCCTTGCCTCTTTGCCTCCAAACTGCTCAACCTGAGTTGTCCCCTCTTGATATACTCATTTTTAATCCTGTCCCTCCTTGTCACTCCCAATGAAAATCTTAGTATCTTCAACTCCGCCACCCCGAGCTCCGCCTCCTGTCTTTTCATCAGTGCCGTCTCCAAACCATGCGTCATAGCAGGTCTCACTACTGTCTTGTAAATCTTCCTGTTCACTCTTATTGCCTTCTGTCAGAAATCACCCCTGACACTTGTCTCCACCCACTCCACCCTGCCTGCATTATCTTCTTCACCTTTTGTGCACTGCCCTTTGCTTTGGATGGTTGACCTCTGGTATTTAAACTCCTCTATCTTCACTACCTCTACTCCTTCCATCTTCACCGTTACACCTGCCTCCCTCTCATTCATACTCATGGATTCTGTCTTGCTTCTACTGACGTTCATTCCTCTTCTCTGCAGAGCATACCGCCACCGCTCCAGGTTCTCTTCCACCTGCTCCCTACTCTCCTACAGATCACAATGTCGTCTGATTTCAAGATTCAAAGATTTTATTTGTCAATGCTACTACACGTACAGGACATACAGGAGAATTGAAATGGTATTTCTCTCTCTCTTCAGGGGTGTGCACAATTAAGAAAAAAAAAGGAATAGGGCTGGAAAAACAACAACAGCAGTCTATGTACAGTAATGCTACCCGTAGTGCAAATGGCGACAAAAGATAGACCCAGGCCTCCCATACTGCAACCAAAAATAAATGATAAACGATGAAACCCAGCAATCCTACATACAGAAAAGTAGAGCTGTAAGGCTGCATGCCTACCAAATGTGTTTTTGTCACCCGAAAACCCTGAACTTCTTTTTTTCAGTGCTTGTGCGCTGCACTCTGGAGAAAAAAAAAAAAGGCTGTGCCCTGTATCGCAGCAGCAGCTTGTCACTCACAGCTCGGCACTTCCACTTTTCCTATGGTCAGACTTTCTACTTATTTTTTAATAGCAGTCTCTAAATAACAATGGACAGGAAACATATTTTAGCATTAGTAGCAGCTCTGGATGCAAAATATGATGACACGGAAAACAGGAGTCTGAGTACAGACTGTACCGGTGTCCGATGTCCCACCCTTGCTTTTTCTGATTGGCTGCTCAGAAAGGTCTGGCATTAACGAGCTCAGCTGCAGTCTGAAAAGTTTAAATTTTTTTCAACTCTGAGCTCCCTGAGTGCTGCGACAAAAAACGGCTAACGCCGAAAGCATTTCAGCACCAAGGGCACTCAGCACTGTAGATGCTGGACTACATAGAGAATGAATGAGAGTCGCCCACAGTGGAAAAAACACATTTGGTGGACATGCAGCCTAACATTCATAGTTGCAATTCAGTGCGGTAGTGTAGATGCAGACAGTGACAGGACTGCACATGATCAGTATTGCAGTGACCGACAGCAGCAGATATGGCATTTGTGCAAATGGTTGCAGTAAAGTGCAGACATACAGCAGCAAACAACTGAGGTAGTTATTGCACGGGTGAGTGCGTTACAGTCCAGGGGGACGGGGGGGGGGGGGGGGAGTGGACACAGTTCAGGGTCCTTATGGCCCGATGAACAAAGCTGTTTAGTGGTCTTGTGGAGCAGGCCCAGAGGCTCCGGTACCTTTTCCCCAAGGGCAGGGGGGCTGAAGAGGGGTGGGAGGTGTTGCCTGCAATGCTGATGGCTCTGCAGGTGAGGTAGACGCCCGAGAGGGGGGACAGAGGGGCACCAATGATCTTGCTAGCAACTTTCACTGTACATTGTAGAGTCTTCTTGCAGGAGGCGGTGCAGCTTCCGTATCACAATGTGATACATCTGGTGAGCATGCTCTCAATGGTGCCCTGGTAGAATGAGCACATGATGGGGAGGGAGAATCGTGCTCTCTTAAGTTTGCAGAAGAAATGGAGGTGAGTTTGAGCCTTCTTCGTCAGTGATGTGGTGTTGTTGGGCCAGGAGAGGTCCTCAGAGTTGTGCACCCCCAGGAACTTGGTGCTGCTCACCCTCTCCACATCTGCACCATCAATGATCAGAGGGGGGTGCTGTGTGTGCCCCCTCCTGATGTCGACCACAATCTCCTTGTTTTTTCCCATGTTCAGGAAGAGGTTATTGTCTTTGCACCACTGGACCAGTTGGCTCACCTCATTTCTGTACTTGGCCTCCTCGTTGTTGGGGATGAGACCCACCACCACCGTGTCATCCGCAAACTTGATGTGGTTGGTGTTGTAGGCTGGTACGCAGTCATGGGTCAGCAGGGTGAAGAGCAGTGGGCTGAACACGCACCCTTGTGGGGCCCCTGTGCTCAGTGTGATGGTCTGGGAGGTGTTCCTGCCAACCCGCACATTCTATGGCCTCCCTGTGAGAAAGTCCAGCACCCAGTTACAGAGAGAGGTTTTGAGTCCTAAGTGTCTGAGTTTTTGTATTAGGTGCTGGGGGATGATTGTGTTGAATGCTAAACTGAAGTCCAAGAACAGCATTCGCACGTGGGAGTTCTTTGAGTCCAGGTAGGTGAGGGCTGGATGGAGAGCAGCAGCACTGGCATCTTCTGTGGATCTGTTTGACCTGTATGCAAACTCAGATGGGTCATGGGAGGGAGGGAGGATGGACTTGTTGTTCTGCATGACCAGCCGGTCGAAGCACTTCATTATAAAGTGACATATTTGTAGAAAAACCCAAGCACAGACACAGACTCAAATAAACCACAGTGATCTTTTATTAGCGAATGAATGTGAGTGTGTGTGCATGTGTGGATGTGTATGCTGGAGCGAGCCGAGCAGGTCGAGTCAGGCAACCCTAAAGAGAGAGGAAGGGCAAGAGAATTAGGGCTCTATTCACTCTGGTGAAAGGGAGGAGATAAGTCAGTTCTTACGGTGATGAGATGGCAGTTAACCCTTTAGTTGTCCCAAGTGCCGCATGGCGACAGAGAACGGTTAAGGGGTAAACATAATCCCTAATGGTCAAGAGTGGTAAATAGTTCAGATTTCCAAAGCTATAACTTGAAAGTTGCAAGAGATAATGGCTTACTGTCAGTTAGAAAGATGTAGAATATGATTCAAAGTTTCAGATAGGAATAAATTTATGCATCTAATTTGCATAATGTCGCAGCAGCTATATAAATTACATAACTCAGTCAAAAGTGGACTTTGGACACATTTACAAAAAGAATGGTTGCTTTTTTTTGACACCATTTTGTCTACAGGGGTATGTTTTTATCTAATCTTCAAAATATATGAGCCAGAAAATCAATAAAATGTAAAAAAAAAACAACAAAAAACATATTCGTCTTACCTGTTGGGGCGAGGAGGGGCTCGCTTGCCCACGTGACCGGTCCGTTTTCTTCCATCGTGGTCGATGTTTTGTGTTTGCTCGGTCATTTACACAGTGTACCACACCTACAAACTCTTAATTTATCCTACGTGAATTTCGTTTGTATTACACGGCTATTTCTTCTGTTTTGATGCATTTTTCCTGTGAGAATCCATGACAATCGTGGGCGCTGCCATCTTGGTGCTGGTAGCTCAGTTTTTCGCCCATCGTGGTCGATGTTTAACGTTTGCTTGGTCATTTACACCCTATGCAACATCTACAAACTCTTGTGATTATCCCACGTGAATTTTGTTTGTATTACACTGCTATTTTTCCCATTTCATGCAGTTTCAGTCACAATTGCTGCCGCCATGACCGAGCATGGTGGCATCCACATTGGTGTGTGAGCTCAAAGCGGAAAAAGGAAGAATAATAATGAGGATTTCTTCTTCCTTGCTGTATTCCATGTCAGCCATGATTCCTTCAGCACATGTCTGCCACCTTTTGAACTGTCAGATCAGTACAGATCAGTACAAATTCTCAGTATAGCTGGGGGATGTCAATAAGTTGACAGGTGCAGTTGCTGCGCTGTGCCACTGGGGGCACACGACCCGTCCATGAAATGTGGACAGTTGAAAGGTTAATGCTCTGAAGAGGGAGCGATACTTCACCGGTCCTCTGAGTCCTGAGCTTGGTTGATGATGGTGTGTGTTGGCTGTTTGTGGAGAAGTGCAGGGACAGGCAGGGCACACTGGTGGAGAAGGGCGCCCACAGCTGAGAGGTCCGCCACCAGGATCAGGAGGAGGTCTGCCGCCGGGCTGGTCCACCTGTGCACAGGGGAAGGAGAGAGAGAAGAGCAGGTGCAGATGGTGCAGAAATCCAAATAATGCTTACAGCTGAGTTGGGGAGACGAAACTCCCATGCGTCAAGCACTGGTAGCAGGAAGGCGAGACTTCCAGGGGTAGGTGTAGGCAGGAAGACGAAACTTCCAAAAAAACAGATGAGGGAGGATTCTGATGTAGAAGTTTCTCCCTGGAGGAGCGTAGACGTCTCCGTGCAGATGGAAGGGCAGCACTCCTTATAAAGGCTGCTTAATTGGGAGGAGCAGTTGCATCCGTAGCTGTGAAGATAATCAGGGAGAAAAAAAAGGCAGCACAGCGCAGATCACCACACAAAGGGGGTCAGTGCTACAGGCTGGTAATCGTATCTGGATGGGACAGGCTTCTTTGGGACTGGTATTATGGTGGCAGTTTTGAAATGTGGGGACAACAGCTTGAGTCAGGGACATGTTGAAGATGTTGGCCAGGACATTCTTGAGCAACTCTGCACAGGCCTTTAGGACGCGACCCAGTATGTTGTCTGGTCCAGCTGCCTTGTGTGGGTTGATCCTGCAGAGGGTCCTCTTGACGCTAGCCGGATCCAGACTTATGGCCTGCTCGTCTGGAGGAGGAGTGGTCTTCCGTGCTGATGTGTTGTTTTTTTGTGCTTCAAAGCAGCCGAAGAAGAGCTCTCACCACCATTTTGTAAATCTTCCATTTCATTCTAGCTGCTGTCCTTCTGTCTTCTTTCCTCTGTCCAGAGGATAAACCAAATACAGTGGTACCTCTACTTACGAAATTAATTCGTTCCGGAAGTATTTCCATAACGTGAAAATTCCGTAAGTAGAGACGCTTTTTACATGTAAATGCCCTAATCCGTTCCAAGCCCCCCAAAATTCGGGCATAAATTTTTTATAAATCATAAAAACGCATCAAAACATGTAACAAATACATGTTACAATTAGATTACTGCACAATAAACATAAAATGAGAGTTGTAATTTAAAAAAACAAAGAATAAAGTATAAAGTAAAGAATAATAAAAATTATGTTCATTTACCTTTTAACTGCTATCGTCGTCGTCGTCACCTTTTGCCTTCTTTGGTTCATGTTCTCTCTCATCAGTGGTTTTTGCCTGACATTTTGTGAAGAACCAATCCAAGGACGTTTGCTTTTAGGGCTTCCTTTTGTTTTAATACCGTGCCGATCGTAGATGTATTACGGCCATATTCTTTGGCGAGATCAACCAAACGCATCCCCTTTTCATACCTTTCTATTATCTCTTTCTTTGTTTGTATGGACAAAAAAACTCTCTTCTTCTTCTTTTCTCCTTTTCCACTTATCTCCATCACTTTCTTGGGGCCCATAGTGAATAAATGTTAATACTGTACTGTACACACACGTAAAACTGCCCGAACACTTCGTGGCCAATGGGATACCAGGAAGATGCTAGGCAATAGCCAATGGCAGAGCAGCTACAGGTATGTTTACGTTCGGTAAACTACGGGAGCTGCGAGGAGCGCGTACTTTTTTGCCTTTCGTACCCTGAAATTTCTTTCGTAACAAGAGGCAATATTTTCCCGTTGAGGTGTCTCGTAACCTGAAAATTCTGTATGTAGAGACGTTCGTAAGGAGAGGTACCACTGTACCTTTCCAGCAATATCCCTCATTACTTTAGCTGTACTTTCCTAGTCCTCTATTTCTTTTCTACCATCCAATGTGTGTCTCAACTCCTTCCTGAACTCTGTGCAACTCACTTCCACCATTTAATCCTTGGTCTTGCCTTAACTCACTTCCCCTTGTTGCTTTCCAGTCATCCTACAGACTACCATCTGATGCTGCCTAGCTACATTCTCCCCTGACACAGCCTTGCAGTCTCTTATCTTCTTCAGATTACTTCTTCTGCATAAGATATAGTCAACTTGTGTGCACCTTCCTCCACTCTTGTAAGTCACCCAATGTTCTTCACTTTTCTTGAAATATCTGTTGTCAACAGCCATGTCAGTCCTATTAGCAAAATCCACGAACATCTGTCTTTCCACATTTCTCTCCATAACACCCTACTTACCCAAGACCTTTTCATCACCTCTGTTTCCTTCACCTACGTATCCATTAAAAGCTGCTCCAATCACACTTCTCTCCCCCATGTGATTCTCTACCACTTCATCCAATTTACTCCAGAATTCCTCTTTCGCATCCAAATTGTGGGGCATACGTGTATGTGCTAACAACATTCATCATCACACCTTCAGTTTTGAGCTTCAAGCTCATGTTTCTGTCTGACTCCCTCTTTACCTTCTGAATACTCTTCACATACTCTTCCTTAAAGATTACTCCTACTCCATTCCTCCTCCTGTCTACACCATGGTAGAACAGTTTAAATCCATCTCCAATGCTCCTAGCCTTGCTTCCCTTCCATCTGGTTTCTTGAACACACAGTATATCTACCTTCCTTCTCTCCATCGTATCAGCCAGCTCTCTGCCTTTACCGGTAATAGTCCCTACATTTAATGCCCCTACTCTCACCTCCACACGCTAGCCTTTCCTTTTCTCATTCTGCCTTCAAACATGCTTTCCCCGTCTCCTCCTCAATCTTCAACAAACAGTAGCCCAATTTCCACAGACACCCCGCTGGTTAACCTGAGCCTGGATCGATCCAAAGATTTTCCACCATTTCCTGATGCAGTCCTCTCCATTTACCCAGGCTTTGGACTGGCACTAGAAGTATACTGGCTTATGACTCCCCCCTCCCCTCCACGGCTGGGTTAGGCACAGTAAAAGAGTGATGAATCTAAATCAAAACAGAGACTGCCTCCCACTTTGATAAGATAAGCCTTTATTAGTCCCACAATGGGGAAATTCCAGGATTGTAGCAGCACAGGGATAGCAGCGCTCAGAGCAATAGTAAATAAGACAACAAGATAAGAATTGGTTAGCCAAAGCAGTAAATAAATTTGTGCTCTACATTTAATCAGAGGAAAGAATGCAAAAGGCAAAATAAACATATACTACCTGAACACTAAAGTCTTAAACAAAGACTCTCCTGATATGTTAGCCTAAAGAGCAAAGCTAGAGTTAACCTTGCAGGGGAGGAGCATATTTAAATACAAAGCAGAAGTATAAATTTCAGACTCTACAGTTATACCAGTTTGCTTCATCTGAGGAGCATTAACATTGTTCTGTGAAAAAACCTGGGATTCTGGCTTTTGTGTTCCATATTTGATTAAAATTTACTGTATGTTGTGATCTTTGTAAATCTTATCCAACTTCTGCAGCTTCCTTCTATTATACAGAAATTGCTTAGGAATGGAAGAGATTGAGATTATTTACATCTCAAAAACGGTTTGATTGGGAGGTGTTTTCTAACATTTTTTTTTTTTACATTTCTAAATCAAAATTTACTTTTTACAGTGGACTTATGCTTATTTCCAGCTTTCTGTTCTTTTTGTGGACTCTGTGAAGTGTAGCATTTATGTCCTTATTGCTGTGGTGCAAGTCTACCCAAGAACTCCTATTATTAAGGGATTCTGCAGCTTTACTGCCCATGCATAACAATAACTTGCAGCTGCCAGGCTAGAGTAGGGTGTGTGTTTGGTGGCTTACGTTACCTCATTACTCCAGCCCTGGCTTTTGCCAACCTCAATATTTTAACCAGGTCTTTGTATGTTAACTTCAATATCTGACATGCTGTTGTAAGGTAATTTATAGATGATTAGAAACATGAATAAACTCAGGGAGAAAGAGAGTTTTTAATTGAAATATGGTAGATTGTCAACCAGAAAAAAAAACATGAAAAAAAATCATAAAAATGCAGAAACTTATTGGATAAATTCATTAAGTTTCAAGCTTAAAAAAAAAAAAAAACTGCCTGAGATATTGTTTAGAGAAGTTTTAGACTTGCACTTTTGGCTCACTCGTATTCTTAGTTAATCAAAATCATTACAAGATGTTCCCTGCTGTACTTTTTGTATCATAAATTCCCTTAATCAGCTGTATTGAGTTGTTTCCATAAAGGTATGGATGTTTACATTTAGCTAAAGTACATTAAAGGGCATTATAAATAAGGCGGGACACCCATTCTCTTTGTCAGTTTTTTAGTATGTAAATGTAACAAAATGCTTATCAAGTGCTTTAGCATAGTGAGTGAAAGTGAAAACCGCAAACGACACATGGAATTTTTCTTGTGTGACATCTGATTTTTGTGCTGGGTTCATATGTTTACAGTAAATTAGTGCAGACCAAAGACCAGAGGTTCCACTGTTTTCATTGAGAGAGTGATGGGAATTCTGCCACTGTTGATGGTGAGAGTTGCAAACAAGAAGTCAACATATTTATTGAAAATAATGGAACCTCAGTGTGTGATCTGCTGCTTACAGTCAAGATGTGAATGAAGTAGTAAGAGAAATCTTGCTGCCATTGGCAGTAGGGTGGCCATCAACACGTGACCCAGAATTACTGCACAGACATACCTGACAGGCACCACAAAGGACTGTTAGAGGGAAATTAAGCCATGAATTAGCAATGACCTGAAGCAGCTCCTGTTTCCTACATTTCGATAAAAAGTTGGTGATGCTCAACTCAAAACAGGCATCCTCTTCCTGTTTCATCCCCGTACTACTTTATGTATTTGCACCAATCTTGCAAGGAAACCACAATGTATCATAAGACATCCATTTGCATGCTGTTTATAAATATCCCATCTCAATGCTGATCATTATGCGCTTGTAAAATAGGTTTCACATTTTGAACTAAATGCGTAATACTCCCTGTTGCCTTTGATATTCATCATTTGAACATTACAGATGTTAAGTGATACAGCTCTGGCATGTCTGAACTGTTGTCAACAATCATTTGCAGGAGTGGTGTTACTATATATCTCTGTGGACAATGTGTTCAAGTGAGGATGACAGAGGATGGTATTTCCTGCACATCTGTTAGCCTAGTTAGTAGAACTGGACGTTCCTCTGAGCATTTTTCTAGCTGTTAAATTACTGCTGAGCAGAGGTGCGAGGAGAGGACTTCATGTTCACAGCGTTTGGTACATAAGGATGTAATTATCCACAGGGATTAGAGCAGAGCTAACACAGTGGAAATGTGCTCATTTGACTATTTCATAAGACAGAAATAGGAAAAACACACCACTCATATGCATTTGTTTTCTTGTTTGTTGGATCTTACATTAGCAATCTCATTTGTGTGACAGGGATTTGACATATTTTTTGGTATTAATTTGTGGAGTTTAAGCTAGAGTGCCAGCTATCAGCAAGGAAAGCACCATAGGTGCTGATGCCTCAGTGCTTGTGGCATAGTAGCATGGAATAGCAAAATATTGTCAGTCCATAGATGCGAGGTTTTGAAGTTTGGTATTTGTTCACACATATGACGCTATGTCATGTTTCAACACACACAAGGTGCACCTCATTGGTCGACACGCCTGTTCATCCCAGGGCTGTACACTGGCATTTTTTTCAAGGAGCACATGTGCTCATAAATGAAAAAAAAAAAAAAAAATAGGAGCCCAAGAATAAATTTAGGAGCACAGTGAAAAATACTGGCGTAACAGATTTTATGAATTTAATGCATGTATGTTTACACCACAATGTGCAATGGCAGTTAAAAATATCAAAATTTCAAAAACTATAACCATAATCATCAATACTGAATCAGAACGGTTTGAAACGTTTCATTCTGTGTGTGACAAATATTGAAAACGTGTCTTGAAATAGCTTGCAAAAAATATTTCCTTAAAAAAACATTTCATTGAAATGTACTAGCAGTTTTTTGTATTAACAGTAAACATGCACTGTTCTCATTTAGCTTCCATTCTGTTCTTTTCACAAATCCTCTGACCGCTGAACCTCAGGTTCACTACTGAGGACATCAGCGAGACAAACGAGAGGAAAAAAAATTAGATTAGTGTGACCGATGTGATTGAACATTTTTAAAGTCAGCATAATCAAATGTACGACAGATGTTTTTTCCTCCTCAGCAACAAATTGTTTGGTTTTCTCTAAAAATAACTTTTTTTTTATTTCACAGAACCACATCACCTTTACTCCAGTAACTAAAAAAATCAATAACCGAATAACGGAAACTTACTGAATTCTCGACAGGATGTTAAGATGTTTTAAAGCAAGTAAATCAACCATGTTACACCTTGGTGTTTTTATATTACTGACATTAGTATTAAGAATTAAGAAATTGGCTCAACTTCGGAGAAAACAACAATTTAACATGTTAAATTAATAATGAAACCAAGTCACTGCCAGTAGCAAAGCACACTGGACAAAAATAATGCCACGTAACATAAGCCTTAATAATCAAATGTTGCTGTTTTGGGAGTTATTAGTGTTTTAACATTGAAACCGCTGCATGATTTAAGCACAAAACTTACTTTTTAACCGTTTCTCTCATTCGCTCCGCTTCAGATATCCACCATGTCCATTACTCTATGCTGATCTGCTCTGATTGGTGCATTGTAATTTGAGGAATGTGGGACTTGTAGTTTTTACATGATGAGTGGAAAAAAAGAGGAAGAGAATACGTTGTCCAATATCTTGAAAACTAAACAGCGAAGCGTATCTGAAAACAATGTGAGGAATAAATGGTTTAGCTGCTGAATATGGGTTCACTTTTCAGTAGCAACCTCTATTTTAAAAGTTCAGCATGTGATCAACAGTTGACAAGAAGTCATACATGGTCCTGTGTATAAAAAAAAAAAAAAAAGTTGCATTGATACCTCTACTGGCATGGAATAGTTATTACACCAACTTTTTCACAGCTTTGGTGAGTGTGAACGTGTGTTGTTTTTGTATTTATCTTGACAAAAAAAGCCTTATCTCGAAATTCTGGCAAATTAAGTCGAAAACATGGCGATACAATGATACAAGCCTTTAGTTCCACTTGATTTTGACGGGGCAAACTGAAGACCTCGTAACAGACAGATACACACACACACACACGCACGCACACACACACAATGACATACGGCCATGTGTCTCAGTTTCTTTACACCAAGGCGTGACTATTAAGACACTTTATCACTAAAAATGACAACAGAATTCTCACACTTTTTTTATTCATGTGTTTCATTCTGAGTCACATTTATTAATGTCACAATATACACACGTGGACAAAATTGTTGGTACCCCTCTGTTAATGAAAGGAAAAACCCACAATGATCACAGAAATAACTTGAATCTGACAAGAGTGGTAATAAATAAAAATTCTATGAAAATTAACCAATGAAAATCGGACAATGCTTTTGAATTGTGGTTCAACAGAATTATTTTAGAAAACAAACTCATGAAACAGGCCTGGACAAAAATGATGGTACCCCTAGAAAAGATTGAAAATAATGTGACCATAGGGACATGTTCAATCAAGATGTGTCCTCTAATTAACATCACAGGTGTCTACAAACTTGTAATCAGTCAGTCGGCCTATTTAAACGGTGACAAGTAGTCACTGTGCTGTTTGGTGACATGGTGTGTACCACACTAAACATGGACCAGAGGAAGCAAAGGAGAGAGTTGTCTCAGGAGATTAGAAAGAAAATTATAGACAAGCATGTTAAAGGTAAAGGCTATAAGACCATCTCCAAGCAGCCTGATGTTCCTGTGACTACAGTTGCACATATTATTCAAAAATTTAAGATCCACAGGACTGTAGCCATCCTCCCTGGACGTGGCCGCAGGAGGAGACGGATAATACGAATGGTAACAAAAGAGCCCAGAACAACCTCTAAACACATTCATGGTGAACTCCAAGGTCAAGGTACATCAGTGTCAGATCGCACCATCCGTCGCTGTTTGAGCCCAAGTGGGCTTCATGGGAGACAACCAAGGAGGACACCACTGTTGAAAACAAATCATCAAAAAGCCAGACTGGAATTTGCCAAACTGCATGTTGACAAGCCACAAAGCTTCTGGGAGAATGTCCTATGGACAGACGAGACAAAACTGGAACTTTTTGGCAAGGCACATCAGCTCTATGTTCACAGACGCAAAAATGAAGCATACCAAGAAAAGAACACTGTCCCTACGGTGAAACAAGGAGGAGGTTCTGTTATGTTCTGGAGCTGCTTTGCTGCATCTGGCACAGGGTGTCTTGAATCTGTGCAGGGTACAATGAAATCTCAAGACTATCAAGGTATTCTAGAGAGAAATGTGCTGCCCAGTGTCAGACAGCTTGGTCTCAGTTGCAAGTCATGGGTCTTGCAACAGGATAATGACCCAAAACACACAGCTAAAAACACCCAAGAAAGGGTTAAGAGCGAAATATTGGACTATTCTAAAATGGCCTTCTATGAGCCCTGATCTAAATCCTATTGAACATCTGTGGAAGGAGCTGAAACATGCCGTCTGGAGAAGGCACCCTTCAAACCTGAGACAACTGGAGCAGTTTGCTCATGAGGAGTGGGCCAAAATACCTGCTGAGAGGTGCAGAAGTCTCATTGACAGTTACAGAAATCGTTTGATTGCAGTGATTGCCTCAAAAGGTTGTGTGACAAAATATTAAGTTAAGGATACCATGATTTTTGTCCAGGCCTGTTTCATGAGTTTGTTTTTTAAAATAATTCTGTTGAACCACAATTCAAAAGCATTGTCTGATTTTCATTGGTTAATTTTCATAGGATTTTTATTTATTACCACTTTTGTCAGATTTAAGTTATTCTGTGACCATTGTGGGTTTTTCTTTCATTAACAGAGGGGTACCAACAATTTTGTCCACGGTTGTAGATCAGCCTAAAAGCTGAAAAGAGGACTTTGATTCAAAAATTGAAAGAGCTATAAAACAAATTGCAAATTTCCTTTGAGTAAAAACATGGGTATTTCTGTTAAAAGGCTGTGCCAGTCTTTAAAAGATCAAAGTTTGGAAAAGAGAATTCAGGACATTTATGAAAAAAAAAGATGAGGAAACATGAATGTTCATCATGAATAATTTTGTTAAGAAATGGTACATTTTGTGGTATGAGCAAAGAGAGAAATGTGCAAAGAGCATATTAGTCTTGAAGACATGCAACATTTAGATGGCTGCACTTTAACGTATCAGTGCTGCCCCAATCCTACATTTCCAGAGAGATGGGTGTGCCAAATAAAAGGGCTCTGGAGAAATCAAATGGGGAAAAATGCATCCTGTAACCTTCACTTACATTCATGATAGCTCAGCTATAAAAATGTGTTCCGCTTGCACATTTTCTCTTGCTCCTCAGTGAAATACATTTATTTGGCTTTTGGTCTGACATTTATGCAAAGTACTTCATCTAAGCTGAGTGGGGGTGTTCAGCAAACTTGGGAGAAATGCGGATGTCAAGGCTTTGTATCGGGAGGAATCCACTCCACATGGGCTGCTGACAAGTGGCTCATTGGTGAACTGCTTTATACCACTTGCTGGTGATAGTTAATAGATGCTGATAGCGTCTCCTGACCCTCATAGTGCAATTAAGTGTCACAACATTGCTTAATGCTGGTTTTCCTATCATGTTTTTTTAACGATGAAACATTATACTGTGGAGAAAAGAAGCAGGCGAGGCAACGAGCTTCACGACACGTAAACTTTATTCTTTCTCCAACATACAGTACAGCAAAAGAACTGTCAGGTCTCTGTGCCTTTTTTCTTTTACTGTATATCTTTAATTACCATGCATTGAGACCCAGAACTTCTGACCATAATACATTGTTATTTAGAACAAAGCCCTGTGTGGCACATTAACATCATAACGCTGGCGCTGCTCTCACACCCTTCTCTCTTACAGCAGCTCCCACGGTTCCTTCTCTCCCCGGGGGGTGCCTAGTCCATACTGTCCCATTTGAGACCCCCCGGTGGCACTTCCTCCTCCGGTCCATTATTCCCCCGTATTCCAGCTGTCTTCTCTGGGTGGACAACCCCCACACCATGCCCCCACCCCCCATCATCATCATCATTATAGCAGTCTGTCGTGGGCGACAATGACTGTTTCATTTAGGTCTGATCAGATTCCTCCACGCAGCTCTGTCCTTAGCCTTCCGCTGCCAGGAACTCCTGTCTATGTCCAACTTCTTCAAGTTTCTTTTTACAGTGTCTTTAAATCTGAGCCTTGGTCTACCCTGATTGCATTTGCCCTCACATAACTGTCCCCACTCCCAAACTGAGCTGGCACCCATAGTGGCTGTAGCGAGGGGTCGCCGATCCAGTCGAACTGCCCTGCTGGCAAGGTGTACAGGAGGGCACATCAGTCTGTGGAGGGGCAAAGGGAGTGGGGGGAAACGCATTAGCTTCAAGAGCGCAGGTCCCTGCCCAGGGATCACCAGCCTGTGGAGCCACCAACGGTGGGTGTCCGCACCAAGGAACTTGGGCCAACACCACCTGCTCGTCTGCCAACACAAAAGCGGGCTTCAGCCTGTCGATGCAAACGGTCTCCCTATGCCCCCCCCCAAGTCTAACACAAAATGCTTCGCCCCAGGTTCCAACACCCTGAACAGTCCGTCATACGGTGGGCGCAGCAGGGTCCGGTGCGCATTGTGCCTGACAAAAACAAAACTGGCATTCTGCAAGCTTTTTGGGATGAATGTGAGAGGGAAACAATGGTGGACCGGGCCCAGTACATTAAAAGCCTCCGTACTGTGCAAAAATTGCATGGGCGGATCAGCCTCGGGCACAGGGTTTTCCGGTAAAAACTCTCCGGGGATCCACAGCGGCTGAGAAAAAACGAGTTCTGCTGGGGAGGCTGCCAAATCCTCCTTAGGCGTGGCGCACAACCCTAAAAGAACCCAGGGCAGACGGTTGACCCAATTTGTGTCCGTGAGCGAAACTCTGAGCGCTGCTTTAAGCAACCTATGAAAACACTCACATAACCCGTTAACCTGGGGGTTGTACGTGGTAGTACGGTGAATTCTGGCTCCCAAGCTCTGGGCCATCGCAGACCAGAGTTCAGAAACAAATTGTGGACCCCTGTCGGAAGTGATGTCCGATGGGGATCCGAAACATGCAACCCAAGCTGACAAAAAAGCGTGAGCCACTTCCGCGGATGTGGTAGAAGCCAGCGGGACCACTTCAGGCCAGTGCATGGTGTGGTCCACGACTGTCAAAAGGTGTGTGAAACGTTGCAACGGCAGGAGGGGTCCCACCAAATCCACATGGACGTGGTTGAACCTCCTAGCTGGGATTTGGAACGGCTCGAGGGGGGCTCTGGTGTGCTTGTGCACTTTGGCCCACTGGCACGTGAAGCAAGCTGCAGCCCACTCTTTCATGTCCTTGTGCAAATGCGGCCAAATGAATTTCGCCCCCACTAGCTTCACCGAAGCGCGCACACCTGGGTGCGAAAGGGAGTGGACTGACTCAAAAATGCGGCGGCACCAAGAGCTCAAAACCACTGGGCGCAGGCGGCCGGTGGAGATGTCGCAGACCAAGGGGGGGCACCTTTCTTGCACTACCCTGCTCTCCAGCCTTAACCCAGTAGGCACCAACTGGAGCGCGCAAATGTCCGCATCCCCGGCTTGCTCTACGGCCATGGCAGGGAAATCTATTCCCATGTAGACTGGGGAGACTAATGCATGCTACAGGCAATCGGCCACGATGTTACCGGCAACGTGTTGAATGTCGGTAGTAAACTTCAAAATCACGGTCAAATGCCGTTGCTGCGGGGCCATCCACTAGTTGCCTATTAGTAACATCTACGAACAACCCATAAGCACATAAAAAATCTGCGACTAAAATGGGGCCGGAACATGCAGCTATCACAAAGTCCCACTGAAAGTTGCATCCGTATAAGCATATCGTCAATGTCCGCTTGCCAAATGTCCTGATGGTGGATCCATTGGCGGCCGTGAGCTCGGGACCGCTGCGTCCTTCAACAATTTTTGATTGACCATTATGGATTCTAGGAGTTAATACAGTATGTTAAAGTTGAACTGGATTGTATTTTCATGAAAATGAAGATTTAAAAAAAAAAAGTACATCAACAACGTGTTTAGAATGGAGCAGAATTAAAGCTGTTACATTCTTCAAAAAATAATGAATTGATGAAAAAAAATTTACAAAATTTTTACGGGATCATAATAATCATAATATATACATCTGAGCAGCTGCATGACAACACTACAGTGTCCGGTAATGCATACAGATGTGGAAAATTTGTTGGTAACTTTCCTTTAAAGAAAAAAGAAAATCAGTTGGAAATGCAAACAGGTTGGTGGTGAACCGGGGGTTTGAGACTACGCTTCTTTCTCACCCACCTGTCCTCTCCTGGCTGCTCAGAATAGCGTGCTGGGGGACCTCTAGCAGGATCTGTGCTACGAGGCTCTGCCTCAACTAGGGGCGGGGCATCATTAACTGGTGCTGACGGCTTTTCAATGCAGTTGAGCTGGGATTCTTAATCATACAACTTTGCATTGAGTACCTCAAAAAGAAAACACCTGTTACGCACACCATCATCGGTAAGAGAGGCGGAGGTTTAACATTTGATGCACCAATCACACTAAAGAAGGAGATAGAGGAGAGCTAGCAGCCATGGCTAATGGCTAGCGCAAAGCTAACACAAACAGACAAAAGTGAGCAGAAAGCTAAAGAGAGTGATTAGTTAATAGCCTACAGAGTGTGCGCTCAAGTGTGAGTCTTATTAAACACCTGTAAGAGAATACAGTAGAGACAAAAACTGATTTAAAAACTAATTAAAAGCAATAATCCTCAGTAGAAAAGGGAGCGCTAAGCATAGCTACCACCAAACAGACGGAACGCAGAAAGTGGAAGGAAGTGATAATCCAGCAGCTAGATAAACTGATACGATTGACATTTTAGACAGTGGATCTGTAGGATGTCCAAATATTTAGTCCAAATATTTACTCAAACTTGATGCACCAGGACACAAGTACAAATTTGTTTGTACCCTTCCATTAAAGAAAGAAAATCCCAAAGTGGTCACTGAAATAATTTGAAGCTGACAGAAGTAATATTTTTTTTCTGAAAATTAACTAATGAAAATCAGACACTGCTTTTGAATTTTGGTTCAGCAGAATCATTTAAAAAAAACTAACTAATGAAACTGGCCTTGACAAAAATGATGACATACCAAGAAAAGATTGAAAATAATGTGACCATAGGAACATGTTAAACTATGGTGTGTCCTGTAATGAGCATCATAGGTGTCTTCAGACTTGTAATCAGTCAGTTTCCCTATTTAAAGGGTGAAAAGTAGTCACTGTGCTGTTTGGTTATCATGGTGTATACCACACTGAACATGGACAGCAGAAAGTTAAGGAGAGAGTTGTCTCAGGAGATTAGAAAGAAAACTGTAGACAAGCTTGTTAAAGGTAAAGGTTATAGGACCATCGCCAAGCAGCTTGATGTTCCTGTGACCACAGTTGCCAATATTACTAAAAAGTGCAACATTCATGGAACTGTAGCCGACCAAGGAAAAATGAAGTATAACAAAGAAAGGAACATTGTACATACTGGAAAACATGGAGGACGCTCGGTTATGTTCTGGGGCTGCTTTTTTGCTTCTGGCGCATGGCATCTTGAATCTGTTATGATCTGAGCACGGGGGTTTCCACTGTGCTCAGTTTCATGGTTTTTTTTCTCATATTTGTATATTTGTTGTACTTTGTGTTCTTTGGTTCCTGTCTTTTTATTCCATGGTCGATTTTCATATATCTTGTATTGTTTATTTTTCTTGTTCCCCTTGTTTATATCATCATAGTTTTGCTACTTCTTTATTTGGTATATGTTTGTATTTATCCCTCAGTCATTTGTTGGCATTTAGTTCTTTATATTGTACTGCTGTGTTTTCTCTCTCTCTCTCCCTCCCCGGGGCTGCAGCTGTCAGTGGTCCTTCCAGGTTTTTTGCTCTGTTGTGGGCGGTGCTCCTGTCAGCTGTCAGTCCCGTCTTCTCATTACTCCCAGCTGACTCCAGTTGTAATCATTGTCACCTCCTGCCCGCTCACGTGATCCACACCTGCTATCACTTGTATCATTTGTTGCTGGCCCTATTTAAGGGCTGTTATTTCTCTTCCTCTTTGCCAGAGTGTAAACTACTCATCTCCACCAGAACCCTTCCCCTGTTCTGGGGAGCTCTGTATCCTCAACTTATTCCTCCACTCGTAAGTTTGCTTGGTTTTCAGTTTAGATTTTTGTGTTGGTGTTTTTTGTCAATAAATATCACAGACTTCAGTTCAGCGCATGGGTCTCCGTTCCTGCCTCGAGGGGCAAATCATGACAGAATCTGTGCAGGGTACAATGAAATCTCAAGACTTTAAAGGCATTCTGGAGTGAAATGTGCTGCCCAGTGTCAGAAAGATTGGTCTTAGTCACAGGTCGTGGGTCCTCCAACAGGATAATGACCCAAAACACACAGCTAAAAAAAACAAACAAGAATAGCTAGAACAAAACATTGGACTATTCTGAAGTGGCCTCCTACAAGCCCTGATCTAAATCCTTTGAACATCTGTGGAAGGAGCTGAAACATGCATCATGGAGAAGGCACCCTTCAAACCTGAGACAGCTGGAGCATGAGGAGTGGGCCAAAATACCTGTTGATGGGTGCAGAAGTCTCATTGAGAGTTACAGAAATCACTTGATTGCAATGACTGCATCAAAAGATTGTGCAACAAAATATTAAGTTAAGGGTACCATCGTTGTCCAGGCCAGCTTCATTAAAACCCCTTAAGGACAACTGTTGCAAATTTGCCTCAAACTGCTTCTGAAGCCAAGGTGGTGTATGTATTCCACTAATGCAGGTTGATGCATATTGAACACATACCCATGAGTAACACTGTTTCTCCTCATGCAACTTTTTTGTGACTGTGATAATGGAACAGCAATGATTGTTTATGAACATGTTATTATTGAATTTCAAAGCCCTGTTTCAGCAATAGCAGGTTCAATAAAATAATCTACATATATGAGACTGGAGAATTTGTTTAATTACTATTATGCCCAATTATGTCTAATGTCATTATTTTTGTATCATAGCTAAAGTTATATCTATTGCATGTGCTATATTTAAATATACAGTTTCTATTTAATTTAGTGTCTGTTTGACAGCAAAAACACAATTTATTTTTTCCTATAATTTTAAATATATGTAGGTAAAATGATTCTGTTGAACCAAAATTCAAAAATATTATTATTATTATTATTATTATTATTATTATTACTTTTGCCAGTTTCAAGTTATTTCAGTGACCACTGTGGGATTTTCTTTCTTTAACACAAGGTTACCAACAAGTTTGGCTATGTCTTTATATATGATACACTAGACAGGACATGCCTAACATTTTCATGGCAAATGGAGGCACTACATTCTGTTGGTAATTATAGTGGTCGACAGCACCTGGAGCACTGTGATAACAGCATACAC
This sequence comes from Pholidichthys leucotaenia, assembly GCA_020510985.1. Classification (NCBI taxonomy): domain Eukaryota; kingdom Metazoa; phylum Chordata; class Actinopteri; order Cichliformes; family Pholidichthyidae; genus Pholidichthys; species Pholidichthys leucotaenia. Next base: position 192,653,377 of record CM035839.1, on the reverse strand, counting down.
CAACAATTGATTGTTGAATTTGTTGTTATCATAAAATTAAGCTATGGGATGTGACTAGCCTAGCAGCTAGTCATGTCCCATCTAATGCTTACATGTGGCCGGTAAAGATCTCACAGCTGGTTACAGCCAATAGCATAAGCAAGTTGATATGACTTGTCTCTACCAGCCAGTTGGTGCAAGAGTAAGTGCAGCACATATGGGCCAAGGGATCAGAATGTTGTCTATATCACCTTTAAGAGAAATTGCCTTTACCCCCTGAAATTGTATTGTTGTGTTCCGGGTTCATGGTAACAGTTAACTGTCTCATTTTTTTTTTCCACAATATCTTTATTGAACCTTTTTTTTTTTAACAAACATGATACAAACAATCAAACACTAACACTAAAGTACTACAAAAAAAAAATGCACTAAAAACACCAACAACCACCAACAAAATCAAGTCTTCAACAATGCTCCTCTGTTTAGTCTAGACAATCCAATACATAAGTATACATATTATGTTCACCAGTTTGGAATTTACAAGGTCCACACACATCATTCACCTTCTTCTTCAAGAGTTATGTTTAAATTTTTTACATAATCAATAAAAGGTCTCCATATATTCTCAAACACAATTTCCTTTGATTTCAGTATATATGTTATTCTTTCTAATGGAAGGTTTGTTAGCATCTGTCTTAACCACTGAGTCACATCTGGTCTATGAGTCTTTTTCCATAATAGTGCAATACATTTTTTGGCATTAAGCAAACTGAGGTCTATGAATGTTCTTTCACTTTTATTAAAATTATGCTTTTCTGGGTACAGACCCAACAAAAACAGTTTAGGATTCAATATGATTTGTTTTGAGATTATTTTTTCAATTGTTACCCTCACCTCTTCCCAAAACATTCTTATTAATCTACATTCCCATAAACAATGAAATAGGGTTCCTTTACTTTCCATGCATTTTGTGCATGTATCTGGTATATTTTTGTTGTATCTATTTAACTCCTCCGGTGTAACATACATCCGCATTAACCATTTGAAATGTATCAATTTAAGGTGTGCATTTATTGATTTGGTTTGAGCTTCTGTACAAGCCAATTCCCATTGTTCCTCTGAAATTTCAATTTGCAGATCTTCTTTCCAGTAGTTTAATCTTTTCAGTGAATTTTCACTTGAAGATAGTGTCAATGAGTTATAAAACTCTGAAATAATACCCTTTCTTTTACTATCTTTCATCATCATTTTTTCCAAGGATGAATAAATAGGTCGAGTGAGAGCTTTATTTTGATTTGATCGAATAAAGTTTCTAAGTTGAAGATATTTAAAAAAATGTGTTCTACTGAGATTAAATTTGATCCTCAGCTCTTCAAAAGACATTATGTTGTCTGCACATGGCAAATATAAATCCTGAATCTTTTGTATCCCTTTTAAATTCCATACTTTAAATACAGCGTCCGCTCTCCCTGGTTTAAAATATTGATTACCCCATATTGGACTAAATTGTGACAATAACTGTGGTTCTTTTAAATAGTTTTTAGCTTCACACCATATTTTGATCATATGCTTTACAAATGGATTTTTAACTTGTTTTTGTAATTTTTTTGCCGAATCTGAGTATATGAATATGGGAAGAGGTAAAGGTAAATTGTATGATTCCATTTCAGTCCAGTGAGGGAGATCATTTGATGAAAAATAATATGTCATAGACCTCAGTTGTGCCGACCAATAATACAACATAAAATTTGGACATTTCAGACCTCCACGATCAAATGGTAAATATAATAAAGACAGACGTAATCTAGCCCTCCTGTTGTTCCATATAAATTCCACTAACTTTTTTTTAATTCTTGAGAATAAATCTAAAGGTGGTGGTAAGGGAATGTATTGAAATAAATAAAGTATTTTAGGTAAGATATTACTTTTAAGTATATTGATTCTCCCGATCATCGACATTGGTAGTGACATCCATCTCTGAGTTAACTCATTGATATCTGACATTAAGGCTTCATAGTTGACACTGGCGACTGATTCTAGCTTAGGCATAATTTGGATTCCTAAATATTTAAACTGATTTACAACATTGAATTGATTTACCTCAGGGGCTGGGTAATTTCTCTGGGTCTCATTTAGCATTAATATTGAAGATTTAGTTTTATTTATTTTATATCCTGATATTTCCCCAAAATTCTTTATTAAATTCAACAAGGTTGGAATTGATTTTTTTAGATTCGACATAAACAAAATTATATCATCGGCGTACAGGGAGATTTTATGTTCTGTTGGTCCAACTTTAATTCCATATATTTGTGAATGTAAACGTATCGCTATCGCTAAAGGTTCAATTGCCATAGTAAACAGTAAAGGTGAAAGTGGACAGCCTTGTCGACATCCTCTATTGATTTTTATTGGTTTTGAAATATTGTTATTTGTTAGGATTTCTGCTGTAGCATTATTGTATATTATTTGAACCCATTTTATGAAATTATTTCCAAGTCCAAACCTTTGTAGGACTTCAAAAAGAAAGGGCCATTCAACTCTATCAAAGGCCTTTTCGGCGTCCAATGATAGGAGAGCTGTATCCGGTGCTTCTTTATTAAAATAAATAATATTAAATAGTCTTCTTACATTATGGAAGCCTTGTCTACCCTTTATAAAGCCATTCTGATCTCGATTAATAATATTTGGTAAAATTTCTTGTATTCGTCTTGCTAAAATTTTACAGATTATCTTAAGGTCGGCGTTTAATAGGCTTATTGGTCTCATATTTTCACATTTATTAGAGGGCTTACCTGGTTTTGGCAGCAGTATAATTAAGGCATTATTTATGTATGATGGTAAATTATTATTTTGAAATGCTTCTAAAACCATTTCCAAAAAAGGTTTTATTAATTTATTCTTAAATTTTTTATAAAGGTCAACTGGAAGACCATCTGGTCCTGCACTTTTTCCTGATTTCATATTATCAATGGCTAGCCCAACTTCTTCTTGACTAATTTTAGACTCCAATATCTCCCTGTTTTCATTTGGAATACACGGTATAGATAGTTTGTTCAAAAACCCATTTAGTTTTGTTAAATCAGGTTCATTTTTGGTATCATATAATTTTTCATAGTAATCTCTAAAGGCTCTATTAATTTCTAAAGGATCTATAACTACCTGTCCGTTACTTATAATACTGGTTATTGGTGTTTTAATTTCCAATTGTTTAATCTGCCATGCTAATAATTTTCCTGATTTTTCACCTTGTTCATAAAAAGATTGTTTCAATCTTAGAAGACTCGAGGCAGCTCTATTCGCTGATTTTTTGTCGTATTCAGCTCTCAAAATCAGTAATTCATTCTCCAACCCTGGATCTCTTCCTGCATACACTTTTTCCTGAAGACTTTTTATTTTATGTTCCAATTTAGCTCTCTCCTCTCGAGTCTTCTTAGATTTTGATCCTGTATAACTAATAATATGTCCCCTAATAAAAGCTTTGAAAGCCTTCCACTTTACACATGCTGATGTTTGTGTAGTATTGATGTCAAAGAACTCGTCTATCTGTTTTTCTATATACTTGACAAATTCCTCATCCTGAAGCCATTTATGCTGAAATTGCCATCTGCCTGATTCCTTTGTCAATTTTTTATCTACATATATTAGACAACAGGGTGCATGATCAGAGATCACGATGTTATCATAAAAGCAGTTTTGAATCTTGGACCTTAATTCTGTGGAAATCAAAAAATAATCAATACGTGAGAATGTCTTGTAGGTACTGGAATAACAAGAATAGGCTTTAACTTGTGGTTTCATTTCTCTCCATATATCTAACAATCTCAATTCTTTCATAAAATGATTAATAGTCATCCTACATCCAATGTGCGTACAATCCAGTCCTGTTGATCTATCCACACCTGGATTCAATGTACAATTAAAATCCCCTGCTATTATATGTTGCCCTGTAAGTGATGATAAGATGAGAAATAAATTAGCAAAGAACTTCTGATCATCTATATTGGGACCATATAAGTTCACAAGATTTATATTTTCTAATAGCAAAGAACCTTGAATGATTACATATCTTCCAAATTTGTCTCCAATTACATTTTTCACTTGAAAAGGAACTGATTTATGTATGAGAGTCATAACTCCCCTGGCTCGGGATGAAAATGAAGAGGTGAATACACTTCCCTGCCATCTACTCCTAATTCTTTTAACATCCTCCTCTATCAGATGAGTTTCTTGTAAAAACACAATTCTTGAACCCATGTCCTTTATTTTATTCATAACTTGTTTAAGTTTTTTTAAATTTTGTAGACCTCTGCAATTCCATGAAGTTAAATTAAGATTAACACTTTGGTCCATGATCAATAGAGAGTTTGGGATTACCTTGCAGTGTAAACATGCTCATACAGAGAAGCAAAAACATGAGTGGTTGAACATTCATCCTACAAACTACACACAAACAAATTTCCCCTTCCCACACTTGTGGCAAACCCCCCAAAATCAAAAGAAAAATTCTGTCTCCCGATATAGCCATCGACCGTTCCACACCCACGGGGAACAGCCTAAGCCACTCCTTCTTCATCCTCCCAATCACCCTAACTCTACTGCTTTTAATGACGTAACATTAACTCTCCTCTGTAGTTTTCCAACTTAACTCCCAAATTTTTAACAACTTTGTACATCATAGTTTTTTTTTGTTTGTTTGTTTTGTTTTTGTTTTGTTTTTTTAATATATAATACAATCTATATTTTGTAAACTTACTATTTACTTCAAGTCAGTCAGATGCCTGTGCAAATGCTTAATTATTCTACCTTATATTTTGTTCATGCTTAGCTCCCACCAGTCTCTTCTTCTTCTTTGATCTTCTTGATGAACTCCTGCGCCTCCTCTGGGGTCTTGAAGATGTGGGTTCTGCCCTCATACGTGGTCAGCAGTCTCGCAGGATAGATTACACCATGACGAATCCCAAGGTTGCGCAGCTCCTTACGTACGGGATCAAACTGCTTCCTCAATTGCTGGATTCCTGTGGCCAAATCTGGGTAGAACCGCACCAACTGTCTCATTTTTACTATCAAAATTAGTTGCTCAAAAGTTTTGATGAAAACCTCATAGTGTACAGTTTCTACTGATGCACTAAAAAAGAATGCATGCTTCTGAGTCTACTTCATCTGAAGATGTCAAAAAGAAAGCCATCCATCCATTTTCTACCGCTTTTCCGGAGGTCTGGGTCACGGAGGCAGCAGCCCAAGCAGAGAAGCCCAGACGTCCCTCTCCCCGGCCACCTGCTCCAGCTCTTCAGAGAGGATACCAAGATGTCCCCAGGCCAGCTGGGAGATGTAGTCTCTCCACCGTGTCCTGGGTCTGTCCCGGGGTCTCCTCCCTGTGGGACGAGCCCGAAACACCTCAAGTGGGAGGCGTCCAAGAGACATCCTGATCAGATACCCAAACCACCTCAACTTGCTCCTGTTGATGTGGAGGAGTAGCAGTTCTACTTTGAGCCTCTCCCAGATAACTGAACTCCTCACCCTATCTCTAAGGGTGAGTCCATCAATCTCACAGAGAAAGCTCATTTCAGCCGCTTGTATCCGCGATCTCGTTCTTTCAGTCATTACCCAAAGCTCGTGACCATAGGTGAGGGTAGGAATGTAGATTGACCGGTAAATCAACAGCTTTGCCTTAGAGCTCAGCTCCCTATTCACCACAACAGACTGGTACAACGTCCGCATCACTGCAGAGGCTGCTTCGATCCGTCTGTCAATCTCTGGCTCCATTCTCCCCTTACTTGTGAATGAGACCCTGAGATATTTAAACTCCTCCACTTGGGGCAGGAGCTTGTCCCCAAAAAGAAAGCAGCAAACATAAACAAAAGCCAAGACAGCTGATTGAGTACAAGCCAGATAGTAGGCTGTCAACCAAAGCAAGTGGACTAATGGACTCTGGAAAGGTATCTTATTTATAAGCAGAGACTGTGCACAATAGGAAATCTTACTGAAGATCTGTGTAAGATGACAATACAGCTTTGATATTCTGTATTCATATTTTGCGCTATGCCCCTTTTTGTTAACTAGCAGCCATTTATTTTTATGTTGGTAGGACAATATCATCAAAAAACAAACACATCATAATCTGTTGTTGCTTATTACCATCCGTCCATCTATCCATCCATCCACTACTGCTTATCAAGGGGTCCAGGGTAGCAGGGGCATAAAAAGCCCAGACTGTTGCCCTTTTCACATAGCACCATGATCCCCATGATCCCTCCTACAGGTAGTCAGCCCACTGGAGGGCAGACCCAGGTAGTTCATTTTGTCATGACTCGCTCTGGGCCGTCACCTGCTTCAGCGGTGCGCACACCTGTCCTCAATCGCCCACAGGCTTTATAGCCTGCTCTGCCTGAGCCTCGGCACGGAGCCGTCTGTCATTTCTCCATGATCTACGTCTCTCGCCTGACTGCCTACATCCAGGTCTCCTACTCTCCCTTTGGAAAACTTCCCTCTTCACAAAGTAAGCATTACTCTACTCACCTTTCTCTCAGCCTCTCCCCTGTGCACAGGCGGATTCCTCTGGCGGCGGAACCTGCTCCCCGCGACGGCGGAATGCCCTCTTCTTGCCTCTCCAGGCTTCACTGCTCACCCTGGGAGTGCCTCACAGACGCTGTCTTCCTGGCTGGAGCCCTCTGGGCCAACCTGCGCATCCATCGTTCCACCTGCAAGTAAGCCCCAGTCATTAATCCGCTCACTCTGTTGTGGAAGAAACTAACATCTGTGCTTTGGCTCTGTTCTAGGGTTGCCAGGCTGAACGGCGCTCTGTCTCACCCCCGGCTGCAGCATCTCCACCGTTATCACATACACACCACGCATACACGCACCCACACACCCTCTGTTGGCACAATAAAGGTCATTGAATTTCACTCGAGCCTGTGTGTGTGTTCCCTGGGTCCTACAATATGTCACATTTTGGCAGAATCCTAGTTACTGTCATCTGCAATGAACCCCTCCCCACAGCCTGGCCTCAGGGTGGGTTCCCAGTAGCCACATACCAGGTGGTGTGCACTGGATCCTTGTTATTGTCTATTCTGTCATGGGATCCACTGGACTGCTCATGGTTTGGCATTTCACCCAGGACCAATTTGCCTTGGTTGACCCTACCAGGGGCAAATTGCCCCAACAACACAGCTCCTGGGGTCAGTAAAGTATGGAAACTCCTTCACCACGATAAGGTGTCAATCCATGGAGGGTTGCTTATTACCATCAACTAATAAATTGTGTTTGTGGAACAACGGGAACAAAAGCAGGGTTACACAAGAATGAGCATGATATCAATAAATACAACAGAGGGACAAACAATTTTTTTTAGCTTTTTTTGGACAAAAATTCTAAAAATGGTATGTTGCATAATGGCGATTGCCAACCCCAGCTCTTATCTTCCACTTGTTCTTTTTCTGGATTTTATGAATCTCTTCTCATTGCAGTTTACTCTTTACCAATGAATTTCATTGCTTTAAAAGTGCAGTGTTATGTTTTGCACATTGTTATTAAAATAAATTACCAGCTGGATTCTTTTGCAGTGGCTGAATTCTGTTGACAGGGCTCAGTCATTGCAGGGAACTGATTCCCTCTGGCTGACTTCTGCTGATTCTCAGGCTCTTGTTTACATAGCCAGACCAGCACACCTCTGTTGCTTGGCAACATGACGTAAAGCACCATGATGGCACAAAAGGTTATGGGTAGGTGACATATTGGACAACTAATTTGTTGTTTGTTATTAAATATTTACCCATACAAGAGTGAAAAAAGGTGCACACAGGTGGATTACACCTTGTGCAGAAGGACCAATCTGAAAGGAATAGGAGACTGGCAAGGTGGTGCCAGGGGAGAATGTAGTTAGGCAGCATCGGATGGTAGTCTGTAGGATGACCTTGGAAAGCAAGAAGAAGAAAAGAATGAAGGCAGAACCAAGGATTAAATGGGAGATGTTACAAAAGGAATAAGGTTGCTGCACAGAGTTCAGGAAGGAGTCGATACAGGCTCTGGGTGGTAGGGAAGAATTACCAGAGGACTGGGAAAGTACAGCTTCTATCCTGAGGGAAATGGATAGAAAGGTATGTGGTGTATCCTCTGGACAGAGGAAAGAAGACAAGGAGATATGGTGGTGGAATGAGGAGGTACGGGAAAGTATTGAAAGGAAGATGTTGGCAAAGAAAAAGTGGGATAGTCAGGGAGAGAAAGAAAGTAGACAGGAGTCCTTGGAGTCTATACATATGGAAAAAAGAGAGGTAGCAAAGGAAAAGGCATATAGTGATTTGTATGAGCAGCTGGACACTAAGGAAGGATAAAAGTTGTATTGACTGGCTAAACAGAGAGCTCAAGCTGGAAGTGATGTACAGTAGTTTAGGTTGATTAAGGACAGAGATAGTAATGTATTAACAAGTGAAGAAAGTGTGTTGAAAAGATGTAAGTACTTTTGAGGAGCTGATGAATGAAGGAAATGAGAGAAAGGAGAGTGGATGAAGGAAAGACAGTGAACCAGAAAGTTTCGAAGATTAGCAAGGAGGAAGTGAGGGCAGCTATGAAGAGGATGAAGGGTGGAAAGGCAGTTGGCCCAGATGACATGCTGTCATAAACTTCCCCATGCGCTTCTCATAGCGCACAGAGGAAGAGAAGGAGGAATGAGGATTTATGCGCAGGGTTACACCAAACACACATTTATTCACAGTTCAAAAAGTAAAGACTTACAGGAATGAAACAGCTGTGCACATAATGGCTGACACTAACAGCGTGCAGCGGGCAGACCACTGTGCACCATGGCCACAAAAACTAACAGGACAAAATGCTCGGGTACAATAAGAGTTCTCAAGGACGCTGTACTGGCACAGGAGAGGAGTGGGGCTGCAGTGCCTGAGCGTAGCAGTTGTGCTGCAAGGGGGGAAATGCTACAGACAAGCGTAGCAGCAGAACTGCAAACAGAAATGTGGAAAAGCTCTTACTCACCGTGCAGGAGCAGTCGGAGTCGTCCAAGTCTGACTGCGAGCACACACACAAATGATTCTTCGGGACGTGATAGTCAAACAGCGGAGAACAACCGTCTGACTCGTATAATGGTCCAGCGGTGTTTGTCTAGCGAAGAGCCGCTTAAATACAAACACCGCTGGCCACACAAATTGGGCACAACTGGGCAAGGCACGGGAAAGATAATTACTGGGGCTGGGAACAGCTGATGGAACCAGAGGGAGAGCGAGGGGACGTGGCTGGACCGACAGACTGTCAGCAGTGTGGGAGAAAGTAGGTCACCGAGGCTGACTAACAGCTGCTGGTCAGGCAGTGGCTATGGCTAAGGAATAAGTACAAAAATGCGCATAAACAGAAAAACCAAAACCCACAGAGAGATCGAAGCCAAGCCGGGGAAAGCCAAGCCGGCTCAGCTCGTGACACATACCCATTGAGTTATGGAGATGTTTAGAGGAAATGGCAGTAGAATTTTTAACCAGATTTTTTAACACAATCTTGGAGAGTGAGTGGATGCCTGAGCAATAGCGACAAAGTGTAGTGGTAACAATTTTCAAGAACAAGGGTGAGACGCAGAACTATAGTAATTAATAATGTAGTAAAGAGCCATACAGTTGATCAGCCACACTATGAAGATATTGGAAAGCGTTGTTGAAGCTATCCAGCCAGTAAGGCTACATGGACTTTATCTATGGGTCCAGTGTTACTGAAACCTGCTCACCCACAGTAAACCCATGTGGGGCCTAGATGGGTTTAAAGTGGTTAAGCAGATTACCTGGTTACCTGTACTACAGGTAAAGTCCATGTGGGCAAACATGGATGAGCCAACAGGGAACCTATGAACAAACACACACGGAACCCATAAGACAGCCCAGATTTAACTTATGGTGAGGCCCACATGGGCATGCTGGCTGGATAAGTTAAGAAGAGAGGTGACAATCAGCAAGCAGCAGTACAGTTTCATGCCAAGAAAGAATCCGACAGATGCAATGTTTGCTTTGAGAATGTTGATGTAGAAGTATAGAGAAGTTCAGAAGGAGTTGCACTGTGTCTTTGTGGAGTTAGAGAAAGCATGTGATAGGGTACTAAGAGAGGAAGCGTGGTATTGTACGAGGAAGTCAAGAGTGACAGAGAAGTATGTGAGGGTGGTGCAGGACATGTGTGAGGACAGTGAGATGGTGATGTGTGCTGTAGGAGTTACAGATGGATTCAAGGTAGGGGTGGGATTTCATCAGGGATCGGCTCTGAGCCCCTTTTTGTTTGCCATGGTGATGGACAGGCTGACAGATGAGGTCAGGTAGGAGTCTCAGTGGACCATGATGTTTGCAGACAACATATTGATCTGTAGGGAGAGTAGGGAGCGGGTGGACAATAACCTGGAGAGGTTGAGATATGCACTGGAGAGAAGAGGAATGAAAGTCAGCAGAAACAAGACAGAACACATGTAGGAATGAGATGAGATGAGATTCAACTTTATTGTCATTACACATGTATGAATACAAGGTAACGAAACGTGACTTGGCATTTGGGCACGCTCTGCAGAGCGCATCCAAGGCCGGGGCAGCCGCTAGGCGCCAGTCAAATGAGAGGGAGGCAGGTGTAACAAAGAGATGCAAGGAGTAGAGCTAGTGAATGTTGATGAGTTTAAGTAACTGGGGTCAGTTACCCAATGCAATGGAAAATGCACAAGAGAAGTTTCCAGGCAGGAGGAAAAAGGAAGACCACAGAGAAGATTCATAGATACAGTGAAGGAGGACATGGAGAGAATTGCAGTTACAAAGGAAGATGCAAGGGATAGGATGGAGGCATATGATCTGCTGTGGTGACCCCTAAAGGGTCGGACTAGAACCAGCAGGTTTAGGAACAGTTTCTTTCCAACAGCTGTCACGTTATTGAACTTGGTTCCCCGCTGACTCTCTTACCATCATCTCTTACCATCCTCACCTGTACATAACTGCATAACTACATAACTACATCTAACTTATTGCACATTATTTGCACATAACAGTACTCTTAACTTTCTGCACTGCTGCATATATTTGCATATATTTGCTTAAATTGCACATACTGTTAATTACCGTATATACTGCACTGCTGTCCTTTGCACTTCTGATTGGATGCTAAACTGTGTTTCGTTACCTTGTATTCATACATGTGTAATGACAATAAAGTTGAATCTAATCTAATCTAATCTAATCTAAAGGCAGCAGTTGAAAGGAGAAGTAGTAGTAGTATTGGATTAGTAGGAATCGGTGTGATCAATGAGAGGTTTCCTTTTTGAACCAATTTGAGCCAACAGCTTGGCAAGCAGAATATATGTGTGATTGTCTTGTTGTGCCAAACACATTTACTGTGCCAAAAGGAGCTCTGCACTTGTTTGATGTACTGTACAGTATATACTGCACATAAATTGTATTTCTAGGCTCTTCATGCTGTATAATTACTTTAATACTTCAAGTTGTCTTAGAGCGCATTCAGATGGCGACTGTTTGGTCGGGACCAAAGGACTATCCGCAAACAGTTGGGTCTGTTTGATGCCATCTGAACACGCTTTGGAACTCTGTTGCGCACCAAACAAGCGAAGTCTGTACCTCTCAAAAATGGGGGTCTCGGTTTGCTTGCAAACGAAGTCTGGTGTGTTTCGCTAGCTGTGTGAATCCAAACAGAGTATCCAGCGGACCAAAGAGCGGAAGTGCCTCTCGGCATTTGTGTAACCATAGCAGCACGTAGTGAGAAGAGGAAGTGGCGTTTATGGTAGCGCAATTTGGGTAGAAAATAACAATAAAGACAACTGCATGGATCCAAGAAATCCTTTTACCAGAGAAAGCCAAGGAGAAAAGTTAAAAAATATCTCATGGACAGACTTGAAGTAGTGAGGAGATGCAGGGCCTGATAGATATTTGGTCTGAGGACCAGATTTCTCAGCTGCTCTGGCTACACACAAGAATACCGATGTTTTTAAAACGTTTAGCAACACGATGGCGGCACTAGGGTTTATACGGAGAGCAGATTTTTTTTTTTTTTTTTTAATAATAGTTTAACCCCTTGCACTCCGGTCAATTTCCCTAAAAATGCCAAAAAATAATGTGCCCAAAGTAAATCGAAAGCTGTTCTTCAACCCTTTGCAGCATCTTCATGGGGTTGGTCTCATTTAAAAGAAAACACTTTGAATTTTTTGGCAAAACAGTCATAATTTCTCTAAGTGCTCCAGCCACTGAGTTACAGTCATCTAAACATACTGAACTTGAAGAAAATAAATTTGGCCTGGGTGTTTTTTTGGATACAAATGCTTGCAAATAACACACAGCTTCAGATCTGGGCTGGAAAATGCAACAGAAATGTAGAACCAAGTGTTATCCAGCTGAGGTCAAAATTTTGTAACAATACCACAAAAAATGAATATATTACACAGCTTTTTCCTCAGGTAGTTCCCAGGCGTTTTTGAACTGTGCCAAATTGTGCCAAATGGCACAGTTTGGAAAAACGTCTGTAACTTTTGAATGATTCAATATAGAAGCTTCATCTTGGGCTCTAATGAAAGCTGACACTCAGGGCTGTGTGTGTGTGTGTGTGTGTGTGGGTGGGTGGGTTGTCCCCCCCCCTCGCTACAGAGGACGGACATCGGCCATCGCTACATGACGGAATAGTCATGTGGCGACAGCGGCGCAGTCACCGCGGCTTCCCCCCCCTCGCTACAGAAGATTAGCGGGGGGGTGGGGCGTTCACAGTTCGGACGCGGCGCACAACCCATGTACCGCGGCGCACGAACTTCGGACTTCATGCGCCGCACTGTTGTAATTTACCGATCAGTCAAAAGTCATTTTTGATTACAATTTTCAGGGATAAAGAATAATTTAGCTTATAACACCTTACCTCTTCACAGCAGCAGTGTCCTGGCGAACTTCTCTTCCTCATTGTCAGACGAACGCGACGCTGGTCCGCTCGTGGTTCCCGGTCAAAACATAATTCCATGATTGCGGTTTTGGCAAATGATTTACGACCTTTGTCGTCGGCCTCCGTCGGTCTATGATGACCATGGAAGAGAATCCTCTATCCTCTCTAATGCTATTCTGCTGGAATAAGTGCAGGTCGCACTTGTGGGTGGTCTCCGTGCTGCTGGGTCTGTAGCAGGTTCTTCCTGCGGGTCCTTTTTTTCATCTGCTGCAGCAGTCAGTCTCTCTTCACCCAGCCCGAACTTCTGTGCTTCAATTGGCTGGCTGCATTCACAGCGTTGGTAGGCGGGTCCTTCTTGCTAGGTTTTCAGTCATTGGTTCTTCAAGGTTTCAGAAACCCAATTCAAGGCTCTTATTAGTCGAATGAGAGGTCAATCATATCTGATCTGTTCGCGGCTGTGTCTGTAGTGGAAGAACTTTTTTTTTTTTCAGTGCGCGCTTGGAGCAGCGCCCTCGTGCATCCTAGAGCGCACGAGGGCGCATGAGAGCGCCCTGGTGCGCTCTGGGACGCAGAGATGTGCCCGTCCGCGGTACACCGGAGTGCAAGAGGTTAATAATAGTTCCAAAAATGCACCTCATACTGTTTATAGACCATCTTTATAGACCATCATTACAGATATCAGCTGTTTGCTTGCTTTGCTTGTTAACAGTAAAATAAAGATGTCTTCAGCTGTGAAGAATGTGTACGGAAATCTTCGTTATTTTAAATACCACAGCATATTATGCAGGAAAATGAAAACCATAAAAACAAACAAGTCAGTGGCTTGTCTCACACACAGCAAAAACATAAACTACAAAAACAGATAATTGTTGTATTCTGTACTTGCTATTTTTATTTTTCTAATAGTTGTTCATAAAAATGCACCTCAGTGTTTATAGACCATCATTAGATTGCAGCTGTTTGCTTATTTTGCTTGTTGACAGTAAAATAAAGATGGAGTCATCTGTGAAGAATGTGTACTGGAATCTTTATTTCAAATACCACAGCATATTAAGCTGCAAAATGAAAACTGTAAAAATAAAAATAAACATGTCAATGGCTTGTCTCACACACAGCAAAAACAAACTACAAAAACAGATACAGTACTTGTCGACTAGCACTTTTTATGGCTGATGGGGGGGCCGAGCCCCTCATCGTCTAAAATAGGCACATAGTGCATTTCTTATGTGGCCCCCACTGTTGGCCTGATGGTGATTCTCAGGCTCCAACAGACCATCTTCATCCACAGCAGGCTCATTGTCTTCCCATTCCTCATTGTGCACTTCATAGAAGTTGTGTAGCACACAACACTCTGCACTGATGTGGCTAACCAGGAAAATATGTGCATCGCACCTTTTGAGGAGGCCTCTCCATCTGCCCTTTAAATGTCCAAAAGCCCTCTCGACAGTCATCCTGGCCTGACTGAGCCGGTGGTTAAACTGGGTTTGATCCCATGTTACACCTCTGGCCTCAGGAAATGGTTTCATCAACCAGGATAGCAGTGGGTATGCAGCATCACCAAGAATAACTAGTGGCACATCCACACCTTCAAATGTCTCAGTCCAGCCTGGGAGCAGTATACCATTCTGGCACCGATGGTACAAAGAGGAACTGACAAACACTGTGGCGTCATGGACCTTACCTGGCCAGCCAACATTAATGCCCCAGAATTTCAATTTGTGGTCCACCACACCCTGCAACAGTACAGAATAAAACCCTTTCCTATTATAATAATTGGCAGGGTGATCAGCTGGAGCCAGGATGGCAATATGGGTCCCATCTATTGCCCCTGCATCCTGGGGGAATCACCATTTGTCCCTGTAGCCCTGAATAATCGTCTTTCGCTCGGCATCAGATGGGGTTTTTATGTAGAGGTGTTGCATGACCTGATTAATGGCTGTTCCTGTGTAAGGCTACATGCATTGGAGATGCCAACGCCAAACAGGTGAGAGATGAACTCCAAATTTGTTGCCAGCCTCCACAGACGTATTGCCACCCGTAGCTCAACCAGAACAGGGCATCAGTATTGTGTACTTTGGCATGTCAAACTGGGGTGCAGAATGTTACACAGCTCCATGAAGGACATTCTTCTCATTCGGAAATTCAGCTTCCGGCCTCTGTCATCCCAGTTGTTGCTGATATGTTGCCACCAACTGCAGGGATGTGGTTGGATCCACATGCTCCTATAAAGACAGTGATATCATAGCTATTAACAGTAGTTAAGACGGAATAAAGGCTACCACACATGTAGACACATGTATTTGTGCACATATTAGTGCATATTAACACAAGGTAATTACATAAATGTTTATAGTGTTACTGGATCTGTCATGATCTGCCCTCTGGGCAGAAGAGCGTAGGCTGAGGTATGGTGCAAACAATTTATTTAACAAAACACAAAAGAACAAATAAATGACTGCACGGGGGCAGAATACAACACAGAAAATAACTCGGCAAAATAAACTAAGGGAGAATCACTGGAGAACTGTAGGGACACAGGAAACAACAGGGAAATGACGACGATGATGCCAGACATGGCACATAAAAAAAACTCGCATACAGTGGTATGAAAAAGTGTTTGCCCCCCTTCCCGATTTCTTTTTTTTTGTATGTCACACTTAAATGCTTCAGATCATCAAACAAATTTAAAATATTAGACAAAGATAATGCAAGTAGACACAAAATGCAGTTTTTAAATGAAAGTGCTTATTATTAAGGGTTAAAAAAAATCCAAACCTACATGGCCCTGTGTGAAAAAGTGATTGCCCCCCTTAAAACATAAATTAACCCTTTGTTTGGCAAGATTTCATGTACAGATTGCACCCCTAGTGGCACAGCGCTGCGCCTGTCAAGTGATGTTCTCTGACGTGCCAAGCACTCCCATTGTACTGAGAATACCACCTCACAAGGCACACACATATAACTTACTGCTCTTGCCTTGGAGGAATTATGGCCGACATAGGAGCATCCATATTTACACCAGAGAGGAAGAAATTTTTCTTCTTCTTCTTTTATAGAGTAGACAAACGCATATGGATGTTACCGATCACTGTGAGCATTTGCTCCCAAATTTGCCAACTATGATTCAAAAAAGAGATTATTTAGGTTATGAAGTTAAAGGTTTACATTTTGTTATGACAGAGGGTGCACAAAAGCTGCCTGATGTTCGCCTGCTGGCCACAGCGCCATGTCACCGGGGGAAACTATCACTCCAGTGATTCCGACTTTCATGTCGTTTTATAATATACAGTGGGGTAAAAAAGTATTTAGTCAGCCACCAATTGTGCAAGTTCTCCCACTTAAAAGATGAGAGAGGTCTCCAATTTTCATCATTGGTATACCTCAACTATGAGAGACAAAATGAGAAAAAAAAAATCCAGAAAATCACATTGTCTGATTTTTAAAGAATTTATTTGCAAATTATGGTGGAAAATAAGTATTTGGCCAATAACAAAAGTTCATCTCAATACTTTGTTATATACCCTTTGTTGGCAATGACAGAGGTCAAATATTTTCTGTAAGTCTTCACAAGGTTTTCACACACTGTTGCTGGTATATTGGCCCATTCCTCCATGCAGATCTCCTCTAGAGCAGTGATGTTTTGGGGCTGTCGCTGGGTAACACAGACTTTCAACTCCCTCCAAAGATTTTCTATGGGGTTGAAATCTGGAGACTGGCTAGCCCACTCCAGGACCTTGAAATGCTTCTTACGAAGCCACTCCTTCGTTGCCCGGGCGGTGTGTTTGGGATCATTGTCATGCTGAAAGACCCAGCCACATTTCATCTTCAATGCCCTTGCTGATGGAAGGAGGTTTTCACTCAAAATCTCACAATACATGGCCCCATTCATTCTTTCCTTTACATGGATCAGTCGTCCTGGTCCCTTTGCAGATAAACAGCCCCAAAGCATGATGTTTCCACCCCCATGCTTCACTGTAGGTATGGTGTTCTTTCTCCTCCAAACACGACAAGTTGAGTTTTTACCAAAAAGCTCTATTTTGGTTTCATCTGACCATATGACATTCTCCCAATCCTCTTCTGGATCATCCAAATGCTCTCTAGCAAACTTCAGACGGGCCTGGACATGTACTGGCTTAAGTAGGGGGACACGTCTGGCACTGCAGGATTTGAGTCCCTGGCGGCGTAGTGTGTTACTGATGGTAGCCTTTGTTACTTTGGTCCCAGTTCTCTGCAGGTCATTCACTAGGTCCCCCCGTGTGGTTCTGGGATTTTTGCTCACCATTCTCGTGATCATTTTGACCCCATGGGGTGAGATCTTGCGTGGAGCCCCAGACCGAGGGAGATTATCAGTGGTCTTGTATGTCTTCCATTTTCTAATAATTGCTCCCACAGTTGATTTTTTCACACCAAGCTGCTTCCCTATTGCAGATTCAGTCTTCCCAGCCTGGTGCAGGTCTACAATTTTGTTTCTGGTGTCCTTTGACAGCTCTTTGGTCTTGGCCATAGTGGAGTTTGGAGTCTTGACTGTTTGAGGTTGTGGACAGGTGTCTTTTATACTGATAACAAGTTCAAACAGGTGCCATTAATACAGATAACGAGTGGAGGACAGAGGAGCCTCTTAAAGAAAAAAGTTACAGGTCTGTGAGAGCCAGAAATCTTGCTTGTTTGTAGGTGACCAAATACTTACTTTCCACCATAATTTGCAAATAAATTCTTTAAAAATCAGACAATGTGACAATGGATTTTTTTTTCTCATTTTGTCTCTCATAGTTGAGATATACCTATGATGAAAATTTGGAGACCTCTCTCATCTTTTAAGTGGTAGAACTTGCACAATTGGTGGCTGACTAAATACTTTTTTGCCCCACTGTAAATAGCGGTGGAATAAAAACGAAATTGAGGTGGAATAATCCTCAGTTTCTGGATGTGGTAGAGAAAGCTAAAATGACTGACAGAAGAGGAAATACTGACCAGGATGGATGCAGCGAGAGCCACCTTCACCAGCGATAAATGAGGAATATGGCTTGTTTACATTGTACTGCATTGTACTGATTTTCTGGTTCATGTACTTTGAAGATAAGATAACAAAATGCCCCAAACAAGAAACGGTGACAAAAAGCTGAACCATTCTTTGTGTAAATATGTCAAAAGTCCACATTTGACTGAGTTATGTAATTTGATATGGCTGCCGCGGCATTATGCAAATTAGATGCATAAATTTACTCCTATCTCAAACTTTGGATCATATTCTACATCTTTCTAATTGGCAGTAAGCCATTATCTCTTACCACTTTCAAGTTGTAGCCTTGGAAATCTGACATCTGATCTGAATATTTTCTTGAAAAAAATCTTGACCACCAGGGGGTTATGGCGCAATTTGGAGCCTGTGACACTTAATGAGTTTTAACTATGGTTTATCACATCTTTGGAAAGCTGAGTTAAATTTCTCTAGCCACACCCAGGCCTGAGTACTGCCACACCTATTCTGAATCAAGAAATCACTTAAATAGGACCTGCCTGACAAAGTGAAGTCGACCAAAAGATCTTCAAAACCTAGACATCATGCTGCGATCCAATGAAATTCAGGAACAAATGAGAAACAAAGTAATTGAGATCTATCAGTCTGGAAAAGGCTATAAAACCATTTCTAAAGCATTGGGACTTCAGCAAACCACAGTGAAAGCCATTATCCACAAATGGCGAAAACATGGAACAATGGTGAACCTTCTTCCCAGGAGTGGCCGGCTAACCAAAATTACCCCAAGAGCGCAGTGATGAGTCATCCAAGAGGTCACAAAAGACCCCACAACATCATCCAAAGAACTGCAGGCCTCACTTGCCTCAGTTAAAATCAGTGTTCATGACTCCACCATAAGAAAGAGACTGGGCAAAAATGGCCTGCATGGCAGAGTTCCAAGATGAAAACCACTGCTGAGCAAAAAGAACATAAAGGCTTGTCTCAGTTTTGCCAGAAACATCTTGGTTATCCCCAAGACTTTTGGGGAAATACTCTGTGGACTGATGAGAAAAAGGTTGAACTTTTTGGAAGGTGTGTCCCATTACATCCGGCGGAAAAGTGTCACAGCATTTCAGAAAAGGAACATCATACCATCAGTAAAATATAGTGGTGGTAGTGTGATGGTCTGGGGCTATTTTGCTGCTTCAGGACGTGGAAGACTTGCTGTGGTAAATGGAACCATGAATTCTGCTGTCTACCAAAAAATCCTGAAGGAGAATGTCCAGCCATTTGGTGACCTCAGGCTGAAGCGTACTTGGGTTCTGCAGCAGGACAATGATCCAAACCACACCAGCAAGTCCACCTCTGAATGGCTTAAGAAAAACAAAATGAAGACTTTGGAACAATGGCCATCAGGTGGTCCCACAACCACCAAGAGGAGGAACATGATGTATCTGGTTTTCTACAAGAGTCCAAGGCCCACCAGATGGAGAAACATGGCGCGTCGGGTGGCCTACCAAAGTCCGAGGGCCACCAGATGGGTGACACGGCGCATCGGGTGGTCTAACAAAGTCCAAGGATCACCGAACGGATGAGTGTGGTGTGTCGGGTGGCCTACCAAAGTCCAAGGGCCGCCGGATGGATGAAGACCCCTGGCGCCGAGCTCAGGAGTCTTTGGCACGGAAGATGGCATAAGGTTCTCTTGGACCAAGGACAACACAGAAACATACTCAGAAGATAATGGTAGCACAGAGACTCTAACCTCAGGAAAAAATGGCAACACAGATGTCTTAGACTCAGAAAAAAACAACATTGAGGTTTTAAACCCTGAAGATAACAGAAGCCTCTTGTTCAACAGAAAACATGAGGGTTTTAAACTCAGGAGATGACACTGGGGCTCTTTGCTTAGGAGACTACAAAGGAACCCTTTGACCTAGAGACCACAAAGGAACCCTTTGCGTTAGAGACCACAAAGGAATTGCTTGCTCAGGAGACAACAACATAGAACCTGAGCGCTTAGCAGATAGTAACAGTGGAGCTCTTGGCACAGAAAATAACATAGAAGTCTCTCGCTTTAGAGGTAGTACCAGAAAAGTCTTTTGCTCTAGAGACAGTACCTGAGAGAACTTTGGTGCAGGGTTTAACAGCGATTGAGGAGCAGCGACCCCACTGGGAGACGACTGGGGAGCACCGACCCCACTGGGAAACAACTGGGGAGCTCTGACCACACTGTGAGATGACTGCTGCTGGAGAGCATCGACCATGGAGAGTACTGGAGCTAAGGGGTACACCTTGGGGACAGCTGGGGCGGGCTTGTGCACCTTGAAGACTGCTGGAGCTGCTGCGTGCACCTTGGGAACAGCTGGAGCAGGCTCATGCACCTTGAAGACTGCCAGAGCTGCTGCATGCACCTCAGAGGAAACTGAAGTGGGGTGTGCACCTCGGGGACAGCTGGACCAGGCTCGTGCACCTTGAAGACTGTCAGAGCTGCTGTGTGCACCTCAGGGGAAACTGAAGCAGGGGTATGCACCTCTGGAACAGCTAGAGCAGGCTCGTGCACCTCAAAGGAAACTGAAGCAGGGGTGTGCACCTTGGGGACAGCTGGACCAGGCTCGTGCACCTCCAAGACTGCCGGAGCTGCGGCGTGCACCTCAGGGGAAAAAGAGAGAGATCAGGGTGGGTGGCAGTATCAGCACAGGGGTGACAGCAGAAGCAGAAGGTGGGGGCTCAGAAGCAGAAGGGGACTGCTGCTGAGACCCCCACTATGTGGTAAAGGAAAATGAGACTGTACTTCCCTGTTCCATGTTTAATGTTGCAGCATTGAACCGAGACAAATTCCTAGTTTGTGTACTACATGAACAATGGCAATAAATCTCATTCTGATTCTGATTCTGCTCTGCTGTTGCTGATGAAAAACCAAGAGTGGAAGTGGTGACTGCTGCTGGGGCAGTGGGCGTGAGCATACGCGCAGCAGCTGAGGGAACCAGGCCTGCAGATGAATGATGTGAAGCCGGCACTACAGCTGCCATGGGAACCAGCGTTATGGGAACCGGTGTTGCAGCTGCTATGGGAGCCGGCGTTTCAACTGTCACAGGGACCGGCGTAGAAGGTAAACTGTCCTCCAGCTCGTGAGGTGGCTGCAGTTTCTGGTGAGAGTTCCAGGGCTGGAGGGTGTGGGGCCAGCTCCGAAAATGTCTGACGGATGTGGCTGCAGGCGAAGACGAGCAGCTCCTTCACCTTGGGGCAGAACTGCAGGCTGGCGAACCTCTCCACAACCAGCATGGCGACCTCCAGGCGAGTTACAGTCTCCTCCAATGTGCGGGAGGTGCGAGCATTCAAGACAAGGGACTGGAATGTCTGAACTGCCCACTGTTCTTTTGCGTTGGAACCACCAGCCGCCGGCCTACCTACTGAGTCCTTGTTTGCTGGCGTCCTACTGTCATGATCTGCCCTCCGGGTAGATGAGCGTTTAAATGCAGTATTCATGGCGCAGGGAGGAGTATGATGTAATAATTATTTATTAATAAAAAAACACGAAGGAACAAATAAATGGCTGCACGGGGCATAAAACCCGTACGTGTTATTGACTAAATAAACTTACAGAAATAAACTCAGGAACTACGTAGCATGGGGAGAAACAACAGGGAAACCACGGGAGACAACAATGAGGAGTGAACGACGTGGCTGCCAGACAGAGCACATGAGCAAACTCAAAATAAATAGGGTAATTGATAATGAACTTAATGTGAGACAGCTGGGACTAATCATCAGGGCAGCAGGTGAGGAAAACAGGATGGGCGGTAGGGGTGTGCCATATCGTGTCGTTCACGATAATACCTGTGTAAATTTTGATACTGATGTAAAAACAAATATTGCGATATTTGTGGCTCATTACGCTGTCAACGGAAGTTACGTGTTACCATAGAAATGGCAAAAAAAATATGGCGCGGGAAGCAGTGCTCCGTGCTTGGAACGTCTGCGTCTAGTTGTGAGGAAGTAATTTAGTTTTAAGGCCGTTTCAAACTGCTGCCATCTTAAAAATATGGTGTAGCAATGTGAATAATCTGCTTGCATTTTTTTTACGCATGTCAACAACTCCGCTTCGGGGAAAAGTTTTACTTTGTTACATTTACTTCTCTCTGAAGCAGTGTTGCTCACGTCCGAAGTGTCCAGAGGTTTATTTTTGTTCTGTTGTGGCTGCACCAGCGTGATTTATTCAACCAACCGAAAGAAAAAAACAATCTGTTAACAGCCCAGGAGTTGGCTGTGCAATGGAAAATTGTAACGCGGGTAAACTGAGAGAAAGAGAGACAGGAGGTCCGATGCAGCGCTCATGTACCTGCAGAAGTGTCTTGGGAAACAGCAGACAGGTAGACCAGCATATATTCAATATGATAAAAATGATGAAAAAATAATAGTTTTAAATAAGCCCACTCCCTCCCTGTTTTATTTAGACTCTTCCTGACCCGGTAAAATAACAGACTCGACTACATTAATATGTTAAAAAGATCAAAACCCCCTCATGGCCCAGAGCATAGAAATGAGACAAAGACAGAAGTAATGTGGTGAAAGCGTGTCTGTGGTTATTTGCTGTAGTTGATTATAGTTTGGGGTTTACCTTTTTAAATGTAATAAATAGGCTGCATTAACCAGACCTAAATTGCTCTTATATTTACAAGGCAATGTTTTCAGGACTATTCAGATGTTTTAAGAAAACTCTGCAGAATTTCCTAAACTAAAGGCTATCTGTAGTCTGCAGTACCAACTTTACTCTCATCTGCTTGTTACTGTTCTCTCCTAAATTTGTTTTCCTTTCTCATTTTTTTAAACATCTTTTCACAAAGGTATATTTTTTAAATTTTGAATGTTTTTGGTGACAAATTTGTGACCTTTTTCACGCAAAATTGTAACTTTTTACCTAAAGGCCCTTACCTTGTGTTTTTATTCTGAAAAGGTGAATAAATCAGAAGCAGCGCCAGATCCAAATTTATAATTTTCCTCCCAGCTCAAGGTTATAATTACTTTTATAACTAGTTTGACACCTGTTATTTTAAAATGTTGGCCTACTAAAACTGTGGTGGTTTCTGGTTTCCAACAACAGGGTGGCCTAGGATGAAGTCAAATTCCAGGTCTGAATTTTTGTCCCAGTCCACCTCTCAGTGCGCTGTGCATTAACCCACTGAGCTACCAGAGGACTGACCTCCCACTGTAGCTTTCACTACTTACAGTAGCTGTGTGTCCTAAGGGTCAGAGAAATGGAGATAAGCGCTGACCCTTTACACCACATGGTGACCCACATGCTGTGGAATGGAATTAACTTAACCCCTCAGTGTGCTTAAGATGTGGTGGTTTATAATATTTTCTGGTCATATTTGATACAGAATTAAAAATGTTTGAAACACATCCTAAACTGCTCTTTATAAACTGGAGAAATAAGAGTTTTTGTTTTGTTTTTACTAAATATATTGAACATAATTAATGCTGGCCTGTGAAACTGTCCTTCATAAATTTATTTAAAAGAAAAAACTGTATTCCGTGGTATCATGGAGAATATAGTTATTGTGAAAATTCAGACATATCGTGATATCCTTTTTAGGTCATATTGCCCACCCCTAATGGGCGGGGCTGCACACACACTCACAGATGGGGATTGCACAGGAGACAAGACAATGCAGGACAACAATACTAAATAGTAAAAATAAGCAGGGATGACGAAATAGTGTAAGACAGTTCAAATACTTAATGTCCCCCTCTCACCTTCTCTTTTAACATAGTTCAAGGAGTGCTTAAGGTAACTCTTGATTGGCCAGTGCACGTAGCAGGATCTTACGCAAGAGTAGAGTGTGTTTTCCTTGGGAGTTCAGTTAGTTTTTTGCAGTACAGTTGATTGGTATTTAGCTGTTAGCATGAACACTTTGCTAGCTATTCTGTGCCAAGCTAGAAACGGTAACCCTGCTAAAAGGCAGTTAAGCCCCTTTTCCACTAGTACCCGTTTGGCCCTGTTCAGTTTGGTTCGGCACGTTTTGTAGGCTTTTCCTTTAGGAACTATAATGGTTTTGGTCCCGAAAAATCAGGCCTATTCCAGACTGGTTCTAAGCGTTCTGTTCCGACCTGAAAATGTGACGTCAAAAGACTGCAGGCCACTGATTGGTCCGGGCGTAATGTCATGCGAGCGCTGTTCTTCTGCTGAATGTACAACCACCATTTGCAAAAACTCTTCAGCGAGTAATCACTATAAATGGTAGAGATGGCTTCGGCTTCACAGAAATCTACATCGTGGTCCAACGAGGAGGTGCAGACTTTTCTGTGCATAGTGGCCGACGATAGAATCCAGAGAGTTAGATGGAGCACACTGCAATGAGAAGATTTTCCATGAGTCGCGGAGCAGTTGTCCACCCACGGATACAACTGGACAGTAAAACAATGTAGGGAGAAGCTGAAGAAATTGAAATGTGATTACCGGGCCATCAAGGACCACAACGGTTGAAGTGGGGCGGACAGAAAGCAGTGGAAGTGGTTCGACCAAATGGATGCCATTTCCAGTAATGGGAGGGAAATAGGAGACGACCCGGCCACATTATTGTTACAAACCATGGATGGTGAGTGTTGTGATATTATGCAGCTTTTCGCTCTATCCAGCCTATTGCTGCCATGCTTACTTTTTTGAGCAATAACAACGCTGTTCTCCCCTGGCTTATGAGTGTTAGCCAGGAGTGCTAGCAGCATTAGCTAGCTAGTAGCTAGCTAGCTAGCTAGCCAGCTCTGCTGATTAGCGTTTGCTCTGTCTGAATTATTCGCTTGTGAGAGCAAAACGATGAAATATGCTAATCCTGGTTAAAAAAGTTTTGTGTATGTGTTGCACTTTCATGCTGTGCATTAAAGTTGTGTGTGTATTTTCTTTCTAGAATCTGTTTCCACATGCCAGAGGTCCCCCTCCCTCAGCATGAATCCCCCGGGCTCTTCTGCGTCCGTTGCAGATCTGACACCGTTACCAGCCCCTCCAGCTCCGTCAACGTGTGGCACGACACGTTCACATACTGGTAAAGTGCAATAAACACCGGATTAACACACTGTTTTGTTCATGGAACAAGGTCAAGTGGACCCAAAGGAACCAAAATCTCAACATATACAAGTGCATTTTCAAACCAGTGATGTATAAGGTGATTCATATAATTTCATGAAGCCTCATAATAGCCCCACATACCTATTCTGTGGATTTTCCAACTACAGTGTTGCCGTGCTGTTTCTTTTCCACCATGAATCACCGGCTTGAAAAATGTACATGTACAGAAGGGATCCTGGGGTGCTCACTTGTCAGCGGTCCAAGACCTGGTCCCATTTTTTTAGCTGTAGTAGAGGAAGTAGTGATAAAATTCTTGTTTTTGAAAGACTGATGTAGCACAAAAACTCACTTTCGAATGTGCTTGCGGGCAACGTGCTTCATTCAAATGATTCAACTGACTGTATTAACTCATTCAGATTTCTGAGGCCACAATAAAACCAAATTATTTTAAACATAACCTGGCACTTGCAAAATCTGTGGTACTGAGGCGCAGCAACATGAAAATTGTGTTTCTATACAACAACGAAACATTTTTGTCACACCCCACCACTTGGCTTTCACAAGTGTATGTCCCATATATATGTATGTTTTGCACTTACTTTAACTAACCACCGCCCATTTCTGTCTTTCATGTAGGCAAGAGCAAAAGGAGCCACCCCACAGTGGAGCTTACCACTGTTTACTCAGATGAATGGTGGTGAGGTGCGCAGCACCATGGTGCAGCACCGTGCACAGATCAAACTGCAGCGTGAACAGCTCGAACTGCACTGGAAACAGCTTGAACAGCGGCGTGAAGCACTTGCCCAGCAGATGCGGATCATCAACCGGCTTGCCGACGAAGCTCGTGAAGCAAGGGAGCAAGAAGCTGCCTTACGAAGGGAGGAGATGGCTCAAAGTGCTTCCTTCCATCAGGCTTTCCTGGCTGTACTGGGCAACCTCGCGATGAGTGGCCGGCATGTGTGACCCAGTCTCCCTACAAGTGTCTTTTGAACATGTACACATACGAAACAAAACAACCAGTAATTGTGCTGCAACTTGTAATAAACCAGTGACTGTTGGCATCATGATTGTGTTTCTGTTATTACCAATTTTTTCCAGATTTTTCCCAAAAAAAGGGTTGGAAAACTATGTCACTGGAGTATGTTATGGAGTCTAATAATTACTTAGACATACTTTAAAAGTCAGTAGATCAAGGTCAAGGTTTACAGTCATGTGAAAAAATTAGGACACCATTAAATATTCAGTTCTTTATTAGAAATGTTCATATCTATGTCTAACCCTGGTTTTGTTTTTATTTGCATAAAACATTTATTTTAGCCACTGTAAGTGGGAATGAATGTGGGGGTGTCCTAAAAAAGCTGGGGGGGGGGTGTCCTAATTTATTCCTCACTATTTGTTTAGAATTACATTTTACAGAAAATTTGAAAAAAGTCTTCTTTATTTTTAATTGTTTTGTTGTATTACATGAATCTCCCTGTATTTTTAACATTGATATTAAATATCGATATGTCCAAATACCTCACAAAAAACCACACAGGCTGATACAGGGTATCCTAATTTTTTCACATGACTGTAGGTTGTGGGAGCAGTTTTGGAGCAACAAAATCTTGTGATGCAGTGTATCCTGACATTGCAGTTAAAAACTATTTAGACACATTTTTGAAATCCAGCCATGCAGTGTTTTCATGTTATGTGTGTAATGGTGAATAATGACAGTTCTTTCTTAACCATTATTCTACTTTTCCACACTGGAAAATTGGCAGAAATGCTAAGGGGTAAGAAAAGGTAAACAAAACATTTACGTTTTTCAGTATAATAGGATAAGGTTACATGGGATTTCACGTGTTTCAACACATGATTCATAATTCTGTTAACAGACTTGCATCAAATCAAAAGTGATATATCTAACTGCTGGATTACTTGTAGACAGCTTCCCCTGTTTTTTTAGCATTTAATCACTCTTACCTTCACAAATAACCCATATAAACAAAAGAGGAGACGTATCTGAAAAGGGTACAAAATTTTTTATTTTAATAATACAAAAGTTGGACATGTGTAAGCACATGAATGGGAAGACACTTACTGTTTAGTCATTATTGCTACACAAGTACTGCATCAGAGCATCTTGTATATCTCTGGCCTGCTCCTCTGCCCCCACTGTAAAGTAATCATCTTCTCGCAATCCTCTATCTTGTGTTTTGATAGTGTGTTGATTGTGTGTCGCGTGTTTTACGTCACGGGAGGGTTGCGCCGCCTTCCTGTAACAAATCTCACTCACATCAAGCGGTACTCTGGTGTAATGGAAACACAAGTGGGCTGAACTGAATAAAACTGTGCTGTGCTGTACCGGGCTAAACAGGTACTAGTGGAAAAGGGACTGACAAGACTATAATGGCATGTTGTCCTGTTCTCACCTGCTGAATCTGAGTAAAATTCAGAAGTCTCTTGTCGTGTGAGTCTTTCAATCCATGCACTTCCATTGCTAGCAGAGGAGTTGTTTTTTTTTGTGTGTGTTTTTTTTGTTACTTACTTGTACCCGTAGGTAGATTCGGTTTGCAGTCTGGTGACAAGCCACCGGCTGCTGGTCGCTGCGTGCGCGAGCGCCCTAAACCTACACGTTTTTGTATGCGGGAGGAAACCGGAGAAATCCCGGAGAAAACCCACGCAACACGGGGAGAACATGCAAACTCCACACAGCTCACTGTTGGTCGGGGGCTGGGATCGAACCCACGATCTCATGATCCCCGCAATCCCCCGGCCGAGGGTAAACTGTGCTGCCACAGTGCTAAACCACTGCGCCACCGTGCAGCCCCGAGTTGGCTTCAGAGTTTCAAACACGACAACTGGTGTCAGAAGTGGGGATTTCCAAAAAATCCCATCTGTGAGTACATCCATGTGATGAACAGAAAAGAGTAAAAATGCATCCTAGCAAACATGCTGATCAGCTGGAACCAGGAGTTAATGCTGAGACATCCATGCATTAGCAGCTGTTTATCCCTGGTGTTAAAAAAAAAACCAAAACCCGTTGACCCGCCCATCTGCGGAACAGCACAGTTAAATTACTGTAATACTAGTTCCCAAAATACAGAGCACAGTAGCCGCTGTGGATTAAACAAATGTTTGTTGAAACCTCACATGCAGATAGAAGATACAATAAGTGAAGCAACTCACTGCAGTGCTTAAAAAGAGAAGAAGGGAGAGAAAACCACAAAAGAGAAAGTGAAAAATAAATATGATTGACAATGCACAAGGTGCCAAAGGGAGTTCTCCTGATCCAGACAGAGCCCCAAGATGGTTGCAAGCGTTATTGGAAAATCAAACTCAACAGACAAAACAACTGCAAATGATGCTGGCACCCGTCCTATTACATATATCAGGAGAAGCACAGTGGTACAGCAAACCCCGTCACTTCTTGGTACTTGTAGTGGGGATGGAATTTCTCAGCACCCCACCCCAGACAGAATGTTGCGTGAACTGGGTGGTATGCCTTCAGCCTCATTTGAAATACCAGTGAGACCTAGTGAGCAAGGTAATGGCCCTTTTGCAGCTGAGCTCAATGTCATAAATCAGTGGGCCCGCAACGCTGGCCCTACTAGGAGAGCCACCAACACTTATCCTGAGAATAGGCGAAGAGATTCTGAGCATGAAGCCCAACGCCTGTTTCCTCACCATGATGAGCAAAGAATGAATAGCTCTGGTTACAGTGCTCCCCACACCCTTCAGGAAATGTACAGACCTAAACTTGCCACATTTGATGGAAGCAATGACTGGGACTCTTTCCTGTTGCCGTTTGAGCACCAAGCCAGAAAATTTGGATGGAACGCTGCAGAGAGAGTAGACATGAATGCTTAAGAGGAGCTGAAGTACATTATGTTTGCTCACTGCCGGAACGCACAAGAGAAGATTATGCTCTTTTAGTGGAACAGCTCACTCAGCGTTTCAGGAAGAAAGGTCCACCTACCACTGTAAGGAGAAAATTGGGAGAGCTTAGACAAGGGAGAGAGACATCGGCTGAATTTGCAGAGGGGTACGTCGTCTCGTCACACTAGCATATGCACATGTGGATCTCCAGTTGCAGGATCAGCTGGCAACTGATGCCCTCCTTAAAGGTCTAAGGCAGGGGTCTGCAACCTTTGCCAGCCGAAGAGCCGTTTTGCCCATCTCTGACTAAAACAGACGTGGCTGAGAGCCGCAACGGCAATTTGACCTTTAAAATGAAGATTATGCTGCTTATAAAGTTGTTTATATACTGTACATAGCTCTGAATATTATGTGGCATTAATGAATTCCTACTACAGCAGTGGGAAAAAACTGCTTATAGCTTCATTTATATAGCTTCATTCATGAAATAAATGTTAGATCTATCCATCTTCTACCGCTTTTCCGGAGGTCCGGGTCGCGGAGGCAGCAGTTCAAGCAGAGAAGCCCAGACTTCCCTCTCCCCAGCCACCTGCTCCAGCTCTTCAGAGGGGATACCAAGGCGTTCCCAGACTAGCTGGGAGACATAGTCTCTCCACCGAGTCCTGGGTCTGCCCCGGGGTCTCCTCCCAGTGGGACGTGCCTGAAACACCTCAAGTGGGAGGCGTCCAGGAGGCATCCTAATCAGATGCCCATACCACCTCAACTGACTCCTTTCAATGTGGAGGAGCAGCGGTTCTACTCTGAGCCTCTCCCGGATGACTGAGCTCCTCACCCTATCTCTGAGGGTGAGTCCAGCAATCCTACGGAGAAATGTAAATCTAAATGTTAGATATATATTATAAATTGTTTTGTGCTGAAAAATAAATTTCTGAATATCTGACCATAATTTTTGCATAGTCTTAATTATCAGCACATTCATAAATTGTTTAAATCTGAAAAATATCACCCATCTCCTACTTTCAACAGTGATCACACAGCTTTAGTTCCTGATATTTTCATAAATTAGAGATGAAAGTTTTATTTAGAAGAAGCTACTTTTCATCCTGTTTCCTCATAATGCTCCTTGTTCAAATGTATTAATATAGTATAAATCTGTATCCTTCACTTGTTCTCCAGACTCTCAATTTGTCAACTAGTGGATTGGTTGTGGCCGGCGCGGTGGAGAAGTGGTTAGCACTGTGGCAGCACAGCAACTCACCCTTGGCCAGGGGATCCTGGGTTCGATCCCAGCCCCCGACCAACAGTGATCTGTGTGGAGTTTGCATGTTCTCCCCGTGTATGCGTGGGTTTACTCCGGGATTTCTCCGGTTTCCTCCCACATGCCAAAAACATGCAAGTTAGGTTAATTGGCATCAACTGGGGATTCTAAATTGTCCTTGGGTATGACTGTGAGAGTGAATGGCTGTCTGTCTCTCTGTGTTGGCCCTGCGATGGACTGGCGATCTGTCCAGGGCAGGGGTCAGCAACCTTTACCGCTCAGAGCCATTTGGACCCGTTTCCCACAGAAAAGAAAACACTGAGAGCCACAAAAACCCTTTTGACACTTAACCACTTGCACTCCGGGCAATTTTCCTAAAAATGCCAAAAAATAATGTGCCCAAACTAAATTGAAAGCTGTTCTTCAACCCTTTGCAGCATCTTCATGGGGTTGGTCTCATTTAAAAGAAAACACTTTGAATTTTTTGGCAAAAAAAACATAATCTCTCTACGTGCTCCGGCCACTGAGTTACAGTCATCTAAACATACTGAACTTGAAGAAAATAAATTTGGCCTGGGTGTTTTTTTGGATACAAATGCTTGTAAATAACACACAGCTGTCCGATTCGGCTGGAAAATGCAACAGAAATGTAGAACCAAGTGTTATCCAGCTGAGATCCAAATTTGGTAACAATACCACAAAAAATGAATATTTTACACAGCTTTGTTCTCAGGTAGTTCCCAGGTGTTTTGGAACTGTGCCAAATTGTGCCAAATGGCACAGTTTGGAAGAACATCTGTAACTTTTGAATAATTCAATGTAGAATCTTCATTTTGGGCTCTAATGAAAGGTCACACTCAGGGCTGTGTCTGTGTGTGTGCGTGTGGGGGGGGGGGTACCCCCCCGCTAAAAAAGACGGGAGTTCGGCCCTCGCCACATGATGGATTACACTCCTTGCATGTTTTCACAGCGCCCCCCCCTCGCTACTGTGTGTGTGTGTGGGGGGGGGGATTGTCCCCCCCCCCCTCGCTGCAGAAGACTGCCATCGCTACATGAAGGAATAGACTCATACGCTTCCCCCCGCGGACCGGGGGCGTTCGGACCGTGAACGCCGCCCCCCCCGCTCCTCTTCTGCAGTGGGGGGGGGGCGTTCACGGTTCGAACACGGCAAATGAACCGTTTATCGCAGCGCACGCACTTTGTACTTCGTGCGCAGTACAGTTGTAATTTACCGATCGGTCAAAAGTCATTTTTGGATTACAGTTTTCAGGGAAAAATAATAATTTAGCTTATAACACCTTACCTCTTCACAGCAGCAGAGTCGTGGCGAACTTCTCTTCCCCATTGTAAGACGAACGCGACGCTGCTCGGCTCGTGGATCCCGATCAAAACATAATTCCATTATTGCGGTTTTGGTGAATGATTTACGACCTTTGTCGTCGGTCTATGATGACGGAAGAGAATCCTAAACGTCTATTCTGCTGGAATGAGTGCAGGTCCCACTTGTGGGTGTTCTCCATGCTGCTGGGTCTGTAGTAGATTCGTCCAGCGTCCTTTGTTTTCTGTTGCAACAGTAAATCTCTCTTCACCCAGCCTGAATTTCTGTGCTTCAATTGGCTCCTGCGTTCACAGTAGGCGGGTCCTCCTTCCTAGATTTTCATTCATTGGCTCTTCAAGGTTTCAGAAACCCAATTCAAGGCTCTTATTAGTCGAATGAGAGGTCAATCAGATGAACTAATCTGTTCGCGGTTGTCTCTGCAGTTTTTTTTTTGAGTGGCGCTTGGACGCCACTACATCACCATCACCACCATCATGCGTCATGCGTCCAAGCGCGCACGAGGGCGCTCTTGTGCGCCCTCATGCGTCCTAGGACGCAGAGACTTGCCCGCCCGCGGAACAACGGAGTGCAAGTGGTTAAAATGAAATAACACTGCATATAACTTTTTTTTCCCTTTATGCTATGTATAAACAAACTATAATGTGTTGCATTTATGAAATCAGGGAACTCCTGCAGAGAAAACAAAATTACATTTCTGCATGCAACAAAAACATTTTGAACTCCGAAAAAAAAAAAGACATTGGGTTGAAGGTTGACATTGGGTTGAAAGGAGAGTGCTATTTCTAGCACTGATGACTCCTGATCCTTCAATAAAAATCTCATAATTCCGCTGAAAACAATACCGAAAGCTCAGAATTCCAACACGAACCAGCGACGTCATTTGGGGTTTGGGAAATTATCTGAAAATTCAGCAGGGGGTCTGGGGGACATAGTCCCCCAGCGGGGTCCGGGGTGGGATGGGGGGCAAGGGGGGCAAAGCCCCCCGAAGCTCCTGGGTTTTTATGATTTTTAAGTACCAGAACTGTGCTTAAATGACATAAAACAAACAGCTGAATGCCACTTATTAATGTATAATATTGACTTATGTTCCAAGAAGATAGCATTCCTAAAATATTCCAACAAGCATTATCCATCACATGCTTTAACACTTGATCAAATCAAAATCAGTTAATTTTATCTGTTCCATAATAGAAATAAAATTCCAACATACCATTACTTTTTATAATTTCAGCATTCATTTCAGATCACCAGTTTCAATCTCCATTGAGTCTTGAGCAGTTCATTTTGTACAATAACTGATGCAGCCAAGTCTTAGAAATATTCAAAAGTTATGAGTCAATGTCCACTGTGCACTGTCAATTTCAAACTGTTTGGAATCATAAAAGGGGATGGTTAACTTTAATTACCGTTTACTCCCTCGCGCCAGCCCAGCTCATACAGCCGTTGTAGAGTTAATGACTCTCCACCTGGCCATACCGATTACCGGTGGCCATACGCCACTTCCAGTCCTGCCTGAAAGGGCGCAGCTTCACTGCATTCGTGGACCACAAGCCGCTAACGTACTTAACGTACTTTATCTTCCTGGAAGATAAAATAAAGCGGAATTCGGCGAATTAACAGAAAATCACATCCTTGACAACACGCCGCCATGAATCTTTGAAAAAGCATACAACGAGCCATTTGATTGGTCCAATCATTTGCAACTATCCAATTGCAGGGCTGTTTACAATACAGCAGTAGCTTGAACACAACACATCCGGGTTATCGCGGGGGACGACTTCCGACTTCGTGTTGATTTTTCGCTGACGGTGATTAAACTTTAACACGTTTTTTTTTTTTTAGATTTTACAAGATCACCATAATCTTCAAATTTAGAATTAGATTTTAAAAACTAATGAACTAAAATAAAATACATTTTAATTAAATACTCATTATTTATTTTCCAAAGCTACAGGGAGCCGCAGCAGAGGGATGAAAGAGCCGCATGCGGCTCCGGAGCCGCGAGTTGCCGACCCCTGGTCTAAGGAATCAAATAGTGTCCTATGAGGTTATGAACAGAGATCCTTGCTCCCTCGCCGAAGCCCAAAAGTGGACAGAAGCTCATGAACACAACTTTAAAGCTACTGTTGAACGTGACACTGAGGTAAAGAGCAGGGTGAGATGGGTTTCTGGGGCTGATGATGACTTCACTGCTGCCTCTAGGAGGGTGCAGACTCCCCAGTATGTGACTGCTGACCAGTTTGCTGTGTTGACAGATTAAATCAGAAACCTTGTTCATACAATGGGAACTCTACAGTTACAATTTGAACAGTTTCAGTCAGCATTTGCAAGACTGTCACAGACAAGAGCAGCAGTACAGACTCATCTGCCTCTGGAGAGGAAACAAGACTATAAGACTCCGCCAAACAGAGTGTGCTCCCAGACACCAAGTCCAACCCGTGGTAAGGCTGGTTCATGCTTCAGATGTGGAGAATCGGGACATTTCCGGAGGGACTGCATGAGACCACCAAGCCCAACTGGTTCATGTTATCAAGGTGACAAGGACTTAGGTCAACAGTTACAGTCAGAAGGCATGTTTAATCCAAGTCAGCAAACCCAACAACTACAAATAGGTTGCACCAAAAACAAGGGTGAGAGTCTACAAATCCCGATGACTGTAAATGGTATCCCAACATAGGCAGTAGTCAACATTGGAGCTCAGACTATGGTTATCTCTGAGGAGCTGTATCAGAGTTTTACCAATAAAGAAAAAAACAGCCTACACAAGACCTACCTCCTAAATGTAGGAGCGGAAGATGGCATGACAGCAAAATGTGGGCTGAACGTCACATTGAAGATTGCATCCAAAACAATAGACTGGGATGTGCGTGTAGCTCACATACGTGACTCTTTCCTCCTGGGATTAGACCTGATGAAATCCCATGATGTTGTCATCCACACCCATGGTAGAGTCTTCATTGGCAATGAACTTGTCCCCTCCAAAATAGTACGAGGAGATGGATCAGATTATGTTGTTGCCCGAGTGACTCTGGTAGAAACCACCACAATACCAGCAACATGAATGTGTGGTTTGGGATGAAGTGGAGAATCCAAGACCAGGTGTTCCAGCTGTACTAGAGCCCTTGAGCATCACAGAAACTGTAGCCTTGGGCAGCATTGCAACCACTATGGAGAAGTGGGTACCACTGGCTGTGAGGAGTAACCAGTCTGACAGCGGAAACAGTGTGAGTAAAGCTTACCCAACTGAAGCAGACCAGTAATCTGTGTATACACCAGAGACTCCAGTAGCTAACTGGTTAGAGTCCATTAACCCTGAAGAGCTTGCTAATTTCCAGAAAGCTGACCCTGTTCTTTCCAAACTCCACATGTGGAAAGAATGGGTGTGCTCCTTACAAGCGATCAGGTGATGCTCTTGAGCCCCTCTGTGAGGAAATTCCAGCTCTGCTGGCCCCACGTCACACTATGGCAAGTTCTTTATTACTCCTGGGAAAGAGTCAGAGCCTAACGCCCATCTTTGCTGCTTCTAGTTCCATTATCCATGCAAAAAAGAGGTGCTACAAGCTTCCCATGACCCTCCTCACTCTGTCCACCTTGACGAGGCAAAAACCCTGGATCATCTACACCAGAACTATCACTGGTATGGAATGAGTGAGGATGTCAATCTATTTGTGCAGAGATGCAAACACTGCAATGCATGTAAATCTATGGGGACAGTGAAAAGATCTAAACTGCAAAGCTTTCAAGCTGGGGCCCCTTTGAACCGTCTCCATCTAGACATTCTTGAGCCATTCCCTATGTCTAATTCAGGAAACAAATACATACTAGTCATAACTGACCAGTTTACCCGGTGGGTTGAAGCC
Source organism: Pholidichthys leucotaenia (assembly GCA_020510985.1). Taxonomy (NCBI): domain Eukaryota; kingdom Metazoa; phylum Chordata; class Actinopteri; order Cichliformes; family Pholidichthyidae; genus Pholidichthys; species Pholidichthys leucotaenia. The sequence continues at coordinate 192,618,166 of CM035839.1, read as the reverse complement.
TTCCCCATTCCTGATCAAGGTGCTGAAACTACAGCCAGAAAGCTTGTGTATGACTTTATTGCCCGATTTGGCACCCCCCCCCCCTTGAAATGCATACTGAACAAGGTCATAATTTTGAAAGTTCCTGTTCAAAAATGTATGCAAGCTCCTACAGATTACCAAAACGAGGACCACCCCCTACCACCCTTCCTCTAACAGACAGGTGGGATGGTTCAACAGAACCTTACTTCAAATGATTAGATGCTACGTGGTTCAAAACCAAAAGAGCTGGGATGAACAATTGCCACTACTCACCTCAACCTACTGTAGTTCTTGTCATGTTACCACTGGGTTTACACCAAATAAGCTCATGTTTGGTAGACAAGTCAACGAACCCCTAGATATCTAGTTTGGAACTGCAGAACTCAAGTCTTTCAGAAGGGAGACAGCTGATTTTGTCTACAACTTGGAAGAAGGACTCAAGGAGGCACAAGATACGGCGAGAGAACATCTTCGCACTGCACAAAAGCGTCAGAAGAAGGTCTATGATACTCGCGCAAATGAACACTCCTATAATGCTGGTGATTTGGTGTTCGTCAAAGATGTTGCCAAGAAGAAAGGACTAAGCCCCAAGCTCCAGACACCTTGGAAAGGTCTGCTGATTGTCTCCACTTGCCATGGTCCAGTACTCTATGAAATTCAAGGCCCGAAGCATAGCCAAATAATGCACCGTGATTGACTTAAACCTTATAACAGTGAAGTGATTCCTCTTTGGCTAAAACGCCAATGGAGCAAAGTGCTACAGCATTGCCAAGATTCTGCAACACTGTAGTCCGAAGAGGAACTACCACTGATACCTGAGTTACCACTACAGGGAGATGCTGATTACCATCCAACTGAGAGTGGAGTTTCAGGAATGTCTTGCTGTCAAGAAGACACACCTCAGCCCGAAGTCCCGATGTGTCACCACAGGAGAGGACGAGCAGCGGGGAAAGTTCCAGATAAGACTGTTAAAACACTGAGTGGTTAATAGTAGTTAATAAGCCACAAAGATTCAGATATTAGTAATGCAGTAATAGTTCATAGCTAACTGCTAATTGATTACTTTATCTTTTATTGAGTTCATGCTAAAATATAGGGCACTAGAGAGTCGCTATGAGTATCTCAGTACCGTTAGTAAGTTTTTGATGCTTTAAGTTAACCTTATTGGTATATAGCTGTTGTACCTTTTTATTTCTGCATGTATTTTTGAGTCAACTGTACTGAAGGGACTCAGTACTCCAAGATGGGCGTAGTGTAAGACAGTTCAAATTGTTAATTCTTTAGCTGTCCCAGTCGCCGTATGGCGACTGTGACTGTTAAAGGGTGGTCAAGGCCCCTAGTGGTCAAGAGTGGTAAAAAAAATTTGTCATTAAAATAGTTCAGAGTTCCAAGGCTATAACTTGAAAGTTGAAAGAGATAATGACTTCCTGTCAATTAGAAAGCTGTAGAACATGATCCAAACTTTCAGATAGGAATAAATTTGTGCATCTAATTTGCATAATGTCACAACAGCTATATAAATTCCATAACTCAGTCAAAAGTGGACCTTGGACACATTTACACAAAGAATGGTTCATTTTTTTGACACAGTTTTGTCTACAGGGGTATGTTTTTATCTAATCTTCAAAGTATATGAACCAGAAAATCAATAAAATGTAAAAACAAAAACAAAACATAAATTCCTCACTTACCTGTGGTGGTGGTGGTGGTGGTGGGGGGCTCGCTTGCTCACGTGACCGGTCTGTTTTTGCCCATCGTGGTCGTTGTTTTGCGTTTGGTTGGTCATTTACGCTCCCTACCACATCTACAAACTCTTATGATTATCACATGTGAATTTTGATTGTATTACACGGCTATTTTTCCTGTATGATGCAATTTCTGTGAGACTCCATAACGATGATGGGCACGGCCATCTTGGTGTTGTGAGCTCAGTTTTTGCCCATCGTGGTTGTTGTTTTGTGTTTGGTCGGTCATTTACGCTCTCTACCACATCTACAAACTCTTGTGATTATCCCCCGTGAATTTTGTTTGTATTACGTGGCTATTTTTCCTGTTTGATGCAGTTTCTGTCGGGCTCGCCGCCGCCATGACCATCGTGGCGGCGGCCACATTGGTGTTGTGAGCTCAAAGTGGAAGAAGGAAAAAGAATGAGGATTTCTTCTTCTTTGCTGTATTCCATGTCAGCCATGATTCCTCCGGCGCGTGTCTGCCACCTTCTGAAATGTCAGATCAGTACAGATCAGTACATATTCTCAGTATAGCCGGGGGACATCAATGAGTTGACAGGTGCAGTTGCTGCGCTGTGCCACTGGGGGCGCACGACCCGTCCATGAAATGTGGACAGTTAAAGAGTTAATGTCCCCCTCTCACCTTCTCTCTTAACATAGTTAAAGGAGTGCTTAACATAACTGTTGATTGGCCAGTGCACGTAGCAGGATCTCACGCGAGAGTGCGTTTTTCCTTTGGAGTTCAGTTAGTTTTTTGCAGTACAGTTGATCGGTATTTAACTATTAGCACAGACACTTTGCTAGCTGTTCTGTGCCAAGCTAGAAACAGCAACCCTGCTAAAAGGCAAGTACTGACAAGACTATAATGGCATGTTGTCCTGTACTCACCTGTTGAAGCTGAGTAAAATTCAGAAGAAGTCTCTTGTCATGTGAGTCATTCAACCCACGCTCTTCCATAGCTAGCGGAGGAGTTGGCTTCAAAGAGTTCCAAACACGACAATATAATCAAATACAAAAAGACAACCCTAAGACACAGACAGCAGGGGAAGACATGACATGACAGTCAAGGATCAGGGAACAAGGGGCACTTAATAATCATAATGATAAACAGAGTAATAATGATACTGTGAAAAGCCAAGACTAAAATGAACATAAAGTGTGGGCACGGTCCCTGGCCGTGCTTGGAATTGTGACAAGATCGAGTTTTTAATATTTTTTTTTTCCCCTGTGGATCACGTTATAAAGGATTTAATACAGAAATATGCATTTCTTTGTTAATCTGGTTTTAACAGTGCTTGATAACCAGTTTCTTTTTACAAAGTACTTTGGAAAGATACACAACTCTTGCCAGACTGGTTTTAGGTAAAAATGTAGTTCTGATTTTTGAGGAACATGATTAATTCACTCTCATGTATGGTTTACAGCCATATATGTGATCTTAAAACTTTTAAACCATAAAATACCTCTGTCTCCGTCTGTGTAGCCACAGCAGCATGTCGTCATTGTCTCTTGCTCTCCTTCGCATCCTGCTTCAGCTCTCATGCATTCATCTCATATACAGAGCAGCATGCTGGATAGTAAGGTGCCATGCCTGCTTATATTGGCCAGCATATTGTGAAGACAATAATACGTGTCTACACAAAATAAAAACAGAAACCCCAAGATCGCGTTTCTGCACTGCTCCATTGTTTGTTTGTGGTGGGCAAACAACCCGGCTTAAGGGAACAGATTTCTGTTTTTGGTCTTGGCCAACTGATAAGCCGGATTTCTCTTCACTGAGATTTTTTCTTCCTGGTCAATGGTGGCTTTGGCTACAGTGCCACAAACAAGCAGCTGTTGTAACTATGTGACGTTGTCCAGGCAGTTTGATATGCAAAATGGCCATGTTTACAGGCACGGTAATAAACCATTTATAATCAGATTTCTGGAGTTATCTGATTATTAAAGTAATCATGTAAAAACAATAATCAGATAAAAGGCAATTATTGTGTTACATAAAGGGAAATTACATTAACACACATAGTTTTTTGTCCAATAATCCACCTATTCAGTGCATGTAAACATTTCAAATCTGATTATCATTATCTGATTAGTCCTAGTTATTGGATTATTGTGACCATGTAGCCAGAGTCACTGATGGATCAGCTTGACCCTCAAGGTCCTAAATTACTAAGGCAGTGGCTATGGCTACGGAACCGTATCCATAGAATTCTTGTTACAGATACGGCTCGCATCTGATTGGCCCATACGTTCTATTAATGTGTATCTTAAAAGCAGCAGGCTACAGGTACGGAAATCTAAGGCATTTATTTGTTTCAGAATTTTAATCAGTTTCTATTTACTACCTTTATAACTGTACCCACTCTCAAATCCGAAGGCTAACCTTTTAATTTTAAGTCTAAATTTCATCTCATAGTAAAATGGTTTGGACAAGGTGCCAATAGCAGGATGCAAACCAGCACCCTTCTGATCACAGGCCAAATGTACTGTGACGTTTGCGGGATTCACACAAAGAAAGAGGAGCAAGATGGTTGTGATGAGCAAGCTTTATTTACACCCCCCCGACCCCAACTTACTTCTGAGCACAGAGAGGAGGGGAGGTCATTCTCCCAGACCTCCGTTTCAATCATGGTTACACACACATGATACATCTTGCCCTAATCCTGCTAAACACTGCTGTGTCATTATAACGCAGTTATAATGACACAGCAGTATAACTCAGTAATAACACATTTAATACACACACACAGTAACGTTTTCAACTGGCAAAGCATGCTGGGAAATCCCTGCCCCCCTTAAAATGGCCCCAACGTTACAGTACGATCTACCTAAGCCACAGCAGCAGTTTGCTTGGAGCTGATCTGAAAAGGTTTTGTCAGATTGTCAACTCTTCCGTACCAATAGACATTTCGTATAGGAATACAGCTTCCGTATCCACAGCCACTGTCAATTACTAATTAAAGTGAATGACCACAAAGTTCTAGGTTTAGCTTAAATAGCAGGAAAAATATAGTGCCATCAGGACTAACAACCGACAGATATCTTGTATCAACCCACAACTTTAATGATGACAATGAAAAAACACACTCAGCTGGTGTTTTCTGTTCAAGGGTTAAATATTAACTATTTGAGGCCAGAACAGGGTTTTTCACTACACAGATGAAAAAAAAAACAAAAAACCACGTTGCCAGACCAGTCTGCCCTACTGGGAAAACAGCTGCTCTTCTCCACGACCCAGGAGAAGAGCAGGTTATGTGCGCACAAATCCGATATTCATTATCTAATGACAGTTTTTACAATTTTAACTTCATTCACTGTCATTCTTTTAAAAGAATGATTCCAAATGAAAATTCCCGACAGTTGTTTTGAATTAAATCTACAATTTTGCATTCACCAGAGCAGATTAATATAACTGGCTGAGATGAACAATAATATAACTGAAGGAAATTTTACGACTCCTGAACAGAGAGAAAGACTGGCATCGTCTCTGAATTGTAGCGGACTGCTCTCATCCATGGCCAAGCAAGGCTGTGGAGTTAAAAAGCTCCTTTAAAGTTCATTGAAGTTGGTGTGCGCTGGATTAAAAAAAAACCTGCTCACGAATGTAATTTCATGACATTTGGACTAATTTCTCAGATTTTTTTAAAATGTCTGTAAAAGTCTGTCCAAATGCTATAGTGTCAACCCAGCTTAGTGGGGAAAAAAATTGCTGTGTATGTGGCAGGCAAAACAATACAAACAGCCGTTGAAGGAGAAAATAGAAACCATTGTCTTGAAACGTGCTCACCATTTGGAAGTTTGTGATTGAAATGGCACTTGGAGAAAAAATGTTTCTGCCGTTTGTAGGAACGTTCAGATGCTCTGATATCAGCGTCCTTATTCTGGCAGCTCTTCAGTCCTTTTCTGGATCAGTATTCCCGGTGTGTACGAATCTTTAACACTTTCATGGGAGTTTTACAACTTTGATGACCTGGAGCTTCTGCTCGCTGTGACTGATGGATCTTCAGACAGTGGCTCCGCCGGTGCATCTTATGTTAGCATTTGTAATGCTAAGTTTGACAAACATCTTGTTGTGACTGTAAAGTTGACACTGTCCGGCTGTATCACAACTTTTACACATCCTGTCAATTTAGGAGTCTTTTTTTTTTTTAAAACCTCCTTCTCTTGTTCCCGTTTTTCTACTTTTTTTCTCTGTTGGACGCCGCTATCGTACATTCATTCATTCATTCATCCACGGCTTCACTACCGGCCCACGTCCAACCTTAATCAGGTCAAATGTCAACTCTTAATCAATTAAATTAAGCAGGCGGGATAGACGGACACCTCAACAAATAAAAAGTTGATACACCAAAACAAACCCTCAAACCCCAAAACACTTGCCATGCCCAAGTGTTGGGCGTGGCAGAATTAGCAACAACAAAAAAAGAGTGTTTCTTTTGGGGCCCCAAACAAGTCGGAGTCCATGGGCTCCTGCCCCGGTAAGCTCTCTTGATAGTCCGGGGCAGGCCCCGGCCCATAACCCACCACCCCAGCACAGGCAGAGCACAGTACCCAAGGTCCTGTGACCCTGAAAACAACCCAAACTCCCTGGGTGAGGCCCCGCCCCAAGAGACCCAGCCTAGGGCCCCAGACATGCACCATTAGACCCACCAGGCACCTATGCCCAGGGGAGCCAGGGGGAGCAAGGAAAAGCCAACCCCCCCCTTCTCCCCCACACACACAATCAAAAACCGATTTCTCCCATCAACCCTAAGCTCTTACCCATCCAGTCATACAGCTACATACATATAATCCTTGAGGCAACACCCACAGGACCAGAAGTTCCCTGGGGACAGTACCAACACCATGCCCTAGGCCACTGACCAGGTCCCAAGCTTGGAGCAGAAAGGGGGAAGCAGAGGTGTAGGATCCCCATCCCCCAACCCCCAACACCAAGTATGTATGAGGTGAAAGTGTATGTAATATGGTGAAAATGGATGCAAGTATATGCAGTATGAAAAAGAAATGGGTACATGTGTATGTACCATCAAAGTGCAATTAAAATTGGGGGGAATGGTGTGTTCCCATGGCCCCAGAACACCGCAGATCAATGAGATTTTTAACAACTTTGTTTTCTTGTGTATCTGAGCCATTGATCCAAAAGTCTGAGAGGATAAACAAGCTCGCTCCTTTATTATATACACGCCATAATTTTTTAATTTAAAATAAATCTCCTTAATTGCAAGGAAAAAAAATGTGCATCACTGCATTATATGAAGATTGGCAAAAATCTAATTGCACCTTAAATGTTTACGATGTTTAAGCTGATTAGATAAAGAAATCAAAATGCTAATATTCCATTTTGTCTTTATTGCATTGATATTGATTATTTGAGTTTATGTAAATTCACCCTGTGAGTGTAGAGCTGTAGTTAATTTCCTTTCCCAGCCTCTCTCTTTTAAGTTTACCATTCAGACTCATCCCAGGGTAGATGATGCCATCCCTCAGCTTACAGTTCTTTCTTCCATTTAGATGACTGTGATAACGTTCAGTGGACCATTTCTTTCTCTTGTTTCCTTTTAGCAGCTCACTCTGGGCAGTGCAGGTGGATTCCAGATTACAGCCCATCTTGCCAAGGGGCAGCTCTCCAGTATGGTTCCAGGAGCCACCTCAAGAAAAAGTGCTGCTATCTCATATTTGACTTCTTTATCCCTGATTTAAGCTTTACATCTCACCATGTTATGCCCAGTTTCAACTTAATACTTTTATTCTTCAACTTTAGTGCTGCTTTGTACAATATGTAGTTCAACATATTCTTCTGTCACTCTAATTATTTATCTGCAGTTGAGGTTAAGCTCACTTTAAAGGCATCCAAGGTAACTTTTCCCAATGCAGTGCACCAACCAGTGTGAAGTGCCACTGAAATATGTCCATTTCTTTTCCCTGTTGCCTAGGAAGGACGAAAAGCTGCTAGTCAACTGTAAGGCATGAATGTGGTGTTTTCTTTCCTTCCTTTCACAGATATAACTAGTGTTTTTTTTGTTTTTTTTTGTTACTTATTTGTACCCGTAGGTAGATTTGGTTTGCAGTCTGGTGACAAGCCACCGGCTGCCGGTCGCTGCGTGCGCAAGCGCCCTAAACCTACATGTTTTTGGTATGCGGGAGGAAACCGGAGAAATCCCGGAGTAAACCCACGCAACACGGGGAGAACATGCAAACTCCACACAGCTCACTGTTGGTCGGGGGCTGGGATCGAACCCACGATCTCATGATCCCCGCGATCCCCCAGCCGAGGGTAAACTGTGCTGTCACAGTGCTAAACCACTGCGCCACCGTGCAGCCCACGGTGTAGTAGTGTTGTAGTGCTTGCTTCCTTCCTTTCACCACACAAACTGCCCTGCTCAACTCACTAATCCTACTTTGCTTATATACGTAAATGTTGACGTATTTACACTATTCTTGTGAGGAGACAAATATTGTAAAGGCCGGTGACAGAGGCAATTCTAAATTAAATTTATAAATTAACCCTGAGAGGCTGCAGATCCGCAGCATCTGCATGCACCCTCTGGTGGCAAAGATTTTTTTCAAAAAAATATTCAGTTTAGATATCACAAATTCTAAAGCCTGTAACTTGAAAGTGGTAAGAGATAATGGCTTACTGTAAATGAGTAAGATGTAGAATATGATCCAAAGTTTATGATAGGAGTAAATTTACACATCTAATTTGCATAATGTGACGGCAGCCACATCAGATTACATAACTTTCGGTCAAAGTGGACTTTGGATATATTTACACAAAGGATGGTTTTGGGGTTTTTTTGTCTTTGTTTTTGTTATCTTCAAAATATATGAACCAGAAAAAACAGTAGAATATAAACAAACTGATAAAAAACAGACCTACTGCTCGTCATGAGTTGCCATGCATTGATGTGCTCATCCCCAGTCCTTATTTTGTCTTCTGTCGGTCATTTTTGCTTTCTCTCCCACATCCAGAAACAATCACATTTATCTTCTGATTTATTCCACCTCGATTTCGGTTAGATTACGCCACAGAACCGGCAGTATTGTCCTCTCCGTCACGTGCAGCTTTGTCAATGGTGGGTGAAAAGTGTTCTGGTCCATCTTGTGCTGTCCAGAAGTTAAATATTTCCCTTCAGAAGCTAAATAATCCCTTTTAGAATCATAGTTGGCAAAATTTGGAGTAAATCCTTTCTCCCTGTGGAAATATATGTTGTGCAATTGTTTATACGTCTCTCCTTCTGCGCCGTGGAAGTGATATCAGATTGGACGCATTTCTGGTTTGCTGAACTGAGTCCTCCAGTGTAGCGCAGAAAGCCATATGTGTCTGCCATCTAGTGATGTGAAATGCTTGGTACATCTGGGTTTATTTTTTTTCATACTTTTTGACCAATCACGTGACAGGTGCGGCTCTGTGACACCAGCCGCAGGAGAGGCGGATCATGTAATCAACTTTAATCCTTACAGGGTTAAAACCAAAAGTTTGTAAACATCAAAGGTGAATGTTTTCTTTTTATTATGTAATTATTGGGGGGGGGGCTGAAAAGATCACAGTGATCAAATTTGACCAAATGTGGTTTATTTTTCAACCGCAGGGATCCAAGTGCTGCAGCACTGATGGAAGAAGTGTGTGGACCAAAGGGGAGACTATGTTGAAAAATAAACCACATTTGGTCAAATTTGACCACTATGAACTTTTCAGCCCCCCTCCCCCCATGCATTGTACATTCTTAACATTATAGTGCCCAGAGCATATTTAAGACAATTTTATTAAGACCACCACAATGAGACAAGTTGAGGCATCAGGTGGTGGGAGCTGCGGTGCTGACAAAACATCACTGGATAGCCCTTCACTACATCATAGTTTTAACAATAGAAAACATGTCAAAAAGTGAGAATTTATTTTGACTTAGAGATGGCTTCTACTAAATATACAATGACTTTAGCCATGGCTAGTATTATCATCCACCATTCTGGCAGGAAACAGTATTTGTGCATGACAGAGAACAATAAAAAATCATTTCCAGCACTTCCAGTATTTGAGTTTGATTTTTTTAAAGTACTTAAGGTGGTATCCATGTAGATTCATGTATGTCCTACAAATAACTAAACTTCAACCTGTTCAAGAAAGTGATTTCTAAACTGGCAGAGAGAAAATGTCACTAAAACACAGATTATAAAAATGTGACAAAGTATCTGATTATATGTAAATACATAAAATATGTGAATATACCTATATATGAACTAGTACAAATAAGAGCACCACATGGAGCTATTGTTTTAAGAAAGAAAGCAAAGTTTTTTGTTAGCCAAAAATAGAACTAAATTACATACCTATCAGAGGGCCCACTGCCATGTAAGGGGCCATCACAGCTTTCCCTTCCCCAATTGTATTATGTTGAGCACCAAGCTAGAATGTGGGAAGTACCATTTTTTACAGTATGGTCTTTGGCAGGCATGTGCAGAGATAGATCCCAGGTGGTGCTGTAGCACCTGCCCCTCTGCCCTCTGAGGTGCTCTTCTGGAAAGCTTTTTTTTCCAGGTAGCCTATTATATTAAATTTATCTTTATTTCAGACACACAAGCGGGCCCATATAAAATAAGGAGGGGTAGGGGTATCAGAATCACCACTCCTCTGTGTGTCCCCGAGATGTGGGAAGAGAAATAAACACATTTAAACCCCACTTTATTCATTTTCAGGTGTTTAGTGTTGTCAAGATGAGTTTCCTGCAAAAGTGTGAATTGTACTTTATCTTTTTTAAGTTTAGACAGGATTTTCCATCGCTTAATTGGGTTGAGTGTGGACCACTCCCAGTTACACAGGGTGAGATTGGACATCCTGGCAGATAAGCACATTTGTCGCAAGATCTGTGGTAGACTTTTGCCAGTTGGTGCATCGTGACATGCACTACACAAAGAGCAGAGATAAACAAACCTATCATCTGGTCAGTCACTGCAACAGATACTGGAGTCAGTATGTCTTGACCTGTCCTTGCCACTGGTAATACTTCTATATCCCAAGAATGTGCTGCTAGTCCAGCAAACGCTCACGGTACTCAAATACTTTGCAAGCAGTTTCATGAAATGGTCAGTCAGAAAGCAATTCATACCAGCTCAGACATTGCCTAGGTTAACAAGGTCAGGAGTTCCTGGCAGCGGAAGACGAAGGACAGAGCTGCGTGGAGGAATCTGATCAGACCTACACTACCGTTCAAAAGTTTGGGGTCGCCCAGACAATTATTTTGTGTTTTCCATGAAAAGTCACACTTATTTACCACCATGAGTTGTAAATTGAATAGAAAATATAGTCAGGACATTGACAAGGTTAGAAATAAGGATTTGTATTTGAAATAATAATTTTTTCCAGATACTCAACCTGCTCAAAGGAAGGTCAGTTTTATAGCTTCTCTAACCAGCTAAACTGTTTTCAGCTAAGGTAGCATGATTGCACAAGGGTTTTCTAATCATCCATTAGCCTTCTGACGCAATGAGCAAACACATTGTACCATTAGAACACTGGAGTGATAGTTGCTGGAAATGGGCCTTTATACACCTATGTAGATATTGCTCCAAAAACCAGACATTTGCAGCTAGAATAGTCATTTACCACATTAGCAATGTATATTAGATATTAGAGTGTATTTCTGATTAGTTTAAAGTTATCTTCATTGAAAAAAAACAGTGCTTTTCTTTCAAAAATAAGGAAATTTCTAAGTGACCCCAAACTTTTGAACGGTAGTGTAAATAAAACAGTCATTGTCGCCCCCGACAGACTGCTATGATGATGATGATATATACACTACCGTTCAAAAGTTTGGGGTCACCCAGACAATTATTTTGTGTTTTCCATGAAAAGTCACACTTATTTACCTCCATGAGTTGTAAAATGAATAGAAAATATAGTCAAGACATTGACAAGGTTAGAAATAATGATTTGTATTTGAAATAATAATTTTTTCCTTCAAACTTTGCTTTCGTCAAAGAATCCTCCATTTGCAGCAATTACAGCATTGCAGATCTAACATGATTGCACAAGGGATTTCTAATCATCCATTAGCCTTCTGACGCAATGAGCAAACACATTGTACCATTAGAACACTGGAGTGATAGTTGCTGGAAATGGGCCTCTATACACCTATGTAGATATTGCACCAAAAAACAGACATTTGCAGCTAGAATAGTCATTTACCACATTAGCAATGTATAGAGTGTATTTCTGATTAGTTTAAAGTTATCTTCATTTGAAAAAAAGTGCTTTTCTTTCAAAAATAAGGAAATTTCTAAGTGACCCCAAACTTTTGAACGGTACCGGTAGTATATATATATATATATATATATATATATATATTATGTTATATTTTTTCCCCACAAGACACCAATTGCCGATCAAATGTGCTTTAATATCTAATAACTATATTCATCCTTCATACATTCATTCATAATTTTGTGTGACCAGAACATGAGCCCCACCTGTGCCTACATTTATTAAAACAAAATAGATATACCAAGTAAGTACAGTTTAAAAAAAAAAAAAAATCAAGTGTTTAGAAGTGCCCTTTTTTCAGTTGAACACCTGCCCCCAAAATCTCTGTGCACGTCACTGGTCTTTGGTATGACCCGGCTGTAGTGTGTATATTTTTGAGAACCACCATTTAAAATAAATAATTCATCTTGTCATCTATACAATCAGCCTCCGGACAGAAAGAGGGAATGTTTGACAAAGCATTGACTTCTTAAAGCTTATGCTACAGTAGCATAATGTAAATACCTGGTTTCTATATGACCTTTACGAGCGTTTGGTTCATATTGGCAACAATCAGTCGAACTCGTTCCCAGTGAGAATTGGACTCCATCAAGGCTGCCCTTTGTCAACAATCCTGTTCATAGTATTTATGAACAGGATTTCTAGGTGCAGCCATGGAACTGAGGGTGTCATGTTTGGTGACCACAGGATCTCATCTCTGCTGTTTGCTGCTGACTGTGAAGCGGCCAGGATGAGAATCAATACCTCCGAGTCCATGGTCCTCAGCCAGAAAAGGTCGGCTTGTCCTCTCCAGGTCAGGGACAAGGTCCTGCCATAAGTGGAGAAGTTCAAGTATCTTGGGGTCCTGATGGGAAAATGGACAGATGAATCGGAGCAGCATCTGCAGTGATGCGGACGTTATACCGGCCTGTTGTGGTGAAGAGGGAGCTGAGCTCTAAAGCAAAGCTGTCGATTTACCACTCAATCTACATTCCTACCCTCATCTATGGTCATGAACTTTGGGTATTGACTGAAAGAGTGAGATCGTGGCTAAAAGCGGCTGAAATGAGCTTTCTCCATAGGGTTGCTGGAGTCACCCTTAGAGATAGGGTGAGGAGCTCAGTCATCCGGGAGAGGCTCAGAGTAGAACTGATGCTCCTCCACATCGAAATGAGGCAGTTGAGGTGGCTTGGGCATCTAATTAGGATGCCTCCTGGACACATCCCACTGAGAGGAGACCCTGGGGCAGACCTAGGACATGCTGGAGAGACTATATCTCCCAACTGCATGGTTTCCTCTGTGAAGAGCTGGAGGAGGTGGTGGGGGAAAGGGACGTCTGGGCTTCTCTGCTTGGTCTGCTGCCTCCATGACCCGCATCCCGGAAGAGTGGTAGAAGATGGATGGATGGCAATACCAGGTCAGTTATGTAACGATGTCACCTCAGGGCTCTGTTACAGTAAGCCAAAATTAGACTCAGAGCAAGAAATGCAAAACCTTAGATGTTACAAATGCTATTATTTTCTCATGTAAATTGTCCAGTTTTTTTTTTTTTTAATTTTATGCTTTAACATTTGGTGAACCACACAACAAATTACAGCCCTAAGTGTTCACGCTCATTAGTGATCAATTATTTGGTGATGGTGCACATTTCCACGCTCTATGCAACTTCACAATGGTCACTGATTGCACATTTCATTTTTGTGACCTTATAATAAGCTTTCAAAGTGCTTACAGTCTTTCAGGAAAGAAGCAAAGCCACTGGCAGACCGGCGTCTTGCTCACATTAACATCATTTTCTAACATCAGTGTTTAAGTAATTCTCCTGACATTATATTTGTCTCGTGTGTTATCAGAATGTTTTTTTTTAACCTAATACAGTATATTGTGAGCCTTTTAAATTTAGTGACTTATTGATGTTATTTTTTATACTCTGAAATGGTGAAAAATTTAAATCAATAATCAATTTAAAATGTTCTGCTTAAAAATGTTAACTGAAATATATCTAATATTTTATAATATCACATCATATAATGCTGATACATAGGTAAAAATAACAACATATGGTATTTAATAATCAAATGGATGTACCATTTTTCCTATTATTTGTACGAGTTGTTACTGTGCTGCCTGCTTTCCCATGGGCTTTATTATGCCCCCAGAATACCATGGATTCATTACAGTCCATCTGTCATCACTGACTCTATGAAAATTTCTTATGAACAGATTACAGGGAACACTATTGATGAAATTCTAAGGGAATGGTCCTTAACTAAAGGTCTGGACATCACTTTTTTTTCCCCCAAAAAATTGCATTAATGATGGCTGCCCTGGTGGCCATTTTTTACTGTTAAATAAGGACAGTTCCACACCAAGATGTCTTTTTCTTCCTTTATTTTTGCAAAGTGATCAGAGTGCACAGAAAGCAGAGGTAATACACACAGCAGCCTGCCCAGTCTGATACAGAGGCACAGACATACACAGTGGAGATCAAAATTAGAGAACAATTTATTTATTCTGATATATTGTTATTCTTCATTGAATTGTGGCTATACCACTGCTGTACTAGCATGTTTTTTTTTTAATAATCAAAGTACATCAACACAAACATTTATTTTGTAAAAAAAAATAAAATAAAACTGAGCAAAATTAGAGAACAGTGACCACTGTGTCAGAAGAGAAGATTTAAACAATGTTGTTTATAGGGCTATATGATTAGAAAATTAATAGGAAGTATAAAGGCCCTCGCTTTGAATGACTTCAGCACATCTGTGTGAGAAAATAAGCCAACAGAGGTGACGACATAATGATTTAGTTAATGCCTAAGGGACAAAACAAAGTGAACAACTTAAAAGAATTCCGTTAAAGTAGTTTTATAACCAGAATCACTTGTGCTGTTTTAAAACTCCTCAAAAAGGCTGTCAGTGAAGCTCTCCCTGAAACAGTCTTTTTCAGTCTGCTCACTAATATTAATGAGACCGTAATCTGATTGGGTAAAGGTTCTTTGAATAAAGCACTGTAAGCACTGTGGTGTAGCTTACAGCAGCAGCAGAGTTTATTTACAGCCAGCTGGACTGTGATTGCAGGGCTATAAGGTTGGGCTTGTTCATCTGTGATGTCACAAAACACAGAAAGCGCAATCCACTTGCTTTAAGAGTTTAACTAAATAAAGACCGTGTGCATTTCTCTCTGAAGTGAGAATTTGAATGTTTTAATGATTTACATGGGAGTCATGTCATGGATGTATTTTATGAGGCTAAAACTCACAAAAATACAATTTTGGACAATATGGACCCTTTAAATCTTGGTTTACTTGAAAGGACAGGTGCATCTCAGTAAATCTGACTATCAGGATTTGTAATTTAGTATCAAAAACTAACCATAATCATCAAAATTAAATATTTACAATTAAAGAAACTTGAAATTTATCCTTTTTAAGTATATTGTCAAAAATAACTTTCACAATATTCTAATTTACTGTGATCCACCAGTAGTCAGTAGTGGACACATACTGGAGCTTATGTGTGAGATTTCTGTTGGTAGTTGATAAGAGTTGGGGGGGAAGCATTGATGCATCGTAGTAGTGTGATACTTTGTGGTAGCGATACTGTATCGATTCAGAGACACAGCATTGCGATACTTTACTAAAAATTATTAATAAATGTTACAAATACAAACTTACATATTTAGGTGGCAGAGCAATAAAACCATTTGACTTATCCTGGAGAATAATGTCAGTTAGGCCAGAGTCCTGATTGGCTCAATACTACCCATGTGCTAGCACCAGGAATAGTTACATCACCAAAAACGCTTCATCTCAACGTGCATTTTTGCAGGGGGCATTGCCTAAGTGAAACTTCACAGCAAAAAAACAGAGATATGAGTCATTTGAGGGATTTTGCTCTTGATATGTCTTGTAAGTCATAAAAAACATGTTACAGACATGTTGACAAGAAAAGAAATTTGATTTCTGGCAGAGTGTCACTTTAAGGAATTGTAATATTGTGATAGTATTGCATTATGATGACTATGAGACTCCCACTACAGCAGAAGATGTATGCCACACTCATCAGTGTATATGCCCCAACAATGACCAACACAGAGGAGGTGAAGGAAGAGTTCTACAGTGATTTACGTGAGACTATCAGGCGTGTACCGACTGATGATAGGCTGATACTCGTTGGAGATTTTAATGCCAGAGTTGGTTCAGACACCGAGAAATGGAAAGGAGTGCTAGGCAGTCATGGAGTAGGCAAGTGCAATGCTAATGGAGAACTTCTACTTGCACTATGTTCAGAGTACAACCTTGTGATAACCAACACTCTATTTAAGCACAAGGACACACACAAGAAGACATGGATGCACCCAAGATCCAAGCACTGGCACTTATTAGACTACATCATAGTCAGGAGAGAGACAGAAGGGATGTATTGGACACCAGAGCAATGAGAGGCGCGGACTGTGGCACTGATCATGTTATGCTGAGATCTAGATTAAGGATTTGGAGATGAAAACAGCACTGCAGGACGGATGCGAAGCCACCATGGAAGCTAAACACTAGTACACTGAAAGGCCAAAAAAAAGCAGGAAGAGCTTACACACAGGAAATGGATGAAAACTTGAAAGACTGGGACAGCAACAACTCAGAGAATGACATAGAAGAGAAATGGGCAACATTGAAGGATACAGTGTATCAGACTGCGAGTGATGTATTAGGCTACCCTGAGAGGAAACATCAAGATTGGTTTGATGAGCATGAGGAACACCTGAAGAAACTACTAGAAGCGAGGAATACAGTTAGGCAGGAAAACCTACAGTGTAACACAAGGTCGAAGAAGAAGAAATACTCAAAGGCTCAGAGTGAGCTACAGAAGTACACCAGAGAGATGAAGTCCAACTGGTAGGATGAAAAAGCGGAGGAACTTCAAACTGCAGCAGACAGGAAGGACATGAAAACATTCTTCACAGGTTTGAGAGAAATCTACGGCCCTAAACCAAGAGGATTGATCCAACTAAAGGCTATGGATGGTGAAATGGTTTTGCAGGAGAAAGACAAGATCCTGGACAGATTTGCAGACCACTTTGACCAACTATTAAACGACCCTGGAGATCTCACTGAAGAGGCTAAAGAAGCTCTAGTGCAGCGACCAGCTGTATCAAGTCTGGATGAACCACCAAATTTTGATGAACTAATGGCAGCTATCAGGACAACACAGGATGGTAAAGCTCCAGGAAGGGATGGAATTCCAGCAGAAGTGTGGAAATTTGGTGGTGTTCAGCTGACCAACTGCCTGCTCAAGCTCATCCAAGAGGTATGGGATGCCCAGAAAGTACCTCAAGACTGGAAGGATGCAAGTATTGTGCCTTGGTTCAAGAAAGGTGACAGGAAAGACTGTGGAAATTACCGAGGTATATCACTGCTAGCCACTGTTGGTAAGATTCTCTCACGTGTACTACTTAACATACTCAGTGAACACATCTCGCAGAATGTACTACCGGAAACCCAGTGTGGCTTTAGAAGTGGAAGCACAATGGACATGATTTTCTGCTTGAAACAGGTTCAAGAAAAGTGTATCGAACAGAACATTCCGCTTTATGTAGTCTTCATAGACTTCAGTAAAGCCTTCGACACTGTTTCGTGACAAGGACTTTGGCAGGTACTCAAGAAATATGGTTGTACAGAGAAGTTTGTCAGCCTGATCGAGGCACTCCATACAGGTATGCAAGCAAACGTGGCAATGAGTGGTTCAGTATCTAAAGACTTTTCAGTAAGCAACGGGGTGAAACAAGGGTGTGTGCTGGCACCTACACTCTTCTTGCTATATCTGGCAGCCATGCTTGAGGTGGCCTTCAAAGACACTTCAGAAGGAGTATACATTCAAACAAGGAAAGAAGCAGACTTGTTCAATATGGCACAGTTTAAAGCCAAGTGTAAGACATCGATAAAGGTAGTAAGAGAAATGCTCTTTGCCGACGACAGTGCTCTAGTTGCACACAGCGTGGAAGATATGCAATCTTTAGTGGAGAAATTTGCAAGAGCAGCTAGCCAATTCAGCCTCCAAATCAACATCAAGAAGACAGAGTGCCTTTATCAACCACCAAAGCTCCAGTTATCAACATCACTACCAGAAGAGATCAGCATTGGTACAGAGCCACTAGTCAAGTGCAAGACTTTCAAGTACCTAGGGAGTACTGTTTCAGAGAATGCTAGGCTGGAGGATGAACTATCTCTCAGAATAGGAAGAGCGAGCGCTGTGTCTGAAAACTTGAGGGAGAGACTATGGAACAATCGACATGTGTCTATCTGTGTGAAATGCAAAGTGTACAGAGCGACAGTACTGGCCACTCTATTGTACGGTGCTGAAACTTGGACTGTCTACAGAGTGCAGGTGAAGAAACTCCACGCGTATGTGATGAGACACTTTCGAGCCATAATGAACATCTCTTGGAAAGACAAGATAACCAACATAGAAGTGTTGAAACGAGCTGGTCTACCATCAATGGAGGACATGCTAATACAGATGAACCTGAGATGGCTCAGACATGTTGAGAGGATGGACCACCAGCGTCTCCCTCGGCAGTTACTCGACTCACAGTTATGCGAGGGCAAACACAATCAGGGTAGACCAAGGCTCAGATTTAGAGACACTGTAAAAAGAAACTTGAAGAAGTTGGACATAGACAGGAGTTCCTGGCAGTGGAAGGCTAAGGACAGAGCTGTGTGGAAGAATCTGATCAGACCCAAATGAAACAGTCATTGTCACTCACGACAGACTGCTATGATGATGATGATGATCCAAGTATCGCGATATGTATCATATCATGAGGTCCCACATAATTCCCACCCCTAGTTGTCAAGGGAATAAAATAGCAAAATGTGACATTATTACATGAGAATGTATAAGAGAGAAAATTAGTTAGAGCCATTTTCACTACTGAATATGAAGAAAGCCATACAGTATATGATGCCTGTGTTGGCACTTTTTTCTGTCACTTTAGGTGACCTCTAAAGAAATGTGAAATTTGCCCATTATAACAAGTACTGCTTAATGCATATTAATTATCATATGCTTGAGTGTTTATACTTTATAAATGGCAGATGATCCAGACAATTGAGTTGTTTCTGAATTTCAGACTGATTCCAAATGAACACCCACTGCATTTGCGAACACAAACTCCGTGTTTGCAGAATTTTGACCCAGGCTCCAACTCCATCCAACACTCCACATGTCGGCACGCGTCCTGAGCACTCTGGGTGGTGGGAAATGTCATATTATTAACAACCTGCAGTGGCCCGATAACACTGAGGCAATAGATTAGACAGGGGAGAGCAGGCTGTTCTTCCTGAGGAGCTTCAGGTGATTTAATGCTGCCTGTCTTAATCCTCCATACTGTAACTGAAAAGTCTAGCAAAAACTCCATATGTTCTCTGCTTACAGGCATGTATAATATACTGTATACTGCATTGCATAAAGTTGTGAAAGGTTTTAAAAGTTTTTGGCTCCGTAAATGTCACTGGTTGAGAGAGGCTAAAGAGAGCTGAAATGTTAAAATAGGTTGTTTTAGATTGCAGTTATTCTCAGTTGCTTTGGCTGAGTTCTCAAATGACAGTTGAAGTTATGGAAATAGTATGCAAAATCCATGATTATATTGTGTTACTTTTAAAGCAGCACTATGTAACTCTCTTGTAACTTTCTTCTCCAAGTAGGAACATTGAAAAGACTATAACAATGGTGACTGACTTCAAACCCAACAGTCAATCACAGGGTGCTTTGCTGTTGGTAGCTGAAGTTGTGCCCTGTGTTTGGGTGTTGGGACTGAGGCCATACCCCCAAATTTGTAGTCTTTTCAGTGTTCCTACCCAGGGGCGGACTTAGTCCATTTGGGGCCCAAGGCAAAGACAGAAATGGGGCCCTACTTTTTCTTTGTTCTACACTTTCTTTTCAGGCCTTATTGAAATCCTACCTGAAACTTATTGTCCTCAGAAGTCTTCAAATTATTATATCGTTCAGGCATCAGGAATTACAGCTGTAGAAAAACAAAGAAGTTTAACAAATTGAATGTAGACTCTTGTCTATTATGAAAAAAAAGCAACAATTCACAAGGAAGATCTGTTGTTTGTTCATACTTACCAGTCCCTCCAGGATTTTGCGATATTGCGATCACACTAATTCACATGAAATCAGGCCATCGCCACATCTTCTTGCAACTTTGTCTAATCACCGCAACTTTCATGCAGTTTTGGCCAGTCTTTGTCAACTTCCACCAATTTTGCCAATCAAATTTGTCCTTGAGTAGCGCTCAAACACTCAGTCTAACCAATCAACTGTATCGCTGCAGTGCGCTCACTTCTGTGTTTACAGTGAGTATTAGTGGAACACATCAGCAAAAAACAGTGTGCGGTTTAAAAAAAAACCCAAAACACTCACCCACGAGTTTTCCAACACCATCCTTTCCTCCATCTCCCTCAGCCCACCGGCAGACATCTCCCCACATCTGTCTTGAACATGTGTACGAAGTGCTGGGTTTGTGCTGAAAAAAAGTCTGCCTGCCTGAAAGGCACCCCCTTGCGGAAGCGCGCTTGAGGAGAGACTCCATAAAACCACAAGCAAGCAAATCTAACAGTACAGCCAGTGTTGTAACATTTTATACATCTTTAGAGGTAAAATCATTGCTACATCTTGTCAATGAGCCTTAAAGCTGTGGCTCTCCGGTCTGGACAGGGACCAATGTGCGCCCCCGGCAAACCCCCCAGGAGAGCCCCTCCTCCCGTTAAAACTCTTGGTAAAGTAAAGATGAGTATCTGATGAGACAGGTGTGTGTCAAGACGTGTAGCAGATTCACAAATGGGTAGGAGTCAGGCAGGGAAAGAGAGAGAATGTTCAGTAATTTTATTCAGAAAAACACAGACTTTGATAGACAATACAGAGGAACAGAATAAATTGTCTTTTTCTCTGCACTCGGTACCGAGTGGTTGGGGACTGCTGTGGTTAGGTAGTTTTCAAATGAAGGTGTTGCCATAATTTCCAAATCTATACTCTTTAACATGCATTCAGTGCAATTTAGCTGTTGTAATGGATAATTATTTTTCCACCTTTTTATTCATGTTCTCAGCATGCGTAGCCTACAGTGTTGGTCATTTTTACGACAAATTTATGAGTAGCTACTTTATTCTCAAATAATTGTGTTAAAGTCTGTATTTGCTGTTGCACAAAGAAGTTTTTCTGTATAGCAGAAGTTTCTGCTTAATTTACAAATCACTGTTTAATAAGAAATTTTTGAAAATCCTGTGCTTTTCTTGTGGTGTTATACAGAATATTGTTGCAGTAAACTAGGAAAAAAAGCATCTGTTTTAAAATTTGTTATTCTTTTCATCTCCCTTTCTGTCCATTTTATTCTCCTTTCCCTTTTTCAGTGCTTTTATTATCATTAAAGATTATTTGTTGGTCAAGTTTGTTTTACATTCTCTCCCGAGTCAACAAGCCATAGAGGGTAATAAAGAACATTCAGAGACAACATTGGGCCTTTGCTCCAACAATGAACAGGATAAACAGAACAGTGGTTGAACGCTTTCATGGATACTCAGAATTACTAGGTTTTGAGTTTTCTCCCATATTAAGTTGTATTTTTACCTCCGCCAGGCCGAAAGGCCAGGAGGAGGTAATGTTTTTGCCGGGGTTTGTCTGTGTGTTTGTCTGTGTGCTTGTCTGTTTGTCTGTCTGTCTGTCTGTCTGTTTGTCTGTTGGTTAGCAAGATAACTCAAAAACTTTTGGACGGATTTCAATGAAACTTTCAGGTGTTGTTGGAAATGGTACAAGGAAGAACTGATTAAATTTTGGGGATGATCCGCATCACCGTCTGCATACAGGAACTTTTTAAAGCATTTTTCCACACTGTGACATACGGCCATTTTCAACATGTGCGCAGGCACAATGGAGGGCGCTGGGCGTCGTGTCTGACCAACACAAACTCCGCCTTCTTCAACGTTTTAGCCACAAAAGCATGCGGAAAACACTGGTGGCCTGGGCCCGCCAGCGTGCCTGTGCCAGCCATAGGCGCTGCGCACATTGCGCTGGTCGTCGTGTATGACCAACACAAACTCCGCGTTCTTCAACGTTTTAGGCACAAAAGCACGCGGAAAACACTGCTGGCCTGGGCCCGCCAGCGTGCCTGTTTTTGCGTCACGCTGCAAAACCTGACACGGCCACCTGTCCGCCGCCCGATTATTTGCCACAAATTCCCCGCCCAGCTATAGGCGCTGCGTAAAAACGACCTCTCTGCCGGGGAAGATTCTAAATTCTGTTTTGCCGCGGAGCGCAACCCCAATATAATATAAAACCCACGGCAACCTGTCTAACCAATCTGCATCCGTCAGTGGAGGAGATGGACACACCAACACTTCAGTTTATTACCTCCGCCAAGGAGGCAATGCTTTTACAACCGTAAAACGGGGCTATAAGGGACGGCGGGGTAATATGGGACACTTTTCTAAATGTAATTCTGCTTTTTTAATTTTGCTTCCGCCTAGATTTGATGAAGGATTCATGGATATTTGACAATAACAACACAACTCAGCGTCCTGCTCAAAATAAAAAAAGCAGAATTACATTTAAAACATTTCCCAGAAAAGTGTCCCTTATTAACCCGCCGTCCCTTATAGCCCCGTTTTACACTACTGAACCACTAATCCTATCACTATCACATTGATTGTTATTCATTAATTGTCTGTTTATTGCACTGTCCATGTCAAATAAACAAATAATCATTGTGAATCCAATTGCTAGTCATATCTCTTCATGCTCAGGGAATCTGAAAACGTACACACAAACACTGTATGGGGGGAACTGTGCCGCTTGGCGGAGGTCTGCGCTCTCCGAGTGCTTTTCTAGTTGTTTATGAAATTGAGCTGGTTTGTTTTTTGTTATTACCTCCGCCAAGGAGGTTATGTGATCATCGGCGTTTGCTTGTCTGTCTGTTTGTCTGTCTGTTTGTTAGCAAGATAACTCAAAAAGTTATGGACGGATTTTCATGAAATTTTCACAGATTGTCAGAAATGGGGTATCCTACAGATGATTAGATTTTGGTGGTGATCCGGATCACCGTCCACAAGAAAACCGCCATTACACAAAATGCCATTTTCGTGAATAACTACTGAACCACTAATCCTATCATTGTGAATCCAATTGCTTGTCATATGTTTTCTTGGTCAAGGAATCTGAAAATGTACACACAAACACTGTATGGGGGAACTGTGGTGAAAACCGCCATTACGGAAAATGCGATTTTTGTGAATAACTACTGAACCACTAATCCTATCATTGTGAATCCAATTGCTAGTCATATGTTTT
This sequence comes from Pholidichthys leucotaenia, assembly GCA_020510985.1. Lineage (NCBI taxonomy): Eukaryota > Metazoa > Chordata > Actinopteri > Cichliformes > Pholidichthyidae > Pholidichthys > Pholidichthys leucotaenia. Next base: position 192,594,833 of record CM035839.1, on the reverse strand, counting down.
CATGGTCAAGGAATATGAAAACATACACACAAACACTGTATGGGGGGAACTGTGGCGAAAACCGCCATTACGGAAAATGCGATTTTCGTGAATAACTACTGAACCACTAATCCTATCATTGTGAATCCACTTGCTAGTCATATGTTTTCATGGTCAAGGAATCTGAAAACGTACACACAAACACTGTATGGGAGGAACTGTGGCGCTGGGCGGAGGTCTGCGCTCTCTGAGTGCTTTTCTAGTTTTAATATTGTTGTTATCTGTAAGTGTGCATAGCGTTGTGTGTATGTTAGACCCCAGGAAGAATAGCCAATGTTTTATACAAGTGCTAATGGGTATCTTAATAAAACAAACTATACAGATGTGGACAAAATTGTTGGTACCCCTCTGTTAATGAAAGAAAAACCCACAATGGTCACAGAAATAACTTGAATCTGACAAAAGTGGTAATAAATAAAAAATCTATGAAAATTAACCAATGAAAATCAGACAGTGCTTTTGAATTGTGGTTCAACAGAATTATTTTAAAAAACAAACTCATGAAACAGGCCTGGACAAAAATGATGGTACCTTTAACTTAATATTTTGTTGCACAACCTTTTGAGGCAATCATCAAGCGATTTCTGTAACTGTCAATGAGACTTCTGCACCTCTCAGCAGGTATTTTGGCCCACTCCTCATGAGTAGACTGCTCCAGTTCTCTCAGATTTGAAGGGTGCCTTCTCCAGACGGCATGTTTCAGCTCCTTCCACAGATGTTCAATAGGATTTAGACCAGGGCTCATAGAAGGCCACTTTAGAATAGTCCAATGTTTCGCTGTTAGCCATTCTTGGGTGTTTTTAGCTGTGTTTTGGGTCATTATCCTGTTGCAAGACCCATGACCTGCGACTGGGACCAAGCTGACACTGGGCAGCACATTTCTCTCTAGAATACCTTGATAGTCTTGAGATTTCATTGTACCCTGCACAGATTCAAGACACCCTGTGCCAGATGCAGCAAAGCAGCCCCAGAACATAACAGAACCTCCTCCATGTTTCACAGTAGGGACAGTGTTCTTTTTTTGGTATGCTTCATTTTTGCATCTGTGAACATAGAGCTGATGTGCCTTGCCAAAAAGTTCCAGTTTTGTCTCGTCTGTCCATAGGACATTCTCCCAGAAACTTTGTGGCTTGTCAACATGCAGTTTGGCAAATTCCAGTCTGGCTTTTTTATAATTTGTTTTCAGCAGTGGTGTCCTCCTTGGTTGTCTCCCATGAAGTCCGCTTTGGCTCAAACAACGACGGATGGTGCGATCTGACACTGATGCAACATGGACAAGAAATTGTAGAGTTTGGATCAAACTAAATGGAACACCTGAGGAAGCAAAGAGTATAATAATCAGAGAGATTACTGACTTAAATAAATATAGATGAACACTGATTAAGAAAATTAAGAGACTATGATAATCCATATCCACACACACGGCAAGAATAGTTCTTTTGACATACCATGTCAATGTACTTTTAAAAAAAAAACGACTAAACAAAACAAACAAAAAGACTTATGACTGACTTGAGTAGACATCAATTATACCCAGTTGGAGGAAGTCATTTGACACAGAGTGAGGAAATTCAAACTCTGAAAATATGCCATTATGCTGAACATAAACTACAAGAGATGGAGAATGATATTGATCCTGATAACCACTTTTTCAATAATATTCATAATCATTGTGAATATTACACTGAAAAGCAATTCAAAAGTCAAGTGCAACTAGATGGTAAACTATCAATAATACACTTCAACAGCAGAAGTCTTAACAAAAACTTTCCACAGATTCAGGACTATTTAAAACAGCTAGACAGAAAATTTACAGCCGTCGCAGTCTCTGAAACTTGGCTTAATGAAGAGCAGGCTTCCCTGATGGCAATAGAGGGATATCAGATGTTTCATATTAACAGATCTCAAAAAAAAGGGTGGTGGTGTTGCACTGTATATTGATGACCTGTGTAGGTCTAAACTTGTAAATGGAATGTCCTTTGCACTACCAGGGATTTTAGAATGTGTTACTGTTGAGATTGACCAAGATAAAACAAAAAATCTAATTATAAGTTGAATATATAGAACGCCGGGAACTTGCATTGAGACATTCAGAGATAAATTAGTCGAACTGTACAATAATATTACTAGTAAGAAAATAGTAGTAATTTGTGGAGATTTCACTATTGATTTACTAAATCCATATCAACAAAATGTAATTACAGAGTTCATGAATTCTATGTACAGTATGAGTCTATATCCACCAATAACACATCCCAGTAGAATCACAGTTCACACTGCTACACTTATTGACAACCTGTTTGTTAATATTATTGATAAGAAAATAGAAAGTGGATTATTGATAAATGATATAAGTGACCATTTGCCAACCTTTGCACTTATCCATGGCCACACGGAGGCCAATACAGAAAAAGTTTTAAAATCATTCAGATACAAATCACAAATTGCAATCAGTTCTTTTAAAGAAGACTTGCTGAAGCAGGACTGGACAAAAGTCTATGTATCAGATGTAAATGAAACCTATGACACATTTATGAACATTGTAACCACTCTTTATGAAAAAAATTGTCCATTAGTAAAGAAAAAGCTTAAACATAAATTTGTCGATAAGCCATGGTTAACCAAAGGATTACAAAAGGCCTGTAAAAAGAAAAATTTATTATATAAAGCTTTTCTAAAGAAAAGGACAAAAGAAGCAGAGCAGCGGTATAAAACATACAAAAATAAGTTAACATATATAATGAGATGTAGTAAAAGAGACTATTACAGTAAAGAACTGGAGAAAAACAGAGACAATATTAAAAATACATGGACAATACTTAACAATATTCTTGGAAATAAAAACAGAAATACAAGCTACCCAACCAATTTTTCAAAAAATAATACGACTCAGAGTGTGAATGCAGTTTCACCTGCAGATGAATTTAATAACTTTCTGTTAACATTGGTCCTAATTTGGCTTGAGAAATACCCATTACGGCACCTACGGGTGATACAATAAGTAAAAACACTGCTATAAAAGACTCCATTTTCATAAAGAACACAGACGAGAGAGAGGTCATTGAAATTGTTAAATCGTTTAAAAGTAAAACATCTACGGACTGTGATGGTATTGACATGCTCTTAGTCAAAACTATTATTGAATGCTTAGTGAAACCACTGACGTATATCTGTAACCTGTCTCTCCAAACAGGTATATTTCCTAATGCAATGAAAATAGCTAAAGTAATTCCGATATACAAGACGGGTGACAGAGGGGAACTTTCAAACTATAGACCAATTTCACTATTGCCGCAATTTTCCAAGATACTTGAAAAAATATTCTGTGAGAGAATTGACAACTTCATAATGAAGAATAATTTATTGTGTGAGCAGCAATATGGGTTCAGACACAAGAGGACAACTGCATTTGCTCAAATGGAATTTATAGAAAAAATATCAACTGCTGTTGAAAATAAAGAGTATTCAGTTGGGGTATTCCTGGATCTTAAAAAGCATTTGATACAGTGGATCATAATTTAATATTAAAGAAACTTATTAAAGAAACTAAATTATTAAAGCACTGTCCTGGTTAAGTAGTTACTTAAAGAATAGATATCAGTATGTATGTGTTGGTAACAAAAACTCACAGTTACTGAAGGTTACTTGTGGAGTCCCACAGGGTTCAGTTTTGGGGCCATTGTTATTCAATATGTATATAAATGATATATGTAAAGTCTCGGAAAAAATGGATTTAATATTGTTTGCTGATGACACTAATCTATTATGCAGTGGAAGCAATTTGGAACAACTTTTGGATACACTCGGAAAGGAATTAGGAAAGCTTAAACTGTGGTTTGATTCAAACAAATTAACGCTCAATTTAAGTAAGACAAAATTATAGTTTTTAACAACCATCACAACAACTTAGTATCTAAACTCAGTGTAAATGGTGTAGCGATTGAAAGGGTATCTGAAACTAAATTTCGTGGAGTAATAATATGATAATAAACTGTGTTGGAAGTCACATATTAATTATATTAAAGGTAAAATATCTAAATCAATCGCAATACTACACAGAGCGAAATATTTGCTGAATCAACCCACATTATATACTTTATCATTCATTAATTCTCCCATACATGACATATTGTACTGAAGTATGGGGAAATACATATAAAACAAACATATTCTTTAAAACAAGCATAGTCTTTATGCTTCAGAAGAGAGCTATTAGAATAATAAACAAAGCTGCTTACAGGGAACCAACAAACCCACTTTTTCTTAAATTAAAAGCTCTCAAGTTGAAAGATCTGGTTGACTTTAAAACTGCAGTAATAATGTTTAAAGTGAAGAATCTATCACTGCCCGCAAATATCCAAAAGTTGTTCCAAATAAGGGAGAAACAATATCGTTTCAGAGGAACATGTATATTTCAAAAACCTTCAGTGAGAACTACCACCAAGCAACACTGTGTTTCAGTGCAAGGAGTAAGATTATGGAACGATTTTGGACCTGAATTAAAATCATGTACAACGCTTGGACAATTTAAACAAAAACTAAAGGAAGAAATACTCCAAACATATATACAAGATGACATGTAAAATCACATAATGATTGTCATATCCAGTCTGTGTTGTGTTGTTGCTTAGTTTTTTTTGTCACATTTTGTCTTAGCTTTGTTCCGAATTGTAATCGCTCTTGTTTTGTTTTTCTTTTGAATTCTTGGATGGAATATGGGTGGGCAATATAAGCTGCGGCTTCAGCCATCACCCATTTCGGATAACTTATGCTGAACTGTATAATCAGAGGAGTTATTGTTTAATTTGACCTTGTTGGATTTTTCCCCTTTGTCATATTATTCCGTTTCTTTTTAATCTTTACTTTAAATCTATCCGAAATAAAGATTCATTCATGTACCTTGACCTTGGAGTTCACCATGAATGTGTTTAGAGGTTGTTCTGGACTATTTTGTTACCATTCGTATTATCTGTCTCCTCCTGCGGCCACATCCAGGGAGGTTGGCTACAGTCCCGTGGATCTTAAATTTCTGAATAATATGTGCAACTGTAGTCACAGGAACATCATGCTGCTTGGAGATGGTCTTATAGCCTTTACCTTTAACATGCTTGTCTGTAATTTTCTTTCTAATCTCCTGAGACAACTCTCTCCTTTGAGAACAACTCTCTCCATTCATTCATTCATTCATTCATTCATTCATCTTCTTCCGCTTAATCCTTTTTTGGGTCGCGGGGGGGCTGGAGCCTATCCCAGCATCTTTGGGCGGGGGCAGGGTACACCCTGGACAGATTGCCAGTCCATCGCAGGGCCAACACAGAGAGACAGACAACCATTCACTCTCACAGACATGTATAAATTGATTTTAGTCTTGCTGCAACATCTGTTCTGGTTTTGATGTATGGTCTTCTTCCTGGTTCCTTGGAGTTTCAGGTTTGTTACATTCAGGCTTCCATGGCATCTCTAGTTTATTTCTTTGTGTTGAAGTTCAGTTTAGGTGGGTTTTTTTCAGCTCCTGTGCTGCACTTTACTTTCAATTATTAATAAATCACTGCGAACTGGATTGCTGCCTCCATTTGGGTCCATGTTCTCTGTTCTGCAAAGCATAACAGCTGGTAGCACTCACATTCTGAAGGTGACCATGTGGGATAAGTTAGCTATGTATTCTTACTTTTGCAGCACAGCATCACAGGCTGTGCCCCCCAGTCATTTATTTGCATACATTTTCTCTTGTGTTTGAAAGGAATCTTTATTTGATTGCTCACAGCCTTTTAGATTTATTAGTTTCATCTCGATTAAAACAAAAAATATGTACTATACATTTTTTTTTAGCTTGAGCACAACAGAGATAAAACGGCAACAGCCTGCTTATGGAAAAGGAGAAGGAACAATGTGTGAATGTGCTGCAAGGGGAAGACAATAATAAAGATGGACACTGAGAACTTGAGGAAAAAGGCTGCAGGATTTACTGTGGTTCCTTGTTACACTGCCATGAATAGTATTAGGTGTGAGGTGGAGAATGAGGAGCAATAGGTTGCTGTGTGGTTCCTGGCTGTTGTTTGTTACAGTACCGCACCACTGTACATATGTAGTAGGTCTGTGGGTTTTTTCAGCAATAAATATTTTTGTGGAACTTCCTCTGTGTGTGTGTGTGTGTGTGTGTGTGTGTGTGTGTGTGTGTGTGTGTGTGTGTGTGTGTGTGTGTTTCCAAAGTAATGTTCTTGTTTTTATGTGTCTGGCTGAACTAATGTCATGGCTCTGCATCCGTCATCTATCTGTCCATCCTTCCACATTCTTTAAGATTTCACTACTTCTCCTAGGTAGGTCTCCAGATGGCCCCCAATCCCCCACACAGTGATCCACAAAAATAATCACATGTAACCCATACATATGACTCAACAGATTTGTGACAATAAATAACAAAATGTTTCCTCCTTGTTTTTTTTTTTTTTCCTTGTTCCCTGTCTCTTTCTTTGTATCGGTCTGTCAAAGGCAAAAATGCTCTAAAATCTTTAAAGACGCACTCCAGTGGATATAAATCCCCTACAAAAACTAATCTGCATTGTCTAAAATGGTATCTTGTGCCCCCTTTTCATAAAAAAAATACTTTCAATTTCATGTCAATCTTTTCACTTTCTCCCCTCCTTCAAACACCAAGATCTGTGATTACCAGGCACACCCACATACCACAAGGCTAATAGTAGCTAGCACTACATTATCAGAATAAATCCTGTGATAAAAAGACTTAAGGTGCCTTCACACTGAATGCGAATTTTTTGCGCAGCATGATTACATTATAACTCAATGTAAACACACAAATAGACATAAATTCACCATCTGGGTGCGATGTAGACAGGTGTAGTTGCCTTTCTAACTTCTGCAGCAGTGTTCAACCTACTGTGGAAATCCCCAAAATAATGTCATGCTTAGTTTACATTATCAGACGGGGGGCTCACCTGAAAAAGTTGTCCCTGCCTCCAAAACTTCACAAGATGATAGGTGTTTACGTTGCTAGCTTGATAGCCTTGTTAGCACGTCCATGGCAGGAATCCGTGGGTAAATAACAGCGACATTTCGATTGAGCTAAAGAGCTCCCTGTCCTTCTGTCTGCAAGTGAGTCTCATTTTCAAACTAGTTTACTCTCCAATGTTGATACTTTTACTCCTGAATCTCAAAGCTAGCACTATCCCTTGGTCATGAATGCGCAATTTCACATTTACTCACCTCTTTCCATTGACTTTGTATGCATTTGTGCCGCTCATTCATGTTTGGTGTGAAGGCACCTTTACCTGTTGAAGGACATGCCCAGTTGTATGCACGGTGGCCCAGGATAATGATTGAAATGGCATCAGTCTTTAAAAGCACTTTACTGGTAAAACACATCTTAACCCTTCTTGTGGCAAGATTGCATGAACAGAGAACGCCCCCATTGCCACAGTCGCAGCGCTGCACCTGTCATGTGATGTTATATGACGTGGCCAAAAACTCCCCAGTTGTACTAAGAATTCCACTTCACAAGGTGGCAGACACGTATAACTTACTGCTCTTGCCTTGGAGGACTGATGGCGGGCATAGACCCACCCTAAACCGTCACTTCTGGGCACCACAGAAGAAGAGTTTGTAAATGTAATGTAATGTACTTTATTTATACAGTGGGGCAAAAAAGTATTTAGTCAGCCACCAATTGTGCAAGCTCTCCCACTTAAAAGATGAGAGAGGTCTCCAATTTTCATCATAGGTATACCTCAACTATGAGAGACAAAATGAAAAAAAAAATCCAGAAAATCACATTGAAGGATTTTTAATGAATTAATTGGTAAATTCCTCGGTAAAATAAGTATTTGGTCACCTACAAGCAAGCAAGATTTCTGGCTCTCACAGACCTGTAACTTCTTCTTTAAGAGGCTCCTCTGTCCTCCACTCGTTACCTGTATTAATGGCACCTGTTTGAACTCTTTATCAGTATAAAAGACACCTGTCCACAACCTCAAACAGTCAGACTCCAAACTCCACTATGGCCAAGACCAAAGAGCTGTCAAAGGACACCAGAAACAAAATTGTAGACCTGCACCAGGCTGGGAAGACTGAATCTCCAATAGGTAAGCAGTTTGGTGTGAAGAAATCAACTGTGGGAGCAATTATTAGAAAATGGAAGACATATGAGACCACTGATAATCTCCCTCGATCTGGGGCTCCACGCAAGATCTCACCCCGTGGGGACAAAATGATCACGAGAACGGTGAGCAAAAATCCCAGAACCACACGGGGGGACCTAGTGAATGACCTGCAGAGAGCTGGGACCAAAGTAACAAAGGCTACCATCAGTAACACACTACGCCGCCAGGGACTCAAATCCTGCAGTGCCAGACGTGTCCCCCTGCTTAAGCCAGTACATGTCCAGGCCCATCTGAAGTTTGCTAGAGAGCATTTGGATGATCCAGAAGAGGATTGGGAGAATGCCATATGGTCAGATGAAACCAAAATAGAACTTTATTGTGAAAACTCAACTTGTCGTGTTTGGAGGAGAAAGAACACCATACCTACTGTGAAGCATGGGGGTGGAAACATCATGCTTTGGGGCTGTTTTTCTGCAAAGGGACCAGGACGATTGATCCGTGTAAAGGAAAGAATGAATGGGGCCATGTATCGTGAGATTTTGAGTGAAAACCTCCATCCATCAGCAAGGGCATTGAAGATGAAACGTGGCTGGGTTCTTCAGCACGACAATGATCCCAAACACACCGCCTGGGCAATGAAGGAATGGCTTCGTAAGAAGCATTTCAAGGTCCTGGAGTGGCCTAGCCAGTCTCCAGATCTCAACCCCATAGAAAATCTTTGGAGGGAGTTGAAAGTCCGTGTTGCCCAGCGACAGCCCCAAAACATCACTGATCTAGAGGAGATCTGCATGGAGGAATGGGCCAAAATACCAGCAACAGTGTGTGAAAACCTTGTGAAGACTTACAGAAAATGATTGACCTCTGTCATTGCCAACAAAGGGTATATAACAAAGTATTGAGATGAACTTTTGTTATTGACCAAATACTTATTTTACCGAGGAATTTACCAATTAATTAATTAAAAATCCTTCAATGTGATTTTCTGGATTTTTTTTTCTCATTTTGTCTCTCATAGTTAAGATAAGATAAGATAAGCCTTTATTAGTCCCACAATGGGGAAATTCCAGGATTGCAACAGCACAGGGATAGCAACACTCAGAGCAACAATCAGAAGGCAAGAAAAAACAACATCTAGTAAACATATGTACATATTACTATAAATGTATATATATAGACACAGTGCGGAGCATTATGGTTGGTTGGTGAATGTGCAGCAGAAAGTCTAAGCTCTCTCTCCGCGGATGCGGCGGGCCAGCTGGAAGTCTTTGGGCATGATGGTGACCCTCTTGGCGAAGAAGAGACCCACCAGGTGGGCCTCGCTGGTCTCCTGCAGAGCCATGACGGCGAAGCTCAGGAAGCGCAGGACGGTCTTGAAGTCCTGAGCGATCTCCCTCACCAGGCGCTGGACGGGCAGCTTACGGATGAGCAGCTCTGTGGATTTCTGGTAGCTACGGATCTCTCTCAGAGCCACGGGCCTGTGACGGTGAGGCCTCTTCACTCTGCCGGTGGCCGGAGCGCCTCTCCGAGCAGCCCTGGTGGCTAGCTGTCTCCTGGGGGGCTTCTTCCTCCAGTAGATTTTACGGGCGGTCTGCTTGGTTCTTGCCATCGCTCTTTATTATTCTGTCTTATATTTCTTGCACGCCGCCTAAACTCCAGCCCGGCGCCCGCGTCATTTTCGCTACAGCTCCCGGTATGTCGAGTTTCCCATTAGCACCGGGCGGCGGCCAAGTGCTAGCTAGCACTAGCTCCTCCCCGCTGTAACGTCTCCCGCTGCAAACCGTGGCTCCGTCCGCCGACCCGGGAGACCCCCGGGGCGATCCGTGCGTCCGTGATATATATACAGAGTGAAAGGTGTAGAAAGAAGAAGGAAGATTAAAAAAAAGGCTGTTGCAACGGGCAGCCTACTCGTGTGGCGCCACCGGTCCGGCGGAACCGGAACCAGGATAGTTGAGGTATACCTATGATGAAAATTGGAGACCTCTCTCATCTTTTAAGTGGGAGAACTTGCCCAATTGGTGGCTGACTAAATACTTTTTTGCCCCACTGTATAGCCCTTTAAAACAACCTGTAGGTGACCAAAGTGCTTTACAGAAAATTAAACATTGTGGAGTGTGTAAATAACGAGGCGGATTTGACTCAGACAGTTTATTACGCATCTCACACAGAAGCATAGTCAGAAAGAGGACATCTCAGACAAGACTCTTCTCTTAAATACTATGGCATTCCCTCAGAAGCTTCTACACACAAAAGGTCACATTGCATTCACTTCCTTAATCCTTTACCATCCTCCTAGAAGTTTCTGATACACAAAAGATCACACTGCATTCATTTCCTTCACACCTCCCTGCTATCTCCCAGGGAAACTCTGCTCTTTGTTCTAGTCTAAGATGCTATACCATTATGCACTCCCCATGTGTCACCAAACGACCCCCCCGAGTGTCTTGGATAGAACAATAGAATGACAGTCCATATGCTGTGGTTAAATCATTAAACATCAATCCACATGGTGCTTGGGCTTCAGTCTTCTCCCGTATCTGCTGTAACCAGGATTCACCGCCTCCGTGGCGCTGTCATGCTGGGGGGCTGATGATTGAGGGGTAAAAGTCTGTGCATGTGGGTGCTCTGGGGAGTCTTTTCTCTGGGAAACTCCCCGTGGGGGTCTTCCACGCCGAGGGGCCCTCGCCAACAGCACTTGCTCGTCCGCCACAACAAAAGCGGGTTTGAGTCTGTCTATGCCAATCTTTTCCCTCCTACCCCCCAAATCTAGCAAAAAATGCTTGTCCCCTGTTTCCAGCACTCTGAACGGTCCATCATAAGGTAGGCGCAGTGGAGGTCGATGGGCATCGTGTCTGACAAAAACGAACTCCGCGTTTTTCAAAGTTTTAGGCACAAAAACGCACGGAAAACTGTGGTGAACAGGGCCTGGCAGCGTGCTTGTGTCTATGCTACGCTGCAACAGCTGAGACGGGGAGCTGCCCGGCGCGGGATTATCTGGAAGAAACTCCCCGGGCAGCCGAAGTGGCTGCGCAAAAACGAGTTCAGCCGGGGACGCTTCCAAATCCTCTTTAGGCGCAGAACGTAACCCCAATAAAACCCACGGTAGCTTGTCTACCCAATTTGCATCCGTCAGTGACGCCCTGAGAGCCGCTTTCAATGACCTATGAAAACGTTCGCATAACCCATTAGCCTGTGGATTGTACGCGGTTGTGCAGTGAATTGTGACCCCCAGGCTGCGGGCCATTGTTGACCAGAGTTCGGAAACAAATTGAGGGCCTCTGTCGGACGTAATATCCGATGGGACTCCAAAACGCGCCACCCATGCTGTTAAAAACGCGGGCGCCACCTCCTCAGCTGTGGTTGCTGCCAGTGGAACCACTTCCGGCCAGCGCGTGGTGCGGTCCACCATTGTCAGAAGGTGCGTGCACCCCTGTGATGGCTGGAGGGGGCCCACGAGGTCCACGTGAACATGGTCGAACCTCTTAGCCGGGACGCGAAACGGCTCCAAGAGAGCCTTCGTGTGTCTGTGTACCTTGGCTCGTTAGCACGCCATGCAGGCTGCTGCCCACTCTTTCACTTGTTTGCGAAGGCTCGGCCACACAAATTTCTCTCCTACCATTTTGACCGACGCACGCACTCCCGGGTGCGCCAAAGAATGAATTGAGTCAAAAACGCGGCGGCGCCACGCGGCCGGTACCACGGGACGCAGTCGCCCCGTGGAGACATCACATATTAGGGGGGGCATACCGTCTTGCAGCACCCTGCTCTCCAGCCTTAACCCTGTTGGTCCAGACTGGAGCGCGCGCATGTCCGCGTCACTAACCTGCTCCGCGGCCATGGCTGAGTAATCTATCCCCACACGGACCGGGGCAGCCACAGCGCGCGAGAGGCAGTCTGCCACTACATTCAGTTTACCCGACACATGCTGAATATCGGTAGTAAACTCTGAGATCGCGGCCAGCTGTCTCTGCTGCCGGCCCGACCACGGTTTTGAAACCTTGGCCATCGTGAATGTTAGTGGCTTGTGGTCAACGAACGCGGTGAAACAGCGCCCTTCCAGCCAGAACTGGAAGTGGCGAATGGCCAAGTGGAGAGCCAGCAACTCCCTGTCGAACGTGCTGTATTTACGTTCACTATCGCGCAAAGTCCTGCTGAAAAAGGCGGCCAGCTGTCTCTGCTGCCGGCCCGACCACGGTTTTGAAACCTTGGCCATCGTGAATGTTAGTGGCTTGTGGTCAACGAACGCGGTGAAACAGCGCCCTTCCAGCCAGAACTGGAAGTGGCGAATGGCCAAGTGGAGAGCCAGCAACTCCCTGTCGAACGTGCTGTATTTACGTTCACTATCGCGCAAAGTCCTGCTGAAAAAGGCGAGCGGCTGCCAAGCCCCGCTACACACTGCTCCACGACCGCCCCTATGGCCACATCTGACACGTCAGTAGTGAGCGCTATGCGGGCCGTTGGGTCTGGATGTGCCAGCAATGCAGCGTTTGCCAGGGCTGCTTTGACTTCCGAGAACGCCCGCTCTCGCTCCGGGGACCATTCGATCTTATTTGCGGGTTTCTGTTTTTTGAGCGCAGCGTACAGTGGTTGCATGAGCTGCGCTACGCGGGGAAGGAAACGGTTATAAAAATTCACCATTCCCAAAAATTCTTGTAACGCCCTGACCGTTTGCGGCCGGGGAAAATCTGCTACCGCGCGCACTTTGTCAGGCAGCGCAACTGCTCCTTCGGGAGAGATGCGGTGCCCCAAAAAATCAATCTGCATCACCCCGAACTGACATTTCGCTGGGTTGATTATTAACCCGTGCTCTTCCAACCTCCGGAAAACCGCCATGAGGTGGGTTTCGTGTTCGTCTTCGGACATGCTGGCTACCAAGATATCGTCCAAGTAGACGAATACGAAAGGGAGATCACGCAGCACTGCATCCATCATGCGTTGGAACGTCTGTGCAGCCCCTTTAAGCCCGAATGGCATGCGCAAAAACTCAAATAAACCGAACGGAGTTATCACCGCTGTTTTGGGTATGTCCTCAGCGCGCACTGGGACTTGATGGTAACCGCGGACCAGGTCTATTTTAGAAAAAACGCGCGCTCCTGCCAAGTGAACGGAAAAATCCTGGATGTGAGGAATTGGGTAGCGGTCGTGCGCTGTGGCGTTGTTCAACCTGCAGAAATCGCCGCAAGGTCGCCACGAACCCTCAGCTTTAGGGACCATGTGTAGCGGGGAAGCCCATGGGCTGTTTGAACGCCTGATGATGCCCAACCTCTCCAGGTTGGCGAACTCCTCGCGCGCTATGGCCAGTTTAGCTGCGTCCAAGCACCGAGGTTTTGCAAAAACGGGCGGCCCAATGGTGGTGATAAAATGCTCCACCCCGTGTTTAGCGATGGCTGCCGAAAATGTCGGGACCGTGTGTGCTGGGAACTGAGTGAGCAGTGTGTGGAACTTACCGCATGCAGCTGTGACGTTGGCTTGTGCTGTTGGCCGGGACGCTCGAGCTGTACAGGGGATAGAATCAAAGGACCGTGCATTAACCAGGCGCCTGTTAGCGACATCAACCAACAAACCGTGTGTGCACAAAAAATCAGCCCCCAATATATTGAAATTCAATACTGCTATGACAAAAGTCCACTCAAATGTACGGCCGTGTAGAGACAGGAGTAGAGTCCTCTCACCAAAGGTCTTAATCTCCGAGCCGTTTGCTGCTGCCATCTCGGGGCCGCTAGATCCTGCCAGCCGGTCGGCGTAGGATGGCATGATGAAACTCATCTGGGCGCCGGTGTCCACGAGGAAATGCCTCCCCGAGCGTGCGTCCGTCAAGTAGAGCAGCTTCTTCTCCTCCCCGAGGGTCGCAGCTGCTACCGACCCCCGGTCTTGGCGTTTCCCGAGCGCTTGAACTGGCACGGTGGTATACATTTGCGTGCCTTCTCTGCGAAGCGGCAGTGGTAGAAGCAAAGGGTGTCTCCTCCGCGTTCTTTGGCCCCCGCTGCTGCTGTCGTCGGTGGCTCTGCCACTGCCGTCGATGGCTCCTCGCCTCCTCCGGCCGTCGCGCCGAGCTCCGTCGCTGCCGCTGTGGTCGTGAACTCTCTGCTGGCCATGATGATCCGGTGTGCTTCTCGGGCCAGCGCACGATAGTCCCGCTTGGCCAGCAATGGCGAATTGGCCAGGGTCACTCTCGTCGCTGACGGAAGGTTCCGGAGGAAGAGGTGGGTAAAAATGAAATGGTCGTCGTCCGAGCCCTTTAATCTCAGCATCTTCTCCATCAGGTCAATAGCCGACCCATCTCCTAACCCAGTCCGTGTCAGGAGTCTCTCTGCTCTCTCACCAACCGAGAGCGTGTAGTGCTGGATGAGTGCAGCCTTCAGCGCGCCGTACTTGTCGCTGGTTGGTGGCTGATCAAGCAGGCTCTCCACATGCTGAGCCGTGTGGGCGTCGAGCGTTGCGACCACATGGTAGAACTTCGTGTCATCCGCCGATATCCCCCGGAGGGCGAACTGCGCCTCAACTAGGTGGAACCAGGAGCGCGGATTGTGCTGCCAAAAATCCGGTAGCTTGATTGTAACAGCATATGCTTGGCTGGGGGCTCCCAACGAGGCTGGCTCCGGGGATCTTTCGTCGTGTTGCATGATTCGTCTTGGGTCACCAGTGTGGAGTGTGTAAATAACGAGGCAGATTTGACTCACAGTTTATTACACATCTCACACAGAAGCATAGTCAGAAAGAGGACATCTCAGACAAGACTCTTCTCTTAAATACTATGGCATTCCCTCAGAAGCTTCTACACACAAAAGGTCACATTGCATTCACTTCCTTAATCCTTTACCATCCTCCTAGAAGTTTCTGATACACAAAAGATCACACTGTATTCACTTCCTTCACACCTCCCTGCTATCTCCCAGGGAAACTCTGCTCTTTGTTCTAGTCTAAGATGCTATACATTATGCACTCCCCATGTGTCACCAAAACATTAAAAACAAAAAACATAAACAAAGAAATAAGAATAAATACCCAAAAATAAGAATAAAATAAAAACAAATGCCAAGACAAATATCACCACTACTGGATATTAAAGGCCATCCTAAACAAATATGAATAAATATAAATATAAATGGATGTTGATGTTTGCCATCACTATCACAGAGGAGGCTTTTGCTCCTAAATTTGCCAGCTATGATTCTAAAAAGAAATTATTTAGCTTATGAAGGTAAATATATACATTTTGTTATAATGGTGGGTGGGCGAAGCTGGTTGATGTTCATCTGCCATTGCCCCCAGCACCATGTGACTGGAGAGAACAATCGCGCTGGTTCTGTGTCTCATATAAAATAGCAGCAGGATAAAAGTGAAACTGAGGTGGAATAATCATAACAGTTTCTCAATGTGAGGGGGAAAAAATAAAATGACCGACAGAAGAGAAAATAACGACCAGGATGCCGCAAAAGGATGAAGTGAGCGAGCCGCCTGGCCAGCGGTAAGTGATGAATGTCTTAGTTTATTTACATTGTACTGATTCTCTGGTTCATATATTTTGAAGATAAGATAACAAAATGCCCAAAACAAGAAACGGTGACAAAAAGCAAAACCATTCTTTGTGTAAATTGACCAAAGTCCATTTTTGATTGAAAGTTATGTAATTTGATATGGCTGTCGTGGCATTATGCAAATTAGAAGCATAAATTTACTTGTATCTCAAACTTTGGATCATATTCTACATCTTTCTAATTGACAGTAAGCCATTATCTCTTACCACTTTCAAGTTATAGCCTTGGAAATCTCTGACATCTGAACTGAATATTTTCTTGAAAAAAACCTTGACCACTAGGAGCTTATGGCGCAACGGAGCGCCTGTGGCAGTCATTGGGTTAATTTGGATCAAGTTTTCAAAGCAGCTGGTTAAAAAAAAATGCTAACTAGCCTTGAGGATAACTTCAGTTAGGCCAGAGTCCTGATTGGCTCAACACTACTGATGTGCCTGTGCCTTGCATAGTTAGGTCACTAAAAATGCTCCATCTCAACTTACCTTTTTTCAGGGGGTGGGGCTTAACCAGTTGAGGATATCTGTCGCAGATACACACCATCTGCACGCACCCTCTGGTGGCGAAGATTTTTTGGAAGAAAATATTCAGTTTAGATATCACAAATTCCAAAGGCTGTAACTTGAAAGTGGTAAGAGATAATGGCTTACTGTAAAGGAGAAAGATGTAGAATATGATCCAAAGTTTATGATAGGAGTAAATTTACACATCTAATGTGCATAATGTGACGGCAGCCATATCGGATTACATAACTTTCAATCAAAGTGGACTTTGGACATATTTACAGGGTTTTGTTTTTGTTTTGTTGTTTGTAAACAAACTGATAAAATCATCAGACGTACCACGCGTCATGCGTCACCATGCGTCCATGTGCTGATCCTGATCCTTATTTCATCTTCTGCCGGTCATTTTCGCTTTCTCGCTCACGTCCAGAAACTCTCACATTTATCTTCTGATGTATTCCACCTTGATTTCGGTTAGACAACGCCGCCAAACTGGTAGTATTCTCTTCTCTGTCACGTGCAGCTTCATCAATGGCGGACAAAAAGTGTGTGTCCGCTGGTCCATCCTGTGTTGTCACAGAAGGTAAATATTTCCCTTCAGAAGCTAAATAATCCTTTTTAGAATCATAGTTAGCAAAATTTGGAGCAAATGCTTCCTCCCTGTTGAAATATATGTTGCGCAATTGTTTGTACGTCTCTTCTTCTGCACCCCGAAAGTGACATGAGATTCGAAGAAGTTCTGGAGGGCTTAACTCAGTCCTCCAGAGAAGAGCAGTAAGCTATATGCGTCTGCCACCTAGTGATGTGAAATGCTTGGTACATCTGGGCTTATTTTGGGGTTTTTTACATACTTTTTGACCTACCATGTGACAGGTGCGTATCTGAGACACCAGTCGCAGGAGAGGTAGATCATGCAATCAGATTTAATCCTTAAGGAGTTAAGTGAAACTTTTTCACAAAAAAAAAACAGACATGAGACATTTGAATGATTTTGCTCTTGATAAGGTACAGTGGTGTGAAAAAGTGTTTGTTCCCTTCCTGATTTCTCATTTTTTTGTATGTTTCTCACACTTAAATGTTTCAGATCATCAAACAAATTTAAATATTAGACAAAAATAACACAACACAAAATGCAGTTTTTAAATGAAGGCATTTATTATTCAGGGAAAAAAATCCAAATTTACATGGCCCTGTGTGAAAAAGTGATTGCCTCCTAAACCGAATAACTGGTTGTGCCACCCTTAGCAGAAACAACTGCAATCAAACGTTTGCGATAACTGGCCATGAGTCTTTTACAGTGCTGTGGAGGAATTTTGGCCTACATTCAGCTACATTGGAGGGTTTTCAAGCATCGACTGCCTTTTTAAGGTCATGCCACAACATCTCAATTGGATTCAGGTCAGGATTTTGACTAGGCCACTCCAAAGTCTTCATTTTGTTTTTCTTAAGCCATTCAGAGGTGGTCTTGCTGGTGTGTTTTGGTTCATTGTCCTGCTGCAGAACCCAAGTGCGCTTCAGCTTGAGGTCACAAACAGATGGCTGGACATTCTCCATTAGGATTTTTTGGTAGACAGCAGAATTCATGGTTTCATTTACCACAGTGAGTCTTCCAGGTCCTGAAGCAGCAAAACAGCCCCAGACCATCACACTACCACCACCATATTTTACTGTTGGTATGATGTTCCTTTTCTGAAATCAATTGTTACTGTTACGTTTACGCCGGATGTAATGGGACACACACCTTCCAAAAAGTTCAACTTTTGTCTCGTCAGTCCACAGAGTTATTTTCCCAAAAGTCCTGGGGATCGTCAAGATGTTTTCTGGCAAAACTTAGAGGAGCCTTTATGTTCTTTTTGCTCAACAGTGGTTTTCGTGTTGGAACTCTGCCATGCAGGCCATTTTAAGTTAATTTATGTTTTAACGGGGAAAGGGGAGGGGGCAATCACTTTTTCACACAATGCCATGTAGGATTTTTTTTTTACTCTTAATAATAAACACCTTCATTTAACAACTGCATTTTGTGTTTACTTGTTAGTTTTGTGTAATATTTAAAGGTCTGATGACACGATTTTGACATTTTTTAGCATGTTGTGTAAACCCAAAAGTCATTGTCGATGATCAATATAATATTTACAACCGCACCTAAATAAACTAGTTATCATCAAAAAACCACAGCTGCTGACTGGACTGTGGTGCCACCCACCGAATGAAGGGCGGCACCACCATGACGTAAGCGACAGAACAGATGCTGGTGTTGTTGACTGGAATGACAGCAGCTTTGTAGCTCACAGTTTCTTTGGTTTCTTGTTTTAATTTTACGGCTATGCCTTCGCGTTGTGTCGCAGGCTTCGATAAACAGGAGGCCGTGAAAGACCACATCACACGCTTCAGCTCCAACTGTCATAAGCCACCTTGTGCGCTCCTCGTGCGCTTTTACGCAGAAGGAGCGCACAAGGAGGGGAAGGATTAATGGATTTACGCGCAGCTTTGACCTACTTTCTGTGATCACAAGCTGACGCTCGCCGGTCCGGCCACGTCCCCTCTCTCATTATCACCAGCTGATTCAATCTCCCGCTGACAATGTTTCCCGGTCCTTGCCCAGGTGCTTCTCATCACACCATCACCAGCAGTGTGTGTACTTAGCGGCTGTTTGCCAGTCACGCACTGCTGGTCCATAGTATTGTCATCTGTTCTGTTAATCTGTCAGTATTTTCAGCACTCTCACGACGTGTTAGTCACTCCATGTTCGCCATGGTTCTCGTGCGTCCTTGAAGCGATGTCGGCTCTGAGGCGCACCTGTGGCCAACACGTCCCCTGTCATTCGTTTGCTGGGCGATGCCGGCCCCCAAACGCCATCAGTAAGTGTGTTTGTGTTTTTTGTACGTCTTCACCTTTTTGAGAATTGTCTGTCTTTCTGTATTAAATGTGCTGTGGTGAACCCTGCACGTAAATCCTCGTTATTTCATCCTCCCACTCCGTGCCCTGCGTAAGAGCGCACTGAGGATCATGATGAATGGATTTACGTGCAGAATTCACCACAGCACATGTATTGAACATAAGAATGATGACAACAGTTCCCAAAAAGGTGAAGACTTACAAAAATAAAAACACAAACAGTAGGCGTTCGAGGCTGACATTGCCCAGCGAACGTATGGAGAGGAGATGTGTTAACCACAGTTGTGCCCCAGGGCTAACATCACTTCAAGGAGCGCAACAGAACCACAGCTGTGTGGAGTGGCTAACACGTTGTGATAGTGTTGGCAATATTGGCTGGCTGACAACATGGCAGATGATGCACACAAAACATGAGCAGCTGTCAAAGAGAGAGGGCGCGTGTGTTCGGACCGGCGAATCTTGGACAGTGCCCACCTGAAAGTGGGTCAAAACGCACATAAAACACATGTACAGAACAAAAGCAACAAGAACTCAAAATATAATCCATAATAAACCCGATGTCTGAGCCACAGAGAATACACTGCTATGATTTTATTGAAAAATCGGGTTTAAATAAATTATATTTGTGAACAAATAATTTGTTGCAATATCTGTAACAAAAGAATAACACTCGGTGTTCCGCTGCCGTGTGTTTGTCGCTGCTGCTGCGCCATCCATGTGTGCTTCTCCACTGTCACTCTCTGAGTCTGACTCGCTAGGCACGATGCCCGCTTGGCACGGCTCAAATCTATACGGTCTGATGACCCCAAATTCTTAATTGTCATCCCATTCTTCGGAACTATAATCGTCTGAAGATTGGACAGCACAAACCAATTCCAGACTACATGTGCTGGAACCATTGTCGATGTTTTCTACCGCTTCCATCTTGTGTGTACAATGGGCAGCCAAGCGCTGTTTTCTGTCGATGACGTTACAACATGGCCGGGGGAGTTTGCAGCCATTGACGCAGTTGGTGACGTGACGCTCATGAAAACGTCGGATATTCGCGTGAAAAAAAGCCTGTTTGACTTACAACTGCACAGACCAACCTATTTCGTCATATTGTATTATATGTTGAAAAATTAGATGAAGTCAAAAACGTGTCATCAGACCTTTAAATTAGTTTGATGATCTGAAACATTTAAGTGTGAACAAACATACAAAAAAATGAGAAATCAGGAAGGGGGCAAACACTTTTTCACACCACTGTAAAATAAGATAAGATAAACCTTTATTAGTCCCCACAATGGAGAAATTACAGATATGTCTTTTAAGTCATAAAAACATCTTACAGATATGTTAAGAAAAAAATCAGTCCTTTCAGGATTTTGCGGGGTGTTTTTATGATTTTAAAAAAAAGCCTGAATTTGTGGGAGCTTTTTTTTAAAAAGTTCCGATAAAAGCTGCAATGTTTTGAGAGGTTTTTTGCACTAAATGTTGTGGGAAGAATTACAGATGTTAAAGCAGATGGTTTTTTTTCAGTTTACTACAGTGATATTCTATATAATAATACAAGAAAAGCGCAGGATTGTCAAACATTTCCTATTGCAGTGATTTGTAAATTAAGCAGAAACTTATGCTATACAGAAAAATTCTTTTGAGCAACAGCTAATATAGACTTTAACACAATATCCATCACAACAGCTAAATTGCATTGAATGCATGTTAAAGAGTGTAGATTTGGAAATTATTGGCAGCACCTTCATTTGAATCGGTGAATTCCAAAAGGGCCCAAGTCCACACTTTTTCAAAACCCAGATATTACATGTTTAATGAACTTTAAGAGACAAGCTATCTGATTATGTGCAAAAACGTCCCAAGTCAACTTTAATGCATTGACTATTCACAGCATTGTTTATGCATTGAGTGCAAGAGAGACCCAAGTCCAGGACTTGGGCCCTTCCTGCATGGATTAAACTTAGTCATTGGTGGCAGCACCAGTCATCCAAGATGGCAGCGCCAATGCAACACAAGTTTGACTCAAGTGATGAAGAGGTCAGGCCAAAAAGAAGGCGTAATGAAAAGGAATGGGCCAGAAACAAACAAAAACGATTACACGCTGAAGGCAAAGAATATGTCAATACCAAAAAAGAAGTAAACCAGCAAGGGAAACGGCTGTTAACTCCTCAGTAATTTGTGATGCTAGGCGTGAAGATGAGTCTGACTTTGACGATTAGTTACCAGTAGATGGACCTCTATGTTAATCTGCCCACTTTTAGATGAAAATCTCATTTGCTGGCAGTTATCAAAACAATAGTTTGAATATAAAGTGATCATAAAAGGTGTTCAAAACATGGCATAATTAAAATAAAACGTTTTCAACATGTGAGAAATAGATGTTGTGCACTTCTTTTCATATGTTCTTATTGTTTAATTCAAGAAGGGCCCAAGTCCAGGGACTTTAGTTTGCCAGTCCTCTGAAATTAAAAAAGTGAAATGCTTCATATTATAGCATTTCTAAGCTATGGCCTTGTGCTATATCTGAGTAAAGTATGAACCATCTGGCATAGACTACCTTTAAGATATGCAATTTATTTGATTTCCTGCAAAAACAATATTTCTTGGACTTGGGCCCCTTTTGAATTCACCGATTCATTTGAAAACTCCCTACAGTCCCCAGCCACTCGTTACCAAGCAGAGAGGTAAAAATAAGTAATTTATTCTGTTAGTCTGTATTGTCTATTGGAGTCTGTGTTTTTCTGAAAAAAAAAATTACAGACAATATTCTCTCTCTTTCTGTGCCTGACTCCTACCTATCTGCCTGCGCCGCATCTTCACACACACACACACACACACACACACACACACACACACCTGTCTCTTCAGACACACATCTTTCATTTACTGTGGCTGGGGGGGGGGGGGGGCATTTGTCCGTGTTCAGACGAGAGATTTGCGTGCCCCAGTGATCCCAGGAGCTATGTTGTCCGGGGCAATTTGCCTCTGATAGGGTCATCCAAGACAAACTGGTCCTGGGTGAGGGGCCAGACTAAGAATGATCCAACAGACTCTCATGATAAATTCTATATCAAGGATTCAGTGTACCCAGCCCAGTATGGGGTTACCGGGGCCCCACCCTGTAGCCAGGCCTGGGGGAGGGGCTCGAAGGCTAGCGTCTGGTGGCCGGGTTTCCACCCATGGGACCCGGCCGGGCTCAGCCCGAAGGAGTTACATGGGTTCGCCCTCCAGTGGGCTCACCACCTGCAGGAGGGATCATGGGGGTCCGGTGCTATGTGGATTAGGTGGCGGTCAAAGGCGGAGATCTTGGTGGACTGATCCCAAGCTTTCTAAACTGGCTTTTGGTACATGGAATGTTACCTCTCTGGTGGGGAAGGAGCCTGAGCTGGTGTACGAGGTTGAGAGATACCGGCTAGATATAGTCGGCCTCACCTCAACACACAGCTCCGGTTCCGGAACCAGTCTCCTGGAGAGGGGCTGGAGCTTGGCCTTTTCTGGAGTTGCCCCGGGCGAGAGGCGACAAGCAGGGGTGGGTATTCTTGTATCCCCCCCACCTTGGTGCTTCTATATTGGAGTTTTCCCCGGTGGACGAAAGGGTTGTTTCCCTGCGCCTTCGGGTTGGGAAATGGGTCCTGACCATCATTTGTGCCTATGCACCAAATGATGTTTCAGAGTACCCACCCTTTTTGGAGTCTGTGACTGGGGTGCTGAAGGGTGCTCCTCTTGGAGACTCCATTGTCCTACTGGGAGACTTCAATGCGCACATGGGCAACGACAGTGAAACCTGGAGGGGGGTGATTGGGAGGAACGGCCTGCCTGATCTGAATCCGAGTGGTGTCCAGTTATTGGACTTCTGTGCTAACCAAAGTTTGTCCATAACGAACACCATGTTCAAGCATAAGGGTGTCCATATGTGCACCTGGCACCAGGACACCCTAGGTCGCAGGTCGATGATCGATTTTGCTATCGTGCCATCAGACCTGCGACCGTATGTCTTGGACACCCGGGTAAAGAGAGGTGCAGAGCTGTCAACTGATCACCACCTGGTGGTGAGTTGGATCCGATGGCAGAGGAGGAAGCCATTCAGACCTGGTAGACCCAAACATATAGTGAGGGTGTGCTGGGAACGTCTGGCTGAGACCCCTGTCCGGGAGGTCTTCAACTCCCACCTCTGGAAGAACTTCAACCACATTCCGAGGGAGTCTGGAGACATGGAGTCTGAATGGCCCATGTTCTCCACCTCTGTTGTTGAAGCAGCGGCCCAGAGCTGCGGCCGCAAGGTGGTCGGTGCATCTCGTGGTGGCAACCCCTGAACCAAGTGGTGGACACCAGTGGTGAGGGGGGCCATTAAGCTAAAGAAGGAGTCCTATCAAGCTTGGTTGGCTTGTGGGACTCCCGAAGCAGCTGAGATATAACGGCAGGCCAAGCGGAGTGCAGCTCGGGTGGTTGCTGAAGCAAAAACCCGGGTATGGGAGGAGTTCGGTGAGGCCATGGAACAAGATTTTCGGTCGGCCTCGAAGAGATTCTGGCAAACTGTCCGGTGGCTCAGGAGGGGAAGCGGCTCCCTGTCCACACTGTGTATGGTGCGGATGGGGCACTGTTGACTTCGACTGGGGATATCGTCAGGTGGTGGAAGGAATACTTTGAGGATCTCCTCAATCCCACTGATTCACCTTCCACAGAGGAAGCAGGGCTTGGGGACGAGGGGGATGACTCGCCTATCACAGGGGCTGAGGTCGCCAAGGTGGTTAAAAATCTCCTTGGTGGCCGGGCCCCGGGGGTGGATGAGATTCGCCCTGAGTACCTCAAGACCCTGGATGTTGTTGGGCTGTCATGGTTGATATGCCTCTGCAACATTGCGTGGAGGTCGGGGGCAGTGCCTTTGGCATGGCAAACGGGGTGGTGGTTCCTCTCTTCAAAAAAGGGGACCGGAGGGTGTGCTCCAACTTTAGAGGGATCACACTCCTCAGCCTCTCTGGGAAAGTCTATGCCAAGGTACTGGAGAGGAGAGTCTGGGCGTTGGTCGAACCTCGGATTCAGGAGGAGCAATGTGGTTTTCGTCCTGGCCGTGGCACATCGGACCAGCTCTTTACCCTCTCGAGAATTCTCGAGGGTTTGTGGGAGTTTGCCCAACCAGTTTACATGTGTTTTGTGGACTTGGAGAAGGCATTTGACCGCATCCCTCGTGGTTTTTTTGGGGGGGTGCTTCGGGAGTATGGGGAATCGGCTTGTTGTTACGAGCTATTCGGGTCTCTGTACGACCGTTGTGAGAGTTTGGTTCGTATTGCCAACACTCGGTCGGAGTCATTCCCAGTGAGAGTTGGACTTCGCCAGGGCTGTCCTTTGTCACTGATCCTGTTCATAATTTTTATGGACAGGATTTCTAGGTGCAGCCAGGGAATGGAGGATGTCATGCTTGGTGACCACAGGATCTCACCTCTGTTGTTTGCAGATGATGTTGTCCTTTTGGCTTCATCCAGCAATGACCTACAGCTCTTGCTGGGACAGTTTGCCGCTGAGTGTGAAGTGGCTGGGATGAAAATCAGCACCTCCAAGTCCGAGTCCATGGTCCCCAGCCGGAAAAAGGTGGATTGTCCTCTCTGGTAAGTATCTTAGGGTCTTGTTCACAAGTGAGGGGAAAATGGAGCGAGATTGACAGACGGATTGGAGCAGCATCTGCAGTGATGCGGACGTTGTACCGGTCTGTTGTGGTCAAGAGGGAGCTTAGTTCTAAGGCAAAGCTGTCGATTTACCTGTCAATCTACATTCCTTCTCTCACCTATGGTCACGAGCTTTGGGTAATGACCGAAAGAACAAGATCACGGATACAAGCGGCTGAAATGAACTTTCTCCGTAGGATTGCTGGACTCACCCTCAGAGATAGGGTGAGGAGCTCAGTCATAAGGGAGAGGCTCAGAGTAGAACCGCTGCTCCTCCACATTGAAAGGAGTCAGTTGAGGTGGTATGGGCATCTGATTAGGATGCCTCCTGGACGCCTCCCACTTGAGGTGTTTCAGGCACGTCCCACTGGGAGGAGACCCCGGGGCAGACCCAGGACTCGGTGGAGAGACTGTGTCTCCCAGCTGGTCTGGGAATACCTTGGTATCCTCTCTGAAGAGCTGGAGCAGGTGGCTGGGGAGAGGGAAGTCTGGGCTTCTCTGCTTGAACTGCTGCCTCTGCGACCCGGACCTCCGGAAAAGCGGTAGAAGATGGATGGATGGATGGACAGACCAGAGATTCACAGCTTTAAAGCTCATTGACAAGATGTAGTAATAATTTTACTTCTAAACATGTATGAAATGATCAAACAATGGCTGTGGTGTTAGATTTGCTCATTTGTTTGTCGTTCTGTGGAGTCTCTCGTCATGTGCGCTCCCACGACGAAGTGCTTTTGGGGCAGGCGGACGTTTTTCAACACAAACCCGGCACTTCGTACATGCGGTCAGGATGGAGACATGGCAAGACATCCACTGGCAGGCTGGGAGAGAGGGAGGAAGATACGGTGTTGGAAACCTCGCGGGTGAGTGTTTGTTTTTTTTAAATCACACAGTGTTTTTTGCTGAAGTGTTCCGTTAAAACTCACTGTAAACACGGAAGTGAACGCGGTGCAGTGATCCCTTTGATTGGTTAGACTGAGTGTTTCAGCGCCACTCAGAGACAAATTTGATTGGTGAAATTGGCAAAAGTTGATGAGGATTGGCCAAAATTGCGGGAAAGTTGCGGTTATTGGACAAAGTTGCAAAGTCGCACAACAGTTGCGCTGATTGGCTGATTTCATGTGAATTGACACGATCGCAACATCGCGAAATCCTGGAGGGACTGAAAAATAGATTTTTGGCCGAGTGTCACTTTTTTTTTTTTTTTTTAAAGCAAAGTCCTCTGTGAGCTGCGGTCAGGATCTTTTACTGTGTTTTCATTCATCTAAGTATAGTTGGGTGTTACTTTTTAATACGCTCAAAAGCCATTCTGTATAGGAACAGAAGGATTAGATTTATTCCAAAATGTGCCTAAAATGGATGAGTGATTTACTTGTGCATCAGCAATGATATTTCCATTGTGACATTGCAACTAAATTTTGTAGGAGGAACCAGGAAGTCCACACCATCAAAATGGGTCATAGATAACTGTGTGTGCAACTGTTTTGCCTCTACCACACCACAGCCTATTGCACCAGCCCACCACTCAGCAAGATTCAGATGACTCATTCGCCAGAACTACCCAGATTGGCCACTGTCCAGATCATGGACAATGATCTGTAAAAGGTTGTTGATGGAAATAGAAAATAATTCAAATAATTCAGATTTTTGTTATTGACAAAATTAAAATATGTATTAAAAATATAAAAGCATTGGATGGAATTCTAGTGTACACGCTTTTCATTCAAAAAGTGAACTTTTTATATTGTTGAATTTAATTTCTGTGACTATTCTCAATATAATTAACTGGTAGTTTTTGAAACCTAATCCATTTTAGTTGGTTTAACTTAACCTTTGCACTAAAAACTATACTTGTGTATTTAATAGTTCTCAGTTAACTGAAATAAATGTAACAGCAACTGTTTGCTTTACTTAACTGCTTTTCATCATGTTAACGAAGCTTGCTTTGTGACATTGTCTTGGTGCTTCCTCTGTTTGTGCCGTCTGATTTTTGTTTGACTAGGTTCCTGGACTGCTTGTTTCCAAAAATCTTCATCTGTTACTCTTTTTGTCCAACTTGGATTCAGAATGCTTTTCAAATAGTTGTTGAATAAAAAAAATATTGTTCTAGATAATTCTGATGAATTTCTCAGGTATGTCATAGTGCTTCATAAGGTTCCAAAGTGTCCTTCTATTGAGGCTGTCAAAAACGTTTTCGAAATCTACAACGTTGATATAAAGAGCATTTTCCCTTCAATGTTTAAGTGAATGGTGGCTATCTGGTCTGTGCAGGAGTGATCTTTTCTAAAGCCCGCCTGTTCTTCTCTTAATATAACATCAACAGCTGACTGTAGATGCATAAACACAACTCTTGTTTCAAATGTTTCCGGCCACTGACATCAATGAGATTCCTCTGTCATTCTTGCATTCTCTCCTTTCACGACTCAGTTTGGTAGAAATTATTTAGATAACTGAGTTAAGCCAGTGATTTTTTTTAAGTGACAAGGACTATTCATTTGCTGTCGCTCTTGTAGCCCTGTCTATAATTATTTGTAGACATAACAGGGTTTATTGTGTAAATATAGTCTTTGTAAAGAGTTTAATTTATTTTAATTCAAAGTGTGAAATTGAAAATGGTTGTTTTATTTCTTTTCTTTTTTAAAAAAAAAGCTGTTAGTGTATTTTGCAATAATTTTCTAATGAGTTTGAGTGATATATCTGTACAAAAAGCTGTTAGTAATTTATTTACGATGTAACCTGGTGTTTTGATTGACAAGTGCTTTGTAATGTAAGTTTTGGGGAACCAATCAGTTTTTGCCCAGAAGGCGTATGGGCGGAGCAATTAGTAACGGTTACAAGTTTTGCGCCTTAAAAGGCTGGAGTCTCAGGGAGATGCAGCAGTTGGTCACAGAAGGCTGAAGGTGATTTTGTCTTTCTGTGTCATCGGGATAACACAGTTACAACCTGATTAGAAAGGCTTGATTGCTGACAGCCAGGTAATGTCATGTATGGAGCTGGTGTTTTGGCTCCGCCCATGACTTGTGGCTGTAACTTCTGATTTTTGTTAATTGGTTCCAGCTGGCAGGTTGAGCTCTGAGCTTTGGCTCTCGCCAGTCTATAGCCACACCCCTCTCTCTACCAGACACTCACCAGCTATTAGTTATTTTCTCATTTGCTCCTGCACACACACACACACACATACATGCTTGCACACACACACACACACACACACACTCATACATAGACTCCCGCCACACACCTGCGTCCACTTGTCACTCAATTAGCCTGCTTGGTATTTATTGGGTGACAGTGGGGGCATTCAGTGTTGTGGCGTCAGTCTTCACTTCTCGGTCAGTCTGCGGTCACCTGCCTATGTTTTCCCTGGAGCTGTTGGCACCTTCTCCCATGGACTTCTGCGGTCTTGTTTCCCCAGAGCCCGCTGAGCTCTGACGCCCTCTCTAAGTCTTCCTCCTATCTTCATTGCTGCCCAGTTCCGCCCTGGGAGCATTCCCTGCCAACTAGCTCGGGCGTGCATTGTTAGTGTGCCAGACTGTATTTTCCTACTGAACATTTTCCCTGTTTTTGTGTGTTTTTGAGTTGTCCCGTTCTGTAAATAAACTCGTTCACTTCACCTGCGTTTTGGGCCCGTATCAATTCATATGTTCGCTGTGAGATTACGCAGCAGACATGACAGGTAAATTCTTTTCATTGCTAATGAGTAATTAGTTTCCTTTTATAACAAAATGTCAATAGGAAATATTACATTTGTCATTTTTTTTCTTGTCACTTTGTAATGTTAGCAGACTGTTAACATTGAAATGTTGAAAGTGAGCCTAGTTCAAATAGAAGTGGACTCTAGCTATCATTCAGTAAGTTATTAGCTCACTGGAGAGGCAAATGTATTTTTTTTTTATTTCAGAAAGGAAGGGGGATAAAAGAGACCGATCTGGACCCCGACCGGACCGTTTTGGTTTTTTTTTTCCAAGAAGACAGACTTCACCGCTTGTCTCGGGCCCCTAGTTCCCCATCTCTTTTTCCCAACAGCAGCTCTGTCATCACCCACTGCTCTTCTCCACACCAACGGCTGAGTGCGGCGGTTTGACTCTCCAACGACGGGCTCCTTCCCCATCAACGGCTGTACTCACCCACCACTGGTCATTCTCAACATCAGCGTTTTCCCCACAAACGGTTCTCCTCAGCTACCATTCCAGGCGATGATTTTTTTTCCCCGCCCATCCTTCTGTTTCTGACCTTCACTAAAATTGAGTAGCTACTCCAGCATTTCCATTTAAGACTATCTGGCCTGCAACGGTGGGAGGGATTTTTTTTAAAAATTTATTTTAGTATTTTGAGACTTTTAGGAAAATAGCGCTGATGTGTGTGATTGATGTGTGTGAATGAATGATTTCAATTTAACAACTTTTGTAAATATTTTTTAAATGTTGAAATCCACGCTAAATCAGTCCAATTGATTTTAAAATTACTGTTTTGTTTGGTTTAAGTCATTTTGTTTTAAGTCTTTCCATATAATTTAGTTAAATTGTGTCTTGCAGTAAATTACGTTTTTTTTTTTATCTTATTGAGAAACTATATATATCTTCATTGATTTATTTCTCAATAAGTGGAGGCACCGAAAATATTAGTCTAAATTTAAAGAACCCAGGGCCCCACCCACAGTACTACAACTTTAATACATGTTTTAATGAAATAGCTACCTGGGTTGGGTGCTGCACTCTGTTTCAACATCTCACATTTCAGAGTCAGTTCCTCTTCCGTTTTTTTTTTTTTTTTTTTCTGTTTGACACATCATCCAACTTGACAAGAGAAGAGAAAGGAGACTGAGCATGGACAAAACTGGTCAGTCTGACAGTTTTTATGCTTTTCTTGTTTTCTTTTTTCCGAAGTTACTTTCCAAAATCTCCTCATGATTGTTTCCTTGTGTCTCTAGTTTTTCTGTTAGCTTCATTAGTTTCCTCTGCGTTCTTGATTAGTGTAGCTTTGCATTCATCATCCTTTGCACTGGTTTTGGATTTTTGCAACTGCCTGTTCCTTCCTTTATTTATTTGGATTTGGGATTTTCCGCTATAGTTTCTTGCCCTTTTACTGGGTTCCACCTACAGCATTTGTGACACAATACCTTAATCAGCTACTGAGCACACTGCCATTTTTGTCACATAAATGTCAGTCATGTTGGTGTTTTTTAATGTTAGATATTGACATAATGCACGGCTCAGGAGACACACACGCAGGCTCAGAGTAGCTCAAATAGCTTTATTAACAACAAGGGTGTATGAATGTGTGTCTGCGAGATGTAAATGTGTTGGTGGTGGCGTCTGCTTCGGGCACGGAGGCAGGAGACCGTACAGCCGGACAACCCTATGGGAAAAGCACAGGGAGAAGGGTGACGGGCACACACCAACACAGGAGATGTACAAGTTGGAGAGGAGCTTACTTGGAGTGGGCAGGTGGCTGGCACAGCAAGGACGAGGTCCGGTAGACAGCAACCTGGAGAGCCCGGTGCAGCAGCGAGGGAATGGAGACGGAGAGGAAAGGTCCGCCGCCGGGAAATCCACCTGTGCACAGGGGAGCAGACTTGAAAGGGAAAAAGGTAAGGGCTTCTTACCGCGATGCTTGCTGGGGAGTAAGAGGTGACTCACGGCAATCCAGCGAGTGAAGTCTGACGGCTTCAGGCCGAAGCCCAGGGCGAGGCGGCTTAAATCCCTCGCCGCTGATGATGTGCAGGTGTGCGTGCAGGTGGCGCCGCTGATGAGCGGCGCGGCGTGACAGTACTCCCCCCTCTAGCAGCGCCTCCTGGCGATGGTTTCTCCGGGTGCGCTCGGTGGAACTCAGTAATGAGGGATGGGTCCAACACAAACGACGAGGGTACCCACTGCCGATGTTCAGGCCCATAGCCCTCCCAGTCCACCAAGTACTGCAACCCACGACCCCGGCGCCGGGAGTCCAGGATGGAGGAGACAGGCCAGGCCGGATGGCCATCAATCATCCGGGGCGCGGGTTGCGCAGCAGGAGGAGGGCAAAGGGGGTCGGAGACTGCCAGCTTCACCTTGGAAACGTGGAAGGTGGGATGGATGCGGAGGGAGGGGGGAATAGCTACACGCACAGCCACCGGGTTGATAATCCTGGTGATGGGATATGGGCCCATAAAACGCTGTGCCAGCTTCCTCCTCTCGCCCTTTAAAATCACGTCCTGGGTCGACACGTAGACACGCTGGCCAACTTGGTACACTGGGGCAGGTCTTCTGTGCCGGTCCGCCACGGCTCTGTTGCGCTCCGCCGTGCGTAAAAGCGCATTACGCGCTGACGGCCAGATGGAGCAGAACTGCCTGAGATGCGCCCGAACTGAGGGGACAGTAACCTCACTCTCCTGCGCCGGGAACAGCGGGGGGTCGTAGCCCAGGGACGCCTTAAAGGGGGACATCCCTGTAGCAGAAGAGCGAGCGGTGTTGTGGGCGTATTCAACCCAGGCGAGGTGGTTACTCCAGGACGTTGGTTTGGACGCCGTGACGCAGCGGAGCGCAGCCTCCATCTCCTGGTTGGTCCGCTCACACTGCCCGTTGGATTAGGGGTGATGGCCGGAGGAGAGGCTCACCTTGGCTCCCAGGGCGTTGCAGAACGACCTCCAAACCTCTGAGGAAAATTGGGGCCCCCGGTCCGAGACCACGTCCACCGGAATCCCGTGCAGCCTGACCACGTGCTGGATTAGGAGGTCCGCCGTCTCCAGGGCGGTAGGAAGACCTCGTAGGGGGATGGAGTGTGCCGCCTTGGAGAAGCGGTCCACGATGGTCAGGACGGTGTCGAAGGTGTTTGAAACTGGGAGTCCGGTGACGAAATCCAGGGCGATATGCGACCAGGGCCTGCCAGGGACGGGCAGAGGCTGGAGCAAACCCGCTGGAGGGGCATTACCTGATTTGCTGGTGGCGCACACTGGGCAGGCCCGGGCGTAGCGGGCAGCGTCCCTCCGCAGGCCAGGCCACCAGAAGGACCGTTGGAGGAGGTCAATCATCCGGGAGGAACCAGGGTGGCAGGTGAGCTTGGACGTGTGCAACCAGTGGATGACCTCCCCCCGAACCGTGGATGGCACGAACAGCCTCCCCTCCGGTCCGCCGCCAGGGTCAGGTTCCACTTCCTGCGCCTTCCGGATCTTGCTTTCAATGTCCCAGGTAACGGCTCCCACGACGCACGACCTGGGTAGGATGGTGTGGACCGTGTCCTCCGACTCCTCAGGGGCAAATTGCCTAGAGAGGGCGTCGGGCAGGCCGTTCTTGGAGCCAGGCCTGAAGGTGATGTTGAATCGGAACCTGGCAAAGAACAAGGACCAGCGCGCCTGGCGGGCATTCAGACGCTTGGCAGATCTCAGGTACTCCAAGTTCTTGTGGTCCGTCAGGACCACGAACGGCAGGTCCGCCCCCTCTAGCCAGTGACGCCACTCCTGCAGCACGAGCTTGATGGTGAGGAGCTCTCTGTCCCCCACGTCGTAATTCCGTTCCGCCGGGGACAAGCGCCAAGAGAAGAAGGCGCAGGGCCGTTTGACTCCATCATCTGGCGACCGCTGGGATAGAACCGCCCCCACTCCTGTGTCCGAAGCGTCCACTTCCACGATGCACTGCAGCGCAGGGTTGACTTGGCTAAGGACCCGGGAGGAGGAGAACTCCGCCTTCAGCGCCTGAAAAGCAGCTGCGGCCTCTTCGGTCCACCGGAACGGGACCTTAGGGGACGTGAGGCGGGTCAACGGGCCGACGATGGTGCCAAAATTAGGGACGAAGCGGCGGTAGAAATTTGCAAAGCCGATGAATTGCTGCACCTGTTTTCTCGATGCAGGTGTGGGCCATTCCACCACCGCCTTCACCTTCACTGGGTCCGGAAGCACCTGATCATGGGAGATGATGAACCCGAGGAAGGATGTTGTTTTAGTGTAGAATTCGCATTTTTCGGCCTTCACATACAACCGGTTCTCCAGCAGTCTTTGGAGGACCCGCCTCACATGGACCCGGTGCTCGTCCCTGGATTTGGAGAAGATGAGGATGTCATCCAGGTAGACGAACACAAAAAGGCCAATGAAATCCCGGAGGACGTCATTAATTAGGCGCTGAAAGACGGCTGGAGCGTTGGTCAACCCGAACGGCATCACCAGGTACTCGAAGTGGCCGTTCGGGGTACGGAAGGCTGTCTTCCACTCATCTCCCTCCCGGATCCGGACGAGGTGGTATGCGCTGCATAGATCCAGCTTAGTGAACCAAGTCGCCCCCTGGAGGGAGTGGAAGGCGGTATCCATGAGGGGCAGGGTGTAGCGATCCTTCTCCGTAATGTCGTTTATGGCGCGATAGTCGATGCAAGGACGGAGGGAACCGTCCTTCTTGCCCACGAAGTAGAATCCTGCCCCCAATGGTGATGACGAGGGGCGGATAATCCCAGCACTCAGCGACTCCTTGAGATAGGCGTTCATGGTCTCCTTCTCCGGCGCCGACAGGCTGTAGAGTCGCCCAGAGGGTAAGGGTGCCCCCTGGTGGATGTTTATGGCACAGTCGTAGGGTCTGTGTGGAGGAAGAGACATCGCCTTGGACTTACTGAATACCATACCCAGGTCGTGAAATTCCGATGGCACCAGGGATAGGTCCGGGGGCGCAGCGTCCATAGGTGTTGGGGAAGAGGACGGAGAGCAGGCAGCGGACTGTAAACAGGTGCTCATGCAAAATGTGCTCCATGCCGACACCCTGGCGGACTTCCAGTCCAAGACGGGGTTGTGGAGGCGTAGCCAGGGGTACCCCAGGATGACGGGCGACACAGAGTTGGGAAGGACGTAGAAAGTTATCTCCTCCCGGTGGTTCCCAGAGATGATAACAGGAACGGGGACGGTCCGATGTGTTACTCTCCCCAGGGAGGCACGGGAGAGGTTGACCAGGGAGAGAGGAGTAGTTAGTGCCTGGCAGCGGATGCCCAATCGGGTTGCCAGGCTTTGTGAAATAAAACTGCCCTCCGCGCCCGAGTCCACCAGTGCGTGGGTGAGATGTCCAGTGGAGTTGTGACAAAATCGGACGGGCAGCTTCAATTGGGTGAGGGGACTTAACCGATTGATGTCCGCGAGGCCCCCTACAGTGACTCGCGGACCCCGCCGTTTGGCTTCTGTGGACAAAGCTCCACCGTGTGTTGACTATCCCCGCAATACATACAGAGATTCAACTCACGCCGGCGTTGTCTCTCCGCAGGGGAAAGCTTTGTCCAGCCCGTCACCATCGGCTCCGACTCCTCGGGGCGCGATGGTGGCGGCGTCGCCAGGGGGTGAGCTTGGAACTGGCGCGACGAGGCTCCACGAGGGCGAGAAGAAGACGACTTCCGCCCCGAGGAGCGCTCGCGCAGCCTGTTATCCAAACTGATAGCTAGAGACGTTAGCTCCGCTAGAGTCTCCGGGATGTCCCGTCCAGCCAGTTCATCCTTCAGATCATCGTTGAGACTGCGGAGGAAAAGGCCGCAGAATGAGCGCTCATCCCAGCCCAATTCCTCCGCCGCTACCCGGAAGTCGATCGCATAGTCCGCTGCCGACCGGTTTCCCTGCTGGAGGCTGAGAAGCCGATCGACCTGGACTGTCACGGTACGAGAGTGATCAAAGACCTCCGGGAAGCATCTCACGAACTGGTCATAAGTGAGGGTGGCATAACTGGGCCTCGCCATTACAGCGTAAGTCCAGGTTAGTGCTCGCCCCTCTAGGAGATTCCCAATATAACCAATTCGGCTATGATCTGAAGGAAAGTCTCCGGGCACACGGTGAAACACGGACTCACACTGCATTATGAACCCCCGCGCTCCGCCGAGCTTACCGCTAAAGCGAGCGGGGGTCGGAATGGGTGTGAGCCGAGTGAGCCGAGCCAAGTGAGCTGAGTCGGTGCTCCCGGAGCCTGCTGGACGGCCGCTGGAGCAGCAGGAGCCGCGGAGCCGCGCAGGAGCCGCGCCACCCTGACGAGCCGGGGGGAACGGCTGGTGGGGGTCCAAGCGGTCCAATCGGTTAGTTATGCTAATCAACTGGTTTAGAATCACCTGTTGCTGATAAGCTATTTGGTCCACTCGAGCCTCGAGAGTGGTAAGTCGGCGTGCGAGCCCGCCGTCTGCCGAGCCGCTCTGCTGAAGCCGTACTGACATAATGCACGGCTCAGGAGATGCACATGCAGGCTCAGAGTAGCTCAAATAGCTTTATTAACAACAAGGGTGTATGAATGTGTGTCTGCGAGATGTAAATGTGTTGGTGGTGGCGTCTGCTTCGGGCACGGAGGCAGGAGACCGTACAGTTGGACAACCCTATGGGAAAAACACAGGGAGAAGGGTGACGGGCACACACCAACACAGGAGATGTACAAGTTGGAGAGGAGCTTACTTGGAGTGGGCAGGTGGCTGGCACAGCAAGGACGAGGTCCGGTAGACAGCAACCTGGAGAGCCCGGTGCAGCAGCGAGGGAATGGAGACGGAGAGGAAAGGTCCGCCGCCGGGAAATCCACCTGTGCACAGGGGAGCAGACTTGAAAGGGAAAAAGGTAAGGGCTTCTTACCGCGATGCTTGCTGGGGAGTAAGAGGTGACTCACGGCAATCCAGCGAGTGAAGTCTGACGGCTTCAGGCCGAAGCCCAGGGCGAGGCGGCTTAAATCCCTCGCCGCTGATGATGTGCAGGTGTGCGTGCAGGTGGCGCCGCTGATGAGCGGCGCGGCGTGACAGATATAGATATTTTATTTGCCTACAGGTCTCAGGTGATGACCGCAGTGTTGATAACCACAAAAAAATTTGAAAAACACATTACACTGTCATATGCACAGTTGCATTTTCTTGTGTTTAACAAATCTGATCAGTTTACAACATCAAGCATTGCTTCATTTTTTGTTGGAAACCAGTAAAATTTGGAACAAAGATGACAAGGAAAATGTCTCCTCCTACACAGGCTTCTTCTCTGCCTCCCTTATCCCTCACTCCTCTATTACTGCACATGTTCAATGTGACATTTTCACAAGAGAGATTAGGAAGCTAGACAAAAGCAGTGACCAAAGGTTCCAGGGATCAGTGTGCAAAGCACAGCTGAATGTTTTTGTATTAGCATTTCTGGAGTGAAAAAAAAAACAACCTTTCTCATGCACACATCTGCAGTGCTGCTACAAATCCATGAATGAATGGAGGCCTTTCATTTTTCTGACAAATCAGTGTGTGTGAAGAACAGAAGAGAGATTTTGTGTCCACAAATTGTCAGCAGACTCGACACTTATCAAACACCTGTTGCACATTTTGCAGCTGTTTTCTGGGCTAAATGTGTCACACAGCCATTTTAGTCTGCTGTAATAAGCAACATAGAGGAACAGAAACCTGTAGGCTTGGTGGGAGTTATAACTTGATAAAGGGATTAACCACTGTGTTTTTGTCCCAAAAAATGATGCAACACTGATGATTAGTAATCAGTGAGCCAAACAGAATTGGGACCGTTATACAATATATTTGCCGTATTTATAGTTTGTGTGTGTGGAAAAATATGAAACTTGTTCCCTGTAATAGGTCTTGCTTATTAAATTGAATCTTCCTGATTTCACAT
The DNA here is from genome assembly GCA_020510985.1 of Pholidichthys leucotaenia. Classification (NCBI taxonomy): domain Eukaryota; kingdom Metazoa; phylum Chordata; class Actinopteri; order Cichliformes; family Pholidichthyidae; genus Pholidichthys; species Pholidichthys leucotaenia. Next base: position 192,558,542 of record CM035839.1, on the reverse strand, counting down.
GTGAAGCCAGTGCAGATATATCCTAATCCATTCTGCATTTTGTCTAATACCCAGTACTAGGGAGCATACCTGCACAGGGCACCCTGTCCGTTAGAAGTATATATAGCTTTCAGCATAACTTGTGATTAGTTTAACCTTGTTAGCACTGATTTTATATGACATTTGCCAGCTCTAGTCTTGTGATTGGCAAATACTGTATGTGAGTGTGCTGTTTGCCACCACTTTGCCCTCCCTTGATGGGAATTTTTTGTAGCAATGCCGATTTGTTTAAAAACAACAATTTGGTATATGCTGAAAATACTCCGATGGGGGCTTTTAAATGGGTAAGGCTATATGATACTATGCATCTGTCTCTGATAGGCCCTTAATAGAGGGTTAGTGTAGCTACGAGTGAAGTGCGTGAGTGAGTGGTTTTTGAAACTAGAAAAAGCACTATATAAGAACAAGTCCTTATCCATATTTTGATACTGATATACAGATAAATAATAAATTAAATAATTGCAAACATATGCTTTGTGTTTGTAGTTTTACCCTGTGGAGGAACAAATAAGTTCAGGCGAGATGCTACGAGCTGGAAGGTTTCAGAGTTTTATTTCCTCCATCGTCAAAAGAGACACACTGTGCACTGTGTTGTGCTGTGTGTGCTGTGCTGTGTGTCGTGTGTGTCCCGTTGAGGCATGTATAGTAAGCTCTTTTATGCAGACAAGAGAGAATGCATGGCACATTTGCATATTGATATACATATCAGTCAATACATATCAATCGCGTGATTAACTGGGCCCGGACTTCCTCTCCTTAATCCAGGGATGTATAACAATAGTCCATTGTTCTGATTGTCTCCTAGGGGCTCCCTGTCCGTATGCAAATTGTTCTGCTTCCTACCGCCTAGCTGAGTGTGAAGGTTGAATGTCCATGTAGATTGTGGTGGGTCACCACAACCCTATATTAAGCTACCTTCTTCCATTCCACAAAAAAATAATAATTCAGTATACTCTGTGTGCTTTGACATGTTTCGGGACCCAGGAGACAGACACTGACACGGGCAAATTAGGGAACAATAATCTTTATTAGAGTGAAAGGGTGTGTAGTGCAAGCGTGAGCGTGTGGATAGTATCCTGGTCACTGGAACTGAGCACTCTGGACGGAGACCCGGCAACCCTGGAACATATAAGCACAGACCATTACTTTTGTCCCACGCTAATGACAAGCTATCAGTAGTGAGGCTTACTTGGGATAAGTGCAGGTTACGTCCTGCTGAGAACCAGCGGCCGTGCAACGTGGAGGTGAAGGCGTCCGGTAACGAGCTGGGGCTTCCACCTGTGACTGAGACAAGGACTCCGGCTGTGACACCACAGACCGGGGCGATGACAAACCAGCTGATGACAAGACGAGTGATTCCACAGAATGTGGTGACGATGATAATCCAGACGATGACAAGGCGGGTGATTCCACAGAGCGTGGTGACCATGACAATACAGACGACGATGAGGTGAGTGATTCCACAGAGCGTGGTGACGAGGACACAACAGATGACGATGACACAAACTCCACCGGTAACGGTGGCCAGTACTCCTGTAACTGATACAGTAATAATTCAGGAATTTGTGGAGCCAGACGTACCGGTAGTCGTGGTGGTAGCGAGCCGCTACGTGAGCGAGTTGGCGTAACCCCGTCAGCTGGGGACGCAGGTCCGCCGCCAAGGGAGTCCACCTGTGCACAGGGGTAGAGGTTAGGAGTAGAGTAGCAAACAGCTCTCTTACGTGCTTGACTTTGAACAGATGTCCTTGACGAGGCGAGAGACGTTCTAGACGAGACCAGAGAAGATTCTGACGAGACAGTTCCTGACGAGACAGCTTCAGACGAGACAGCTTCAGACGAGACAGCTTCCGACAAGACAGCTTCTGACGAGACAGCTTCTGATGAGACAGTCTCTGACGAGGCAGTTCTTCACAAGACAATTCCTGACGAGACAGCTTCTGACGAGACAGTTTCTGACGAGGCAGTTTTTGACAAAACAATTCTTGACGAGACAGATTCTGACGAGACAAGAGAATACCTTGACGAGGCCAGAGAACGGAGTTCTGGTTCTTTCTCAGACGAGGAGGACAGACGACTCCGTGCCGGGCTGTCAGCAACGCTGGCTTTTAACAGCTGCTGATCAACCCCTGTGGATCTGTGCGCAGCTGGAGTTAATAATGCTAATGACGGCCCAGAGGCCACCATGACATGCTTTCCATTATGCCTCAGTGCAACAGAGGCATACGGTAATCACTTAACATGTCTGTGTGTGGTTGTATGCGTGTATGCGTGTGCACAGTGCACAACACTGTGCACTGTGTTGTGCTGTGTGTGCTGTGCTGTGTGTCGTGTGTGTCCCGTTGAGGCATGTATAGTAAGCTCTTTTATGCAGACAAGAGAGAATGCATGGCACATTTGCATATTGATATACATATCAGTCAATACATATCAATCGCGTGATTAACTGGGCCCGGACTTCCTCTCCTTAATCCAGGGATGTATAACAATAGTCCATTGTTCTGATTGTCTCCTAGGGGCTCCCTGTCCGTATGCAAATTGTTCTGCTTCCTACCGCCTAGCTGAGTGTGAAGGTTGAATGTCCATGTAGATTGTGGTGGGTCACCACAACCCTATATTAAGCTACCTTCTTCCATTCCACAAAAAAATAATAATTCAGTATACTCTGTGTGCTTTGACATGTTTCGGGACCCAGGAGACAGACACTGACACGGGCAAATTAGTGAACAATAATCTTTATTAGAGTGAAAGGGTGTGTAGTGCAAGCGTGAGCGTGTGGATAGTATCCTGGTCACTGGAACTGAGCACTCTGGACGGAGACCCGGCAACCCTGGAACATATAAGCACAGACCATTACTTTTGTCCCACACTAATGACAAGCTATCAGTAGTGAGGCTTACTTGGGATAAGTGCAGGTTACGTCCTGCTGAGAACCAGCGGCCGTGCAACGTGGAGGTGAAGGCGTCCGGTAACGAGCTGGGGCTTCCACCTGTGACTGAGACAAGGACTCCGGCTGTGACACCACAGACCGGGGCGATGACAAACCAGCTGATGACAAGACGAGTGATTCCACAGAATGTGGTGACGATGATAATCCAGACGATGACAAGGCGGGTGATTCCACAGAGCGTGGTGACCATGACAATACAGACGACGACGAGGTGAGTGATTCCACAGAGCGTGGTGACGAGGACACAACAGATGACGATGACACAAACTCCACCGGTAACGGTGGCCAGTACTCCTGTAACTGATACAGTAATAATTCAGGAATTTGTGGAGCCAGACGTACCGGTAGTCGTGGTGGTAGCGAGCCGCTACGTGAGCGAGTTGGCATAACCCCGTCAGCTGGGGACGCAGGTCCGCCGCCAAGGGAGTCCACCTGTGCACAGGGGTAGAGGTTAGGAGTAGAGTAGCAAACAGCTCTCTTACGTGCTTGACTTTGAACAGATGTCCTTGACGAGGCGAGAGACGTTCTAGACGAGGCCAGAGAAGATTCTGACGAGACAGTTCCTGACGAGACAGCTTCAGACGAGACAGCTTCCGACAAGACAGCTTCTGACGAGACAGCTTCTGATGAGACAGTCTCTGACGAGGCAGTTCTTGACAAGACAATTCCTGACGAGACAGCTTCTGACGAGACAGTTTCTGACGAGGCAGTTTTTGACAAAACAATTCTTGACGAGACAGATTCTGACGAGACAAGAGAATACCTTGACGAGGCCAGAGAACGGAGTTCTGGTTCTTTCTCAGACGAGGAGGACAGACGACTCCGTGCCGGGCTGTCAGCAACGCTGGCTTTTAACAGCTGCTGATCAACCCCTGTGGATCTGTGCGCAGCTGGAGTTAATGATGCTAATGACAGCCCAGAGGCCGCCATGACATGCTTTCCATTATGCCTCAGTGCAACAGAGGCATACGGTAATCACTTAACATGTCTGTGTGTGGTTGTATGCGTGTATCTGTCTGTCTGTTACCAGCTTTTCAGCTCCCCCAGTCAAAATCAAGTGTAACTAAAGGCTTGCATCATTATATCGCCATATTTTCTCAAGTTTTAATTTGGCAGAATTTTGAGATAAGCCTTTATTTTCAAAATAAGCACAAATTTAACTCACCATTATACCCTCAATGGAGCCATGAAAAAAAACTATTGTAATAACTAGCCCAGGCCAGTAGAGGTCGCACCGAGGCAACTACACCTTGGTGCTTTCATATAAAACAAAGCAGTCAGAGACAGCAGACTTTGGCCCTGTAATGCCAAACCCTTATCGTAAATTACAGCTGACTGCAGTGCTTCACAGCACTCTACAGTGTAAACACAGTCTTTCTAAAAACACATCAGCATGATAAAAGGTTCCCTAATTTGTTTTTCCCAAGGGACAAGTTATGCCAAATAGTTATGCATGATAGTAGAATTTTTGCGGATATGCCCACATTTTAAAATTAGTTTTTGCCGTAACCGATATATGCACAAATTTTTTCCCACCTATTTGCATCTCCTTTATCTTCCAGTGATGATTAACTGGCATATAAAGATACAATCCCCAAGAAAAATAAGATGATTACCTCAGTATGAAAATAAATACATGTTATGTATTTTCAGTCAAATGTACAGAGAGGAAGTCTCTGTATCCCTTAATAATATTAGAATATAGTCCAGTGTGTTATCTCCTCCTGTTGCACACAAGAACATAAAAAACAAGAAAATAAAAACTTGAGCAACACAAACAAAAGAAGGTTAAATATTATTCTCGACTAAGGCTATAGTATAAACTACAACAAAAGATATTTAGGTAATGTATCAAATAACTCCATGATGGAGTAATTTTCCTGTGCTAAGATCTTTAAAGAAATATTACTTTTTATTTCATTTTTAAACCCACCTATGGAGGGTAGAGCACTTTTTTCCATTTATTGATGTGAATATGGTATTTATCCAAAATAACAATAATGTTCTTGTTTAGGATGATATATAGATTTAACAGAGACAGATTTCAGAAACTAATACCAATCAAAGTTAAATTTACTTTGGGCCCTGCTTGTATCATTGCAGTCAATGTTTGTCGTTTTAAATTATATTGTTAAAAATTCACCAGGCTTAGCACAATAATGTAACTGACTGAGATTCATAGTACACTACCGTTCAAGTTTGGGGTCACCCAGACAATTATTTTGTGTTTTCCATGAAAAGTCACACTTATTTACCACCATGAGTTGTAAAATGAATAGAAAATATAGTCAAGACATTGACAACGTTAGAAATAATGATCTGTATTTGAAATAATATTTTTTTCCTTCAAACTTTGCTTTCATCAAAGAATCCTCCATTTGCAGCAATTACAGCATTGCAGACCTAACATGATTGCACAAGGGTTTTCTAATCATCCATTAGCCTTCTGACGCAATGAGCAAACACATTGTACCATTAGAACACTGGAGTGATAGTTGCTGGAAATGGGCCTCTATACACCTATGTAGATATTGCACCAAAAACCAGACATTTGCAGCTAAAATAGTCATTTACCACATTAGCAATGTATAGAGTGTATTTCTGATTAGTTTAAAGTTATCGTCATTGAAAAAAAGTGCTTTTCTTTCAAAAATAAGGAAATTTCTAAGTGACCCCAAACTTTTGAATGGTAGTGTATGTGCAAACATGTAAATCCTAACAAATGTAAAAGTCCTGCTTGTCATAAATTGCCCCTCGGGGCAGAGAGGAAGACCCAGATGCTGAACTGCAGTTTGAGAAATTTTTTTGAAAAACAAAACACAAAGTTCAAACAGTGCACTAACAGAAAATCCAAACAGATATCCAAAGCAAACTTATGGCAAAATACAGCACACCAGAACAGGGCCAGAGTTCTGGTGGGGACAATAGCTGGTAGACTCAAGCAAAGAGGAATGAACATAACAGTTCTTAAATAAGGCTTGAAACAAATGATGACAGGTGTGGATACACGAGTGGGCAGGAGGTGACAATGATTATAACAGAAATCAGCTGGGAGAAGTGAGAGAGAGAAGACGGGGCTGACAGCTGACAGGGGGTGCACCGCCCACAACAGAGCAAAAAAACACGGAAGTGCCACTGACAGCTGCCGCCCCAGAAAGAGAGAAAACACAGCAGAATAAAACTATAATAAAAACAAGTAAATCCAAATATGTAAATAACAAACCAACAATGAACCCAACCATGAAAATAAATCATACTAAAAAACAATGCAGAATGTGTGAAAATCAACCAAAAGTAAAATAACAGGGATTGCAACTCAAAACTACAACACTATACATTTTCATTCAGTCATTCATCTTCTTCCGCTTAATCCTTTTCGGGTCACAGGGGGGCTGGAGCCTATTCCAGCATCTTTGGGCGAGAGGCAGGGTCCACCCTGGACAGATAGGCAGTCCATCGCAGGGCCAACACAGAGAGACAGACAACCATTCACTCTCACAGTCATACCTAAGGACAATTTAGAATCCCCAGTTTGATGCCAATTAACCTAACTTGCATGTTTTTGGCATGTGGGAGGAAACCGGAGAAATCCAGGAGTAAACCCACGCAGACATGGGGAGAACATGCAAACTCCACACAGATCACTGTTGGTCGGGGGCTGGGATCGAACTCAGGATCCCCCGGCCAAGGGTGAGTTGCTGTGCTGCCGCAGTGCTAACCACTCCACCACCGCGCCGCCCACTATACTAATATGAAAAAAAGCAAAGAGACTGAGCCCAGCGAAATCCCCCGTGCTCAGATCGTGACACTGTTAAAGTTAAAACAGCAGCACAACCCACTGTCGGCCACTGCCATGGAAACAAAAGAGAAACTCCATTTATCCAGTCCATGTGGGAGTCTGTGAAAATCTTCACCCTAAAAGGAGTTTTTAAAAAGTTCTTTTTAGTACCTGAAAATGGTGTTTTGTGTGTAGATAAATGGTGAAACACACATATAAAAAGCAATGTTTTAAAAAAAATACCTGTATGTCTGGCCATAGATATACAGTTAGGCCCAAAAATATTTGGACAGTGACACAAGTTTTGTTATTTTAGCTGTTTACGAAAACATATTCAGGATACAATTATATACTCAATATGGGCTTAAAGTGCAGACTCTCAGCTGTAATTTGAGAGTATTCACATCCAAATTGGAGCAAGGGTTTAGGAATTACAGCTCTTTAATATGTAGCCGCCTCTTTTTCAAGGGACCAAAAGTAATTGGACAGAAAGACCCACAAACAAGCAACAACTGAAGACAGCTGCAGTAAAGGCCTGGCAAAGCATCACAAAGGAGGAAACCCAGCGTTTGGTGATGTCCATGGGTTCCAGACTTCAGGCAGTCATTGCCTGCAAAGGATTCTCAACAAAATATTGAAAAGTAACATTTTACTTAGAGTTATGTTTATTTGTCCAATTACTTCTGAGCCCCTGAAATGAGGAGCGTTTGTATAAAAATAGCTACAATTCCTACATGTTTAATCATATATTTTTGTTCAACCCCTTGAATTAAACCTTAAAGGTGAACTGAACTGAACTGAACGGCATTGAACGGCACTGGGTGATAGTACATACAATTATAAAGATAATTTATCATTGGCACCCCCTCCACAAATCCCGGAATCTTGGAGAAAATCGCGATTTTGAATTTCCCACCCTGAAAAATCAGACAAATCCGCCGATTAACCAGAAGTGCAGCCGGAGTTCCGCTTGACGTCACGAGTGTGACCCAGTCCTCATGTTTACCATTGCGAGCACGTCGACACTGGTTGTTTTTGGTGCATTTTGTCGTGATAGTCGACTACAAAACACTTCCAACACCTGGGAAGATCTGTTCAGTGGCCAAGGAAAGCTGTCATGGCGACGAAAGAAAAGAAAGGGGGAGGAAAAGCGACCGGGAAGCGATGCGTTTCTAGATACAGTATACAGTGATCCCTCACTTATCGCGTTTAATGGGGACCAGAACCGACCGCGAAAAGTGAAAAACCGCGAAGTAGCGTCACCCCCCCCCCCCAAGGGCGTCACAAGCACTATTTTGCACGAAAAGGCATAAGAGAACAGCGAAAAGTGCCACTAAGCAACACGAGCGATAAAGAACAATGAATGCGGTCTTCCTTCGCTGGGTAAAACGTCTCGGCCAATCAACTTGCGAGATTCCCGAGCGGTGAAGAGGTGGGCGGAGAGGAGTGGAGCGGTGGTCAGAGAGGTGGATTTTGAGTTGTGCGGGCTCTCCGTGTTGATACCTGATGTTCTAATGTAGTCTCCCTGCCTTCTCCCTGCCTTCTACATTAGAACATCAGGTATCAACACGGAGAGCCCGCACAACTCAAAATCCACCTCTCTGACCACCGCTCCACTCCTCTCCGCCCACCTCTTCACCGCTCGGGAATCTCGCAAGCTGATTGGCCGAGACGTTTAACCTCGCAAGCTGATTGGCCGAGACATTTTACCCAGCTTCGCTCCCTGCAGAGCGCCCATACCCAGCGAAGGAAGACCGCATTCATTGTTCTTTATCGCTCGTGTTGCTTAGTGGCACTTTTCGCTGTTCTCTTGTGCCTTTTTGTGCAAAATAGTGCTTGTGACGCCCTTGGGGGGGGGGGTGACGCTACTTCGCGGTTTTTCACTTTTCGCGGTCGGTTCTGGTCCCCATTAAACGCGATAAGTGAGGGATCACTGTAATAAGTTGGAAAAATGCTGATGGTTTTTTTTTCCTTTCTTTTTTATTGTTAATTTTCCTTATCCTGACACCCCAAACATGCCAAAGTAAAGACTCACCATTCTGTATTCAATAAGCGACTGTCCTCCCCATCACTGCTGCGGTCTGAGTCGGTGCCGGAATCCCCCGAAAATTCTGGCTCTAATCTGTACGGTTCGATGCCTCCCTCGCTCTCTTCCTGTTCACTTGACACTCCTGCATCCTCCTCTGTCTCGTCACCGATCCTGAATGCCTCTTCACTCTGAAAACTCTGGTGTTCTTGACTGCTGGAACTGCTATCATCTGCCATTGTTGTTTTGATAAGGGTCACACTCGTGACGTCACGCAGCGTCCTCTGCACTACTTCCGGTTTGTTTGGCACTGCCAGCCAGAGGCAAAAGTTTATCGGCTTATAGCTTGGCCATCGCACAGCCTAAAAATTTCTTTTATGTGTTGAAAAATACAATAGGTAATAAGGAATTAATCTGCTATTCTACTTTTTCGGCAAAAAGGTGGGTTCAGTTCTACTTTATAGTCTGCACTTCATTTCTGTTGTAGTTGTTTCATTTCAAATCCAATGTGGTGGCATGCAGAGCCCAAATCATGAAGATTGTGTCACTGTCCAAATATTTCTGGACCTAACTGTATTAGGCTATTTTATTTGTAAATGATGAAAATAACACAAAAGTTCTGATCCTTGTAGAAATAGCAGAAAAATATTTAAAACAAAAGATGTATTTTTTTAAAACGTTAAACACGGACCAATCACAACATGCCACATCATCAAAACAACCATCCAACCAATCATATTCTGCAATGTCATCAGCAGGTGCAAGCCCCCGAGCAGATCTGGCAGCCTGAACAAATGTGGTACCTACACCAGGCGTGCGTTCAGTTCACCTAACAGTTCGCCGAACATAGTTTGCAAAGTGAACTAACCTAAATGAATGGGCAGTTCTCCGCGAAAGGTTTTTCTGTTCAGCTTGTGCATTCTGTAGTTGTGTAGCTCTGTAGTACATGAACAATTTAGTGTGTTTAAGGGAAAAATTAACTGTGAAAAGAGGATTGCACACCATTTAGACCAGATCATTGAGTGACTGACACTGAGCCTCAGGCATGTCAGGGAGAATGGGCTCCAACTCGGAGCCAAAGGTGTAGGTACTGGTAGTTGGGCTACTTACAGCTGTCCATGAACTAGCTGATGTAACTACGGCATAGACTGTAGCCTACTTCAACTTCATTTTACCTAAGAATTCTCCGTTATACCCCTACCAAAAACAATATTTTGTGTGGTATTGTTTGACTTACAAACTGATATAACCTCTACTCTTAAATTGATGGAATTGCTCTGAAAAGACAAAAACAAAAAACAAAAAGGACATTGCAAACTATCTTACCTAGCCTCCATCTTTGTTCGCTGTGCGAGTCACCTCTCCGAGGAGTTCAGCCAATGAGAAAATAGTTTGCGGCGAGCGTGTCATTCAGTTACGGAAACTAACGAACAATTCCGAATGGTTGCAAACGGTTTCATCAACTGAACACAAGGCTGGTTTACTGCTTGTCAATGGCTGTTAGCACATAGCCGAATGCTAAATTAGCATTAGCACCTGGACCGCTGTTACCACAGCAACAGAAAACTCCGGTGGCAGACAGAAACTGCCAGCAGCTTCAGGTCCAGTGAGCAGTACTTACTGATGACCACAGAGTTTGTAAACAAGCCCTTATTCACATATATACAAATTCTGCTTCCACAGCTCTTACCTTCTGTGTAGTTAGCAGCATGCTAGCTCAACCACAGTGTCTATGGTGTTGATGATCGCAGGGCTGTCTCCTGACAGATGCTCCCTAGCCTTTTTGCAACAAAAAGGCTAGGTGTGGCTCATATATTTTTGCCTACATACAGTGGGGCAAAAAAGTATTTAGCCAGCTGCCACTTGTGCAAGTTCTCCCACTTAAAAGATGAGAGAGGTCTCCAATTTTCATCATAGGTATACCTCTACTATGAGAGACAAAATGAGAAGAAAAAAAATCCAGAAAACCACATTGTCTGATTTTTAAAGAATTTATTTGCAAATTATGGTGGAAAATAAGTATTTGGTCACCTACAAACAAGCAAGATTTCTGGCTCTCACAGACCTGTAACTTCTTCTTTAAGAAGCTCCTCTATCCTCCACTCGTTACCTGTATTAATGGCACCTGTTTGAACTCGTTATCAGTATAAAAGACACCTGTCCACAACCTCAAACAGTCAGACTCCAAACTCCACTATGGCCAAGACCAAAGAGCTGTCAAAGGACACCAGAAACAAAATTGTAGACCTGCACCAGACTGGGAAGACTGAATCTGCAATAGGTAAGCAGCTTGGTGTGAAGAAATCAACTGTGGGAGCAATTATTAGAAAATGGAAGACATACAAGTCCACTGATAATTTCCCTTGATCTGGGGCTCCACGCAAGATCTCACCCCGTGGGGTCAAAATTATCACAAGAACGGTGAGCAAAAATCCCAGAACCACACGGGGGGAACTAGTGAATGACCTGCAGAGAGCTGGGACCAAAGTAACAAAGGCTACCATCAGTAACACACTACGCCGCCAAGGACTCAAATCCTGCAGTGCCAGACGTGTCCCCCTGCTTAAGCCAGTACATGTCCAGGCCCGTCTGAAGTTTGCTAGAGAGCATTTGGATGATCCAGAAGAGGATTGGGAGAATTTTATATAGTCAGATGAAACCAAAATAGAACTTTTTGGTAAAAACTCAACTTGTCGTGTTTTTTTTTTTTGTTTTTGTTTTTTTTTTTTTTTTTTTGTGTTTGGATGCAACTCAGCATTCTTTCTCCTCCAAAGAACACCATACCTACTATGAAGCATGGGGTTGGAAACATTATGCTTTGGGGCTGTTTTTCTGCAAAGGGACCAGGGTGACTGATCCGTGTAAAGGAAAGAATGAATGGAGCCATGTATCGTGAGATTTTGAGCGAAAACCTCCTTCCATCAGCAAGGGCATTGAAGATGAAACGTGGCTGGGTCTTTCAGCATGACAATGATCCCAAACACACCACCCGGGCAACGAAGGAGTGGCTTCGTAAGAAGCATTTCAAGGTCCTGGAGTGGCCTAGCCAGTCTCCAGATCTCAACCCCATAGAAAATCTTTGGAGGGAGTTGAAAGTCCGTGCTGCCCAGCGACAGCCTCAAAACATCACTGCTCTAGAGGAGATCTGCATGGAGGAATGGGCCAAAATACCAGCAACAGTGTGTGAAAACCTTGTGAAGACTTACAGAAAATGTTTGACCTCTGTCATTGCCAACAAAGGGTATATAACAAAGTATTGAGATGAATTTTTGTTATTAACCAAATACTTATTTTCCACCATAATTTGCAAATAAATTCTTTAAAAATCAGACAATGTGATTTTTCTGGATTTTTTTTTCTCATTTTGTCTCTCATAGTTGAGGTATACCTATGATGAAAATTGGAGACCTCGCTCATCTTTTAAGTGGGAGAACTTGCACAATTGGTGGCTGACTAAATACTTGTTTACTCCACTGTATGTATAAGCACAAGGAGATGCTTAGGACTGCATGTGTTGATTGACCTCACGTCTTGGATGGGACAATACGTCTGGACCGCCTGTGGATAATGGCAGGAGAACGGAGGTGCCGTGATAAGACCCTGAAAGGACTTCCTGACCTCCTGGGACCAGACGGAGGACTAAGGCACTCGGGGGGAGAGTTATTGTCAAATGGGGGTTTTGACAGCAATGTGTGATTCTGCCTTTTGATGTGTCATGTATAAATGTGGGGGTTTTGAAGCAGCTCACTCTCTTACTTGTCTTGAGAGATAGCTGGGGATGTGAATCTGCAATAAACCTGAATTGAGAAATAATTCAGTCTCGTTATTTCACGCTCCCCACATTGGTGACCAATGACGTGAAAATGCCTAGAAGCGATTCCCCCGACTCGTCAGAGACCGCCCGAACGAGCGCCGTCTCAATCAAGCTACCAGAGTTCTGGCAGGACAACCCGGACTCGTGGTTCCTTCAGGCTGAAGCGCAGTTCGCACTCGGGGGAATAACGGCGGATGACACAAAGTTTTATCATGTCATCGCCAAGCTCGACAACCGCACAGCTCGATGCGTGCGGAGCCTGGTACAGCAGCCGCCCGCTGACGACAAATACGGCGAGCTGAAGGCTGCCCTCATCCAGTGCTTTACACCCTCAGCCGAGGAGAGGGCTAGGAGACTCCTGGCTATGCACGACCGGGGTGGACGCAGGCCAGTCGACCTGATGGAGGATATGCTGCAGCTGAGGGACACAGACAACGACAATTTCCTATTTAAGCATATCTTCCTGAGAAACCTCCCGATGTAGATGAGGGGGACCCTGTCCAGCATGCGTTGTTACCCAGCGGGACTTCCGTGCGCTGGCCTGAGAGGCGCAGCGGCTCCTCGACTCCTGCGGTGAGCAGACGGCCACTGCGGCATCAGCAGACCTCGGGACGGTGACCGGGAGCAGCGAAGGGCCAGAGACAGCGGAACAAGTCCCACCAACGATGGCAGCGGCGCGGTCCCGACGCAGTGGAGGAGATGGCCTGTGCTTTTATCATCGGCGTTTCGAAGAGAAGGTGCACAGATGTGTGCCGCCGTGCAACTTCAAGAGCTCGGGAAACTCCAGGACCGGGAGTCGTTAGCAGCCTCGGCTCTCGGCGAACTAGACAAGCTGCTCTACATCACAGATGCGAGCTCCGGGCGACACTTCCTCGTGGACACCGGGGCACAAGTGAGTTTCATCGCCCCGACCTATGCTGACCGGCTGGCAGGCCCCCGGGGTAACGGGGCGATGGCGGTGAACGGCTCGAGCATCGACACCTTCGGAGAGAGGACTCTGTTTCTGTCCTTACACGGCCGCACATATGAATGGACTTTTATTATAGCGGCGGTGAGTTTCAACATGTTAGGTGCCGATTTCCTGTGCTCACATGGTTTGTTAGTTGATCTTGCCAATAGGCACCTCGTTAATGCACTCTCTTTTTATTCAATCCCCTGTTCAGCTCGAGTGTCCCCACCACCAGTGCAGACCAACGTCGCCACAGCAGACAGTAAGTTTCACACACTCCTCACCCAGTTTCCAGCACTCACAGTTCCCACTTTTTCGGCAACAGTTGCGAAACACGGGGTGGAGCATTTTATCACTACAGCTGGCCCTCCCGTCTTCGAGAAAGCTCGGCACTTGGATGGAGCTAAACTCTCCATAGCGCGCGAGGAGTTCGCCAGCCTAGTAAGGCTGGGCATCATTCGCCGTTCGAACAGCCCATGGGCCTCACCGTTGCATATGGTCCCTAAAGCCGACTGCTCGTGGAGACCTTGTGGCGATTACCGCAGGTTAAACAATGCCACAGCACATGACCGCTACCCAATCCCACACATCCAGGATTTTTCGGTGCATCTGGCGGGGGCGCGCATTTTTTCTAAAATAGACCTGGTCCGCGGCTATCATCAGGTCCTGGTCCGAGCCAAGGACATTCCCAAAACAGCGGTAATAACCCCGTTCGGACTTTTCGAGTTTTCACGCATGCCGTTTGGCCTTAAAGGCGCTGCGCAAACCTTCCAACGCATGATGGATGCCGTGTTACGAGATCTCCCTTTTGTGTTTGTCTACCTCGACGACATTTTAGTCGCCAGCACTTCCGAGGAGGAACACGAAAAACACCTCACGGCAGTTTTTCAGAGGTTGGGAGAGCACGGGTTAATAATTAATCCGGCCAAGTGCCAATTCGGCGTGGCGCAGATTGATTTTTTAGGACACCGCGTTTCCCCAGAGGGGGCAGTTCCGCTACCGGACAAGGTACGCGCAGTGGCAGAGTTTCCCCGGCCACAAACGGTCAAAGCATTGCAAGAGTTTTTAGGAATGGTAAATTTTTATAACCGTTTCCTACCCCATGCAGCGCAGCTCATGCAACCATTATATGCCGCGCTTAAAAAGCAAAAACCCTCCAATGCAATCGAGTGGTCCCCAGAGCGGGAGCGCGCATTCGCGGAGGTTAAAAGAGCCCTTGCTGACGCTGCGCTGCTGGCGCACCCAGACCCAACGGCCTACATAGCGCTCACCACTGACGCGTCAGATTTGGCCATAGGGGCGGTTGTGGAACAGCAGGTAGCCGGGGTTTGGCAGCCGCTGGCATTTTTCAGCAGATCCTTGTGCGAAGCCGAGCGGAAATACAGCACGTTTGACAGGGAGCTGTTAGCGCTCCACTTAGCCATTCGCCATTTCCAGTTCTGGCTGGAAGGTCGGTGTTTCACCGCGTTTGTCGACCGCAAGCCACTCACTTTTGCGATGGCCAAAATTTCAGAACCTTGGTCGGGCCGGCAGCAGAGGCAGCTGGCCGCAATTTCGGAATTTACTACTGATATTCAGCACGTAGCGGGTAAACTCAATGTAGTGGCAGACTGCCTCTCACGCGCGGTAACAGCACCAGTCCGCGCGGAGGTAGATTATACTACCGCAGCCGCAGGGCAAAGTAGCAGCGCGGAAGCGCACGCGGCCCCAGTTCACGTGGGGATAGATTATGCAGCCATGGCAGCGGAACAGGGTAGAGATGCGGACGTGTGCGCGCTCCAGTCTGGACCAACAGGGTTAAGGCTGGAGAGCAGGAGTTTGCAAACCGGTATGCCCCCCCTAATCTGCGATGTATCTACCGGGCGACCGCGCCCGGTGGTACCGGCCGTGTGGCGCCGCCGCGTTTTTGACTTGGTTTACTCCCTGGCGCACCCGGGGGTGCGCGCTTCTGTGAAAATGGTAGCGGAGAAGTTTGTTTGGCCGAGCCTGCGCAAGCACGTGAAAGAGTGGGCAAGAACCTGCATGGCTTGCCAGCGGGCCAAAATTCACAAGCACACAAAAGCCCCCTTAGAACCGTTCCACATCCCGGCCAAGAGATTCGATCATGTGCATGTTGATCTTGTGGGCCCCCTACCGTCGTCACAGGGGTTCACACATCTTTTGACAATGGTGGACCGAACCACTCGCTGGCCGGAAGGGGTACCACTAGCATCGACCACAGCTGCAGAGGTGGCTCGCGCATTTTTGACGGCCTGGGTAGCGCGTTTCGGGGTTCCGTCAGATATTACGTCCGACAGGGGACCTCAATTTGTGTCTGAGCTTTGGTCAGCGATGGCCAGCAGCTTAGGGGCGACAATTCACCGCACTACCGCTTATCACCCCCAGGCTAATGGTTTATGCGAGCGTTTTCATAGGTCTTTGAAGGCAGCCCTCAGAGCGTCGCTTATGGATGCAGATTGGGTAAACAAACTACCATGGGTTTTATTGGGGTTGCGTTCTGCACCCAAGGAGGACTTAAATGCCTCCCCAGCGGAGTTGGTTTTGCACAACCTCTCAGGCTGCCCGGTGAGTTCCTACCACAGCGTCCGGCGCCCGGGCGCCCCCCGGCTCTGGGACCACTGATCGGCACGAGAGCGGACATTCTCCCGGGCCCCGTTCATCACACTTTTCCGCGGGTTTTTGTTCCCAAAGCTTTAAAAAATGCCGAGTTTGTTTTTGTCAGGCACGAGGCTCTGCGACCAAGCCTCCGCCCGCCGTACGATGGCCCATATAGAGTGCTGGAAACAGGTGATAAACATTTTGTGCTAGATTTGGGGGACAGAAAGGAAACAGTTAGTATTGACAGACTAAAGCCTGCTTTTGTGATGAACGACGAGTCTGTACCGGTGGCGAGGGCTCCTCGACGTGGCAGACCCCCGCAGGGATCAAATAACCATTCTCTTCCTCAGTTAGCAGATTCTCTGCAGGACGGCGCCGCAGTGACGGCGAAGCCTGCTTACAGCAAATTTGGAAGACGCTTGAAGCCCAGACGGCATATGGACTAATGTGTGATTTTATCATGTTGTGTAGACTATGCTGTTGATTTTACCAGGTTGTGTGAACTATGCTTTATTGTCCATTCTTCGACGTTTGGGGGGGGGCTATGTGGCTCATATATTTTTGCCTACATATGTATAAGCACAAGGAGATGCTTAGGACTGCATGTGTTGATTGACCTCACGTCTTGGATGGGACAATACGTCTGGACCGCCTGTGGATAATGGCAGGAGAACGGAGGTGCCGTGATAAGACCCTGAAAGGACTTCCTGACCTCCTGGGACCAGACGGAGGACTAAGGCACTCGGGGGGAGAGTTATTGTCAAATGGGGGTTTTGACAGCAATGTGTGATTCTGCCTTTTGATGTGTCATGTATAAATGTGGGGGTTTTGAAGCAGCTCACTCTCTTACTTGTCTTGAGAGAGAGCTGGGGATGTGAATCTGCAATAAACCTGAATTGAGAAATAATTCAGTCTCGTTATTTCACGCTCCCCACACTAGGCAGCGTTTGTCTGTTCAGAGCCCTCTTAGCTGAGCCAGGTAGCCAGACTGGCTTCCCCGCTTCTGTGTTACATTGTCGCCGGTACCATTATGGGAACTTGGCATATTCTACTGATGCAGTAATTCCACTTTGCTGTAGAAGATGTTTGATATGCTTCAAGAGCACTTAACCACAAAAAGTAATACAAATAATAACCACACACAGCATGGTTTGAGGGTGTATAGAGCTGCAGCATGCTGGGTGAGGGAGGAGCCATATTAGTTGAGGTACACTCACCTGACATAATGATGTCAGTCAATCGCGCAGAGAGAGAAGCAGTAGAGCATCACTTGAGACTGTCTACTGTAATATTCCATCAGCTGTAAATATTAATTTTTGCTGATAGATAATTTTAAATGCTTTATCGGCTGATACCGATAGGATGCTGATATACGTATATCGTGCATCCCTAATGCCAAACATGCCCAATTGAGGGCTATGATCAAAAGTGAGCCTTTTTAAAAATGGGGGCACGCTTGACAGTCAATAATGTGATGTTATACGTGAAGTCAAAAACCAGCCATGAAAGAGAGTTCATCCACTTGGAGGACAAAGTTTAAAAAAATAATAATAAGGATAAACCTTGATTTTCAGTCATACCCCTCTGTCCAGTCTTGCATTATGGTTATGCCCATGGTCCAAAATCTATCACAGCAGTACCCAATGCCACAGAGATCTGAGGCAGTGAAACGTGTTGAAAATGCTGCACTTACAGTGGTGCAACATTTAATTGAATAAAATCACAGAGATTGAACAAAGCAATCAGAGGTCATGTAACACAGGCATGAAATTAGCAGCAAAATGTTCTTAACATAAAAATGAGTGAAATACTAATCTTAAGCGGGTTGAGTAGTAAAATCATTTGTGATGTGGTGTGTGCTTAATTAAATATGACTTCTCAGTGCCAGATGCATTGTAGAACCATATAAACACAGCATGGCAATATGCCCACAATTAAAACAGTGACAGGTTGGTGACAATGTTTATCATCTTAACAAGATTTTAGCATACGAGAAGTGAGGCAGTAATCAGTCACAGGCATAACACAGAGACAAATAAGCACATCTCTCAGCTCAACACCTGTAGTCAATTCAGAACCACAGATTATTTTTGGTGTCATTGTACTGTGGATGAAAACTCAAGCATAAGCAAGCGAAAACAGAGACTGGGTGTCCAAACAAAAACACCAGGTAGTTTTGCATGGAAGACATCATGAGCCCAACTCAAGCTGCACCATAAAAATGCAAAAGTTTTGTAGATTTTCAGTTAAAAAATAGCTGTTGTAGATATGATATGATATGGTATGAAATGTCACTAGACAAATATACTATATAATCGGAGCAGTACTGGTATTGGTCAACCAAGATGTGAATTCTCTGTGGGTTTGCAGTGTTATGGTCACTGGGCTAATTGACTCAGTAAATTTCAGTGTGCTGTGTTATCGCAAAGCTTTTTCCAGATCATAATATCTAGACGCTCTAATGGCATTGAAGCTTTACGTCATAAAAACCAGTGTGACTTTAGGAAGAACCGTTCCTGCGCTGATCGACTTTTGTCTCTTTTCACTCTGTGAGCTGAGAATACATCTGGCTGATCTCAAGCATTACGGTAATCCAGCAAAGTAGGTTAGCATCTTCAAGGCTTTCTACAGCAATACAGTCAACACATAGGTGTTGGAGATGAGATCACAGACTGGTCTGAGGTAAAGTCTGGCACAGAGCAAGGTGACATTCAAACCCCCCTCATATCCAATATCATTTTGGGTACTAGAGCTGGCAACCGAAACAAAATCTTACTTCTGGAGGTTTTTTGCTCCAGAATCAGTAAATCTCACCCCCCCACTGGACTTCAAGAGACGACTACTCTTATCGCAAACTATGGGAAAGCAGCCGGTTTGCAGATTGTTACAAACAAAACCAAGACTATGCTCAATGGAAAATTCCATTCACAGTGTCCACAACCTCTCTGAGTTACTTGATGTCAAAGTCAGTGACGAAAATCTGAAGCAAGTTAAACCATTTGAAATAATTTGGCTCAACAACATCCAGTGATGGTCCCTAAATAGAGAAATATAAACATCCAAGTCTTTTTAACCTTGGGCACATTCAATTCCCTAAACAACATCTGGAGGAGCAGTGAGATTTCCCTCATCACAAAGATCAAAATTTATGAATGCGGAGTCATTTCAACATTACTTTATGGTTGCACCACTTCGGCCCTAAAACAGCCACAGCTTAGACGTGAGTAAGAGTATTGCTAGTATTCATTATACCCTGCCTCCCTCCTTGTACTAATCTGCTCTCGTCTCCCTCCTTACAGGCTGGGCTCTCCTCTGGTGAGTGAGGTGTTTTTTTCCGCTAATGTTGCATTTACTCTTTTCAATAAAATTGTGTTTAAAACTTTGCCTCTCTGCAGTGTGTGCATTCTCTGGTGTAGCATCTTGCATGTGGGCTGATATTTCTAGTAATCATGACAGAACGAGCCAGCCATGAATTAAGCTCAGCAGGTGCTACATCAGCGGAGCTCTCCGCCCTTTACCGCCTCGACATAACAGAGAGGCAGGTGGCCGTACTGACTGAACAGCTGCAGACCATTACGCAACAGCTGAGCACGGTCACCGACCGCCTTAGTCACATGTCTCGTTTGGGTCCTCTCCCTCCTCCTGCCATCCCAGTTTCTTCCACCATCCGCCTAACCACCTCCGTTCCCTCACCTATCCCATATGCGGGGGAGGTAGAGAAATGCAAGGGGTTTCTCTGTAAGATTCAGCTTTATCTGCAGCATGTGGGCGGGGAGTACCCAGACGACACTTCTAAAATTCACTTCATGACCCTCCTGCTTTGAGACCGAGCCCTCAGCTGGGCTCAGTCTAATTTAGACAGTGCGGAGGGCCCTCATTACACTTTTGATAGATTTATTAGTGAGTTTTCCCAGGCTTTTGATTGTTCGGAGAGCGAGGGCAACATTATAAGTCGTCTTTTGTCACTCCCCAGGGCAGTCGGTCAGCAGCCGATTACTCTGTGGAGTTTCGGGTCGTCCCGGCAAATTCTGGTTGGAATGACGTTTCCTTAAGAAGCGCCTTCCTCCAGGATCTCAATGCCAGCCTTTGCGACGACCTGGTGATTCATGCTGTTCCCTCCTCCCTGGATGAGCTTATTGATCAAGCCGTTAGTTTGGACAACCGCTACCGCAAGCACGCGAAGGAGCAGAAAGCCTCCTCCGGCCCGTCCGTCTCGCGCACGTTCTCCCCGGCTACTAACACAGGTGAGACTGATTCCTACTCTGAGGCTATGGTGCTTGGCTGAGTCCAGCTGACTCCGGAGGAGCACCAGCGACGGAGGAGAGCCGGTGCTTGCATGTATTGCGGCTTGCTAGAGCACAAGATATTTAATTGCCACCTAAAGCTAAAAGACGCAGCCTGTCAGTAGCCGTGGGGGGTCTGACGGGCGGGAACTCCATTCATCCCCCCGGTAACTTTTCCATTCAGGCCTTCATTTAGTTGCCGGGGATCGAGAGGAGGGTTTTGGCATTAATTGACTCAGAATTCAGAGCAAAATTTCATCTCTTTGCGGCTCGTGCAGGAAATTGGCATTCCCACAACTAAACTGCCAGCTTTGCTTAACATTGCAGCACTATCTGGTGGTTTTGTGGCATCCATCACTGAACGCACGGCGCTGATTCCTGTCTTTCTGTCCGGGAACCACGGGAGACCATATCGTTCTTTATTCCCCCTAGTTCATCCTACCCGGTGATTCTGGGATATCCGTGGCTCCGGAAGCATAACCCTATCATTAATCGGGCACAAAATTCCATCTCTTCTTGGAGCCCCTTCTGTTCAGCATCCTGCCTCTGCTCGGCCGAGTGTTCACTGTCCCTTTCCATCTCCTCTCCTCCGGTGGAGCCGCCGGATCTCAGCCTCGTACCCGAGGTCTACAATGACCTTGGGGAGGGCTTTAGCAAGTCAAGAGCCCTTTCTTTGCCTCCTCACCACTCTTATGACTGTGCTGTCGAACTCCTCCCGGGTGCACTGTTGCCGTCCAGCCGCCTCTACAGCCTTTCTGGGCCAGAGAGGGAGGTGATGGAAAGTTTTATTAAGCACTCTTTGAACGCCGGTCTCATTCGGCCCTCCTTGGCTCCTCTAGGGGCAGGGTTCTGGATGGATCTCTGCAGCCATGCATAGATTTCTGTGAGCTAAATTCCATTACCATCAAAGATAAATACCCTTTGCCCCGATCAACTCCGCGTTTGAGCTTCTTCAGCGCGTGCGGGTGTTTACCAAATTGGATCTGCATAACGAGTATCATTTAGTCCACATTCTTGAGGGGGACGAATGGAAACACACCTGGGGCAGTTTGAATATCTTGTGATGCCTTTCGGGCTCACTAACGCCCCGCCGTCTTCCAGCGAATGATTAATGATGTCCTTCGCGATATGGTTAATCAATTCATTTTTGTCTACCTTGGCGATATTTTGATATTTCTGCGCACGCCAGAGGAGCACTCAGTCCATGTCAGGGCCGTGTTACAGCGGCTCCTGGAAAACCAGCTCTTTGTGAAGGCCAAAAGTGCGAGTTTTCCACCAGCTCCCCTTCCTTCCTGGGGTTTATTGTTGCTGAGGAAGAGCTGAGGGCTGATCCGGCCAAGGTGAAGGCTGTGCTTGATTGGCCAACACCCCAGTCCCGTAAGGAGCCCCAATGCTTCCTAGGATTTGCTAATTTCTACCATTGATTCATTAGAAATTAAAGTAGGGAGGCACAGCCTCTTATGCAGCTGACCTCGGTCAAGGTGCCTTTCACCTGGTCCAAGGCAGCTGAACGGGCCTTTTCTAAACTGAAGGGCCTATTGTCTAACACTCCCATCTTGGCCCAGGTCGATGCTCAGCTCCAGTTCATTGTAGAGGTGGACGCTTCTGATTTGGGGGTGGGTGCTGTCCTCTCACAGTGCTCGACCTCCAATCAGAAGCTCCACCCATGCGCGTATTTCTCTCGGTGGCTCACGCCGGCCAAGAGGAACTACAGCGTAGGAGACCAAGAGCTATTAGCCATTAAATTGGCTCTGGAGGATTGGAGGCACTGGCTGGAGGGAGCAGTTCATCCTATCGTTGTGTGGACCGACCATAAAAATTTTGAACATCTTTGGTCGGCCCACCGATTAAATGCCCAGCAGGCCCGTTGGGCCTTACTCTTTATTAGATTTAATCTTACCATCACCTATAGGCCGGCCTCCCGCAATATCAAACCTGATGCTCTCTTGTGCCAGTTTACCCCTGACCACTCAGCCCCCTCCTCCCTCCCCCGACCTATTGTGCCCCCCTCATCTTAGGTGCCCTTGCCTGGGAGATTGAGCAGAGGGTCCGACAGGCCCAGGCCACTGAGCCCAAACCTGAGGGAGGACCTGAGGATCAGCTGTTTGTTCCGGCTGGCCTCTGCAGCGATATTATCAGGTGGGGTCATACTAGTCATTTTGCCTGTCACCCAGGGGTTTCCCAGACCATCAACCTCATCCAGCGGGTGTTCTGGTGGTCCACGCTGCAGACGGACATCCGGGATTATGTCAAAGCGTGTCAAGTATGCATCACAAATAAATCTGACTCTTCCATTCCCGCTGGGCTGCTTCATCCCCTCCCGGTTCCCAGCCACCCCTGGTCACATGTAGCCCTGGACTTTGTCACTGGACTTCCCCCTTCAAATGGTAACACTGTCATCCTCACTATTGTCGACCGCTTTTCTAAGGCCATCCATTTAGTACACCTCCCCAAACTACCCTCCGCCTCAGAGACTGCCAGCCTTTTCACTAGCCACGTCATCTGCCTTCACAGCATTCCCCTGGACATTGTGTCTGACCGGGGGCCACAATTTACATCTCAAGTGTGGAAGTCTTTTTGTCGTTCCCTGGGCACCTCGGTCGGCCTGTCATCTGGATACCACCCTCGGAGCAATGGGCAGGCTGAGCACACCAACCAATCCCTGGAGGCAGCCCTCAGATGTGTGGCATCTTGCAACCCATCTATGTGTAGCACTGATCTGACCTGGGTGATGTACGCTCACAACTCTGCAGTTTCGTCGGCTACCGGATTAACACCTTTCGAGGCATCGATGGGGTACCCCCCTCCCCGTTGCCCATGGTGGAAAGGGAGGTCACCTTGCTATCTGTGGAGGCCCATGCTCGCCGTTGTTGCCGCCTGTGGAGGGCCACCCGCGCTGCGCTTCTCCGCTCCATTGAATGGAACCGGCAGTACGCGGACCGCAGATGAGTTCCAGCGCCCAGATATGTGGTTGGGCAGAAGGTATGGCTGTCGGTGGACCAAGTGTCTCTAAAGACAGAATCTCGTAAGCTGTCTCCTTGCTTCCTGGGGCCGTTTTCCATCTCCCGAATTATCAATGACGTGACAGTCTGCCTGGAGCTTCCACCGACTCTCCATATTCACCCAACCTTCCGTGTATCCAAGATCAAGCCCTCTCTGCCAGTCCTGTCTGCCCCCCCACCCCCCAAAGCCTCCTCCTCAGATCCTCGATAGCCAGACCACCTACACCGTTCAGAGAATTCTGGACGTTCGGCGTTGGTGCAGGGGGTTGCAGTACTTGGTCCACTGGAAGGGCTACGGACCTGAAGAAAGGTCATGGATCCCCCGTTTGTACTTCCATGACAAGGGGATGGTCATTTCACCGAGCCCATCCCAACAAGCCTGGTGGGCTGCCAGGAGGCATCCCTTTGGGGGGGGGGGGGGGACTGTTATGATCTGGTGAGTGCACTCCCCCTCCCATCCTGTGGGAGGTTCCCCAGCTCCACAGGTAATCAATACATCTGCGTGAGTGGATGCACCTGCTGTCTCTTCACTGCCTGCGCTTAAAAGGACCAGTTTGTAAATGCTCCAGTGCTGGCTCATTGGGTATACAGTCATTAAAGAATAAAGTAAGTAAAGTCTTAATTGTCTAGGAATCCAGAGAAAAATCTCTTTCTCTCTTTCACCTTCTCAGGTTGCTGCCATTTCTTCGGTGTATCCCCAGGGGTTTGTTGTGTGCTCACCTGTTCCGTCATCATCGTCTTCACTCCAGATCGCCTACTTCACCCAGTCAGACATTCCTCCAGCCCTACTCATCCGCAGCTTTCTCTCCAATTCATCCTTGCCTTCCTTTGTTCCTCGTTGGGCTCTCTGCTCCCATTCGTAAGAGTATTCCTATTATTCATTATACCCTGCCTCCCTCCTCATACTAATCTGCTCTCGTCTCCCTCCTTACTGGCTGGGCTCTCCTCTGGTGAGTGAGGTTTTTTCTGCTAATGTTGCATTTACTGTTTTCAATAAAATTGTGTTTAAAACTTTGCCTCTCTGCGTTGTGTGCATTCTCTGGTGTAGCATCTTGTATGTGGGCTGATGTTTCTAGTAATCATGACATAAACGCCATGAAAAGCCACACTTGCCATCTCTACTTTGGACATGTAGTGAGAATGCCTCAGGGTAGACTCCCTAAGTTTCCCCTGGAATGGGTGCTTGCACTTGACTCTCGTGGGGCCGGACGTCCAAGAATAGACTTGATCAAGACTAGAGAGAGATCTAAACTTGTTTACAGGATGCAATCTGGGGAAGCTATGGGCACTAGACCTTTCAAACTGGTGCCATCTTCTTCAAGTCACTAAGCATCGCTTGGTTCGTATGTGAGCAGGCAGACTCGTCTACTGACAAATGAAGACCTGATCAAAGCAAAAAGCAAGCAAGCAAATTTCAGTGGCAAGTTACAGCTAGTTTTTCTGACATGCACATATACTGTACTCGAGGTCAAGGTCAAGGTATCTTTATTATCCCCGCGGGGTAATTTGGTTTACAGCCAGCAGAATCAAAGAAACATACATGACAGTACAGTACAAGAACTTCTTTCTCCATTCTCTTTCAACTGCTCCCTATTGGGGTCACCACAGTGTATCATTACTGGATATCACGATGATCTGCATGTCGATTTGGCAAGGATTTTACACCAGATGCCCTTCCTGATGGATTGGGACCAGCACAGGGAGTAATCCAGTCGCTGGGTAACCAACCAACTTACAAGAACTGAAAAAAACAAAAATCCAAGGGTCAACAAGTCAAGTACAATTTCATCATTAAAGAGTGCCATTTGCTCTGTTGAACTATACTTCAAAATAATCCTTGAACACACCCTTCAGCTGAATTTATTCCGATCTGCTATTTATGTGATTTGGCTCTGCATAAATTTAGACCAAAACAGGTTATTTGCTGTTGTGTTGTAATGACTCCACAGTGTATAGTGCATACACTAAAAACAATCCACACCCTGTACAGTTGTAAATTACTTTCATATCAAGACTGTTGCGTGCAAATAATCCCAAAAGCTCAGGTTTAATCTAAAAACCTATTTAACCTCATATTAAAAACCTGCTTACATAGTACAGTCAGTGAAAAGAAAGGGGGGAAAAACAATTAGATTGAACTATGTGGCTGCATGAATCCCAGTAAAAGGTAACTAAGGATCATTTTAAACTGTGAGTCATCCAAAGGAAATCTAGCATAATCCAAGAATAACTATTGTAAATTTGCTAGATCCCCCTTTGAGGTGCAGACACAGCAATAACTGGAGACCACTACAAGGCTCCAGTTTTTTTAAGTTATTCTAAATTCTTTATTGAAACAGTCATTATAGATGAATGTTACATTAGTGAGTTAATAATTTTGCACCATCCATGTGTACTTTTCAACAGTGAGGTTGCCTTACAGTTTTTTCCTGTGCTGCAGTACTAAACATAAATATGAAATCTTTAAATTTGAATGAACAGAGTTTTCAGCCTCTGGAGAGGACTGTCTGCATTTCAAGTTCTTGAATGCAAAACCAAATCTGGAACAAGATCAGAGACAGACTCAACTCCTCTGTGGATCTGACTGGCAGGCTGATAGAGAAATCATTTAGACACAAAGAAATACACATAATACTTCGGTGCTATTTGATGGACTGTCATGACAGTTCCAGCATCCCACCTCATGGCTGAATAATTACTGTCAGAAACTAAACAAAAGGAGTGTCCTTGTACTATGTACTAACACAAGGAAATGTGCTGTCTGTAACATGCCTCCCAGTTGTGTGCCAAACCTTTGAAATCCTGAGAGGATTTCTCCCCTCTGTAAGCTATTTTGCCATGTGTAGAAAGTCCTCAGTAAACATGCTGCCTTTCTATCTGATCTTCCTTTTGTGGCTTTCATTTTTCACATGTACATATAGAAAAGAATGTCTCTGCTGAAAAGAAAAGGCTTCTTTGATCAAAAACTCTGAATATAGAGAATCTTTTGTGTCATAATAGACATTTCTATACTGGTAAAAATGCAGATGGACTGCTTTATGTCTTCCCACACCTTTGTCAGTGCTCAAGATTAATGGGACAGATATCGTCTTTTGGATGGAGAATATCCTCAACATAAAGCATTAATACTGAGGTCTGTTTTGCATTCTCTTCTTGTATGCATTAAGCTATTACTGGAAATGCAGGGGATGCCAATTGCCTGCATTTAAAATTGCCACATCAAAACTACAGATAAAAATTGAGGAAACTGAGAAGAAAGGAAGAAAAGCCGTATCATGGGAACAAAGATTCTGTGTTGGCAAATGTGCAAATGGGCTACCCGGAGATGGGGACTTGAGTCTATGACTCGGACTCAAGTCGCATTTAAGTGACATATACTTCAGACAAGGACTTCAAACTTGACTTGGACTCGTGAGTGGACTTACGATTTGGGATTTGTGAACAATCTATTATTTTTAATATCATTTTCATTAAAAACATCCAAAACACTGGATTTTCTTTAAGAAGTCAGGTGATTTTTACTGTTAAAACAGCATAGATAATTGGATCCACTAAACAAGACTGTTTCTCAAGAAAAGAACAGTCAATTTTTTGAAAAAAATGCAGATCGTAGATCTAAAATGTAAACTTTCACTGTGTTTTTACTGCTTTTCATCTGCCGGTATAAAGTAATGATATCCAACTAATGAGCAGTTCTGCTAATAAATGTTAGTAGATGAAGGGTAATAAAAAAGGATAGCTATGTCTTGGTATCATCTCTGAAGAGCTGGAGCAGGTCACCGGGGAGAGGGAAGTCTGGGCTTCTCTGCTTGAACTGCTGCCTTCGCAACCCGCAACTGTAAAGCGTCTTAATATTTGACTTGGTCTTGAGCTTTCGAGGCTTGAGACTTGACTTACTTGTGTAACCAAGCATTCATAGTGTGCCTATACTGGATCAGTTAATAATAAAACAAGGAAGCAGGAGCTCTTCAGTCAATGGCATCGCACCTTGTTTATTTTTCTCTTTCTCCACACACTTCTGCTCTCATTCCTTTTCAGTCTAAAGTCCTGGAAACACCAAACAAGATATATATGTGCTTTGCACATTTCAAAATAAAGTATTCACCAAAATGGGTTACATATATCCCCCCATACAGAAAGAAACGTCCTCATTTCTAAATGAAAACAAGACAGCGCCATTACATATACAGTAGAACAGAGCAGTAAATGGGACTCCCAAGAGAACATTTGTCATAACATTTCAAAGTGCAAATAGAACCAAAAAAGATAACTGTGCACTTTACATTCAGGAAACACCACCTTCATTCAACAAAATCCTTGAAACGGACAGGGTGCCTCATAAATCTCCCAGATCGTGACACTTTGTGCATCACTACAGGTAAATTACCAGCACCAGCTATTAAATCCTTGGGATCCAGGTGGAGCTCAGGAACCCCATCATCCCTCACCGGGGCAGAGCTCTGTAGTGGAGAATGATCAGGTGAGGCACTGGTAGGTGTTAGCACAGTATAAGTCTTCAACCTGCTGTGATGGACTACCTGTTCCTTGCAAGTCAAAGAGTCACTAATGCGATATGTGAGACCCGCCATGTCATGGCAGTCCAGCGCCACTAAAACCTTGTAGGGCCCCTTCCAGTAAGGCGCAAGCTTCAAACGGTCCTCCGTGGGAGTGTGTAACCATACCAGGTCACCCACAGAGTAGGGTCGATGGTGAACATTTCCATCATGATATAACTTTTGTTTCTCATGAGCCTCAGCATTATGCAACCTTGCATTACCAAAGGCCATCTCCAGCATCTGGACCAGCGATGTGGCAAAGTCTGCATGAGAAAGGGGTAAATCTGAATGCAGTGGCTGAGATGAAACCACCACATCAACTGGAATACGTGCTTCCCGGTCAAGAGCCAAATAGTAGAGCATGTAGGTCGTGCAGGAGTGAATATGCCGTGATATACGCAAAAGCCACCTGTTTCAAATAGTCATCCCATTCACCACCGCAGGCCAGCAACAATTTTTCCAATTGATCAATAAGGGTTTGATTGAACCGTTTGACCATTCTGTCTGACTTGGGGTTATAAGGTGTGGTATGCGTTTTCTTAATTCTGGACAGCTGGCACAGCTTCTGAATGAGTTCTGCCTGGAACTGGTGCTCCTGGTCACTATGAACGACCTCAGGGACTTTGTGCACCAACACATAGTTATCAAATGGCCATTGAGCCACCGACTGGGTCATCTGATTCGGGAGTGCATACAGATTAGCAAATTTGGTAAAATAATCAGCCACTACCTATATCTACACTACCGTTCAAAAGTTTGGGGTCACCCAGACAATTATTTTGTGTTTTCCATGAAAAGTCACACTTATTTACCACCATGAGTTGTAAAATGAATAGAAAATATAGTCAAGACATTGACGAGGTTAGAAATAATGATTTGTATTTGAAATAATAATTTTTTCTTTCAAACTTTGCTTTCGTCAAAGAATCCTCCATTTGCAGCAATTACAGCATTGCAGACCTAACATGATTGCACAAGGGTTTTCTAATCATCCATTAGCCTTCTGACGCAATGAGCAAACACATTGTACCATTAGAACACTGGAGTGATAGTTGCTGGAAATGGGCCTCTATACACCTATGTAGATATTGCACCAAAAACCAGACATTTGCAGCTAGAATAGTCATTTACCACATTAGCAATGTATAGAGTGTATTTCTGATTAGTTTAAAGTTATCTTCATTGAAAAAAGTGCTTTTCTTTCAAAAATAAGGAAATTTCTAAGTGACCCCAAACTTTTGAACGGTAGTGTATACCTACTATGTCTGTTCCCCTTTGAAGTTATTGGTAACTCCAGAATGTCTGCAGCTACCCTTTCAAATGGCCAAGTCACCAGAAGACCATTCATTGGTGCCCAGTGTTTTGGCACAGGTGCTCTATGTGTCTGGCAAGGCACACACTGTTCACACCAGTGCCGAATATCGTTCAACATGGAGGGCCAATAGCAAGTCTGCCTTGCGCGGTCCCACACATCCTCCACAGAAAAATGCACTGCGGTCGGAGCACTATGAAGGTGATGCAGCAAAGATCGAGAAGTGGTTTATGGTCCATAAAAATAGTAAGAGAAGCACAGCCAATGTAATGCCTGAACTGTTGCACGGCCCACTCAATGGCCCACAGTTCTCTATCAAATGTGGACCAACGCTTCTCAGCAGAGGTAAGCGCTTGACTAGTGTACACCACTACTCTCTCAAGGCCATCCCTATCTTGTGCCAACACTGTGCCGATAGCCTTCTTCGAGGCATCAGTGCATACCTTAAAAGGAACGTTGAAGTCAGGCACTGTAACAACCGGAGCAGAAGAGAGGACTCCCTTCGAGTACTCAAAAGTGGTGTCACATTCATCAGGCCAGTAAAAAGTTGCGTCTTTGCCTGTCATTTTATGGAGATGGGCTGCATGTTGGGCAAAATTTTTAACAAACTGCCTATACTATGAACCGAGACCAACAAACGTACTCATCTCAGTGGGAGTTTGAGGTGTGGGCCAATTCCTGACATTGTCCTTGTTCCATGGGTCAGGCTTTAGGACACCACATGTCCTAGAAAAACAACATGATCATGAGCTAGATTTCATTTTCTTTGATTCAGCCTCAGGCCCGTGGCCTGAATTCTGGTGAAAACCTCACGCAAACTAGCCAAGTGATCTTCAAATGTGGGCTGTATATCAGGACGTCATCAAGGTACACCATGCAAACCTGCCAGGGAAGGCCCCTGAGAACCAGCTTCATCATGCACTGGAAAGTTGCAGGTGCATCGGGGAGACCCATTGGCATTGACTTCCACTGATAAAGGCCTGTGCCCCTTGTAAAGGTTGTATTTTCCCTGTCCTCCTCAGCAACCTCAACGTGCCAGTAGCCATTAGAAAAGTCTAACGTGCTAAACCACAGGGAGCCCGCTAAGGCATCCAGAGTATCATCAACCCTGAGAGGAGGGTGACAGTCCTTAACTGTAATGTAGTTTAGGTGACAATATTCATTCATCTTCTTCTGCTTAATCCATTTCGGGTCGCGGGGGGTGGGGGGGGGTGGGGGCTGGAGCCTATCCCAGCATCTTTGGGCGAGAGGCAGGGTACACCCTGGACAGATCGCCAGTCCATCGCAGGGCCAACACAGTTTGATGCCAGTTAACCTAACTTGCATGTTTTTGGCATGTGGGAGGAAACTGGAGAAATCCCGGAGTAAACCACGCAGACATGGGGAGAACATGCAAACTCCACACAGATCACTGTTGGTTGGGGGCTGGGATCGAACCCAGGATCCCCCGGTCAAGGGTGAGTTGCTGTGCTGCCGCAGTGCTAATCACTCCGCCACCGTGCCGCCCTAGGTGACAATAATCAATACAAAATCGCCACTCACCGTTCTTCTTCTTCACCAAGGTGAGTAGTGAAGCCCAGGGACTGCAGCTGTCCTCAATCACCCCATTGTTTAGCAACACCACCACCCGCCTGTCAATCTCAGCCCTTTTCTCCGGAAAGTTCAATAGGCACATTGACATAGGGAAAGATGGTCCCCAGTGTTGATATAATGTTTGACAGATGAGCCATTACTTGCAATCCATTTCTCCGTACCAAATATAGGGCTGTACTCAGACACTAGTTCAGCTAACTGCCTCATCTGGCACTGACTAGCTGGAGAGTCTTCTAGTGAAATTAAGGGAGCACTGGCATGAGAAATGGTACAGTCACAGGGTAAAGGCATCGCGGAAGGAGACAGAATTTTAGTATCATACACAGAGAAAATTTACCTAAGTGCATACCCTCTCTCAACACCATATCACAACCAGTAGGGTTCAACACACAAGCTAGAGTGACCCCATCCTTCACAGAAGTCAGGGTATGGGTGACTACATAGTCAGAACCAGTTTGTAGATTTGGTGACAAGTCCATGGTCCATGGGTCTAGCTGATGAAACTCTAGCTGTCACCAGTTTTTCACTAAAAGGAGGCAAAGTCAGGATTAGCAATAGACGCGTTACAGCATTCAGGAACCAAGTCCCTACCACTTAGAAGAGTAATACTCATGTCACATAGACTCAGTCTGCCATTAACAAAATCCAACAATGCATGGTTGGAAAATAAGAAGTCCACACCAAGCAATACTGCTTGAGTAGACTGCTGAAGCACATGGAACACATGCGGCCAAGATGTATTCCGTAGCCGAAGAGTGGCAGTTATGGTCCCCAAAACATCCAACATTTGAATGTTCACAGCCTTTGCAGCAATAATGTCAGTGTTAATGGGCCTCTGGCACAGTGCAGGGACTGCCATGCGAACCTCAGCACTGATGAAGGACTCTGTAGACCCCAAATCCACCAGGATGCTGACTTCAGCACCCTCAATGCTGCCCCAAACATGGGAAGTAAACTGCTGCAGTGATTTTGTGTGTGGCAATCTATCAATCTCTGAGGGGATGAAAAGCTCCTCACTGTTAGGGCCCTCTGGTGAAGCAGCTGGCATCTTGACTGCAATGTCAGCTGCATCCCGTTTCCCGAACGATCACTTGGGCTCCTCCTTCTCGGTGAGAGGAAATGTACACCCCTTGGTCTCGATGTGTCATAGGAACCAGGGCCCCTAGGGGTTGCTGGAGAAGTTGGGGGGCTGCTAAAATGTTGCTTGTCACCTGCTGGATGCTCACACACCCTCTATCAGGAGAACGGCCTCTCTGGTCATAGCGTAGTTGGCGAGACTGGCAGCCCTGTTCACCGCAGTCACATCGGCACTGGTTTCCAGCCACAGGAGAACTTCTCCTGTCATCCTTCTGACTACCTTTCTTTAGACGGCTGCTGTCCTCCGCCAGGTGTTACATCATCAGTCTCATCTCACTCATTTCCTCGGTTAGTCTTCTTCTTCTTCTTTTAGATTTGATTGGCGGTTGGCAACCAGCTTACTGGTGCATTACTGCCACGTATTTCACTCTGTGTCATCGCTCTATCTGGTCAGGAGTTTAGTCCTTATCGCCACGTACTTCACTCAGTAAACATCACTCCGTGTATCAAAAGTCAGAATTCTTCTCGGTTTTCAACCTCGTCTCTGTCTTCTTCACTCTATATCTTTGTATAAGGAGTTCTTATAACGAGTTCTGAACATTCTTCTTCTTCTTCTTCTTCTTCTTCTTCTTCTTCTTCACCTTCACACAGTGAGATTTCCATGTCTACATGATGTCTATAACACTCTATCTGGTCCCACTCTGTCCACAGCTTTCTGTAAAACACTCCCCTCTGTTACAGAATACACCATGGCTGTGTCACTCTGTCCTGAGGAGTACATATATCCATTATCAGTCACACAATCTGCCTTCAGTGCCTCTCTGGCCATTTCACAATGAACAGCAATGATCAAAGCCTCCTCCAAATCAGTGGCTCCCTGCTCATGGCACTTGGCTCTCAGGCCTGGATCCAAGCCAGCAAGAAATCTGCGGAACCTCTCTCTCTGAGCCGCTTCACCATAGACTGGGAATGCTAGTTGAACCAGTTTACTAACGTACACTGCATACCCATTCAAGCTCTCATTAGGTGCACGACGACGGGCAGAAAGATTAGCTCTGAAACAATCCAAAAAAGGTCTTTGCACAAAATCAGTAGCATAATCAGCCTGCACTGTCATTGGGAGGCTACCCCACAAGAGAAAAGCAGCTTTGGACAAGCGAGTGGCCAGAATTCACATTAATTTATGCTGACAGTCATAATGGCCATCAGTCAGTACTTTCATGGCAACTTTGAATCGCCGAGTCCAGCAGTGAAAGCTTTCTGTCTCATCCCCAGAGAAGGAGGGTAGAAGTTGAATCCCCACGTTGGTGCTAAGGGGCTTTCAGTCGCGATTCATTGTCGTGCCCAGCAGATCCTCGAGGCTTGACCACATCCTGCTAGCTGATGCTTCTCTCTGCAACACTTGCGAGCAAATGTTAGCAGAGGCTAACCATCAGAAACTACTCAAAACTTGCGCAAACTAATCCAGGCACACTTATCTCTCAGCAGTAACAGCAGAAAAACCACCACTGCCATCAGTGTAACTGAGCATTTGTAGTGCACCTAAACTGGATCAGTTAATAATAAAACAAGGAAACGGGAGCTCTTCAGTCAGTGGCATCGCACCTTCGTTTTTCTCTCTCTCCACACACTTCCACTGTCATTCATTTTCAGTCTAAAAGTCCCAGAAATGCCAAACAAGATATACACTACCGTTCAAAAGTTTGGGGTCACCCAGACAATTATTTTGTGTTTTCCATGAAAAGTCACACTTATTTACCACCATGAGTTGTAAAATTAATAGAAAATATAGTCAAGACATTGACAAGGTTAGAAATAATGATTTGTATTTGAAATAATATTTTTTTCCAGATACTCAACCTGCTCAAATGAAGGTCAGTTTTATAGCTTCTCTAACCAGCTAAACTGTTTTCAGCTGTTCTAACATGATTGCACAAGGGTTTTCTAATCATCCATTAGCCTTCTGACGCAATGAGCAAACACTTTGTACCATTAGAACACTGGAGTGATAGTTGCTGGAAATGGGCCTCTATACACCTATGTAGATATTGCACCAAAAACCAGACATTTGCAGCTAGAGTGTATTTCTGATTAGTTTAAAGTTATCTTCATTGAAAAAAACAGTGCTTTTCTTTCAAAAATAAGGAAATTTCTAAGTGACCCCAAACTTTTGAACGGTAGTGTATATGCACTTGTCACATTTCAAAATAAAGTATTCACCAAAATGAGTTACACTTGCAAAAAATGACCTGTGAACATCTCCAAGATTACCCATTTCATTCCATCAGAAACGTCCAGCACCTTCCACTTTGTTAATGATTAATAGGACAGACGTCTGATTTTGGACACAGAATATGCTTGGCAATGCACATCAATAATCAGAGCTGCTTTACATTCTGCCCGCCTTGTGCAGAAGAAAAGGACAAAAACATCTGACTGCATGCAAAATGGTTGAAGGCTTTCCATTCAAAAATAAACATTAAAAAATTAGGTGAGGCTGCTCCCCCAGCCACCTCTTTCTCAGATTTTTTTTACACCAGTAGATTTCCAGTTTAAAAATTAACTGGCTGCCAATGAGTTGGAAAGAGCAATTGGTTTATATAAAAAAAAATTCCCCTGTATCTCTTTTTGTGTATGTTTGATCCTTACTTTGGTTCCAGGACCATTATGGTCAGTCATTCTTGTCATGCTCTGAATACGCACTGAAATGAGAGGGGCTGAATGACTTGACGAAGGCAGAAGGCAGTTAAATGCAATTTTATCTCAAGTACTGTAATTTAAATGATTAGCTTTCAGTATGTTTTAAACTAGAGGTCTGTATTTGTGATACCATCTTTAAAACACACCCTGCTGAAAATGTCCCTTTTGTGTCACAAAATCAACCAATTTTGTTGATATTTATAAAGGTACTATATGACTATTTTATTACTCCCTGATTCAACCTCTGTCAGGAGCTAACCTCCGGAAAAACATGAAGGATGACTCCTTGAGGCAGGCTGGACTTAAAGTGCAAGAATAAGATTTATTGTACAAAACTGACTCAAAATAATACAGCACGGGGGCTGCGAATGAAGGAACACCTATTAGATGACAACTAACCAGAGGGAGAGTTCTGTAATGTTGCCACAGGTAGAAATGAAAACAGCGAGTATATATACACATGGATACAGAAGTGAACTAACACAGAACAGCTAGGTGACTAATTAGGGCCGAGTGAAAATACACGAGTGGCTGGAGGAATGGGAAAATGACAGGGGAAACTAGAAAACATAGCTAAACCAAGAAACCGAGGATAACCCAACAAACTAATGGTCACAGAATAAAAGGTGCAACCAGTTCAATAACAGCAGAAAGTGTGGACATGGTTGGAAACCATGTCCGGGTATTATAACCTGCGATACAAAAAACACATTAATTAAACAGATATAACCTGTGTTGCTAAGAATGATCCAACAGACTCTGATGATAAATACTAGAACAAGGATTCAGTGTACCCCGCCCAGTATGGGGTTACCGGGGCCCCACCCTGGAGCCAGGCCTAGGGGAGGGGCTCGATGGCTAGCGTCTGGTGGCTGGGTTTCCGCCCATGGGACCCGGCCGGGCTCAGCCCAAAGGAGCTAAATGGGTCCGCCCTCCAGTGGGCTCACTACCTGCAGGAGGGATCATGGGGGTCCAGTGCTATGTGGATCAGGTGGTGGTCAAAGACGGAGACCTTGGCGGTCTGATCCCAAGCTTCCTAAATTGGCTTTTGAGACATGGAATGTCACCTCTCTGGTGGGGAAGGAGCCTGAGCTGGTGCATGAGGTTGAGAGATACTGGCTAGA
The DNA here is from genome assembly GCA_020510985.1 of Pholidichthys leucotaenia. Lineage (NCBI taxonomy): Eukaryota > Metazoa > Chordata > Actinopteri > Cichliformes > Pholidichthyidae > Pholidichthys > Pholidichthys leucotaenia. Next base: position 192,522,744 of record CM035839.1, on the reverse strand, counting down.
TATAGTCGGCCTCACCTCAACATACAGCTACGGTTCCGGAACCAGTCTCCTGGAGAGGGGCTGGAGCTTGACCTACTCTGGAGTTGACCCGGGTGAGAGGCGACAAGCAGGGGTGGGTATTCTTGTAATGTAATGTAATGTACTTTATTTATATAGCCCTTTAAAACAACCCGTAGGTGACCAAAGTGCTTTACAGAAAATTAAACAGCATTAAAAACACACACAGCATTAAAAACAAATGGCATAAACAAAGAAATAAGAATAAATACCTAAAAATAAGAATAAAATAAAAACAAATGCCAAGACAAATATCACCACTACTGGGTATTAAAAGCCATCCTAAACAAATATGTTTAAGTTCTGATTTAAAAAGGGCCAGGTCAGAGAGAGCACGTAGGTCAGGGGGGGAGATTATTCCAGAGCCTGGGGGTGACAACAAAAAACGCTCAGTCACCCCATTGTTTATACCTTGACCTGGGCACATCCAGCAAAGGCTGATTGGATGACCTCAAAGCCCTGCTTTGGTCATGGAGAGTCAAAATCTCAGACAGATAAACCGGAGCAAGGCCATTAAGAGCTTTAAAAACAAAAAGCAAAAGTTTAAAATTAATTCTAAAATGGACTGGAAGCCAATGAAGTGAAAAACGGATCGGAGTAATGTGTTCTTGCCTAAGTGTGTTGGTCAAAAGACAGGCCGCTACATTTTGCACAAGTTGAAGGCGGCCGAGAGAAGACTGAGAGATGCCAACATAAAGTGCACTGCAGTAATCAAGTCGAGAAGAGATTAAAGCATGGATGGCTATCTCAAGCTCATGACAGCTTAGGAAAAGTTTGGCTTTGGATAACAGACGTAATTGATAAAAGCTCATCTTGACTACATTGTCAATCTGTTTATCAAATTTTAAATGGCTGTCAAAAATCACCCCCAAATATCTGACAGCTGAACTGAGCCTTAAAGAGAGGGTACCAAAGCCAGCCGCTACAGCATCCTCAAACACAATACATTCTGTTTTTGATTCATTTAAGTGGAGAAAATTTTGGCTTAACCACAATTTAAAGTCAGTGATGCAGTCCAGTAGAACACTTTGTGAGTTTGTTTGTTCTGGGTTCAAAGATAAATAAAGCTGCAAATCGACCGCATAACAGTGGAAAGACATGTTGTGCCTGGCTATTATTGACCCGAGTGGCAGTATATATAATGAAAACAGAATAGGGCCAAGGATAGAGCCCTGTGGGACCCCACAGGAGAGAGAGGCACTAGAAGAAGACATGTCACCAATCATTACAGAAAAAGTTCTGTTCGATAGGTAGGATTCAGACCACTTAAGTGCAGTGCCATGGATGCCATTATGGTGATTCAGGCGTGACAAAAGAATAGTATGGTCCACAGTGTCAAAGGCTGCTGTAAGATCTAGCAGCACTAAGACCATGGGGCATTTGGCATCAGCAGACATCATAATATCATTGTGCACCTTTAGCAGGGCAGACTCAGTGCTGTGACGAGATCTAAACCCAGATTGAAACTTCTCAAAAATAGAGTTGTCTTCTAAAAAAGATTGCAACTGTATAAAAACAGCTTTTTCTAAATCCTTAGATAAAAAGGACAAATGAGAAATGGGTCTAAAATTAGATAAAACTGAAGGGTCAAGGTGAGATTTTTTAAAAAGGGGCCTAACCACATCATGTTTAAAAGCAGGTGGGACAAATCCTGAACTAAGGCAGGAATTAATAAAAACCAAAAGACCAGGTCCTACAGTATTAAAAACCCTTTTCAGTATTCCAGCAGGAACAACATCCAGTGAGCAATTTGTCGGCTTCAGAGACTTCACTATATCAGTAAGTGATGGTTCAAAGAGACAAACTCAAACTGTTCAAACACAGCAGAGTAACCCGGGACAACAGACAAGCTCCCATTAAAACTGTTATTAATAGCTCGTCTGACAGAGTCCACTTTATCAACAAAAAAGTGAAGAAAAGTCTCATGTTGTAAACGAATCATCTGTTATAGTCAGAGTGCGTGGGTTTGTAAAAGAGTTAATTGTGTTAAATAGCACTTGAGGACATTGACTGCTGCTAGAAATAATATCAGAGAAATACTGAAATTTTGCCTTTTGCACGGTCCTCTGGTAATCAGCAAGACAGTCCCTAAAAATTCCCAGAGACACATGTAATTTGTCCTTTTTCCATCTCCGTTCAGCCTGCCTGACCCATTGTCTAATGGCACGGGTAGTGTTGTTTAGCCAGGGATCTGTTTTAGGTTTAGCCGATTTTATTGTATCTTGTATCCCCCCACCTTGCTGCCTCTATATTGGAGTTTTCCCCGGTGGATGAAAGGGTTGTTTCCCTGCGCCTTTGGGTTGGGAAATGGGTCCTGACCATCACCTGTGCCTATGTACCAAATGATGGTTCAGAGTACCCACCCTTTTTGGAGTCTCTGACTGGGGTGCTGGAGAGTGCTCCTCTTGGAGACTCCATTGTCCTACTGGGGGACTTCAATGCGCACATGGGCAACGACAGTGAAACTTGGAAGGGGGTGATTGGGAGGAACGACCTACCCGATCTGAACCCGAGTGGTGTTCAATTATTGGACTTCTGTGCTAACCAAAGTTTGTCCATAGCGAACACCATGTTCAAGCATAAGGGTGTCTATATGTGCACCTGGCACCAGGACACTCTAGGTCGCAGCTTGATGATCGGTTTTGTTATCGTGTCATCAGACCTGCGACCATATGTCTTGGACACTCGGGTAGAGAGAAGTGCAGAGCTGTCAACTGATCACCACCTGGTGGTGAGTTGGATCCGAGGGGAGGACACCATTCAGACCTGGTAGACCCAAACGTATAGTGAGGGTGTGCTGGGAACGTCTGGCTGAGGCCCCTGTCCGGGAGGTCTTCAACTTCCACCTCCAGAAGAACTTCAACCACATTCCGAGGGAGTCTGGAGACATGGAGTCTGAATGGGCCATGTTTTCCACCTCCATTGTTGAAGCAGCAGCCCAGAGCTGCAGCCGCAAAGTCGTCGGGGCATCTTGTGGTGGCAACCCCCAAACCAAGTGGTGGACACCAGTGGTGAGGGGGGCAATTAAGCTAAAGAAGGAGTCCTATCAGGCTTGGTTAGCTTGTCGGACTCCTGAAGCAGCTGAGGTGTACCGGCAGGCCAAGCGAAGTGCAGCTCGGGTGGTTGCTGAAGCAAAAACTTGGGTATGGGAGGAGTTCAGTGAGGCCATGGAACAAGACTTTTGGTCGGCCTAGAAGAGATTCTGGCAAACTGTCCGGCAGCTCAGGAGGGGGAAGCAGCTCCCTCTCCACACTATGTATGGTAGGGATGGGGCGCTGTTGACTTCGAATGGGGATATCGTTGGGCAGTAGAAGGAATACTTCAAGGATCTCCTCAGTCCCATTGATATGCCTTCTGCAGAGGAAGCAGGGTTTGAGGACGAGGGGGATGACTCACCTATCACAGGGGCTGAGGTCACCAAGGTGGTTAAAAATTTCTTTGGTGGCTGGGCTCCAGGGGTGGACGAGATTCGCCCCGAGTACCTCAAGGCCCTGGATGTTGTAGGGCTGTCATGGTTGACACGCCTCTTCAACATTGCGTGGAGGTCAGGGGCAGTGCCTTTGGCATGGCAAACCGGGGTGGTGGTTCCTCTCTTCAAAAAAGGAGACTGGAGGGTGTGCTTCAACTTTAGAGGGATCACACTCCTCAGCCTCCCTGGGAAGGTACCAAGAACCTCAGATTGAGGAGGAGCAATGTGGTTTTCGTCCTGGCTGTGGCACATCGGACCAGCTCTTTACCCTCTCGAGAATCCTCGAGGGTTTGTGGGAGTTTGCCCAACCAGTTTACATGTGTTTTGTGGACTTGGAGAAGGCATTCGACCGCGTCCCTCGTGGTTTTTTGTGGGGGGGTGCTTCAGGAGTATGGGCTATCGGGCTTGTTGTTACGAGCTATTCAGTCTCTGTACGACCGTTGTGAGAGTTTGGTTCATATTGCCAACACTCGATCGGACTCATTCCCAATGAGAGTTGGACTCCGCCAGGGCTGCCCTTTGTCACTGATCCTATTCATAATTTTTATGGACAGGATTTCTAGGTGCAGCCAGGGAACGGAGGGTGTCTTGCTTGGTGACCACAGGATCTCATCTCTGTTGTTTGCAGATGATGTTGTCCTGCTGGCTTCATCCAGCAATGACCTACAGGTCTTACTGTGACGGTTTGCCGCTGAGTGTGAAGCGGCTGGGATGAGAATCAGTACCTCCAAGTCCGAGTCCATGGTCCTCAGCCGGAAAAAAAGTGGATTGTCCTCTCCGGGTTGGGGACAGGCTCTTGCCCCACGTGGAGGAGTTTAATCCTTTAACTGTCCACATTAAATGGGCGGGTCACGCACCCCCAGTGGTACAGCGCAGCAATTGCACCTGTCCACTTTTTGACGTCCCCCAGCTATACTGAGAATTTGTATTGTTCTGGACTGATCTGACAGTTCAGAAGGTGGCAGACACGCACTGGAGGAATCATGGCTGGCATGGAATACAGCAAAGAAGAAGAAATCTTCATTATTATTCTTCCTTTTTCCGCTTTGAGCTTTTTCCGCTTTTTTTTTTTTACATTTTATTGATTTTCTGGTTCATATACTTTGAAGATTAGATAAAAATGGTGTCAACAAAACAAATCATTCTTTGTGTAAATGTGTCCAAAGTCTACTTTTGACTGAGTTATGTAATTTATATAGTTGCCGGAACATTATGCAAATTAGATGCGTAAATTTATTTCTATCTGAAACTTTGGATCATATTCTACATCTTTCTAATTGACAGTAAGCCATTATCTCTTGCAACTTTCAAGTTATAGCTTTGGAAATTGAAACCTTGGAAATCTGAACTATTTTACTGACAAAAAATATTTACCACTCTTGACCACTAGGGGTTATGTTTACCCCTTAACTGTTCCAGGCACCTCAGCTAAAGGGTTAAGTATCTTGGGGTCTTATTCACGAGTGAGGGGAGAATGGAGTGAGAGAATGACAGACGGATCGGAGCAGCATCTGCAGTGATGCGGATGTTGTACCAGTCTGTTGTGGTGAAGGGAGAGCTGAGCTCTAAGGCAAAGCTGTCGATTTACCAGTCAATCTACATTCCTACCCTCACCTATGGTCACAAGCTTTGGGTAATGACCGAAAGAACGAGATTGCGGATACAAGCGGCTGAAATGAGCTTTCTTCATAGGATTGCTGAACTCACCCTCAGAGATAGGGTGAGGAGCTCAGTCATCTGGGTGAGGCTCAGAGTAGAACCGCTGCTCCTCCACATTGAAAGGAGCCAGTTGAGGTGGTATGGACATCTGATCAGGATGCCTCCTGGACACCTCTCACTTAAGCTGTTTCGGGCACATCCCACTGGGAGGAGACCCCGGGGCAGACCCAGGACTCGCTGGAAAGAATATGTCTCCCAGCTGGTCTGGGAACGCCTTGGTATCCTCTCTGAAGAGCTGGAGCAAGTGGCTTGGGAGAGGAAAGTCTGGGCTTCTCTGCTTGAACTGCTGCCTCCGCAACTCGGACCTCCGGAAAAGCGGTAGAAGATTGATGGATGGATGGAACCTGTGTTGCCAACCTTTTCATCATGTTTTTAATAAATGTTGCAGTTCTCTTAGTTAGAGACTGTTGACGCCTCGGTGCTCCACAGAAAGACTGAGAAGGTCTTTTGTTCCTGGAGCAATTAGATTTTATAATAAGCATTTGTGGGGGGGGGGGGGTTATTGCATCTTATTTTAATCTTATTTTATGTATTTGTTCCTGTTTTAAATGGTATGTTTCTATGAATGTGTTGTAAATGTTTGTTTTGGACTGATGGCAAGTGAATTTCCCCTGTGAGATTAATAAAGTTAATGATAAAGTTAAAGATAAGAATCTTACCTTATCTTATAAAATGGAACAATCATTTATCTATTACATCATTATGGGATCTAAAAAAAATTCTATATTATAATATATGCACTTTTTTCAATTTGTACATTAAATAATCCAGAGTGAAAGAATTTGAAGGAAAATTTCACACAATAAATTTTAAGACACCTGCAAGCACTACAGCCACAATATTGCTGCTTGAAGTAAAGTAACGTTGATGTTCATAATTAATGTGTTAAACAGCATTCATTAGAACAGTTAGGCCTGTAACAATAACAAATTTTGGCCGACGATACAGTTTTCCAGAAATTATTGTGATCAACGATATTATTATTGATGTCATGAAGACCATTTTATGCCCAGAATATAGTGATATAATGATAACAATCTGTGTACATCTTTTCAAAGGGCATTTAATTTTTATTTATTTACTATATTAAACACTGGAATTTATATGTGACCTTTTTTTTTTAAATAACCTAAATGAATAAATGTTTGCAGCTTTTTCATCTTCTTCCGCTTAATCCTGTTCGGGTCGCGGGGGGGCTGGAGCCTATCCCAGCATCTTTGGGCGAGAGGCAGGGTACACCCTGGACAGATCGCCAGTCCATCGCAGGGCCAACACAGAGAGACAAACAACCATTCACTCTCACAGTCATACCTAAGGACAATTTAGAATCCCCAGTTGATGCCAATTAACCTAACTTGCATGTTTTTGGCATGTGGGAGGAAACTGGAGAAATCCCGGAGTAAACCCATGCAGACACAGGGAGAGCATGCAAACTCCACACAGATCACTGTTGGTCGGGGGCTGGGATCGAACTCAGGATCACCCGGCCAAGGGTAAGTTGCTGTGCTGCCGCAGTGCTAACCACTCCGCCACCGCGCCGCTCTTTTGCTATAATGCTGTCCGTAACACGCGTCATTTATCACTGTGATGTTTATATTTGCATTGTTGGTCAAAGGCTCCTTTATACCAGAATGTGGGGAAATTAGATCTGCCTGTTTCACTGCAGGTTTTGCTCCCAGTTGAAAAAACTGTGGGAGGGTTATGTTTTAAATGCATTTTCAGGTTAGTTGTATTTCCATTTTGCAGTTGTTTTAAAACATTTGCGGTATACCAGTTCATAGACATTAATTATTGCCTGCATTATGCCTGCACCTGCTTCCCAAACAGCAGGACCTCCATTAGTGACAGTAATATTATCTTAATATTATAGCAGTAGTATATTAGTGCAAATCTAGCAGCCTTGCAGGCTTAGCTTAAGCAATTTTTTTAACTAAGAAAACTCAGCTAAAAATGCCTGATATTCAAATATGATCTCATTCTTTTTAGCCGATGACAGCAACATGTAGCTCTAAATTAATGCCCAGAGCTACAAGAGGACTGACCTCCCACTGTAGCTTTCACTACTTACAGTAGCTGTGTGGCCTAGGGTCAGTGAAACGGAGATAAGCCCGCCCCATACATCCACATGGTGTCCCACATGCTGTGGAAGGGATTAACTTAACTAACTTGACCTGTGCTGCTAGCTCCTAGCCAGGAAAACCCACGGACGTTAGCTGAGCATGGAGCGAAGATGAGTGGAGGGTTAATAAGCTGTAACGAAGTCTAAAGTGAAAGGTTTGCATCCATTTATGACTGCAGAGCAATTGAAGTTTCAGTAGGTGGTATGTGTTCACACCTCTGCATCCCTGTATGTATACAATTAGCCTCAGTATTTTATGGATGTCTAGATATAATATGCATACAAAATTACACCCAAGTACAGCATGTACAGCATAATATAATTGCACAGTTGTTTCAAGTCCCTTCAGTATTCCTCTTATACATGATTAAATCTATTGCTTTTCATCATTTAAAAATTTCAAAGGTTACTAAGCATACAACTCCATTTTTCTAAGGAAGGCATATTTATAGTCTTTTATATTTGATTGTATTTTATCCTTTTAAGAGAAGAAGTATTGTTTAAAGTAATAGATAATAAAATGCCTGCATTGATGCTGAAATCCTGTAAAGGCCTGCTTTATTTCACACAGAAAACCAATCAGGAATTGATAAGGGAATCGAATCTATAAGTAAAATTGACAATACTATTAGTATAGATAAAATTTTATCAATTCCCATCTCTAGTAAGAAGAAATGAACTTTCGGTTCAGTCCAGATGTCTTTTGTGGGGCTATCATGTAATCATTCCACCACCACTGAGAGAGAAAGTGCTGGACAAGCTCCCTTTTGGACATTGCGGTGTGGTACACGCGAAGGAGATTGCACACAGTTATTTCTGGTGGCTGTATCTCGATGCGGCTGTTGAAGAGAAAGTGAAGTCATGCTCTGCCTGCCAGAAATTGAGGAACCTCCAACAACTGGCTCCTCACGCAACCACCAAGATGACAGCTCAGGACTCACTGACCTGCTGAGACCCCAAAACACCGCCGAGGGGGAAGAAGTGGATGCCTGCAACAGTAATTGCAAAAACTGGACCTGTTTCAAGCACTGTGGAAACTGGTGATCATCTCATATGGAGACGGCACGTTGATCAGCTACTCCACTTGTCTGGGTTGCAGAAACCCTCACATGTAAACAAACATCACCTGTTCCACAGCAAGAGGCGCATTCAGAACTGTGCCCATCACCTGAAGAGTCACCTGCACAGTTTCCAGGAAGCGACATGGTCACAGAGACATCTGAGCCTGTACAGGTGCCAGTGCAGGGCATTGCATCCCCCTGAACTGAACATTTTCAGTCTCCATGTAAAGACTTGTGTGCATGTTGCAGACTTGCCTAATAGGTTATCCTAAGAGAGTCAGACGACCACCAAATAGACTGATGTAGTTAGGAGATGACCCGTGACATGGGGCAAAGTAATCCCCAGGGTACAATATTTGTTTGAGAATTGAGGATGTGTAAGCTAACATTAAGATATTCTCTTTTGTCAGGGGAACATTAAAAGTAAAGGGGCAGGGATATGTTATGTATTAACTATTTGAGTTTGTCCCTTCATATATTTATGTTTTCCTATGTTACATTCTACTACATTATGTCTTTGTACATGAATCACATATTACCCTCTCTGGAGTTAACAAGATAAATGTAATGCAGTTCAAGCCCCCACTCTGGTTTCTCAACTCTTTATTGGAACCTTTCTGTGTGGAGTTTGCATGTTCTCCCTGTGCTGCGTGGGTTTACTCCGGGGGCTCCAGTTTCCTCCCACAATCCAAAGGCACGCATCTTAGGTTAATTGGCTGTTCTAAATTGTCCCTAGATATCTGTTTCCTATAGGCCCTTAGAATAGAGGGTTAGTACTAGTGAAAGCGCTTTGAGTGGTCTTTGTGACTAGAAAAGCGCTATATAAGTGCAGGTTAGTTAGTTAGTTAGTAATTATTCTCAACTTGAGTGAGTATATAATAGTTGTAAATATTTCACAGTGTAAACATTATTTATACATTTTAGATAGATACATACTTTATTTCGAACAAAAAAGTAAAACAAAACAAAATAAATGACAAATGCAATAAAGTAACAGTATACAGTGTTCGAAAGGGAGAAGGAAGAAGTGAACACTTATTAATTCCAACTCCTCTTTTCCATAAATACACCCATGTGAATTATATACAAATTACCACATTTAAGACCCCAAGTAAACAATTAACTGTATTTTGTACATATCAACATTAACACCCATCCATCCTAACATACATTGATGTCCATACATCAAAACCAGCCTCAGACAACACAGATATACACAGTGCTGTCCCACCCACCATTCCATAGTGTCCCAGAGTGAGCATAGTGAATCGTACATATAAATACTACCCTTCTAACATACTGTATATCCTTTCTGCAAATAATGTTTATACCTCTTTTTGAATTGATTTCTGTTTGTACATAGTTTCAGTTCCGGCTCCAGACTGTTCCACAAATCCACCCCACAGACAGATATGCACATACTTTTCTTGGTTGTTCGTATCTTGGGTTTTGTAAAGTTTAAGTCTCCTCTCAAATTATAATCATTGTCTCTTTTTTAAATATTTTTTGTATATTAGTTGGGAGTTGATTATTAATTGCCCTGTACATGACTTGTGCTGTCTTAAATTTAACTAAATCGGTGAACTTTATGGCATGTGACTTTAAAAACAACGAATTGGTATGGTCTCTATATCCTACATTATTTATTATCCTTATAGCTCTTTTTTGTAATGTGCATATTGACTGTAGGTTGGTCTTGTAGGTGTTTCCCCAGACTTCTACACAGTAGTTAAGATAAGGTAGAAACAGTGAATTGTACAGTAAGAACAATGATTTATAGTCCAAGATGTGTCTTGTCTTCCCCAGTATGCCTATACATTTTGCCAACTTGGCCCAGATGTGACTGATGTGAGGTTTCCAGCAGATTTTATTGTCTAGCGTCAGCCCCAGAAACTTATTTTCCTGTACTGTTTCCATTCTGGTATCATCTATCGTTACCATTATTTCATGATTTATTTTATAATTTCCAAACAACATAATCTTTGTTTTTTTCAGATTTAGAGATAATTTATTTTTGTTGAACCACTGCGTTGACCTTTTCATTTCAGTTGTGACCACCTCTAAAACCTGCTGCAAATTCTCACCAGTGCAATGTACACTTTATACCTGACAATGTTCTAAAATATTGGGCTTGAGCTGTTGTGTTCAAAAACTACAGCTATTTAATGTAGAAACAGTGGGAAAGTATGCTCAGGTGTTTAAAATGTAAGCCTGAACTGAGGGAAATGCCCTGAAACATGGTGTGAAGGTTCATCTCAAACTGCACTGCTCTGTGCTTGTACTCAGTGACACCAGCTTGAAGTGAATAAGGCAGCCTCACAGGGAGTAACACACCAGAGAAACTTTATTGCTTCAGGCAACTGCAGGTACATGGAGGAGTGTGAAGGATGTGACGAATGAGAGTCTGCAGTAATCAGTGGAAATGCAATGAGAGGGTGAAAGTGAATGGATAATGTAATTTTGCCCAATAATAAAATTAGATATATAATCAGCTGCTGAGTCGGTGCAAATGAATTATCAAGGTTATGTTAATAGGAGTTAACCCAGCATCACAAAGGACATGTAAGTGCCAGGTTCTGATGGTAATGGAAAGAATACCTAGCACCTTGAGGCTGTGGTCATAATCAGAAAGAATAAAGGCACTGAAAACATTTATGTCATGCAAATGTTTCCATGTAATGGTGAGAGGCTTTATTCAAAATCTAGACAAATGAGGTACCGTACCATAGCATGTCACCTTCAGTCATGTGATATGACCACATGAGGAGTGCCATGGAAACGTAGCTAAGGGTGGTTGACGTTCACTCCTGGACACAAGTAGATCTTCACATCTGTAGATAATACCTTAGCACACCTGTGCCACCCTCTGCCATGACTAGGAAGCAACAGCCAGTAAGGAGGCTATAGGTGAGCCTGCTCTGCATGTAGTGCTCTCTGCAACTCAGCACTAAAAATCACATAAAAGCATACAGTTGTCTGTCAAGTTATTCACTTGGCACACATAAACACATCAAACTGATGACAAGGACTAATTCTATAAAGCAAGGGACCAGTAAGGTACAAAAACAAAAAGAAACAGAGAAAAGAGGAGTGAAGGATGGCACTGAGTGCTAAGCTAACAAGCTAATGGCCTAGTGCTAAGCTAACACTTACTTCACCCCACTAAGTCACTGGCAAGTATTGTCACCTTCCTTCCTTTTGACATCGAAAGTGATTCCAATTCTACGGGGCCAAGATGGATAAAATTGTAATTGTAATTGTGGCTTGTATATATGGATGTCACCAGACTGCAAAACAAATCTACCTACGGGTACAAATAAAGTAAACTGAACCTGAAAATGGCTACAAAGATTTGAAAATTACATGACAGTTATAAGCATTACTGGATTTATTTATTTAGCGAATGCAAAGTCCTTAAGCCAAGCAGTTGCCTCCTGGTTTGCTGTATGGAGGGTGTGTAATCCTCCTTCCAGTCTTTGGAGCGGGCAAGCCTCTATGATGTGTTCCATAGTTTGCTCCTCTCCACATGTGCACAGTGGGCTAGGGCTACTGCCCCATCTGTGAAGGCTGGCCAAGCAGGGGCCATGTCCAGTCCTGAAGCGATTGAGTGTAGACCACTGTCTCCTTGGGAGGTTGGTGCCCGGGACCTGTTGGTTGGGGTTTATCACCAGCTGTTTGTTTGGGACCTCCTTGGTCTCCCATTCCTCTTGCCAAGCTGTCTGGATGGTAAAGTCAGCTGGGGGAGGGTTTTTCCAAATCGGCCGTCTGGATGAAAGTCGGGCAGTGGGTGGGGTGTAAGATATCTGCATGGATTGGTAAGTGAGGAAAATCTTTAACTTTTTGGAGCATCCTTTGAGTTAATGCTGCTCGCCGGATGTGTGGAGGGGCTATGTTTGACAGTACAGAGAGCCAGGGGAGTGGTGTTGAGCAGATTGTTCCAGTTATAGTTCTCATGGTTGAGTTGAGCTGGGTGTCTACATGGTGTGTGTAAGATGACCTGGACCAGACAGGGGCACAATATTCTGCTACAGAGTATGAAAGGGCCAGTGCTGAGGTGCGCAGGGTGGAGACTGCCGCCCCCCATTTTGCACCAGCGAGCTTGCAGAGCAGGTTGTTTCGTACTTTCACCTTAGCAGCCGTCCCCTTTAGATGTTCCTTGAAGGATAAGGTCCTATCAAGGGTCACTCCAAGATAAGTTGGATTTGGGGCATGCTTAAGCTTGAGTCCGCTCAGGTGGATGTTTAGTTCTCTGGCAGCTTTTGCATTGTGGAGATGAAATACACTGGAGACGGTTTTTGCTGGGCTTGGTTTTAGGCGCCAGATTTTGCATAACTGGTCCAGTTTAGCAAGATCTTCCGTGAGCACCCGTTCCAGTGGTTCAAAGTCTGGTGCTTGGAATGCCAAACAGATGTTGTCTGCATAGATGAATTTGCGGGATTTTGTAGTAGGCAGGTCGTTTATGTAGAGGTTGAACAGAGTTGGAGCTAGAACTGAGCCTTGTGGGAGTCCGTTTTTCTGCATTCTCCATGCACTTGTGTTCTGACTGAGGTGGACTCTGAACCTTCGGTTGGTCAGCAGGGTTTTTATAATTGCTGTTGCCCAAGCAGGGATCGCCTTTTTAAGTTTCAGGAGGAGGCCTTTGTGCCAGACCATATCATAGGTGGCTGTAAGATCGAGAAACACAGCCCCTGTCTTCAGTCTGCTCTTGAAGCCATTTTCAATGAAGGTGGTTAGGGCCAGTACTTGTTCTCCTGTACTGCGGTCCTTGCGGAAACCTGCTTGATCCACACTTAGAATATCCTCTATTTCTGGGGAAATGCGTTGCAGTATTAGGCGCTCCATGATTTTGTAAGGAACGCTGAGTAGGGAGATTGGGCGGTAGCTTGCTGGTAGTTTGTGGTCTTTGCCAGGTTTTGGGATGGCAATGACCTTTGCTGTCCGCCATTTCTTTGGGATCGAGTTTGTTTGTGTCATCCTTGTGTAGAATTGTGTCAACCAGGTTAGGGCTCGGGGGCCAAGATTTTTCATGAATTCTGGGAAGATGTTATCGTATCCTGCTGCCTTTCCACATTTCAGGCCCTGTAGGACTTTCTCCAGTTCAGCAGCCTCGAAGGGTTCAGGGTTCGTTTCCTCTACAGGCATTTTTTGGTGTTTTTTTAGCTCAGTTGTAACTGCTCTTCTGGTGTCTTTGTCTTGGGGTGCTTTGGCGATAGTCAGTAGGTGGGATGCAACTTGGTTGGGTGTGACGGATGCTCGGCTTTGGCTAGGGGGCTTCTGTGCAGCTCCTAGGCGACGGATGAGGCTCCAACATTTCCTGCTAGAGTGGGTAAAGCTCCGGTCAGCAACTGTCTCCTCCCATTTCTTTCGCCGGGCTGTATTTAGCGATTCAATGAGATGGTCTGCTATCTCTGGGTCCCCTGATGTTTGATAGGATTGTAGGAGGGCAGCACTTTCTCCGTCCAAACATGGGACATAGAGGGGTCGGTAGCCTCGTGGGATTGCAGTATGGGCAGCCTTGAAGATTGCGCTGCAGAAGCGGTTGTATGCTTCATCTACAGTGATGGTGTGGAGTGGGATGGTAACAACGCTCCGGTCCAGAGTTTCACTGAATTTCTTCCAGTTGGCTTTGCGGAAGTTCCAGCGCATCTTCCTTGGGCTGTATATGACTGGAAGTTGTAGGCCAATGTGTACAAGCAGGGGCCGGTGTTGGCTGTGTGGAAAATCATCAAGAATGAGGATCTGTGTAGGATATGGCTCCCCATTCAAAGAGCTGACCCAACACAGGTCAGGAGAATAGTCCTTCTTCCACCTAGCAGAGTGGAAGGTTCCTCTTTGTTTGGGGTCGTATATCAAAGCGAGGTCATTTCTGGATGCCCAGTCTGAAAGTGCCTCCCCATCACTGTCCACTGCTGGGTACCCCCAGTCAGGGTGATGGCTGTTAAAGTCCCCCACATAGATGGCAGGGTGGGGTAGGGTGGGTAAGACCTGCAGATCCCAGTTGGCATTAGGGGGCTTGTACACATTGACAATATGGAAGCCACCAATGATTATGGTGTCTGAGAAATGTGTTGTTATCAGGTGATTTGCTTCAACTATGTCAGAACGCACATAGGTGGCACGTCCATGTTTAGCATGTAGAACATAGCACAGGAGGTCAAAGCCTTTGATGGTGAAGCGGCCAGCTTCCTCTGTGCCAATATGAGTCTCTTGGAGGCAGATTACATCAATCGAATGTTGGAAGGCGAGGACTTCGATAAGGCTTCGCTTGGCTGCAGATAGGCCTTCAACATTTAGTTGTAATATGCGAAGGGCAGATCCTACCACAAAGTGCTCTTGGGGCTGTTTGCTTTCGGCTTTAGAACTGTGACTAGGATTCTTCTTTGACTTGGCACAGAGGCGTCGTCTCTTCGAATTTAGTCTGCTGGTAGGATCATTAGCTTCCCCAGGCGAGCCCGGGTACTGGCGGAGGGCGCGACGAGAACGCTGATCCATTGCCCCCCATTACTGGAGATGCTAGGCTACAGGTATTGCTATTTCACTTAACTGGAGAGTGAATGCATAACATCTATGATACCATGGCAGCAGAGGCAGAAGAAGAACAGCAACACAAAGCAGAAACTTACTGGATATTTCTCACCAAAAAAGAATATTCAGTATAAAGTGCACATGTTTAGGAAAGCAGTACAACAGCCAGAAGAAAATTTGGACAGCAAGCTACGTATTCTAGCAAATAACTATGAGTATACTGATATGGATTCTGAAATTAAAGCGCAGCTGTACATCATCTAGACTGTGTAGAAAAGCATTGAGAGAGAGCCTGAGAGTAATGGTCAACAACCATGCCCAGATCATGTCATGATCTTCAAGTCTACCTTGAGTGCCTCTGCCAGAATACTGTAAGGTTTGACTGCTTTTTTTCCACCAATTTGTAGAGTTTTAATGGCTTTCCTTATTTCTTCCTTTGTGGGCTTGCTGCTGTCAATTGGCAGATCACTGTCAGCTAGCTGGATGTCAGGTCAGTCCTGAGAAGCTGGTTCAGGAGCTTATCAAAGTATTCCATCTATCTCTTCTTCTGTGCCTCTTCCCCAGGAATGGCCTTTCCGTCTTTGTCCTTCACTAGTCTCTCTGGTTTGCTGAATTTTCCAGAGAGCTTCTTAGTGGTGTTGTACAAGTCTTTCATGTTCCCATGTAGAGCTGCCTCTTCTGTTTCCACAGCAAGTGCCTCAGTAAAGTTTCTCTTTGATGCTATTCTTGACATTTCTATTGCCGAATGAATGTGCCTCTTGAGCACTGGCTTTCTCTGTTCTTGTATGGCTGTTATTGAGTAGCACCTTCTTCTTGTCTTCTGTCTTCGTCATTGTCCCTGTTGACATCCACTCCTTATGGTTGTTTCTTGTAGCTCAGGACCTCTTGACAAGTTGCTGTCCACTGCCTCTTTCACTTCCTTTCCCCGTTCATCGATGGTCTTTTCTTCAAATAGCTCTTGAAGACCATGGTTCCTTTTGCTGAGAGTGAGCCTGTACTCTTCCAGCTTGTCTGCTTCCTTAAGGAGTACAGTGTTGAACCTGTGACACTGGCCAGTCTCTTCTGTTCTGGTGTTTGTATGTATTTGCTAAAAGAAAAGGCACTCTTGCATAGGTTGCATTCTCTCATGTTCTATAAATGCAACCATAATCTTTCACACTGTTTGAAGGTGATTTGACTTTTGAGGATGCCGGAGTCAGTTAAAGATGGTTAAAATAATTTCAGCGATCTAGTATTTATTTAGAGAAAGAACTGACTTATGGGCATCTTGTAGGCATTAAGAAAGCTGCTGTAAAAGTAAGTCTACCTTCATTTTGGTGTGAAGAAAAAAAATTGATAAACCTTGACTGTGATTATGGTTTTGAATGCATTTTTTTAACATGGCACCTCAAGTTAATTAATCTGATATCTGACCCAATATTGCATGTGTGTTAATATAAACACATGAACTGACCTCACATTTTTTCATTTATTCAAATCCTACATGAAGTCTCTCTTTCTCTCTTTCTGGCCCTGTAATACTCTTTGTGTGTTTGAGCAGGAAGCACAACCATACCTCTCTTTTTTATTAAAATAAAATGCTGAGCTGAAAGTCAGTAAGTGTGAAAATGAAATACTCTCAACCAAAGCTAGAGACTAGAGCATGAAGACTCATAGATATGATGCCATCAAATGTAAAATCGGGAGGGTTTTTTATATTATTCTGAGTGGTATTATTAGCTACAGAGCAGGCTTTCCACTGAAAATCCCCTTGGATTTCATCTGGGTTTCCTTTAACATCTCTTCTTATTCATCCAGCCTTTTGCAGCTTCTGATATTGAATTTTGATGATAGACATTCAGGTCTTTTTACAGCAAGGTTTGCAGTAATGTTCTTATTGGGGGAAAAAATTCACCAGAATGGTGGATTATTTTTTATAGTGATTAACATTACAAGCCCCCTTTCAGAAATGTTGTCTGGAACATTACTGAATGGGGGCTTGACATTAAGACAGAGATTTTCAGGCTGCAAATGCTCCTCTTAGGCCATCTTTAGATCCGATTCAACTCTGCATCTAGAATCATAGGCTCATCAATCATTTGAAAAAGCCCAGTCAGGTTACACATTGAGAAAACTAGCACTGACTCAGCCAAAAAAAGTTTCTCAGCTGTTGTTCAGAGAGGTGCTTTGTTTTCAAAGGATAATCATTCTGTACTATTTTTGAAAACATCTCATGTTGTCATAAGATAGATATTGTAAAGGAAATTAATCATTTGTATTCTAAGTCCTTGGGAGTATTACTTTTACCACATTGTAATTGCAAGTCCACATGGTGGAATTCTTTGATTCCTGAGCACAGCCTTAACCCTCTGTATGTGTGTATATAGAACAGATAAATAAGTGCTGAGTTACACACTAATAAAATATTAATACTGTATTACTTTAACAAGAGATTTGGATTGTGGTTCAGGGTTGTGGTTGTGGCTGGATGGCTGAATAATAAAATTATTTTGTGACACTTAATAACAAATTGTTTATATACTGTGGAGAAACTCCACTAAAGAAATAGTTTTGTTCTGCTCCATAGCCTCTGTTTAGTCACATTAACTGCTGTCTCCCAGCTTGCAGTGCATCTCCAGAGCAGAACATAAAAATTGGTACCATCAGCTAGCATACAGGGTATGAAGTATCAATCTGGAAAAAATCTTCAACTTCTTTCACACAGGCAAGTTTTTCAGTGTTGCTTAGAATGATTTTTGTTTACTGACCAAAGGGGTATGGGAGAAGTCCACCTGTCCGCCCATACGTATGTCTGTCTGTCTGTCTGTCTGTCTGTCCCACTTTGTGAAATCACCTCCCCCTACAGTTTTATTTTGATTGTTTCGAAACTTGGTACTAGGGTTTGATATACACTGATGATGCGCATATTGCAATTTGGCTCCAATCGGGGGATTTTTGCAGGAATTGTAGGCCCTGACTTATGATCTCCTATTTCACTTCAGTTAATAGACAGTAACTGTCTTGTGAAATCAACTCCTCCTAAAATTTTGTTTGAAATGTTTTGAAACTTGGTACCAGGATTTAATATACACTGATGATGTGCGTATTGCTATTTGAGTCTGAGCAGATAATTTTTGCAGGAATTGTAGACCTTGGTCAAGGTCAGAGGTCATTTTTCCCTAAATCTTATAAACACAATAACTACTGAAAGAAATAATGTAGGCTTTTCAAATCCATACCATAGGTGCATCTAAGACAAATCTTGGACAGATTACACCCTGACCTGGCTATGGGTTTGGTGACAAAAGGTCAAAGTTAATATCCCATTTCTACTATTATTACAGAATGAGTAAAGCTAGGGTCACCAAACTTGGTTTACATGTTCACCCTGAGACCCTAACCACTGACTATGGGTTCAGGGTCAGTAGGTCAAAGGTCAAGGTTGGAATTCCCTATGCTCTTACTATAAAATGAATAAAGCTGGAATCACCAAACTTGTACACAGGTTCACCCTGAGACCCTGAAGTGTGACTATGGTTTTGAGATCGCAAGGTCAAAGGCCAGTGTTAAAATGCCAAATAAACTATATCTCAACAACAAAGAAAGCTAGGGTCACCAAACTTGGTGCACATGTTCACCCTGAGACCCTGAACTCTGACTATAGGTTTGGGGTCAAAAGGCTAAAGGTCAAGATTAATATTCCCTATGCCCTCTTACAATAGACTGAGAAAAGCTCTTTAGGGTCATCAAACTTGCTACACAGGTTCACCTTGGGATCCTGACCTACAACTATGGGTTGTATAAAATTATTTTTGTTGTATATTCATGGATGATAGGCTTATCATAATTTGGTTCTGTCTCAGTAATTATATGGAAAAAGGTGCAAACTGCTGTCCTTCAGTAACATTGGGTTCTTCAAAGAAAAGGGAGGCGGGGATTATTGCACTTGCCTCAGAGCGCTCTTGTTGTAAATGGTAATGTGTCTGACAATGAACGCATAGAGTCAAAGTCTGTCCAACCATAATACATGATGTTCAACCCCCATTGCATTTTAGGTTTAATGGCAAAATTTTGCATTTTCAGGTATTTGCAATAAACAAATTTAAAAAAGAACAGTTTAAATAGTAAAATAAAACTAGTATTACAAGGATTTTATCCCAATTCAACACTAAATCCTACTTTCAACGAGTACTGCAGTCTCAAAATTATTCAACCCCCTGAATAAAATTCCTCATAAGAGCATGCATTCTCAAATCAGGTGTGATCTCAAGCACACCTGGTGCAATCAATCAAGGTCTTCATTAGTTGCATCAGGTGTGCTTGAGATAGACCACCTCAAATACCTGGACTCTTGATGGTGACATTTGATTTCTTGTTAGAAATATGGCTAAACCAAGAGAATTGTCCAAAAAGCTCAGAGAAGAGATCATTGCCTTGTACAAACAAGGAAACGGATACAAAAAGATAGCAAAGGCACTGAATGTTCCTAGAGGTACAGTTGGAAGCATAATTCACAAGTTTAAAGTTAAGGTGTCTACACTATCTAGACGTGGCAGAATGACAAAGCTATCAAGGGCTGCCACCAGGGTTCTTAGAAGGCAGGTGGTCAAAGATATTCAACTGACTGCAAAAGGCCTGCAGCAAGACTTGGTGGCAGGAGGCACTGAGGTTTCAGTGCCTGCTGCCACCTGTTCACAGTAAGGTGCACACTAAACACTGAAGGGCTTCATGCCCAAACTCAAAGTCGTGCACCACTACTGACCCAAAAGCACAAGAAAGTCAGCTCCAATTTGCTCAAAACTATATAAATGAGCCAAAGAGGTTTGCGATTCTGTTCTGTGGAGCGATGAAACAAAACTGTACCTTTTTGGGCCTATGGATCAGCGGTATGTCTGGAGGCGGAAGAATGCAGCATACACTGAAATGCAGCATACACTGAAAAGAACACCATGCCTACAGTGAAGCATGGTGGTGGCTCAGTGATGCTCTGGGGCTGCTTTGCTTCTTCTGATGCTGGAAGCCTGCAGCATGTGACAGGCAAGATGGACTCAATCAAATATCAGGAAATCCTGGAAGAAAATGTCATGCCATCTATGAAGAAGCTGAAGCTTGGGCATCATTGGACCTTCCAACAAGAACATTGATCCCAAGCATATTTCAAAGTGTACTAAGGCTTGGTTTCACTAGAGTGGCCATTACAGTCACCTGACGTGAACCCCATTGAAAATCTCTGGTGGGATTTGAAAAAATACGGTTGCAGCACACAAACCCAAGAATATTAGTGAACTGGAGGCCTTTACGGCTCGCCCAGGACCGAGATGGCTGGAGGAGACTCGTTGCTGCCTTATGCCCCAGCTGGGGCGAAGAGGATTAAGTAAGTAAGTAAGGAGGCCTTTACCCATGAGAAACGCTGCCAGAAGCTGGTGTCTGGCTATGCATCACATTTGCAGCAGGTCATAAAAGCAAAAGGGTGCTCGACGAAGTACTAAAGATGCCTGTCATGAAGGGGTTGAAAATTTTTGATTGATTGATTGATTCTAAAGGTTATAAAAGCTAAAATAAAACAAAAGTACACTGTAAAGAAATAAAGGCAATAGACAATGAAGTGCATTTGACAATACTACTCAATTTACATGCTCAAAAAGGAGTAAGACGAAGTTGTATAAACTTATATAATACTGCCCTCTTAAACTACTTTGTAATTATTAGTAATACCTACATAAATGCAACTCTAATTCTATGCAAAAATTATATACACACATATAGTGCATCCAGAAAGTATTCACAGCACTTCACTTTTTCCACATTTTATGTTACAGCCTTATTCCAAAAGGGATTAAATTAATTTTTCTCTCAAAATTCTACACACAATACCCCATAAAGACATTTTGAAAAAAGTTTTTTTGAGATTTTTGCAAATTTTTTTTAAAAATAAAAAACTAAGAAATCACATGTACATACGTATTCACAGCTTTTGTTCAATACTTTGTTGATGCACCTTTGGCTGCAATTACAGCCTCAAGTTATTTTGAATATAATGCCACAAGCTTGGCACACCTATCTGTGGGCAGTTTGGCCCATTCCTCTTTGCAGCACCTCTCAAGCTCCATCAGGTTGGATGGGAAGCGTTGGTGCACAGCCATTTTCAGATCTCTCCAGAGATATTCAATTGGATTCAAGTCTGTGCTCTGGCTGGGCCCCTCAAGGACATTCACAGAGTTGTCCTGAAGCCACTCCTTTGATATCTTGGCTGTGTGCTTAGGGTCGTTGTCCTGGTGAAAGATGAACTGTCGCCCCAGTCTGAGGTCAAGAGTGCACCAGAGCAGATTTTCATCCAGGATGTCTCTGTACATTGCTGCATTCATCTTTCCCTCTATCCTGACTAGTCTCCCAGCTCCTGCCACTGAAAATCATCCCCACAGCATGACGCTGCCAACACCACTGGCATGGATATGAGTGGTTTCTGGTTTCCTCCAAACATGACACCTGGCATTCACCCCAGAGAGTTCGATCGTTGTCTCATTAGACTAGAGAATTTTGTTTCTCATGGTCTGAGAGTCCTTCAGGTGCCTTTTGACAAACTCCACACAGGCTGCCATGTGCCTTTTACTAAGGAGTGGCTTCCATCTTGTCACTCTACCATACAGGCCTGATTGGTGGATTGCTGCAGGGATAGTTGTCCTTCTGGAAGGTTCTCCTCTCTCCACAGAAGAACACTGGAGCTGTGACAGAGTGACCATTGAGTTCTTGGTCATCTCTCTCACTAAGGCCCTTTTCCCCAGTCGCTCAGTTTAGATGGCCAGTCAGCTCTAGGAAGAATCCTGTTGGTTCTGAACTTCTTCCATTAACGAATGATGGAGACCACTGTGCTCATTGGGACCTTCAAAGCAGCAGACATT
The DNA here is from genome assembly GCA_020510985.1 of Pholidichthys leucotaenia. Classification (NCBI taxonomy): domain Eukaryota; kingdom Metazoa; phylum Chordata; class Actinopteri; order Cichliformes; family Pholidichthyidae; genus Pholidichthys; species Pholidichthys leucotaenia. Next base: position 192,500,916 of record CM035839.1, on the reverse strand, counting down.
TTTCTGTACCCTTCCCCAGATTTATGCCTCGAGACAATCCTGTCTCGGAGGTCTACAGACAATTCCTTTGATTTCATGCTTGGTTTGTGCTCTGACATGCACTGTCAACTGTGGGACCTTATATAGACATGTGTGAGCCTTTCCAAATGTCCAATCAACTGAGAAACATCTCAAGGACGTTCAGTGGAAACAGGATGCACCTGTGTTCAATTTTGAGCTCCATGGCAAAGACTGTGAATACTTATGTAAATGTGATTTCTTAGTTTTTTTATTTTTAATAAATTTGCAAAAATCTCAACAAAAAAATTCACATTGTCATTACGGGGTATTGTGTGTAGAATTTTGAGGGGGAAAATGAATCTAATCCCTTTTGGAATAAGGCTGTAACGTAACAAAATGTGGAAAAAGTGAAGCGCTGTGAATACTTTCCGGATGCACTCTGCATAATGCACATAACACAAAATTTACAAACCAGACACCATACACCCAGCTGCCACCTTGATATTAGTGCCCGTCTACATCTCTGTACCTTGTGAAAATAATATCCTTGTATGTTTTTTAAACTGTGCAATATTTAAATATTGTTTTAAAGCCAAATTTAGTCCATTCCACAATTTCACTCTATATACAGATAAACAAAAACTTCTCTTTGTTGTTTGAATATTGTAAACCTTGAAATCTAAACCCACCTCTCTATTACAGAAAAATTCTGAATATATGAAGGCATCAGATTGTTCCTCACTTTGACGAATGCTTGTGCAGTTTGGAATTTTAACACTTTTGACTGTAAGAAAAATGAATTTGTGTGTTTGCGAACACCAGCATTGTGAATCATCCTTATGGCTCTGTTTTGCAGAATGGATGTAGGGAACTTTTGTACGTGTTTCCCCACACATCCTCTCATCTTAGATAAGGCTAACACGAGAGAACAATAAAGAATTAAAATTATTTAACAAATATTATATACAGTATATATATACAGTATATAACAAATGCTAAATATTTTTTAGAGAATTTTTTATTACTTCAAAGTCAGAAGTTTACATACATTTCCTTAGTATTTGGTAGCATTGCCTTTAAACCATAGGACTTGGGACAGATGTTTTCCTTCCACAAGCTTCTCACAATAATTTGCAATTTTGACCCATTCCTCCTGACACAACTGGTGTAACTGAGGCATGTTTGTAGGCCACTTTGTCCGCACACGTCTTTTCAGCTCTGCCCACAAATTTTCTGTGGGAGTGAGATCAAGGCTTTGTGATGGCCGCTCCATAACATTGACTGTGTTTTCCTTAAACAACTTTGTAACTAATTTGGCGGTATGCTTAGGTTCAATGTCCATTTGGAAGACCCATTTCCGCCCAAGATCAGGTCTCTGCCTTCCCCCGTCCCCTGGTCCTTGCTGGAGTTCCCCGCTAGACTCCGCTGCTCTAGTTGTAAGTAGGCTTTCCTGCATTATTCTCTCTTTGGAGATTCTGTCCCCTATAACCTCTGTCAGCTCTCTCCCGTAGGCTATGTGTACTCCAGGGGGCACCTGTCTTGTGGAAATTTAAGTTGGCGCTTTTGTGTTTCATTTTTCTTGAACTTTGCATTTTTATTTTCTGTGAGTTTTCAATAAACTTGTGAAACTTTTCATTGGAGTCTGAGTGATCGTTCTGGCAGCTCTGCATTTGAGTCTAACCCTGATCTGAATCATGACAGAACAATCCAGCCAGGATCAAGGCTCAGCGAGCGCTCAGCCAGGCGAACAGTCAGCACTCAAGTGTTTGGGTGCTACGGAACTCCAGGTCGCGTTTCTTTCTGAGCAGCTTCAAAGTATCACTCAGCAATTGGCAACTGTTGCTGAGCACCTCTATTGGTTTCCTGGTGCGGCGCCTCCTCCTGCACCTGCTGCCCCGGCAGCTGTTGCCATCTGCAGGAACATCTCCGTTCCCACACCTGCCCCCTATGGGGGGGAGGTGGGGGGGTTGCAGGGGGTTCCTGCTCCACTACCGGTTGTATTTCCAGCAGGTGGAGGAGGAGTATAGGGATGATGTGTCCAAAATACATTTCATAACCTTGTTGTTGCGGGGCTGGGTGCTCAAGTGGGCACAGTCCATCTTGAGCAGCCCGGAAGGACCCCTTTATTCATTTGAGTGATTTGTGCGAGAGTTCTCAGGGGCTTTCGACCATTCAGAGAGTGAGGGGAATATTGTTAGCCTGCTCATGGGGCTTCAGCAGGGGGATCGGTCTGTGGCTGATTTCTCTACCGAGTTCCGGGTCATTGCGGCGGACTCCAGCTGGAACAATGTTGCCCTGCGCAGCGTGTTCCTCTTGGGTCTGAATTCGCATCTCTGCAATGAGCTGGCTATCCGTGCATCTACCTCCTCCCTGGATGAGCTCATCGTGAAGGCCGTGGCCCTCAACATCCGGTTTAGGGAACGAGCGAAGGAGCAGAAGGCTACTGTCTCTCCACTCGCTTCCCAGCCAGCCACCCCTCCCCTTGGTGCTGCTTCGCCAGCCCCTTCTGATCCGATGGCACTTGGTAGGTTCCATCTGACTCAGGAGGAGCGTCGGTGTCAAGAAAAGGAGGGGGCGTGTTTCTATTGTGGGGTCCCAGGTCACTCTGTTTCGAAATGTCCCGTGAGACCAAAAGACCTGGCCCGTTAGCTACCGTGGGGGGGGGGGGGGGGTCTGGCAGGAGGGTCCTCTCAAAATCCTCCTAATCGTTTTGAACTTTCAGCCCTCATTCAGTTACCGGGGGCCAAGTTTAAAAACCTCCGCCCTGGTTGATTCAGGGGCGGAGCAAAACAGGCCATGGTGCAGAAATTGCAGATACCCACCAGGAATGTTCTGACACCTTTGTCGGTCTTGGCAGTTTCGGGAAGTACCATCGCTGCAATTACTGAGCAGACTGAGCCCATTTCGGTCAGTCTGTCTGGTAATCACCACAAGGTTATTGTTTTATGTTCTGCCCCAATCTAACACCACCGTGATCCTGGGGTATCCGTGGCTCTGCACCTATAACCCCATTATTGACTGGAGTCAGGGCTCCATTTCATCCTTGAGTCTTTTCTGCCTTTTGTCATGTCTCTGTTCGGCCGCATGTTCACCTTTGCTCCTGATCTCCTCCGCTCCAGCTGAGCCGGTGGATCTCAGCTCCGTGCCCAAGGTTTATCATGACTTAGGAGAGGTCTTTAGCAAGTCTAGGGCCCTATCTTTACCACCTCACCAGGGCTATGACTGTGCTATTGATCTCCTCCCGGGCACGCGGCTACCATCCAGCCGGCTCTACAGTTTATCTGGGCCGGAGAGGGAGACGATGGAGACCTACATTAAAGACTCCCTGAGTGCTGGCATAATTCGCCCTTCGTCTGCTCCACTCGGTGTGGGGCTCTTTTTTGTGGGGAAGAAGGATGGGTCTCTGCGGCCGTGTATTGATTACCGCGAGCTTAACACGATTACCCGGAAGTATCTGCTGCCTCTCATTAATTCAGCATTTGAGTTACTCCGATGGGTGCGTTTTTTCACCAAGCTTGACCTCCGTAATGCATATCATTTAGTTCGCATTTGGGAGGGGGACGAGTGGAAGATGGTGTTTTAAACACCTTTGGGCCATTTTGAATATTTGGTCATGCCGTTTGAGCTGACCAACTCTCCTGCCGTCTTCTGGCGGTTAATTAAAGACGTCCTATGAGATATGGTGAACCAGTTTGTGTTTGTTTGTTTGGATGATATTTTGATTTTTTTCTTGCACCCTGGAAGAGCACTTAGTCCACGTTTGGTCCGTACTGCAGCAGGTGCTGGAGAGCCAGCTTTTTGTGAAAGCTGAGAAGTGCGAATTTTCCACTTGCTCTGCTTCATTTTTGGGGTTCATCATCGCTGAAGGCACAGTAAAGGCCGATCCGGCAAAAATTAAGGCAGTAGTGGAGTGGCCGACCCCCCAGTCCAGGAAGGATCTCCAACACTTCCTGGGCTTTGCCAACTTCTACCGCTGATTCATCTGAGACTATAGTAGGGTGGTGCAACCGCTTGCACAGTTGACGTGAACCAAAAGCCCGTTTAAATGGTCCGAGGTCGCTGAATGAGCTTTTGTGACCCTAAAAAGCCTATTCACCAACGCCTGCGTTCTGGTACAGGTGGATCCCACTGCGCAGTTTGTGGTCGCGGTGGATGCTTCTGATTCGGGGGTGGGTGCTGCCCTCTCCCAGCACTCCTCCTCTGATCAGAAGCTCCATCCGTGCGCGTATTTCTCCTGGCAGTTAACACCAGCCAAGAGGAATTACGCTGTTGGGGACTGCGGATTGTTGGCCATTAAGCTGGCTTTGGAAGATAGCCATCTGGTCGTTGTCTTGACCAACCATAAAAATTTAGAATACCTTCGGTCAGCCAGACGGTTAAACTCTTGGCAGGCTTGGTGGGCCCTGTTCTTAAATAGGTTTAATTTATCCATCTCGTACAGACCAGGGTCCCGTAATGCCAAGGCTGATACTCTCTCATGTCAGTTTTCTCACGACTCCTCCTCCTCCACCTCCTCCTCTGCAGCTACTGGGTCTGCCCCGGAGACTGTCCCCCCCCCAGCTTTCTCGGGACACTCCAGTGGGAAATTGAGCAGAGGGTCCGGCAGGCACAATCATCGGAACCCGTCCTGGAGGGAGGCCCACCAGACCGGCTGTATGTCCCCGCGGCGCTACGTGGGAGAGGTGATACACTAGGGGCATACCAGCTTTTTCGCCTGTCATCCCAGCATTTCCAGAACTATTGACTTGCTGCAAAGGGTTTTTTTGGTGGCCTACACTCGGGAGGGATGTGCGGCAGTATGTCAAGGCCTGTCACACCTGCTCTGCTAATAAAACTGACTCCTCCCCTCCTGCGGGTCTCCTGCAGCCCCTCCCGGTGCCGGGTCGCCCATGATCTCACATCGCCCTGAACTTTGTCACGGGTCTTCCTCCATCCCAGGGGAATACTGTTATCCTGATGATAGTTGACCGCTTCTCCAAGGCCATCCAACTCATTCCTTTCCACAAGCTGCCATCTGCCATGGAGACGGCCGACTTGCTGATGCAGCATGTCATCCGGCTGCATGGTATTCCCATAGACATCGTCTCGGACCGGGGGCCCCAATTCACATCCCAGGTGTGGAAGGCTGCTGCTTCTTGGGTGCGACCGCCAGCTTGACATCTGGAGACTATCCCCAAAGCAATGGTCAGGCTGAGCATGCTGATCAGTCTCTGGAGGCCACCTTAAGGTGCGTAGCATCCGCAAACCCGACCACTTGGAGCTCCCATTTGACCTGGGTGGAATATGCGCACAACTCGGTGATCTCCTCCTCCACTGGGCTCACGCCATTTGAAGCGTTGATGGGTTATACCCCACCTTCGCTGCCTATGGTGGAGAGGGGCCTCGCCGTTCCATCCGTGGAGGCCCATGTTTGCCGGTGCCGCCATCTGTGGAGGGCCACAAGGGCTGCCCTCCTTTGCTCTGTGGAACGCAATAGACAGTACGCTAACCGCAGACGGGTGCCGGCGCTGAAGTGCACGGTGGGACAGAGGGTCTGTCTGTCCACTGACTAGATCCCGCTGAAAACGGAGTCCTGGAAGCTCTCCCCCGCTATCTGGGCGCCTACACCATCAAGCGGTTGATCAATAATGTCACCCTTTGGTTGGACTTGCCGCCCTCTATGCACATCCATCCTACATTCCATGTCTCCAAGATCAAGCCCCTCTCCACCAGTCCCCTCTGCCCTCCTCTGGACCCCCCCCCCCCAATCGTCGACGGCCAGACTACGTATACGGTGGAGAGGATCTTAGACGTGGGTCGTCGGGGGTGGGGTTGTCAATACCTCGTTCACTGGAAAGGATATGGTCCTGAGGAGAGGTCATGGATCCTGGGGTCGTACATCCTGGACAAGCGTATGATTCCGGCATTCCATCAAACCCATCAACAAAAGCCCAGTGGGATGTCAAGAGGCGTCCCTTGAGACGGGGGCACTGTGACGATCAGACAAGTGTGCTTCCCCTCCCCTCCTGTTCCTGTTTCCCGCTCCCGCTCCGGAAGATTTATTTTATTTATTTGTTTATTTGTCAGGGACAGTGCAATAAACATAGACAAAAAAGAAAATCTGATGTGTTGCACAGAGAGTGTATAGCATTAAGCTAGTTTGCAACTCTTGTCCCTGGATGGGCTTTAGAGAAAAGAAACAGATAAAAAGAGAAAAGGATGAAGAAAAAACAAAATGAAAACAGTATAAACATTATGCACATACATCAATGCAAACAAAATTATAAATACACAATATAAAAACCTGATTCATATTTGCCTGTTACAGTAAAATGCCTGTTACACATTTGCCTTCCCTTCTTCACTCACACCCTGCAGACAATCATTTCATACATGGGTACATTCTTGTTTACTTTTCAGCCAGTTTTTAACCTTTGTAGTAAATGTTTTAAAATCCATTATTATTTTGATTTCATTTGGCATTGTGTTCCAGATATGACTGCCCTTTATAGAGAAAGCTGTTTATCCAAATGTGGTTCTGCGGTGGGATATTTTACAGTTATTGTTAACAGAACTCCTGGTGGCTCTGCTGCTGTCCTGTCTTTGGATGAATCCAACAAGTGGCTCTGGCGCTGATTTATGGAAACATTTAAAAATTAATTTCAGAAAACAAAGGTCAATGAAACTCTCAAAACTCAGTAGATTATATTGTTTTAGAATATAACAATGATGCCACCTAATGGGCTTTTTATCCAGAATTTTTAGAGTTTGATTATATAATGAACCTATATGTTTTATTGTAGAAGGAGCTGCTTGAGCCCAAACTGTCAGACAGTATGATATATGCGAAAAAACCATAGAATGCATATACAGTACGGCTGCTTGGTGTGGTATGTAATGTCTAATTAATTTAAAGCAATTCAAATTTTTTTTTTTACTGTTTTAGAAATCTTCTTTATGTGAAGATTAAATTTGAGTTGAGGATCTAGTACAATGCCAAGGTATTTGAATTCTGTAACTGAACTAATATCTTGATCATGTATATTAACTTTAAAATGTTGCAACACACCTGCGTGACTACACACCTGCTGCATCTGATGAGCCAGTGTATTTAAGATCCAACGTGTGGAGAGCTCATCGCTACAGTCATGTGAAAAAATTTGGGCACTCCTTTAAATATTCAGTTTTTTTAAGAAATGTTCTCATATCTATGTCTAACCTTGTTTTTGTTTTTATTTGCATTTTTTTAAATTTATTGTAGCCATTGTAAGTGGGAATGAATGTGGGGATGCCGTAAAAAAGATGGGGGGTGTCCTAACTTATTCCTCACTATTTGTTTAGAATTACATTTTACAGAAAATCTGAAAAAAGTCTTTAATTCATTTTTAATTGTTTAGCTGTATTACGTGAATCTCCCAGTATTCTTAACATTGATATTAAATATCCATATGTCCAAAACTGTTAAAAAGCACACACACACAGGCTTATACAGGGTGTCCTAATTTTGTCACATGACTGTATGTACATAAGAGTGTGGAGTACAGAACACATAATTGAGTAAAATGGCCCAAGGATTATGGAAAACATGTAGTGATTTCATGGATAGGTCAATATACATGAAAGTAAGGAGTGCAAAGACAGGTGAGTTATAGTGACAATTAAAAGGTCCTCAGTTCTGTGCATGTGAGCATTTGGAGAGAGGGAAGTGGGGCCTCTGACTGTTTGCAGTTCAGATGGCCCAGGGGAAGAAACTGTTTGTCAGTCTGGAGGTGTGGGACCTGATTGATCCAAACCGTCGTCCAGAGGGAAGCAGGTCAAACAGGTGGCGGGCGAGATGTGAGGATTCTCCTGTGTTAGCCTTGAGACAGGAGGATCTGGAGATGTTTTCCAGGGAGGGCAAAGAGCTGCCGATGATTTTTTAGGCGGTGTTGATGACTCTCTGCACAGCCTTCCTGTTCTTGGCTGTGGAGCCGGCATACCACACACCCAGACAGTAGGTGAGCACGCTCTCCACTGAGCAGCAATAGAAGTTCAGCAGCAGCTTCTGGTCCAGGTTGTTCTTCCTCAGGACATGGAGGAAGTGTAGCTGCTGCTGAGCTTTCTTCACCAGAGCCTTTGTGTTGACAGTCCAGGAGAGGTCAGAGGACATGTGGATGCCCAGGAACCTGAAGGTGTGTGTATGTGGGGGGGGGGGGGGGGGGGGGGGTTCCATGCGGTCACCATTTATGGGGGGGGGGGGGTCCTGTCTGTTCTTCCTGAAGTCCAGAAAGTTAGCATATTAATAAGAAAAAGTAGTACACTAACAAGTAGAAGTCACGCATTTATAGGCGGAGTCACTTTTTGAGTGAAAAAGATACAAGTTTACAAAGACAAACACAAACTTGCAAGAAAATAGTTCTAAATTTATAAGAAAAGTCACAAATTTCTGATAAGACATTGATGCTGTTGTATTTCACCAAGGGTGAATAAAGGCAGTACAGAATATCCATTCTCTCTGAATTACTATAGAATATTTTGTGTATCAAAACTGATTTTCTTGGCAGCCCTGGGGCAGCAACCAGGGAAACCTCAAGTTATATGCATAATTCTCAAAAAATGTCCTATGTTGAAATGTTAATGTGGAAAAATAGCCTGGATCTACCCCTCGATTTGTATCCACTTCAAAATCAAATGGGTTCTTTCATGATCCAAATATCACCTTTCCACCAAATTTAATTGAAATTGAGTCAATCCTGCTAACAACCAGACAAACAGCATTGAAAAGATAATCTCCTTGGTCGAGGTAATTATACTTTGGCAGCAGTGCACTCTATGTGTGTGAAACCCTGAGGTGAAGCCCAGCAGTCTATGATTGGCCATAACTACTTATTTTAGTACCCTGACTATCAGTCAAAGCAGTGATAACCCTAATTTTAAGCCTGAATAAACTACAACCTGGAAGGGGGGATAACTGTTGATAATTATTCAAAGGTGTGTTTGGGGCAGAAGGCTCCCCTCAATAAACAGGTGTGTGAGATCAAAGGCTTAATACTCATATGAAAGTGTTTAAATGGGAGGACAAATCCATTTTGCACCGAGTACAGTGCAGGCTCATTCACAAAGTGAAAATGCATTTAAGAGCAAGGAGCTTTTTAACCTCCTCCACAGCCTTGCTCGCACTGGTGAGACATGGTGAGTGCTGTATAGGCTACAATCCAGAGATTATGCCAGTATTTCTCTTTGTCCATGATTTTGACAGAGTTGTAAAATTTCCTTCGGTTATATTATCTGACTTATTTATCTAAACTTTTCTTTTAAATTGAGAAAGTGGAGCCACTTCGTTAATCTCTTCTGCTGAATGCAAAATTGTTGTGTTTTAACTCAAAACAACTGTTGGGATATTTTCATTTTGAATTATTCTGTTAAAAGAATGACGGTGAATTAGATAAAAAAAAAAGTTTAAAAGCTGTGATCATTAGATAATGATGGATGTTTTGCATGCACCTGCTGGCTCTCCTCTGGGCCATGGTGACATTTCTTTTCCCGGTATAGAGCAGATGGGCCTATACCAATCTTAAAGAGGTAGTAGTTAAAGAGGTTAAAGAGGCCTAAGTAGTTAAGAGTAGTTAAAGAGGCCTAAATCGTAAACCCACGCACCATTTTTTTTTTCCCCTCTGTGCCATGAAAAGCTCTACAGTGGCTGTTTAACTGCCCTCATTTAACAAAAAGCAAGGGCTGCATGTGTTTTTCATTAATCAGGACGCACAAGCATAAACGGACATAAGATATGATGATGTGATATGATGACACAACAGATTAGTAGACAGAATACTTTGTGACAGAAGAGAGGTTTGTCGTTTAAACTCTTCAGACTGACAGTATCCCACCACACCACCCCATGTTTTGCATACATGCATGCTCCTTATTCATTTATCCATTCCCTTAAATAATTAATTCATTAATGCGTCATCTGTAGTCTCCAATGGTAAGTCCACAATTAAAATGAGAATGTAGATGGAATAAAAGACTATTAAGTGTATCATCATATTATAATTAAAATGACGAGTGACTAGGTAATAACTGTCACCTACTATCTTCACATACTCTTCCTTCAAGATTACTCCTACTCCACTTCTCTTCCTGTCTACAACAGTTTAAATCCCCCTCCAATGCACCTAGCCTTGCTTCCCTTCCATCTGGTTTCTTGAACACATCTACCTTTCTTCTCTTCGTCATATCAGCCCACTCTCTGCCTTTACCATAGACCCTACATTTAACATCCTTACTCTCACCTCCACACTTGTATCTTTCCTTTTCTCTCTCTCCCTCCTAACACGAATTCCCTCTCTCGTCCTCATCCATCTTCAACTAACAGTTGCTCAGTCTCCACCGGCATCCTGTTGGTTAACAGCACCGGTGGCGGTCGTTGTTAACCCGGGCCTCGACCAATCTGGTATGAAAGTCTCATTCGTCATGATCCACATGTTTAATTTGGCAAAAGTTTTACATCGGATGCCTGACACAACCCTCCCCATTTATCCGGACTTGGGACCGACACTAGGAGTACATTGGCTTGTACACCCCCATGGCAAAAACACCCTGTTGATCGTCATAATAGGGCCCAAAAAGTTTTTGCACCAAGTTAACTAGATACATGGTGAAAATGTAGGTCTCTCAGTGCTTTTGCACGTGTAGGTATTTGATTATCCGCTGTGGCCACAAACAAAATTTAAAACAAACATACACACATTTCCTGTCACTTTGCAATTTTCAGTCTGGGTCTCAGTATCTGATTAACTGAGTGAATGGTTTTGATTTGGCTCCAGTTGTGATGTCACAACCAAAGCTCACTGAAATTATACCGCCCTCCTAGCTTTATGTCCATCCACTTTAAAGATAGTAGAAGTATCTCTTTGACTCTCTAAACACACACTGACAGCGGGAAATATAGAGATAGGTTAGCAGTGGTGGTTTTATTGCTATGGGGGGCAGTGGTGGCCTAATGGTTAGGGATGCAGACTGGTGAGCAGAAGGTCGCCGGTTCAATCCCTGGATCGACAGGATCAGATCTGGATGGGACAGATACAGCAGTGTTTGCCCCACCCTCATTAACCCCACTGTGGTGCCCTTGAGCAAGGCTCTTAACCCCAGCTGCTCCAGTGGAGTTGCTCGGTGGCCACAGGTCAGTCTGTGGTTGTACTGGGAAGCTTCCAGGTGTGAATGTGTGAGTATCAGCAGGGCATCCTTGAAAAAGAGAGGTTGCCTCTCAGTGGAACTCCCCTGTATAAATAAAAGTTTAAATAAATAAAATATTTCCTTTACATTCTAGTCATCCCATTAAATATCTATACTTAATGAGGTTTGATAACACTTAAACACTTGGTTCAATAATCAGCAGTTGATAATATACACTGCCTGGCCCAAAAGAGCCTCCCATTGGTCAGGCCTAGGTTCAGCAACGTTATGTGCCCAAAGAATGAGGTCAGTTGACGACCTGACTATACTGAATGAGTTACTATATGATATACTATATACTATATTATATATAGTATATCATATTATATATGATATACTATATATTATATACTATACTGAATGAGTTACTATACTGAAGTTATTCCACCAATGGATTTTTTTCTTCTTTGATTCCAAGATGACAATGCCATGTTTCATTGAGCTCAAATTGTGAAAGAATGGTTCAGAGAGCATGAGACATTATTTTCACACATGGATTGGCCACCACAGAGTCCAGACCTTAACCCCTTTAAGAATCTTTGGGGTGTGTTGGGATAGACTTTGTGCAGTAGCTCGAGTCTCCCATCATCAACACAAGATCTTGCCAAAAAATTAATGCAACTCTGGATGGAAACAAATGTTGTGATATTGCAGAAGCTTTGCGAAACAATACCACAGCAAGCGTGTGCCGTAATCAAAGCTAAAGGTGGTCCAACGAAATATTAGTGTGTGTGGCTTTTTCTTCTTGGCCAGGCAGTGTACGTATATTCAGGTAGTCAGCTGACCTTATTCTTTGGGCACATAATGTTGCTGAACCTACACCTGACCAACTGCAGCAACCCGAGATCGTAGCACTGCCCCCATAGGCTTGTATGGTAGGCACGAGGCATGATGGCTGCATCACTTAATCTGCCTCTCTTCTTACCCTGATGTGCACATCACTCTGGAACAGGGTAAATCTGGACTCATCAGACCACATGACCTTCTTCCATTGCTCCAGAGTCCAATCTTTATGTTTCCGAGCAAATTGAAGGCTTTTTTCCGATGGTGGTGACTTTTTTTTTTTTTTGCCAGGCAGTGTATCTTGCATCATTCTGGTTTTGTTCTGGCCGTAATAGGCCTGCAGATAAGCTCACAATAGAGATAGCTAGGGGGTCAGGATGGGTTTGTCCACAACATTAGACATCACCTCAGCAGGGATAGGTCAGTAGATCACCTAACTTAGCAAAGTTACCTATTAAGTTATTCAGGGTTGTTTCTTTGCTTATTGCACCCAAGGGACTGGCCATACCCTATCAGCTGCTCACACCACATACCCCTGTCCCCAGTAATAGTAATTTATTTGGGATTTTACACTCTCACATTCAACCAATGTCCTGCTAGTTGGCTCAGGTTGTGTTCTGCACCAGAGCTACTGTATGAGCTAGCCAACTAACACAAGCTCTAAATATGGGGTCAACCACAGAGCTCAATGATGGAAGAGGGAGGGTGAGATTACTGTGGCACATTAAAATAAAATAAAACATGCACTGTGAAATGGGTCAGTGTGAGGAAGTCTGCTTAAGCGAGGTGGATAATGGCACTGTAATATTTAAAACATATATTTTGACCAAAGCATGTCACAGATATTTCATTAAGATTTCTGGGAACTGTGTCAAGATGTGGAAAAATTACGTCCAGTTTAAAAACATTTTATTGAGCATTTTATCATGGAAGTCTTGGGGATTGACTCCCTTTTTGAACCAGACTGGAATGGCTAATAGTAGAGGAACTGTAGTTTTTTGTTTTTTTTTTCACACCCCTTCCTTGAAAAAAAATTTCCGCTTCAGAAATTTGAGCTTTCCCTTCATGCACACCTACTTTTTAATGGATAACAGAACCTTAACAAAGTTAACATTTCTTGAAATGTTGCACAATAGCTTGTAATTTCAACATAGTGTTTTCTACTACTTTAATGGAGAGGTGGAGGTATGCTCTGGAGAGAAGAGGAATGAAAGTCAGTAGATGCAAGACAGAGTACATGTGTGTGAATGAGAGGGAGGCAGGTGCAGTGGTGAAGATGCATGGAGTAGATGAGTTTAAATACCTGTGGTCTGCCATCCAGTGCAATGGATAATGCACAAGATGGGTGAAGAAGAGAGTGTAGGCAGGGTGGAGTGGGTGGAGACAAGTATCAGGGGTGATTTGTGAGAGAAGGATAGCAGCAGAGCTGGCTGGAGGTGGCAGGATAGAAGATGCTAAGATTCTCACTGGGAGTGTCTAGGAGGGACAGGATTAGAAATGAGCATGTCAGAGACAGCTCAGGTTGAGCAATTTGGAGACAAAGTAAGAGAGGCAAGGCTGAGATCGTTTGGACATGTGCAAAGGAGGTGTAATGGATATATTGGACAAAGGATGTTGAAGCTGGAGCTGCTGGGCAGGAGGAAAAGAAGAAAACCACAGAGAAGATTTATGGTTGTAGTGAAGCAGGACATGGAGAGGGTTGGTGTTACAGATGAAAATGCAAGGGATAGGGTGACATGGAGGCAGATGATCCGCTGTGGGGACCCCTAAAAGGAGCAGCCAGAAGTAAAAGAAGAAATAGAAATTTTCTCTTATTTAACAAGCTGCTTTTGTTTTTGAAGTTTTAATCTGTGACGAATGTGAAAGGGATTCTCACCCATTCTCACCATTCACTTAGTTTTCTGTTCTTCTCAACAAACATGGACCTTAGTTCAAATGTCCCACATCTCTTTTGCCCTGCAACATGAGGGGGGACAAAAGAAATCAATCCTACATGAGATTATTTTATACCGAGCATTTGTGAACTTCAGATATGTGCCGTGTTGGAAGTATGCAAGATGGCACTTGTGACTTTGTATGTAAAAATGACTGCGATGCTGCTGCTTCTGAGAGCGTTAACTCCAGCTGAGAGGCTCGGCTCAGCCCAGCAAGCACACTTTCTCAGCTCAGCAGATACCTTTTACAAGTATACAATACAGAGGAGTGCTCAGAAGTGCAGGGTTTTGATTTCTTAAATTGTGGCGGAGGGGAAAAACAATTTCCATGCAACACAAACTGCAAATACTTTACTGTAACTACACCCTGCAAAACTTGATGACTTCTCAGAACTGGAGATTAGGAAGTGAAAATCACAGCTCGTGCACTTTTTACCACCCCCAGCTCTCTCTCTCACTCTCTCTCTCTCTCTCTCTCTGTCTCTCTCTCGCTCCTTAATTCCTCTTCCTCCCTCCCTCCCTAGTCTCTCAGGTGTGAACAAACGCTTTGCTGTCTCAGCTTAGTGATCTTTGATCAGTGCAGGGTTGCCAGCTTTCGCTCGGACAAGGTCACGGGAATGTGATGATGCTTGGCGTGTTGTCAAAAGCAGGGAGTCGCCACCTGTTTGACAATTTATTCTGCCCATTCTCCCATCTACCTGGAGTCTTAATAACACAGAATTTCAAACTGAGTGGAGTCAACGGCCTGTTTTATAGAAGTAGACCTAGTCATTGATAGGTCCATTATACAAGTCCCCGGGTATCCCTGTCAAACTTGCTGCCATAGACGATAAACAACCTTTTGGTTGTATGCAAATCTGTGCAGCACAGTGAGCCGCAGAGCGGCAAACAGCAGGCAGGATCCTGCATAAGCCTTTCCTGTGCACTGGCCTGTATCGGTGCCACTGATAAATGCCTATCCAGTTTGTTTTTCTGCTCCGATAGCACGAATGAAATCAACAGACAGCTGTATCACTGCACAGTCTTTTTTCAATCACTCTTAAAGCCAATCCGCTTTGTCTTCCCTCCAGGGTGGAATTTGAATGACCCAATCAATTTTGAAGTGGGAAAAAAACTGATAATCCTATATTTGTAAGTCTGTGGAGAGTTAAAATAAAGATATTCACACAAGGAAGTTGTTTTGTTCCTTTATCTTTGTGAAGAGATCGGATTGTACAGAAAGCAGCTGTGATCCACACAGCAACCTGCCCAGTTTGATCCAGTGGCATGGGAATGCACAGCATAAATACTCTGTCCCTGAGACATGTGCAAAAACAGCTGCAAGTTTGCTACTAAGAACTGTCTGAAACAGGCCTGAATGCAGGCCGTGAAGTAGCAAAATGAAAGTCAGAACACACTGCATGTACACGGTGTGAGAAAATCCGTTTACAAAGGTGAACACATTTGAACCAAAATACAGTGCAGCAGTGATCAATATGTTGAATTAATGTGAAGAAACAAAGAGAACAACTTTTAAAAATTCCATTAGATCCCTCCCTCTTGGTCATTAATTGACTAACACAGTACAGATTACACATTATTGGGCAGCTCGGTGGTGCAGTGGTTAGCACTGTGGCAGCACAGTAAAAAGGTCGGGGGTTCGATCCCACTCCCTGACCATCAGTGACCCTTCTGTGTGGAGTTTGCATGTTCTCCCCGTGTCTGCGTGGGTTTACCCCAGGTACTTCGGTTTCCTCCCACAGGCCAAAAGCATGCAGGTTAGGTTAACTGGAGACTCTAAAGTGGCCCTAGGTGTGAATGGTGAAGGGATTGGTGCTGCGTCGTGGCTGCCTCATTCATCCACGTGGATGCCCTGAATTTCCCTCTGGGATTAATAAAGTATCTGAAAAAAACCCCATTAGATTTAGATTTATTTTTTTTTAATTATCTACGCCGTCATTCATCATCACAGGATTTCAGAGTTGTGATCTTCAGGTGACACATTTAACTTTGCCAGTCATCCTCTCTTGTCGGTTTCTTCAACAGAGCACTTGACTTTGCCATCTGCCCTTTACTGCGTCGTCACTTGGGGTGGGTACCTTTCTGTGAAGGCTGGTGTGAATTAGTTTCCCTAACAATTTTACTTTTGTTCTCTAATTTCATCTAATTTATCATATTATTTTGAGCCCGTTAAAGGCTTGACCTCATACACTATATCAGATTCAACACTGCTCTTCAAATGCATTGAAAGAGTCAGAATTATTTCAATGTGATCTAACTTTGCACACTGGAATTTTTATGAAAATCTTGGTGCATGCTAAACTTTGATTTCCTGAAAGAAGAGTTAAACCAAGAAAATTTTTAAAGCAGACACAGATTAATTGGTCACAACAAATAAAACAATTGGTTACAAGAAACAGCATCGTTGGATGAGACTCAGCAATTTATCTCCATCTGATGGACAAAGGGCATTCGTTTGAAGATGATGCCATTCACAATAGAGAGGATCGATGGCTGGAGAGGGGAGTTAAAGAGGCCATTTATGTTCATGTAGAGAAACCTTCAGTCAACAGAAATGAGTACCTATAGTGCATTACTGTCTTACCTAAGAAATTTGGTGTGGTGTCCAGCATCCAACCTGGAGATACCTAGTGTAGATTTTGGTGCATAGTGTATATATTTAGAGTAGTTATAACTTTATTTATTTATTATAGTGTTGTTATAGTACATATATTTAGTGTGTTTCATTTTTTGAATGTGCTTGTTTTGTTTTTTTGTTACCATACAATGTGTATTTTTATTTTTTATCTTTTGCACTCTTGTTTTACAAATTTGAATGGTGCTTATTTTGTTTATTTTTCAAAATGTTGCTGCTTGGTTCCTCCAGAGTTATGACAGTCACTGTTATTATGTCTGTTAACATCCTTCTGTACATTCATTCCTGACTAATGAAGGCATTTGGATGAATGGTGAAATGTTTCAGAGTAAAAATACTTGAATCCAGTTGACTTGACTGAGCTTTTACAGTATATAGTATAGTACTTACCCGCCTGGATGACTGAGAATCTTCATCAAAGTATTAATTGGTCACATAACCATAGTTCTTCAAATAACTGGTTCCAAGATCCTCACTCCCTGATGTTTAGCGTTACTGAGGAGGAGGAACAAAACAGCAATCACCATTCAGCCCTGTACTGCTGTTTTTTACCGGGCTTATCAATTTTGAATAGTCACTACTAAACCTTTTTCTTGCCTTTTGATTAACATGGTTAACTTATTTATTTATTTATTTATTTATTTTAAATGGTGATCTATTTATTATGGTTAAAGGATCCTTGGTCTATTTTCCTTAATTGATTCACCTTGAGTATCTACTTCAAACACACTTCTGTTGTGTTGATTTAATACTGCGTAATTATACCATTACTATTATCAATGCATTAACCTTTGTGTGAGAGATCTTATCCTCAGACCTAAAAGCTCAGGTTGTAATGCACAAAATTTTGAAGTGTAATCTGCTTCCAAATCTTAAGAAAAAGAGAACATTTTTTAAGCATTATAATCTAGAATGCCAAGTCCAGGGCTTGGCCGGTAAAACAGCCACTCCCACCCAAGCGACGTCTAAATAATACATCTATCGCAGTGTGAGACTACAAAATACAACTGCCGCGGTGGACGTAGTCTGGCTCAACTGTCAGCGCGGTACACAGGACTGCTCCAGGCTGGGGACAGGAGAAGCCATGTATGCTGTGCCCCGCAGGTCGCTTCATTTTCTGGCCAGAAACGGTGACGCACTGACAGCAGGCTAGCCAGCAGAACACACCTGTCCCTGCTGTTAGCGATCAGATCACCAGGGGAATTGCCCGCGATTCCCCGTTGTCTCAGCGTGAGTAGTTAATAAACTATGTTCTCCCCCCCACATTATTTCCTACCTCTGTGGTTAAATATGATTATTTTTAGAGCAAGAAGCTCCCGTTTACTATCTGCAGTTTTGCAAATTTAAGTTTTTTTTATGACCGAGAGAAAAAGTGGCCAAACTTTGATATGTTGCTGGAAAGAGCAAATGAAGCTTCTTCTGAGGTGAACTTTTGTTTATCTGTGACTATCTATGATATCTGTAATAAGAAGCTACAGTATTTCATGGAAGTAAAACCTCTAATAATGCATGTTTAATGTGCTAGTCCAGGGGTGTCAAACATGTGGCCCGTGGGCCAAAAACGGCCGGCCAGGGGTCCAAGTTTTTCTCTGAAGTTACAGTTTTCATTCTACTAAATTTCTGCCTTTTTCTACTGATTAGAATTGTTCATGTAAATTTGAGACATTTTTCTCCATAAGATGAGACCTTTTTTCCTCATCAGGTGAAAACAGGTAGTGTCAATTTAGATTAAATCCATCAGCAACTACTAATGACCTTGTGCAACCCTGAACCGGTGTCCCAATTCACAGGGGTCATTTTCAACCTCTATCAAGGACCAATTGGTAGGAATACAAATGAGAATTGGGACAGACCCCAAATCTACCTGTACTTCACTCTCATACTGCAAATATTTTTCTAAACTGTTTTACAGCCGTGCGGTGGTGGAGTGGTTTGCACTGCGGCATCACAGCAACTCACCCTTGGCTGGGGGATCCTGGGTTCAATCCCAGCCCCCGACCAACAGTGATCTGTATGGAGTTTGCATGTTCTCCCCGTGTCTACGTGGGTTTACTCCGGGATTTCTTTGGTTTCCTCCCACATGCCAAAAACATGCAAGTTAGGTTAATTGGCATCAAACCTGGGGATTCTAAATTGCCCTTAGGTATGAATGTGAGCTTGAATGGTTGTCTGTCTTTCTGTGTTGGCCCTGCGATGGACTGATGATCTGTCCAGGGTGTACCCTCTCACCCAAAAAGATGCTGGGATAGGCTCCAGCCCCCCCGCGACCCGAAAAGGATTAAGTTGAAGAAGATGGACGGATGGATGTTTTACAGCATTTACTGCTGTTAATAAGTAATTCAACAGTGTTTCTCTTGCTATTTTTATGTATGTATAAGGGTCATTTACCATTAAAATGGTTGTAAATTTAGTTCAAGTAAATTTTAGCATGCAATGCTCAAATTTGATCATATTAAACATAATTTTCCAACCATAAAATTGTGGCTAGTGAAAAGGCTGAGTGGCTAGCAACTTTAGAAAATTACTAGCCACAGTGGCCAGTGAGCAAAAAAGTTAATGTCAAGCCTTGGCTAAGTCTTTATTTATATAAAATGTAAAACTCTCTTTTCATAATGTGTTGGGAGCCATTAGTTGCTATTTAAAGAATAGCATTTTTCTGCTTGGTTTAGAGTGTTTATTTTATCAGGATATCTAATATTCTCTGTTCTGTTACATTTCAGCATTCATGATAATTAACAGAGGTACAGCCAGGTTGAGTCTATGGGCCTGCTCAAAAGTATTGGGGTAATGTTTGCAAGATTGTATCAAATATAATTTGAAACCATGTAGGTATCTAGTTTAACCTACAATCTTATAACTGCATTCGGTTTTGAGTAATCAATCTTGTTTCAGCTTAAAAAAAAAGCATTTATCTTTACTTCAGTAACAGGGTTTAAATCAAGTTTTTCAGTCTTTCATTAAGCCTAGTGTTAGCCTTATAGTATTTTAAGGACTGTTTAATAACATAAGATTTTACCTGTGCAGAGTGGTGGCCTAAAGGTAGAGCATCTGCCCCAACAACCGAGAGGTTTGGGGTTCTAGCCCCAGCCGGGTCATACCAAAAACCATATAAAAATGGTGCTTCCTGCCTTCTAGCTTGGTGCTCAGCATAATAGACTGGGGGAAAGAAAGTTGGTTACCCAGCCACAGGGGGACCACCAGTTGGCGTACTCCCTGTACCAGTCCCTATCACAGACAATGGGGAGAGTTGCATCAGGAAGGGCAGCCGTCATAAAAATCCTTGCCAGTCACCATGCGGATTATCGCGATATCTGGTGATTATACAATGTGGTGACCCCGAAAGGGAGCAGCCGATAGGAGAAAAAAACAGTAGTTATTTCATATATCCTTATGTCAAGACAAAAATTAACATCAAAGATCTGACATTTTGAACAGTAAATACTTTCCATTTATGAAGGTAAAATAAATTTATCACTCAGATATTAAGTATGTTTTTGGCTCTGTGGGTCTTCAAAGATTGAACAGTTTGGGAGTGAATTTGCAACAGTGGAGCACATTCTCAGAAATTTTGTGTCAAATTCTTACTGGAGTAATTAATGTGATGACCTAAGATTATCACCTCCCTCAGGAAAAATTGTAACTTAGGAAGACTAGGTTTCTGGCCTTCATTTGCCAAATGTTTCATCAGTGGTTCAATATCTGTTTCACATTGTTCATTACCTCCACCAAGGAGGTTATGTTTTCATCGGCGTTGGTTTGTCTGTTTGTTTGTTTGTTAGCAAGATAACTCAAAGTTATGGACGGATTTTCATGAAATTTTCAGACATTGTCACAAATGGGGTATCCTACAGATGATTAGATTTTGGTGGTGATCCGGATCACCGTCCACAAGAAAACCGCCATTACGGAAAATGCGATTTTCCTGAATAACTACTGAACCACTAATCCTATCATTGTCAATCCAATTGCTAGTCATATGTTTTCATGGTCAAGGAATCTGAAAACGTACACACAAACACTGTATGGGGGGAACTGTGGCGCTTGGCGGAGGTCTGCGCTCTCCGAGTGTTTTTCTAGTTTTTATTTCTTTTTAGCTGCACAGATCATGAGATCCCCTCATGGATCGCTACCTTATCGTGGTGGGGGTTTGCGTGACCTAGTGATCCCAGGAACTATGTTGTCACGGGCAATTTGCCCCTGGTAGGGTCTCCCAAGACAAACTCCTCCTGGGTGAAGGGCCAAACTAAGTTACTGATTAAACAGACTCTCAAGATAGTGTACCCCGCCTGGTATGGGGGCTCACCCTGGAACCACATGGGTCAATCACCGGCTTTCTAAACTGGCTAGCTGGGATGCGGAAAGTCACCTCTCTGGAATGGAAGGCGATCAAGCTTGTGCATGAGGTTGAGAGATACCAGTTAGATTAGTAGGGCTCACCTCAACGCGAAGCTCTAGCTCTGGAACCAATCTCCTAGAGAGGGGTTGGACCTTGGCCTTCTCTGATGTTGTTCGGAGTGAGAGGCAGTGAGCATGGGTGGGTATTCTTGTATCTCCCCCACCTTGCTTCTTCTATGTTGGGGTTCTCTCTGGTTGATGAAAGAACTGTTTCCTTGCACCTTTGGGTTATGAAATGGTCCTGACAGTAATTTGTGCCTATGCACCAAATGATGGTTCAGAATACCCACCCTATTTGGAGTCTGTGACTGGTGTGCTGGAAAGTGCTCTTCTTGGTGACTCCATTGTCTTACTGGGTGACTTCAGTGCACACGTGGGCAATAGCAAAGAAATCTAGAGGGGTGTGATCGAGAGGAACGGCCTTCCAGATCTGAACCCGAGTGGTGTTCGGTTGTTGGACTTGTGTGCTAATCACAGCTTGTCCATAATGAACATCACATTCAAGAATAAGGGTGTCCATATACGCACTTGGCAACAGGACACTTTGGGTCGCGGGTCGATGATCCATTTTGATATCGTGTCATCAGACCTGCAGCCATATGTCTTGGACACTTGGGTAAAGAGATGTGCAGAGCTGTCAACTGATCACCACCTGGTCGTGAGTTGGATCCAATGACAGGTGAGGATACCAGTAAGACCCAGCAGACCCAAATGTATAATGAAAGTTTGCTGGTAATGTCTGGCTGAGGCCCCTGTCCAAGAGATCTTCGACCCCCACTTGGCCCAGTATAAACTCAATATACTTTATTAGCTTCTTTGAACTAAGTACCTTATTATATAACTGTGGGGAGTCATATAAATGCAAGAACTTCTGCCACATTCCGAAGGAGACTGGAAACAAACTGGAAATTGGGCGCATGCGCACGCAGCGACCAGCAGCTTGGTGATATAGTGCGTGTGTGTGTTTTTTGTAATTTTTTACGTTTTTAGAAAATCCTCTGTGTCGTTTCTGCCCTGGAGCGTTGGTGGAATATATGGCGAACAGCTCCCTGGTATTTGCAACATGGATTTCCTGTCATATCTCGCACTACTGCTTTCTGTGCTGTGGCTCTTTGTCTCTGAGGTAAACGCGTTCGGCTCCATGGCGAGCAGAATAGCGGGCAGAATACAATATTCCAGGGATGTGTTGCTGCGCTTTAACACAGCTGATGCAGAGTCTCTGATTGCGCCCAGATTTCAGCTGCCGGACTTTATTTTGAGAGACGGACACAGCGGTGAAAAAAGAAGCGGCAGGAGGAAGCGTGGAAGACGTGGAGGTGTGAAATTGCGCCTTAGGAGACGTCAGTTTGGTAACATTCCTCTTCCTTCGATCATTTTTGGGAATGCACAGTCTGTGAGAAACAAGGTGGAGGAAATTCAAGGCAACGTACGTTACCAGAAGGATTTTAAGAACTGCTGCGTCATGGCTTTCGCTGAATCTTGGCTTACTGCGCATGATCGAGATGCAGACCTGTGGATTGACGGCTTTGGAGCTCCGCTGCGCTCGGATCGGCAGGAAGAGGTAACTGGGAAGCGTCAGGGGGGCGGAGTATGTTTATACATTAATAAGCAGTACTGCACATCTGTCACGGTCAGAGAGCGCATCTGTACACCCCATGTGGAGCTGCTGTCTGTGTCGCTTCGCCCCTTTTATTTGCCTCGAGAGTTTCCCCAACTTTTCATCACAACTGTGTACATTCATCCGAGGGCAGACGCTGACTCCGCCTCCAGCACCATCTCTGATGTGATCCAGCGGCTGCAGTCAATTTCTCCAGAGGCGCCAAACTTCATTCTTGGGGATTTTAACCATGTTTCTTTAAAGAAGACACTTAAAAACTTTCATCAGTCTGTCTCCTGCCCAACCAGGCGATAAAAGACATTGGACCTGTGCTATGGATCCATAGAGAGGGCCTATAAATCACTCCCCCTTCCTCCTTTAGGATCATCAGATCACAACTGTGTTCATTTGCTGCCCACATATAAAACTGCTCTCAGAAGAGGCAAGGTGGAGATGAGAGACATTGATGTGTGGACAGAAGATTCAGAGCACAGCCTCCAGGAATGCTTTGACTGTACAGACTGGAAGATGTTCATAATGGCCTGCGGGGATGATTTGGACTCTCTGGCTGAGCTCACATGCTCATACATGGCTTACTGTCAAAATAAGTTTGTTCCACGTAAACGTGTCAAAATATATCCCAACAACAAACCATGGGTTACTAAATCAGTTAAATCCTGCTTACAGAGGAAAGCTCTTGCCTTTAAACAGGGGTCTGTTTCTGCGCTACAGGTTGCCACTAAGGAGCTAAAGGCCGAAATTTTAAGAGCAAAACAGAATTATAAATCAGAATTGGAAAGCAAGATGGCAGCAAATAAACTTGGTTCGGCCTGGGCCAGTATGAAAAAATTGCAGGCCTTCAGAGCACAGAGCGCAGTAATCGTGTATTTTTAGATGGTTTTAGTTCAGACACAGAGCTGGCTAATGCTCTTAATTGTTTTTATGGTCGTTTTGACTCCTTTGATTTTAGCACAGAAATCCAAGATTTGAAACAGAAACTCAAAGACAATCAGCACTTTAATATTGAGATGCAGGATGTTGAAAGGGAGTTCCGCGCTGTAAAAGTGAACAAAAGTCAGGGCCCTGATAATATATGTGGACGCCTGGTAAAGTCCTGTGCACATGAACTGAGTCCTATATTTCACTACATTTTCAATAAGTCCTTACAGACACAACATGTGCCTAAGATCTGGAAAGATGCTGTGGTTGTTCCCGTTCCAAAATCCAGCTGTCCTAAAACGGTAAATGACTTTAGACCAGTTGCTTTGACTTCAATTTTAATGAAAATTTTTGAAAAACTGGTCAGATGCGAGGTCCTAAAGCAGACTGGACATGCATTGGATCCTCTGCAGTTTGCCTATAGGCCTCACAGAGGAGTGGAGGATGCCACTGTCACTCTGTTTAACATGCTTTTTAAACATCTGGATTTTAATGGGACACACGCCAGGCTTTTATTTGTGGACTTTTCTTCTGCCTTTAATACAATCCAACCTCATATTTTAGTTGAAAGGCTCCTGCAACAATTTGATTTAAGCAATAATCTGGTGGGTTGGATTCTGGATTTCTTAACCAACAGGACGCAGAGAGTAAGGGTCAATGGCACACTGTCTGACCTAAAGTGCTCTTCTACTGGCTCTCCTCAGGGGTGTGTGTTGTCACCACTACTCTTCATCCTGTACACAAACATGTGTCGGAGCAGACATGACAACAGACACATTATAAAGTATGCTGATGACTCAGTCATTGTCAGTCTCCTCCAGGATGGTGAGAGCGGCCACGGCCCAGTAGTTGATGACTTTGTTCACTGGTGTGAGGATTCCTACCTGCAGCTGAATACAACAAAAACGAAAGATATGATTATTGACTTTAGGAGGAAAACTCCCAGGCACAAAGTCACCATACTAAAAGGCCAGACCACCGAATGTGTACAATCGTACAAATATCTTGGGACGATTATTGATAGTGGATTGAACTTTGAGGTGAACTGTGAAAGGGTGTGCAAAAAGGGTCAGCAAAATTTGCATTGTTTGAGGAAACTTGCACACTTCCAAATTGACCGAACCATAATGACTATGTTCTATCGGGCTTTTATTGAATCTGTTTTATCCTTTTCTTTAATGTCATGGTTTGGTCAGATAAAACTGAAACAGAGGAAATCCTTGGATCAGGTAGTCAGATGGTCCAGTCGTTTGCTTGGTGAGTCACAGCTGAGCCTGACATCCCTGTACACCAGACAAGTACAGAGGATGGCCGACTCGATTTTAAATGATGACTCCCACCCTTTGCACTGCAACTTTCAGCTTCTTCCCTCCAGACGGAGGTTTGCTGTCCCAAAAAGTAGAACCCAGCGCTACAAAAACAGCTTTGTCCCTGCTGCTGTCAAAGAGTTGAACAAGCTATAAAAATTATATTGTACATATTTTATATTTACCTATTTTGTAAGATGTGTCCCTGTGTTTGTGTCTATGTTGAATGTAATTGTGGCTTGTAAATATGGATGTCACCAACTGCAAAACAAATCTACCTACGGGTACAAATAAAGTAACCTGAACCTGAACCTGAACATGGAGTCTGAATGGGCCATGTTCTCTACCTCCATTGTTGAAGTACTTGCCCAGAGCTGTGGCCACAAGGTTGTTGGTGCCTGTCATGGTGGCAACTCCCAAACTAAATGGTAGACATCAGAGGTGAGGGTTGGCCATCAAGCTGAAGTAGGAATTCTATCAAGCTTTGTTGGCTTGTGGGACTCCTGAAGCAGCTGAGGTGTACCGGCAGGCCAAATGGAGTGCAGCTCGGGCAGTTGCTGAAGCAAAAACTCAGGTGCGGGAGTAGTTCAGTGAGGCTGTGGAAGACTTTCAGTCGGCCTCAACAAAATTCTGGCAAGCTGTCCGGCGACTCAGGAGAGGAAAGCAGCCCTCTGTTCACACTGTGTATGGTGCAGAAGGAACGCTGCTGACTTCAACTGAGGATACTGTTGCGGAGTACTTTCAGAATCTCCTCAGTCGCTCTGATACACCTTCTATAGAGGAAGCAGAGCTTGAGGAGGTAGATGACTCATCCACCACTGGGGCCAAAGTTGATGAAGTTGTTAAAAAAAAAAAAGTTCAATGGCAGGGTCTGGGGATGGGTGAGATTCGCCATGAGTACCTCAAGGTTCTGATTGTTGCAGGGCTGTCACCGATGACGCGCCTCTGCAACATTGTGTGGAGGTCGGGGACAGTACCTTTGGCATGGCAAACTGGGGTGATGGTTCCTCACTTTAAGAAGGGGAACCAGAGAGTGTGTTCCAACTTTAGAGGGATCACACTCCACAGCCTCCCTGGGAAGGTCTGGTATTGGAGAGGAGAGTCCAGCCGTTGGTTGAACCTCAGATTAAGAGGACTTATATGGTTTTTGTCCTGGTTGTGATATATTCAATTCAATTCAACTTTATTTGTTTAGTGTCTAGTCACAACAAAAGTCATCTCAAGGTGCTAGATACATAAGTAAAAATCATAAATAATTCAGAGAAAAGCCCCAACAATGAGATGATCCTCTATGAACAAGCACTAGGCGACAGCGGGAAGGAAAAACTCTTGTATAGAAAGAAACCTCCTGCAGAACCAGGCTCAGGGAGGGGCAGTCTTCTGCCATGACTGGTTGGCGGAGGGGGCGGGGAGGAAGAAAGAAGAAACATACTATTCATCACGTGTTGGGCAAGTTACTTAAAAAATAGTAATTAGTTACAGTTACTAGTTACTTCTTTTCAAAAGTAACTGAGTTACCAATTACTGTATGATTAAAGTAATTAGTTACTTGGAAAAGTAACTTGCATTACTTTTAAATGCATACTTAAATCATCTTGCACACATAGCAAGATAATTTAATTAATGGATTACATTTTAGGCTTAATGTCAGGCTGAAAACAGACTGTTTCAGACAGAGCTTTTAGAACATGTTCAGTCTGCTTTATCCAGCCTTGACAGCTCTTATTGTGGGAAAAATCTGAAGATAGTACAAAATTGCCAGTAATTTCCTCATTTTGGAGTGAGAAATAGGGTTTGTGGTGTGAGAGAGAGGGAAAAATAGTGAGAATCACTCCAAAAGAGTGAGTTGGCAACACTGCATAAAGCTGTCAACGTTTCTTACCTTTAATATTATGGATTTAATCCACTGTGCAGTGATCCAAAGAAAATGTCCATTTTCCACAGTCCAAATGTCTGTTGTGACAGAGACATGACCCAGTCCCTTAAATTCTTTTTAGAGAACAAATCCATTTTTGAATAATCTTTATCCTAGTAGCAAGTAAATGTGTTTTAACTTCAGTGGATCACAGTCTCAGCTGTCTGATGGAAAATGACTGTTTTCAGATCTTCATTCTGTAACAACGTATATGGCAATCAGTAGGTTTAATTCTTGCTGGGTCACAAACTGTCCAGATGCATACCTGTGCTTGAAATCCAGTGTGGCTGTTCAGATAACGTAAATCCACTAATAATGCGGTGTTAGAATAGCATAGCACTAGCTTTGATCTTGTTGCTGTTTGGGCGCTTCTGAAGATTGCAGTCGGTCTCACAGGACCCACCAATATGCTTTTGTCCTTAACCGTGACAAAGGAAAAATAATCTCTCTATTTCCACAAGAACAAAGTAGCTTCATCTTTTCCCAGTAGGATCAACCTCCATTTGTGCCTGCAGCAGTGAAGAGGCTCTTTGCAACACATTGACTGATGGCTGCGTCAGCTACATAGGGTTAGTTTGTATTTATTTGCTCTAAAAATACTGTATCTATCCATATTAATAAAACGAGTAATGCGCGTAACTCATCTGATCACATTTCAGTAACTAACACATTACTGTCATGATTACTAGAAATATCAGCCCACTTGCAAGATGCTACACTAGAGAATGCACACAACGCAGAGAGGGAAAGTTTTACACACAATTTTATTGAAAAGAGTTGGAGCAAAATTAGCAGAAACAACACCCCACTCGCCAGAGGAGAGCCCAGCCTGTAAAGAGGGATTATGAGAGCAGATTAGAGCGAGGAGGGAGGCAGTTAATAATGAATCATAGGGGAAAAAAACTCTTAAAAGTGAGAGCAGAGAGCCCGACAAGGAACCCAGGAAGGCAAGGATGAATGGGGATGGAAGCTGCGGATGAGTAGGGCTGGTGAGATGTCTGACCGGGTGGAGTAGGCGATCTGGAGTGAAGACAATGATGAAGGAGCAGGTGAGCGCACAACGAACCCCCAGGGACACACCGCAGAGATGGCAGCAACCTGAGAAGGAGAAAGAGAGACGGATTGCTCACTGGGTTCCGAGATAATTAAAACTTTACTTACTTAATTATTTATGGCAGTAAGCCCAATGAGCCAGCGTTGGAGCATTCACAAACTGGTCCTTTTAAGCCCTGGCAGCGAAGAGACAGCAGGTGCGTCCACTCACGCAGATGTATTGATTACCTGCAGAGCCGGGGACCCTCCCACAGGATGGGAGGGGGAGTGCGCTCATCAGATCATAACAGTTACTGACTTTTTAAACAGTAATTTCATTATGCAGCACATTACTGCAAAAGTAGTGGCGTTACAGTAACATGTTGCTCCCAACACTGTTCATAACATAACAACAACATGCAGGTAGACAGATATGACTTGCAAGTTTTATCAAAGCTAATTTGACCTAAGATTACAGCATTTTTATGGGCTTTTTTCAGGCTTATTAAGCTAACTAAAGAATCTCGTAGGAAACACTGCAAGCAGACACGTCCGTAGCTGGACTTGGTGGTGTAATGTCCAAACACTATGCAGTGAGCATAAATAGCAATTTTATCCTATATATCCAATCAACTTTATCTTCCCGAGAATCTCAAGAGTTTGTGACGATTGTGTCATGACTAAATTTAATGAGTGTTTCTTAAGATAATGATGTTATTGGTCATATTCTTCTCTAACTTGGTTTCTGAATCTACTTCACAGCATCCATTTCAAGTACAATAAAAAAGTAAAAATAAAAGTTAATGCTTGTGTACCAAAGAGCTAATAACCGGCGTTGGGTTAGGGTTAACTTATTATTTACATTAATATTAGCACTGAAAAGCTACAGTCATGTGAAAAAATTTGGACACCCCTTTAAATATTCAGTTCTTTATTAAAAATGTTCACATATCTATGTCTAACCTTGTTTTTGTTTTTATTTGCATTTTTTAAAATTTATTTTAGCCGTTTTAAGTGGGAATGAATGTGGGAGTGTACTAAAAAAGATGGGGGTGTCCTAATTTATTCCTCACTATTTGTTTAGAATTACATTTTACAGAAAATTTGAAAAAAGACTTTAATTCATTTTTAATTGTTTAGTTGTATTATGTGAATTTCCCAGTATTTTTTTAACATTGCTATTAAATATCCATATGTCCAAATATGTAAATTAAAAAACCCACACAGCCTTATACAGGGTGTCCTATTTTTTTTTTTCATATGACTGTATATTGTTACCAAGAGAGAAATATGTGTATTTTTGAGCTACTGAAAACAAACACTGTTTTATAAGTTTGTTGCTAATCCTGCAAGCAAGTTCAGACAGAGCAGAGTTGCCAATTTTTCAGAAAAGACTGGAGTGAGATTTAGAAGGAATTGCGCAGGGAGGAAACTGGGGGTGGAAGGAGCATGTACACAAACCCAATACACAAGCAAAATACACAAGTAGTTTTTTCAAAGCAGAAGCACATTTTAGAGCATGTTCTGTCTGCTTTATTTGGTGCTTGTGCTGAATGAATTTGTAAGATAAGTTGATCTTCTGGATAAGACAAGTTTACCTAATGTTGCATACTGTGAACTACAAACAAAAGTAGATACAAATATCTACCATCATGAGATCTCATGCAGCACTGCTGTAAAAACTGGTAAATGCACACAAGTTGTTTTGATTTACGTTCAAAGTTAAAGCCATAGCAGCCCACCTTAACCATAGCTTGACAGTCTAATGCTGCCTTGAGAGCTCTTATTGTGTAAAAATCTGAAGAAAGTCAATGTGATATTGGCAGTGAGTTCCTCATTTTGGAGTGAGAAATAAGGTTTGTGGTATGAGAGAGAGGGCAAAAGAGTGAAACACTATGAAAGAGTGAGGGCTATATTACAGCGGCATAGTCCACAGTCAATTGTCGGAGGCGTGGGGTGCATTTATGGACATTTCCAAGTTCATTTCGCTATTACAGCAGTGCAAAAAGGAATTTTGCACCATGCGTAAAGTGCAAAGAGGCTGTCCTAAAACTTTGAATTATTCAATGGTGTGTTTGGGGTGTAACGTGAAATAAATAGATAAACAGATAGCTAGATAGATGTACTTTATTGATCCCAAACTGGGAAATTACAGTGTAACAGCAGCATGACAGTAGAGAACCAAATGACAGAAACACACGCATGACAGACAAAGGGATTACCCATGGAAATTAAAACTAACACGACTATAAAACCTATATACAGCATAGCTTAATATATGATGATCCGTATTGTTATGACCCGAGCGTCGGTTCTGATCGCGCTCGGGTTAAAGTTATGTCTCGCTGCCGGCCTTGACAGCTGCAGGCGGTATTTTGGCCTCTCCGGGCTCTTATTGTGAAAGTGCTCGGAGGGGTTTCCGCCTGTCAACGGTCGGTCAGCTGTGTGTCATCTGTCATCAGTCCTGAGTTATTCAAGCTGTGTGCTGCGTCATTACGACGCAGCAGTGTCTGATCGCGTGATCGTTATTTGATCGCTATTCTGTTCACCCATCGTCACGGATGCCTGGACTATATTCACACCTTGGCTGCCTTGGGGCTTGACTGTCTTTCTCCGGGACCAGTAAGTGAGCTCGTTAGCCTTATTCCCCCCGGGTGTTAACTGTTCTGTAAGTCCCTGCCTTAGCAGCCCGTGTGGCTAATTATTACCAAGCCTGACTGTGTGTGACTGTCTCCTGCTTTGGACCTGTAGTGTGCTGTATAGCCCTATGCTTCCTGTTCTGCGAAGACTCTGTCATTATCGCAGCAGCTTGTGTAAACACCTTTTTCACCGTAATAAACTCACTGTAAAACTCACTGGTGACTTGTGTGCGTCTTATAGGTGGCTCGCGAGGGCCACCGCATGACAGTACACTGCTGCCCAAACGGCGTTTACGGTGACGCCATTTTGAGACGCTTTTCACCGGTGAGTTTGAGTTTTGGACGTTGCTTGTCCCTGTCTGGGACCTGTGTATGTGAGGAATGCTGTCACCGAAGAGCCACGTGTTGACGAGTGTTTTGGAAGCTGTGGATGAGCTACTCATCTCCGCTTCCATGTTGGACTATAACCACGGCATACATTGGTACCTGGACGCCGCCGAAGATGTGCTCTGTAATCTCTCTCCCCGCTACGCCAACCACCCGGAAGTCGACACGAGGAGGGAGGACATCGCCGCACAACGCGAGCTGTTCCTGATGATGGAGGAGGAATGCGGCATGAAGCAGGTGAAGAGGCACTCCTGCTTTTCGCCTATGGATCCTGATCCTGCTTCCGATCCATTTCGGGAGTTTGCACCATCTGGGGGCCGGCGAAGGCGTCGGCGTCACGGCCGGGCGCATCTTTGGCAAGCTCCAGCTCCGGATCCAGTTCCGGGCCGCCGGGATGACCCCCTCAACCAGCCAGCTGCTGAGAGTGAGCTGAGTCCTGTGCCGGTGGGCTCCGTTCTTGGATCCTTTTCCATCCAGCGAGCGAGGGAAGGAGCAACGCCCGCTACAGCTGACAACATCCTCCCCCCGGGAGACAGGCAAGTCCAAGTTCACTGTCCTAGTAATAATAGTGATCTGTCTTGTCTGACTCCTGGGGGTGAAGCTCAGGGTTCGCAGCTCCCTGAGTTTCTTTCCCCAGCTGTAGCCTGTTATATTAAACCTGCTGCCTCTGTGTCTCCTCCTGCGGAGCGGTCCTCGGTGTCAGTCCCACGCCGTCGAACGAGGGGGAGGCCTGCAGCTCTGGGAGATGTCCCGGTCCTGCAGCCTTGCTTTGGACAGAGGAGGAGAACGGACTGCTGTGAGGAGCCAGAGCCGACGAGAGAGCGTCCCCAGGGTTCCTCAGGGATGCAGCCCGAGTCAGCAGGTCCAGGGTCCTCTACCCCCACGCCATACGGGTTATTGGCGTGGACGCGAGCGCGTGAGGATCCAGCTGCAGAGACCATCAGGCTGGCTGTGGAACCCGACACAGCCGAGTGGGAGCCTGACGACGAGTTTCTTCATGAACCTGGATCGGCGAAGTCCTGGACGGCTCCAGAGCCCGAGTGCAGGCAAGTGCTCTTTCTTGTTTTCCTGTATGGTGTGTTAGAGCATTTTTGCCTGCCTCATGGGGAGGCGAGTGAGGGGCAGCCGGCCGCTGCACCCGAGCTCGTCTCGCTGGGCTCTGGCGCTGCCGGTGGAACTGATCCCGGTTCTTCCTTGTGTTCTGAGCACCTCCACAGCGTTGCCGGTCCGGAGCCAGTCAAGGTCACGGGACCGGGGGTTCCAGGTTCGGAGATGGAGGTCGTCGCCGGAGCAGTCCTGACCCGGTCGGGGTCCAACGTGGGTGCAGCGGTGACCCAATTTGGGCCCGTCCTGACCCAGTCGGGGTCCGACGTATGGGCCGAGGTGACCCAGTCGGGGTCCAACGTGGGTGCAGCGGTGACCCAATCGGGGCTCGTCCTGACCCAGTCGGGGTCCGACGTATGGGCCGAGGTGACCCTGTCGGGGTCCAACGTGGGTGCAGCGGTGACCCAATCTGGGTCCGTCCTGACCCAATCGGGGTCCGACGAGGTCCAGTGGGGGTCCAGCGCAGGTGCGGCTGCGACCCAATCAGGATTCGAGGGGGCCCAGGGTTTTGGTTGTCCCCCTCTCAGGAGCCACCAGCTGGGGGCCATTAGTGGGTTATGTTTGACAGATCGGCGCTCTCCTGTGTTGTTGTTTTCAGGTGAGCGGCTGCACGCAATCCCTCCACGGTCCTGCTGGTTGTGGTATGCGGGTCGGCCACCCGAGGAACTGCTTGGAGCGTTCGGCATCTTGGGTTGGCCACCCAACAAACTGTGTGGGTTACGGGGTGACCTGGTTCGGCCACCAGAGGACGTATTCCTGGGGGCATGGGACTGGGGCAGGCCACCTGACTGTTTCATGTACTGTGGGATTTTCTGTGGGCCCTTATGGTGCCAATTCTTGTCTTGTACATCTTGTAATTTTTTGTTGTGTTTCACAGTCATAGTCTTAGTCAGGTCAAGTTCGAGCAATTTTTTTTAATTGTCTCGTGCTTCTTTGTTTGTCATAGTCTTAGTCTGGTCTGAGCAATTTTAGATTGCCTCTTGTTTTTGTTTTGTTTCCATGTCATAGTCCTAGTCTGGTCTGAGCAATTTTAGATTGCCTCTTGTTTTTTTTTTTCTTGTTGTCAAAGTTATAGTCTTAGTCAGGTCAAGTTCGAGCAATTTTTTTTTAATTGTCTCGTGTTTCTTTGTTTGTCTTAGTCTTTGTCAGGTCTGTGCAATTTTTAGATTGCCTCTTGTTTTTTCTTGTTTTCAAAGTTATAGTCTTAGTCAGGTCAAGTTCGAGCAATTTTTTTTTAATTGTCTCGTGTTTCTTTGTTTGTCATAGTCTTAGTCAGGTCTGTGCTATTTTGTTTGCCTCTTGTTTTTTTTTTCTTGTTTCCAAAGTCTTAGTCAGGTCTGAGCAATGTTAGATTGCCTCTTGTTTTTTGTTGTAGCCATAGTCACAGTCTTGTTCACGGTTTTGTCCGAGCAATTTTTGTTTACCCTTTGCTTCTTAGTATGTCTTAGTCTTAGTTAAGTCCGAGCTATTTTTGATTACCTCTTGTTTCCTTGTATGCCATTGTCTTAGTCAAGTTCGAGCATTTTTGTTACCTTGTAAATCATTGTCTTTGTCTAGTCTGAGCAATTTGTGTTTGCCTCTTGTTACCTTGTGAGTCTTTGCCATTGTCTAGTTAGAGCTTTTCTTTTGTCTTTGTTTTTTTTTCCCCAGAATCATGTAGTTGTATGTATTTCTTGTCTGGTCTTAGTCTTGTTTTTCCCCGGAGTCATGTATTTCCTGTGTTTTTTTGTCTGGTCTTAGTCTTGTTTTTCCCCAGAGTCATGTATTTCCTGTGTTTTTTTTGTCTGGTCTTAGTCTTGTTTTTCCCCAGAGTCATGTATTTCCTGTGTTTTTTGTCTGGTCTTAGTCTTGTTTTTTTTTCCCTAGAGTCATGTATTTCCTGTATGTTTTTATTGTCTGGTCTTAGTCTTGTTTTTTTTTTCCTGAGTCATGTGTTTGTATGTATTTCTTGTTTTGGTCTTGTCTTGTTTTTGTTGGTTGGTTTCTCTCCCTCCGTACCTGTCCCCCTACCTCCCACCCTGGGGGGGGCGGGGGGGCAGGGTGGTCCCTTGGGGCGTCCGGAGTCCGCCCGTGGAGGGAGGGTACTGTTATGACCCGAGCGTCGGTTCTGATCGCGCTCGGGTTAAAGTTATGTCTCGCTGCCGGCCTTGACAGCTGCGGGCGGTATTTTGGCCTTTCCGGGCTCTTATTGTGAAAGTGCTCGGAGGGGTTTCCGCCTGTCAACGGTCGGTCAGCTGTGTGTCATCTGTCATCAGTCCTGGGTTATTTAAGCTGTGTGCTGCGTCATTACGATGCAGCAGTGTCTGATCGCATGATCGTTATTTGATCGCTATTCTGTTCACCCATCGTCACGGATGCCTGGACTATATTCACACCTTGGCTGCCTTGGGGCTTGACTGTCTTTCTCCGGGACCAGTAAGTGACCTCGTTAGCCTTATTCCCCCCGGGTGTTAACTGTTCTGTAAGTCCCTGCCTTAGCAGCCCGTGTGGCTAATTATTACCAAGCCTGACTGTGTGTGACTGTCTCCTGCTTTGGACCTGTAGTGTGCTGTATAGCCCTATGCTTCCTGTTCTGCGAAGACTCTGTCATTATCGCAGCAGCTTGTGTAAACACCTTTTTCACCGTAATAAACTCACTGTAAAACTCACTGGTGACTTGTGTGCATCTTATAGGTGGCTCGCGAGGGCCACCGCATGACACGTATAAACACATGAATCATCCCGTTGCACAATGAAGGACTATCAGGAGCAGAGTGAAATGTGAGGTGCCAGTTAGACTGTAAGGTGCAGTGTGGCAGCATAGTTATGACCAGAATACAACATCATAGTGCGTTATTGTACAGTGAAATGGCATGCGACAGGAAAGATTTCCTGTACCTGGCCGTTTGGACAGCGAAGCTGTAGCAGTCTACTGGAGAAAGTGCTTCGCTGTCTGTCCAGTGTGTGATGGAGGGGGTGATCAGGATTGTCCATGATGGATTGCGGTTTATTTAGTGTCCTCCTCTCCACCACTGTCTCAAAGGTCTCCGGTCTGAGACCAGTTACAGAGCCAGCCCTCTTGATAAACTTGTCAAGTCTGTTGGTGTCTCTGGCCCTGATACTGCTACCCCAACAGACGGCAGCAAAGAAGATGGTGCCGGCAACAACGGTCTGGTAGAAAAGCTCCAGCATTCTGCTGCACACGTTGAAGGATCTCAGCTTCCTCAGGAAGTAGAGTCTGTTCATCCCCTTCTTGTGCGCAGCATCGGTGTTGGATCTGCAGTCCAACCCGCTGCTGATCCTGACACCCAGATATTTGATATTTGTAAATCACTGTCTTTGATCTCATTCCCTTTAATAAACAGGGGTGCAAGTCAGATGCTTAATACTAACATGGCAGCATTTAAATGGGAGGACAAATCAGTTTTGTGCTGAGGTCCTGGGTCATGGTGATGGCTCTTTTCCAGTATAGGGCAGAGTGGTCTCGCTGTGGCCCAAGAGTTAAATTAAAAAGAAGACAATCCCGTGAATCATAAATCCACTCACCATTTTTTCTCTGTGTGACTCTACTGGGTCTTCAAATAGTTCATATTTAACTGTCCTCATTTAACAGGAAACAATGGCTGAGTGTGTTTTTTTTTCATTAATTGGGACACAAGATATGAAGATGTGATATGATGACAGACACAATAGATTAGTATGTGAACAGAATACTTTTACAAAAGAGAGGTTCATCATTTAAAATCTTCAGACTGACAGTATCCCACACAGTCACAGTTCAATCATTCATTCCCCTAAAAAAATAATACATTAATGCCTTATCTATAGACTATTCTCCAATGGTAAGTCCATGATTAAAATGAAAATGTGGATGGAATAAAAAACTATTAAGTGTATCATCATATTATAATTAAAATTGCAGGTGATTAGATTTTGACTGTTCCAACTCTCTCCATTAAAATAACTGAAAATCCTAGCATACCTATGATGTGTTTGCTCATGTGCTCCTGTAAGTAGGGTGCTAAAGATGCCCTGAAATAGCATTAACAGTGCACTTCTTACGACAGATCTCCTTTTACCTGATCAAAAGCGCACTGTCATAAAATGCACCAAAATATCAATGCACATGAGATTGTGTTCCGCCACACCTCTTTGAAATGAGTTCACTCCTTGAGTCTGAAGGCAAATGGTAAATTTGTGGATATTTGTCCCAACCTTGCAATCAGTTCACTATAGAAAGCCTAAGTCACACCCCCTCTACTTCCGCATATGGGCCCTTAAGTCAAAAAAATTCTCCATTGAAAGGAATGGCAAGAGCAAATTTATCTTTGGATCTTGATCAAATTTTGCCACGAATTACACATATGATGTTTGTCAATTTAAAAGATAACTTTCCACATAATTAAAGTTGTCGACTGTTGTATAATAACAGAGTAATATTTAGCTTTTGTTTAAATGACTACTGGATAACAACTCCCATCATCCCATATCACTAAACACGTTTACAGTTTAGTGATGTCAGAAGGACAGTTACAAGAAGAAGATGGAGTACAAGCTGCATGCCGAATACCCAGACAACCTGAAGATGTTCCTGTCCCCACTGATGCAGATCACCACGCAATTGGGGCCAGCCACCTTCCAGATGGCCCATGGTTCGAAATGGCACACCAGCCATCTGTGGAAGGTAAGAGCAGCAGCTGCCCAGGATCAAGACGCGATGCTGGAACCAACCCAGCCAGTGTGGGACCCGGACTGGGACTTTGCTGAGGAGAGACTGATTCCAGCAGGATGGCACCCAGGTCCGCCGCAACCTGCACCTTCAGGGCCGCACCCACCGCAGGTTCGCCAGAGGCCCCCTGAGGTTGAACTTTAAAATGACTCTGTTTTTGAAAATGTTTAAACAGAGCGCGGTTGATAACAGTGGCAGAATAATCCTCTTAACCATGCAGGGTTTTACCGGCAGTTTATCTGTTTGCCCAGGTTCACATCATGTTTAAAAGTAATGTTATGGGGTATGGAACATAGGTAATTTATGGTCATGGACCAGTTGCTAACACTACCATATTGTGCATTGACATTAAGCAAATATGTTTACCGTATCATTGGCAACCTAGCATGCTTTAAATGTGTATTAACATCTACTGATAGCCAGGCCATGCATGTCTGTTACGTAGCTAGCTCTGTACTACATTACATAAAATGGTTCTGGTTATGTCCGTGCTGTGTTAGCCATATGCCACAATAGAGGTATCCAGCTAAGGTTAACCATCACCACGAAGGTTCTGGTATTTTTATTTTTTTTTTGGGGGGGGGAGGGGGCTAAATGTAGCATAATGGTATATCACCATACATGTCACGGACATGGGGATGCACGCACGACTTTTCACACAACACACCACACTGCCATCTACAGAAGTTCTCTGACGGCTCTGCGTTCATCGGCCTCATCTCTGATGGGGATGACGCAGAGTACAGAGGACTTATCCAGGACTTTGTGAACTGGTGCCTGTGGAACTGCCTCCAAATCAATGCGAGGAAAACCAAGGAACTGGTGGTGCACTGCCGCATGCGTAGACAACCCCCCACAGCATCGGTAAACATTCAGGGAACAGACATTGAGATGGTGACATCTTACAAGTACCTGGGTGTTCACCTGAGCAATGAACTGGACTGGTCACACAATACCAACGTGCTCTCTGAGAAGGGGCACTCCTGAAGACCTTCTACAACTCGGTTGTGGCATTAGCCATCACATTTGGAGTGGTCTGCTGGGGCAGCGGCATCACGGCAGCTGACAGGAAGAGATTGAACAGGCTGATCAAAAAAGCTAGCTCTGTTGTGGGGCGACACCTCAACCCAGTGGAGGAGATAAGAGAGAGGAGGATGGTGGCTAAGCTGTCATCTCTGCTGAAGTCTGAGTCCCACCCCATGCGGGACACACTGAACGCACTGAGGAGCTCATTTAGCGGTAGGCTGTGTCATCCTAAGTGCCCGAGGGAGAGGTTCTGCAAGTCCTTCCTACCTATGGCTGTCAGACTTTAAAATCTAACCAGTGCTGCTCATGGAGGCCGTATTAAACATCACAACTTTGCACAATAGAGATTGTCCCCTCCAATACACAACTAAGACAATTACAGTTATTATTGAGGGTGGCAACAGCACTGTTCATTCAAAAGTGAAATATACTGTCTGGGTCCATATTTATATTTTGCTGGGTAATTTAACTAACTGTAATGTTGCTGATACCGTCTAGTTGCAATGCTCCCACACTGTTTACCAGACCCTCTAGGATTTCGTAATGTTGCAATTCTACTAATTCCCGTGACTTCAGCAGGTTCTGCATAATTTGAATTTTTGTCCAATCACCGCAACTTTACCGCAATTTTGGCCAATTGTTGTCAACTTCCGCCACTTTCGCCAGTCAAATTTGTCCTTGAGTAGCACGCAAACGTGTACGTCATCAGTTTGACCAATCAAATGCAGCACTGCACTGCGCTCACTTCTGTGTTTACAGTGAGTATATACCGAACACATCAGCAAAAAACAGTGTGATTTGAAAAAAAACACTCACCAGCAAGTTTTCCCACATCGTTCCTTCCTCCATCTTCCCTGGCCCACCAGTGAACGTCTCCTCAAGTCTCTGTAATGACTGCGTGTATGAAGTCCCGGGTTTGTGTTAAAAAGCGTCCGCCTTCCTGAAAGCACCCCCGTCTCGGGAGCGCGAGTGAGGAGACATGCCATAAAACCACACAAAAAAACGAGCAAATCTAATACTACAGCTAGTGTTGTAACAGTTTATATGTCTTTAGAGGTAAAAGTCACTACTTCATCTTGTCAATGAGTTTTAAAGCTGTGAATCTCCGGTCTGGACACGGGCCAGTGTGCAATTCAGACAAATCCCTAAGGAGAGCCCCACAACTTACTGCAACAATAAAAAAAAAAATCCTGTGAAATCCTATCTAGCCTATCTATTTACTGCTTTGGCTGATCAATTCTTATCTTATTATCTTATTTAGAATTGCTCTGAGTGCTGCTATCCCTGTGCTGCTGCAATCCTGGGATTTCCCCATTGCTGGACTAATAAAGGCTTATCTTACCTTAAGTTTTCAAAGCAGCTGTCCAAAAATGCTAACTGGCACTGAAGGCTAAGTTGACTCTTTAGTTCCACCCTCTTCCTCTGAGACCATAGCCAGTGCTTAGTCCTGATTGGTTCACCTGTTATAATGACATCACAAAAACTGTCCATCTAAACTTGCCTTTTTGAAGGGGAAGACTCTTAACTGAACTTTCACAGCAGAAAAATACAGACATGACACCTATGAGTGATTAACTTTTGGTGTGTCTTGTAAGTCATCATTGATTTTTACTTTAACAAGACATTGTGGGAAAATAATGAAATTAAAAAGAAGAAAGAAAGGATGGAGACTTTCTGAATTTACAACAATGCAGGAGTAGGAGACTTAAGACAAGAGTTAGATTTAGGTGCCTTGATATTTGCAAAAAATATTTAGCATTTTACTTGAAACTTCTCTTGTTTTTGAAAGTAATTGGATGTTTTTGAGTTTCACACATTCACTGACCTACACTTTTAAGTTTTAGCATCTACTGCTTATCATTCTAGGCTCATCCACAGTGTGTGGTGCTGTACGTATTATAATCTGCTCAGGTGTTCAGTTGGATACTGATCATGAAGGAGTGCAAACATACCTTGTTGCTGAGATCCTCTCATAAGCTGATGATGCTAACAGACCTTCAGACTCCTTACAGTGCAACTGGTGAGGGCCACACAGCTAACTCCACCAGCCTGGGCCACTTTAGTGTCACTCTGATAGCGACATACCCAGGTAGCTCGGCTACTGGTTAGGGTCAAGCTTTGACAGTTCAGTTATTCATAGTCAACACTGTAAACAAAAAAGGGCAGATACAATCTCATTTATCTATGCAGGATACTGTATAATGGATCTGTAATTTCCCAGTTTGGGATCAATAAAGTACATCTATCTATACAGCCACTTTGACATGCAATAATTTGTATTTTGCCAAGCTGTCTTTTAGCATTACGCTGGGTGTATTCTCTGTGACCTTCCTCTTTTATCACCATGTAGTCACAATTAAGCACCTCCGCTGTCACCTACAGGCTTCAACCCTCCACCCAAAGCTACAGCCAAACTGTATGTGCATGAGTAGTGACTGAGATAAGTAAAAAATATAAAAGTAAACTGGCAAAAAAAAATGTTAGAGATTGTCAAGACATACCATATGAATGAGAAATTTTCAAAACTAATGTTTAAGTTAACTTGATTTCTACTGTAGCCTCCATAAATTTATGTTTATGTTAGAATTAAAAGGCGAAGTCAGCATCACCCTGAAAGACCTGAATATTGTATGGCTTGTTTGTTTGTCGCCACAGTAACTGAGGGCATGCTTGTGATTTGTCCTTGTGTCAGTCAATCTTACTACTATGTGTACTCAAACAGTATTTGTACTGCACAGGCTGTTTTTTTTTCCCTTATGTTTGTCACAAATGTGTCCCTTTATTTACCTTCCAGGTGGATCGATAGAGAAAGGATGACACGACAGCCAGTGACCTCACATAGTCAACATACAAGTGGTCAGTAAAACCAGTCAAATCAGATTAATCATGGACCATCAAGCTGGCAGAAACTCAATCTGGGATTAACGTCCTTTGATTTGAATAAACCTGCAATAAAACCTCATCGATGGGCTTCATTTGGAACATTTATGGACCAGATCATGAGATGTAAAAACTAAGAACAGGATATGCTTGTTCAAGACTGAGGCTACTGTGCCATGTGGTCAGTGAAACTACTTTTTTTTACACGCCTCTGGGACTCTGGTGTTATCACAACGCTATTTCTGGCCACTGCAAAGTTTCTCACCAATTGATTTCGAGTGTGACAACATGCCTCTACCCAAGCGGAGGAAAATCAGGACTTTTGTTGTCCTTTTTTGTGTGATTACTTTTACAACCTTCCTGTTTAGTTATACTTTCCGGGACCCATCCCACTACTTCTTCAAGTACGCCTTCCATCTGTCAGATAGTTTCTTCTCCAAGGGGCTGTGTGCCTGTCAGCAATGCATAGCAGAGCTGAAGGATGACCCGTGGTTCGCTGAGCACTTCAATCAGTCCATCCCCCCTCTGATGACCAGGGAGAACAGCGTCCTCTCTGATGAGACGTTTAAGTGGTGGCAGGTAAGGTTCTGGTGGGTTTGTTTGTGGGATTTGCAAAGCCATCCTAGAGAAAATAGCTTTAGACATGTCCCAAAGCACCGAAAAGAAGTAAGATCAGGAATAAAAATCAGTCACACACTGTGGTAAAGCTACCAACTTGTGTTTGTTTTCACCACATTGATTGTTTCAAGTCCAACTGATCTTACCAGGATCAAGCTGTGAAGCAAACTCCCACGCTCAATTTGTCCACTTTTAGCATGTGAAACAGATACAGAAATAGTTGTGGTTTTCTTTCACCTCTCCTCTCATCATTCTGTGGATAAAAAGAGTGTAGGCTATTAAAGACTGAATATACTCACCATAAATATACAAATGTTTTCTACACATACACTTTAAATGAGTGGGCAACTGTCAAAAAAATTGTGTATTGATTTCTGAGAAAACAGTAAAAAATGATTTACAGTGGGTATAAAAAGTCTACGCACCCCTGTTCAAATGCCAGGTTTTTGTGATGTAAAAAATGAGACCAAGATAAATCATTTAAAACCTTTTTCCGCCATTAATGTGACCTATAACCTGTACACCCCAATTGAAAAACAAACTGAAATCTTTTAAGGGGAAAATATAAAAAATAAAAAACTTAGAATAACCTGTTTGC
Organism: Pholidichthys leucotaenia; assembly: GCA_020510985.1. NCBI lineage: Eukaryota > Metazoa > Chordata > Actinopteri > Cichliformes > Pholidichthyidae > Pholidichthys > Pholidichthys leucotaenia. Next base: position 192,459,226 of record CM035839.1, on the reverse strand, counting down.
ATAAATATTCACACCCTGTTATAACTGGGGATGTGGCTGTGTTCAGAATTAATCAATCACATTCAAACTCATGTTAAATGGGAGTCAGCACACACCTGCCACCGTTTAAAGTGCCTCTGATTAACCCCAAATAAAGTTCAGCTGTTCTAATAGGCTTTTCCTGACATTTCTGTAGTCACAGATTGAAGACAAGTGTCACCAAGGTCAGGTTTAAATTACGTAACAATACCACAAAAAATGAATATATTATGCAAGTTTTTTCTCAGGGTGCAACCAGGCATTTCTAAACTGTTTGTCGCATAAATATTTAAACATCAAAAACAGCTTTCTAAAAGTTTTGAATGTTTCTTGAAGGCATTTTTGAAATAATTTGGCTCTTCTCTAAAAAAAAAAAAAAAAATTGAAAAATGCAGCACTATTAAAAGCTGTGTCCATTTAAATTGGGGTTTAAATTGCATCCTGGTGATGCGCGTTCCCAGACGTGCCAACATGTTTTATGGAGCAAATTCATGTGACGTCACCGCTCAAGTGACTTTGCTCATTAGCCATTTGGGTATCACAGCTACAGGAGTTGCCTGGCAACTTCATTTACACTGCTTGTCCATGGAGTGCATGAAAACAATCTAAACCTGTTCTTCTGGACATTTCACTGGCCCTCTTAATAAAAAGGTCTCTGCTCGGTTTCTTAGTAACCACTTAACCTGTCAGTCAAAGGTTGCCTTCGGGTTTTACAGCTTTTCCTGAAGCTCTGCCCTAAATGCATTAAACAGCGTCAAATATGTAGGTAAGAAAATGTGCATTACTTCAAGCTTTTGCTGTTAAATATTGATCATGGTATCCTATCAGCTGGATTCTGATCCGCTGATTTGTGCTGCTGATGAGCTCCATGAGTTGAACTTTTTTAAACTTTGAGCACCATGCATGCAGCAACAAGAACACTCTCAGCTGAGAGCACTTTTGTACTAAGGGCGCTGAGCACATTAAATGGCTGGATTACATACAAAATGAACAGAAAATAATGAATTTAAATCTTTTTTTTTTATATATTTACTGACAAATGGGCACCGCTGACATTCCAGCTGCAGCCAAACGGTCCTTCTGTCATTAACTCAATTGATTAAAGTTTCAAAAACCTTTTAATAACCAAATATTGCTAAATTATAAAAGAAATACTTTAGAATGGGTCTTAAATATTTGTAAAAGTGTCCTGTTGGTTAACTTGATGTCCTATTTGGTCTCTTCGGTATGATTTATTGGCTTTTTGGGGCATTTTGTGTCTAGTGCATTGCTACAACAATACCCATTTGTCCTTAATATTAAAATAAAAATATTTAATTAATTATTTGGGTGTCTGACGTTCCATTTGGTCTCATTCATTGTTTAGTCAAACTCGGAAAAAAAAAAAGTGCTCTGTGGATATGCAGCCTTACACTGTGAAGGGGATGAATTTAAACTTTCCATCTAATACAAGCTTAAATGGGTGCACTTACCAGATATGAAATGTTGACAGCAGTAATCCATAGTTTTCTCCTTTAACTTCCTTGTTAGAGCGATAAAATGAAATTCCCTTGGTACTAGAACGATTATATCAACCCACAGCAACACAACAAGACATGATAACAATATGAATTGCTGCTAACAGTCACAAATCAGCACAACTGAACATTTTTGTTATATAGCATGATATCCAATATGGCATGATGACAGCTTGACCTTTGACCGGGGTGCGTTGCTGCACATGGTCCATATCCAGGCATTCAGAATTTCCTTCTCTGCACAGTGCTTCAGTCAAAAATGGGACTCAAATGCAAATAGCTCATTTTAAATACTGAGAAATGGGACTTTTATGTTGCTGCTTAGTGGGCGTTCCTTTGTTTTTAATCTGCTGGGAGCCGGTCCAGGAAGTGTCAATCAGAACTGGAAGGTCATTTGATTCCTCTGAACTTTCCCATTTCCTGCTTCTGTTTTTTCACATTTTGTGTAGTTTTATGTACTTGAACCGGGGTGGAAGCGCAGAAGAGACCTTGACAACTTGGTGAATAAATGGAAATATAAAACCATAAAGATGTAGATGAAGAATAAATCTTACTGGAAGGGCTCTATGGAGCTGTCTCCACATCTGGGTACTTGTCATGGGAATGTGCCCACCAAAATGCACAGAGGTGATAAAAACTGGCAGTTTACCTCTTGAAACAATATGTCATATCAATGTTATGACAAGCATTCACCACAAGATTGGATCAGATATGATCAAAAACATTAAATTTATGATTTTGAAAAGCATTCCTACCGTTTACCAGCCAGTATGCGGAAGAACAATCCAGCAGAGTGGCCGGAAACAACATTTCTTGATATTTGTAACTACCGGATAGAAACACCAGCTTTGCTGTGCATTGAAATGATCATACAATCACTTTTCTGTCATGCACACGTTTGATAAATGAGGGCCACTGAACATTTTGTTGGAGGTGAGGATGTTTTTATTATACTGTATATGTCCTAGCATTCCAGTCCTAGCTTGATGTTAAACATGCACGTGGGTCTTTACGGTGCATCTGGAAAGTATTCACAGTGCTTCACTTTTTCCACATTTTGTTATGTTCCAGCCTTATTCCAAAATGGATTAAATTCATTTTTTTTACTCAAAATTCTACACACAATACCCCATAATGACAATGTGAAAAAAGCTTTTTTGACATTTTGGGAAATTTATTAAAAATAAAAAAAAACAAAGAAATCACATGTACACAAGTATTCACAGCCTTTTCCATGAAGCTCAGACTTGAGCTCAGGTGTATCCTGTTTCTACTGATCATCCTTGAGATGTTTCTACAGCTTAATTGGAGTCCACCTGTGGCAAATTCAGTTGATTGGACATGATTTGGAAAGACACACACCTCTATATAAAAGATCCCACAGTTGACAGTGCATGTCAGAGCACAAACCAAGCATGAAGTCAAAGGAATTGTCTGTAGACCTCAGAAACAGGATTCAAGGCACAAATCTGGGGAAGGGTACCGAAAAAAATTCTGCTGCTTTGAAGGTCCCAATGAGCACAGTGGCCTCCATCATCTGTAAATGAAAGCAGTTCAGAACCACCAGGACTCTTCCTAGAGCTGGCCGGCCCTCCAAACTGAGTGATCGGGGGAGAAGGGCCTTAGTCAGGGAGGTGACCAAGAACCCTATGGTCACTCTGTCAGAGCTCCAGCGTTCTTCTGTGGAGAGAGGAGAACCATCTAGAAGGACAACCATCTCTGCAGCAATCCACCAATCAGGCCTATATGGTAGAGCGGCCAGACAGAAGCCACTCCTTAGTAAAAGGCACATGGCAGCCCACCTGGAGTTTGCCAAAAGGCACCTGAAGGACTCTCAGACCATGAGAAACAAAATTCTTTGGTCTGATGAGACAAAGATTGAACGCTTTGGCGTGAATGCCAGGCATCATGTTTGGAGGAAACCAGGCACTTCTCATCACCAGGCCAATACCATCCCTACAGTGAAGCATGGTGATGGCAGCGTCATGCTGTGGGGATGTTTTTCAGCAGCAGGAACTGGAAGACTAGTCAATATAGAGGCAAAGATGTATACAGGAATGTACAGAGACATCCTGGATGAAAACCTGCTCCAGAGTGCTCGTGACCTCAGACTGGGGCGACGGTTCATCTTTCACCAGGACAACAACCCTAAGCACACAGCCAAGATCTCAAAGGAGTGGCTTCAGGACAACTCTGTGAATGTCCTTGAGTGGCCCAGCCAGAGCCCAGACTTGAATCCAATTGAACATCTCTGGAGAGATCTGAAAATGGCTGTGTGCCGACACTTCCCATCCAACCTGATGGAGCTTGAGAGGTGCTGCAAAGAGGAATGGGCCAAACTGCCCAAAGATAGGTGTGCCAAGCTTGTGGCTTCATATTCAAAAAGACCTGAGGCTGTAACTGCTGCCAAAGGTGCATCAACAGAGTATTGACCAAAGGTTGTGAATACTTATGCACATGTGATTTCTTAGTTTTTTATTTTTAATCAATGTGCAAAAATCTCTCAAAAATGTTTACATTGTCATTTTGGGGTGTTGTGTGTAGAAGTTTGAGGGAAAAAAATTAATCCATTTTGGAATAAGACTGTTACATAACAAAATGTGGAAAAAATGAAACGCTGTTAATACTTTCCAGATGCACTGTACTACTCACTTTTGCAGACATCAAAAAAAATTTTAATAAAAGTTAACATATTTCTGCAATACTGACTTTTTTTTTTTTACAGTGTTATCTTCTGCATAAAATATTTGGATATATAGACAGAGCTTACCTTGGCTGTAATGAGAACCAGAGACTTGTCTTGATGTTGTCTTAAATCTACAACAAAGCCAGCAAAGTACTGGTAGGCATTTAAACTTTTGCATACGTCCAGAGTTTCTGCTGTATGAAGTGATTTTGAGTTAGTTAGGTAGTTGTCAATATCACGGCAGAGCAGTTCTGGGATGCTGCTACCATCTTGACTCAATGTAAACAAATGATCGACCATGAGATAAGAATCACATTTCAGACCATTCACAGATAATTTCTCAAGATACCGATGCTTGTACAGTTGTCATATGGTCCAACAAAGTCACACAAACTAATTTTAAGAAGTTCTGCAGACTGGATTGTGCTAAAATATTGTTTTAGTAATGCATTGGTGTGTGTGGTGTAGCCATAGTAATGTGCAAGTGTTCACTCCTGAGGACCCGGATCACTGCCGGAAGTCACGTGACTGCAAAACCTGAATAGGGACATGTTTGAAGAACTTAATGTGGCAGGGTGATGGATTTTTAAATACAAAGCACAACAACACCACCTTGGGAATTTCATGACAGGAAATAGTTTTCTATAAGCCAAGACCAGTAAGGTCACACACACACACACACACACACACACAGAGCCAGAGACGTGATTCCATTAATAGCAGATTTTATTAAGCAAATAAAAAAAACAATCATTTAGTTTGTAATTAAAACCACAACACTTGCTTATTGTCTACAATGAGTTTGGCTTAAAATCACAATTTCAGTTAGGCAAGAGCATGCTTAGGATCAGGACTGAGGCTTACCGAGAGGCTATCCGGAGAAGGGGAAGAAGGAGGCTTAAACTAGACACCACGTGAACTGCACACCAACCATATGGACACCCTGTGTGCACTTCGGAGGGAGTCGTGAAGGAAAACCACCACCAGGGGAACTGGTCATGGGAACATCTCAGGCCTACAGCTCCTGTCCTGCAACAAAAGAAATTTGTTCAATATTGCACAATAAAAAAAAAGTGACTAAGACTTGGGGCAATAAAAGCAAGGTTGTCAATAATAAAAGACAGATGTAAAAGCAAAATTATAAACACAATAAAATACATAAAATCCAAAATATTCCCCGAAATAAACCCAAACTAAACAAAGTTTATACAACAGGATGGAGTTAACTTAAAACAAATAACAGAAAATTGGAATGCAACAGAATAAACAAAACAAAAGCACAGCCATACTAAAACAGTAGATCTATAGGTAAAATGGAAAAAATAAAAACCAATCAATGGGATAAAACGAAGCACCATGTAGCGCTCTTATTTTTCTTGTTGTGTCCTTATAAAGTTTTGAATGAATGAATGAAAAACAAGACAAGAACATGCAAAATAAGAAGAGACAGACAATCCCAGATGAGACAAGATTATGCAACTCAAGACAAACAAGACAGCAGTCTTAGAGCGAGTGGCGGCCGCTGGAGACGAATCAGAATCAGAATCAGAATCAGGTTTATTGCCATTGTTCATGTAGTACACAAACTAGGAATTTGTCTCGGTACAATGCTGCAACATTAAACATGATAAGATAAGAGAAATAAACTATACATGTAATAAAGTGTAGGATAAGATTAAGTGATACTGGTCAACAGTTAAAATATATATTAGCCAGCAGCAGATACTGTGGAGAACTATTACTAACTATTATACTAACTGACGAGCCACACACTGTGGTGCTGATTGCCTAAAACAAAAACAACTGCTGTTAGCGTAACATAAATGAGACCGCTAAGGGATAGTTGGGAGCAGCATACATACCGAAGGCCAGTAGCTCCACTTACACAGGTGAGATGTGGGAAGTACAGCAACTCGACCGTGAAGGTACAAGAAGCTAGTGAGCGCAAAGAAATTACTTAATACACATACGCAGCACAAAAACGGCAGCTAGGCGATTTAAACTTGCCTGCCTTGACAAAGGGAGAGCTGCGGGAGCCAGATCTGAGTGGAGCAGAGCAGACCACTGCACAACAGGGCTCACAGCCAACATACTGCACGCACAGCAACAATGTCAACCCCAACGCCAGTAATCGACAGACCATAGCACCAGTAATCGGCGGGGCACAAAACGTGGTAACTTACCTTGATTCCTATTCAGAGCAGCACACCATCTGTCATAAATCACCCAAGCAGGGGCGGTCTGAAGACTCCAAATGCCAGCTGTGACTTTGCAAAATTTAATAATGAAAAACACAAAGTATAACAAAAACACAAAACTTATGAACAGAGGTAAAGGCAGGATTACGAGGGTGAGCAGCATGGAGGCTGAGGCGTCTGGAAATGCCGGACGAATGTAAGTGATTAAATGAGAAGAGACATGGGACTCACGTCTGATCAGAGAGAAGGACGCTGCGAAGAGTAAACGAAGCAGCCATCCTTAAATAGGGCAAGCAGGAATAATTACAAATGATAACCAGCTGTGGGTGACGAAGTTATTCAACTCAAACCAGTGACAGGTGTGACAGCACGTGAACAGAATTTGACACATGGAAGTAAACAAAGGTGACTGTCAAAATAAAAGCACAGACCAGGAAGACTGAAAATCAAGAAACAGATAAATGAACAAGAATATACTAAGAACAAAAACTATTCACTCAAGCAAGGACCAGTTAGCAGTAAACGACAAAATGTAATATACACTTAAAGAATAGAACTAAGGAGAGGGTGAGGACAAGAAGAAATACAAAACCACGGAGTGCTAATAATGCAATACTAATAGATACTGAGGTTGCAAAAGCAAAACTAAAGACAAGGACAAAGAAAGCTCAAATATAACACAGGAAAGTAAATTGAAATACAAGATAATACAGAAAAAAATTACACACAACTAATAACAAAACTAATATATAATTACAGGAAAACGCCGAACAGAAACCAAGGACAACTCAAATACCACAAACCCAAAACCCAATACAAAATAAACCCAAGAAGAAAAAAGTACAGAACATGATTAGAAATAGCTGAAAGCATGCGCCCGGTGCTCCCCCCATACCGAACAAGCACTACACCAACAAACAACTGTCCTGGGAAGAGGAAGGAAGTGGTTTGCAGGTGAGGGCTGGCGCATATTAAATCACCCTTTATTGTTAAATCACCCTTACCATACAACCGATCATGTACAGTAGAACGAAATTGTGCTTTTCCTATCTACAGTGCTAATCACACACACCCCATATGTAGAATCAGAGGGCCGCTGCCATGCAAGGCACCGCCACAGATTGCCCTCCTCCATTACATTATTGCTGAGCACCAAGCTGGACAGCAGGAAGTTCCGCTTTTATATGGTCTTCGGCATGACCCGGCCGGGATTTGAACACCTGCCTCCCGGGTGTGGGGCGGATGCTCTACCAACTGAGCCACCACTCCGGTGGTACAGCTGTGGACAAAATTGTTGGTACCCCTCTGTTAATGAAAGAAAAACCCACAATGGTCACAGAAATAACTTGAATCTGACAAAAGTGGTAATAAATAAAAATTATATGAAAATTAACCAATGAAAATCAGACAATGCTTTTGAATTGTGGTTCAACAGAATTATTTTAAAAAACAAACTCATGAAACAAGCCTGGACAAAAATGATGGTACCCCTAGAAAAGATTGAAAATAATGTGACCATAGGGACATGTTCAACCAAGATGTGTCTTCTAATTAACATCACAGGTGTCTACAAACTTGTAATCAGTCAGTCGGCCTATTTAAAGGGTAACAAGTAGTCACTGTGCTGTTTGGTGACATGGTGTGTACCACACTAAACATGGACCAGAGGAAGCAAAGGAGAGAGTTGTCTCAGGAGATTAGAAAGAAAATTATAGACAAGCATGTTAAAGGTAAAGGCTATAAGACCATCTCCAAGCAGCTTGATGTTCCTGTGACTACAGTTGCACATATTATTCAGAAATTTAAGATCCACGGGACTGTAGCCAACCTCCCTGAACGTGGCCGCAGGAGGAGATGGATAATACGAATGGTAACAAAAGAGCCCAGAACAACCTCTAAACACATTCATGGTGAACTCCAAGGTCAAGGTACATCAGTGTCAGATCGCACCATCCGTCGTTGTTTGAGCCAAAGTGGACTTCACGGGAGACGACCAAGGAGGACACCACTGTTGAAAACAAATCATAAAAAGGCTAGACTGGAATTTGCCAAACTGCATGCTGACAAGCCACAAAGCTTCTGGGAGAATGTCCTATGGACAGACGAGACAAAACTGGAACTTTCTGGCAAGGCACACCAGCTCTATGTTCACAGATACAAAAATGAAGCATACCAAGAAAAGAACACTGTCCCTACTGTGAAACATAGAGGAGGTTCTGTTATGTTCTGGGGCTGCTTTGCTGCATCTGGCACAGGGTGTCTTGAATCTGTGCAGGGTACAATGAAATCTCAAGACTATCAAGGTATTCTAGAGAGAAATGTGCTGCCCAGTGTCAGACAGCTTGGTCTCAGTCACAGGTCATGGGTCTTGCAACAGGATAATGACCCAAAACACACAGCTAAAAACACCCAAGAATGGCTAAGAGCGAAACATTGGACTATTCTAAAGTGTCCTTCTATGAGCCCTGATCTAAATCCTATTGAACATCTGTGGAAGGAGCTGAAACATGCCGTCTGGAGAAGGCACCCTTCAAACCTGAGACAACTGGAGCAGTTTGCTCATGAGGAGTGGGCCAAAATACCTGCTGAGAGGTGCAGAAGTCTTATTGACAGTTACAGAAATCGTTTGATTGCAGCGATTGCCTCAAAAGGTTGTGCAACAAAATATTAAGTTAAGGGTACCATGATTTTTGTCCAGGCCTGTTTCATGAGTTTGTTTTTTAAAATAATTCTCTTGAACCACAATTCAAAAGCATTGTCTGATTTTCATTGGTTAATTTTCATATAATTTTTATTTATTACCACTTTTGTCAGATTCAAGTTATTTCTGTGACCATTGTGGGTTTTTCTTTCATTAACAGAGGGGTACCAACAATTTTGTCCACGGCTGTATACAGTATACGTATATACGCCATGTTCACCCACAGCGCTGCCTATCAATTAAGGTGCCATAACAGACAGGAGTGTAGAGAGGTGAAAAAGAAGGGATGTCCGTCCTGCTACATAAAGTATTTCTTTCTTTGACATGGGAACTTCAGAATAGTGTTCTCTCACATAAAAAATGTTTCCATGTCTCTGACAAGTACTTCTGTCTAAATCAAGATCAACGCAGGAGACTGGAACACACTGTCAAATTCACAGCTGTTAGTGGTTTCTCCACAAGTACTGTTTCACACTGAAAAAGATTTAAAAAAACTGTGAAGCAAACCTGTGTTGTATTCGAGTGAATGAATGAATGAATGAATCAAAATTTTTGTACCCACTGATGGCTAAAGATGCCAGAAACAACAGGTTTAAGCTATTTCATTTAAGTTCTTTATGATTAAGATTTACAAATTTGAATGAAATTTTTTGCTATTGTTTATCCTTCCTTGGTTAAATGAAAATCCTCTGGCCCTCAAAATGGACTGTAGGAACATTCTGATTTCAAATTTCTTGGTGGTTATTGGTCTTCATGTGTTCTCCCCAAAACTGTATGGGTTTTCATCCACAGTCTAAAAACATGGTTGATATGTAAATTTAGATGATTGAGACAACATTGTGCGCCCCTGGCCTTTTGTATACAAACAGTACCGTCACACCTGAGCAATTGCCGCTTAAAGTCTGCTTTAAGTTTTAAATCTCCATTATGCCAGGTGCACACTGTGCCGTAGTGAAGTGTGGGAACAGCATGTATCATCTAGAGCGGTGGAAAAAGCAAACTTGCAACATACATGCGTGTAACTTCGGGACCAGCGTGTGTACATGTCGCCGCCATTCATGTTATATACATTCCCCACGGAGATGAAGGATCCGGAAAGACGTAGTTGTTGGATTAAAGCAGCAAGTCTATATTATAATTAAATAGTGTTGTGTATTGTTCAAGTTCTAGCCTAATTGACTTGAAAATGGGCAATAGGTAGGCCTACAACTGTCAGGAAAACAATCTATCTAGACGTCAAACTAGTTTAACCTGAATGGCTGTGCAAGCAAGGAAGTCATATATTAACTATATTAAAGGTAAAATATCCAAATCAATTGCAATACTACAGAGTGAAATATTTGCTGAATCAACCCACAGTATACACTTTGTATCATTCATTAATACTCCCATACATGACATATTGTACTGAAGTATGGGGAAATACATATAAAACAAACATATATCCAGTCTTTATGCTTCAGAAGAAAGCTATTAGAATAATAAACAAAGCTGCTCTCAGGGAACCAACAAACCCACTTTTTCTTAAATTAAAAGCTCTCAAGTTGAAAGATCTGGTTGACTTTAAAACTGCAGTAATAATGTTTAAAGTGAAGAATCTATCACTGCCCACAAATATCCAAAAGTTGTTCCAAATAAGGGAGAAACAATATCATTTCAGAGGAACATGTATATTTCAAAAATCTTCAGTGAGAACTACCACCAAGCAACACTGTGTCTCAGTGCAAGGAGTCAGACTGTGGAACACTTTTGGACCTGAATTAAAATCATGTACAACGCCTGGACAATTTAAACAAAAACTAAAGGAAGAAATACTCCAAACATATATACAAGATGACATGTAAAATCACATAAGGATTATCATATCCAGTCTGTGTTCTGCGGTTGCTTAGTTTTTTTGTCACGTTTTGTCTTAGCTTTGTTCTGATTTGTAATCACTCTTATTTTCTTTTCTTCTTGAATACTTAGATGGAACATGGGTGGGCAATATAAGCTGCGGCTTCAGCCATCACCCATTTCGGATAAGTTATGTTGAATTGTATAATCCGAAGAGTTATTGTTTAATTTGACCTTGTTGGATTTTTTCCCCTTTGTTATATTATTCTGTTCCTTTCATTTAATCTTTTAATATAACCTATCCGAAATAAAGATTTAGAAAAGTGACACAATCAGTTGAGGGATTAGCGGAGGGTTATCTGTCCGTCAGAACCCATGACTGCAGAGGACGCTGCTGCTGCACATACCTCCATAATAGCCGATTTGAACATGTGTTTGCGGGTACAACCGGGAAGACTCCTACGCATCGATAGAGCTGTTTCATCCACGTTTAGATAAACCTCCCCCATTTTGGTAGTGTGTTTGGTAGCCATGATCCCATGATGCTTTGCATGAGCCGAGATGTGAAAGTCGCTTATTGGCTTTTACATCCTTACTGGCTACTGTAGTTCTCATCATCCAACTACTCAGATGTAAAGCTGGGTTTATACTGCAACTCCACTGTCCACATCCGATAACTGCGCGGCTTGTGTGATCTGGAGACAACATTGTCTCCAGTCTGCTAGGCTCCATGGGATCCCTCCACATCTAACCGTATGCAGCCCAGATTTTGTGACCACCTTGCCTGGGCGTGTCGCTTACACATGTGCAAGACTGAACTTCCCATTCAAGAGATGGCGCTACCGACACAGCATACAAAGTCAAAGTAGATGAAGAAAAGGAAACGGAAGACTTGAACAACCATACATGAATCATTTTGCAGCAGTAGCTTGAGTGGAGAAAAAACATTGCAAAAAAGGTAATTCCTCCTCTTTCTTGAAATGACACCATTGTTTTTGCTACAAAAATATGTGTGTTGCTCTTACGTTTCTTCACTTTTATATAGTTGGTGAAAAAACTGGCATGTTAATGCATTTTCACTACCCATAGGGCTGGAGTGAAACTACAAATGACAGTTATGCACATGCGTCAAATGCTTAGTCTAGTAAACGAAAAAAAAGTATACAGTATATACAAACGCGTGCACACTGGCCTCATCTAAAACGGACACACATCTCAGTGCACCAGAACGGATGTGTAGCATAAACAAGGTTTAAGTATAAGGATTGTTTTTGACCTGTAAAAATTTCATCGTATTTTTTCATCAATATATTATTTTTTGAAGGATATAAAGACTTCTGTAGCTTTCTAAACATTTCGTGCATGTATTATTTGTTTAAAAAAAATATTTGTTTCATGAAAATACTATCATATACCTTTTAAAATTTAAGTTCAACTTAATTCCCTTCCAGATCTTATGTCCCCTTTCAATGACCCTAGACCACAAAGCTACTGTAAGTGGCAAAGCTACAGTGGCCGCAGAAACCCTTTGTGTTAACATTCCTTTCTGTCATGCTGACCACCAAGCTAGAAGGCAGAAAATACCATTATTTTCTGATCTTTGGTAAGACCTGGCTAGATCATGAACTCACAACCTCCTGGCAGTGGGATGGATACTCTACCACTCAGCCACCACTCTGGTTGCTATACAGTATAAACTGGTGATTATAAATTGATTTTATGTGTAGATATGATATACTACCCCAGTTCCCCTCCTCTTGTGTCATTTTACCTGATTGCTTCTTCAACTGTGACCTAGCCCATTCTGTTTCAACATCTGGCAACCCCTCAAATGTCTCACTCCACTTACCATAATCAGATTTTAAAAGATTACCATCTGACAAGAGAGTTAGTCAAAGGAATTTTTGTTACTGCTTCTTTCAAGATGAATTCCGTCACCAATGCGATTGTTGCACAGAGTGTCACTGTATAATTGGCTGAGCAAGAGAGAAAGTGACAGGGAAGGATGATTTATACACTCATGTATAGATATTTACATTTGTCAAACACCTTATAACTCACCTGGAAACATATCAGTGGCTGTTACACCACCTACATACATTGATAGGGATCATAAAACACACTGAACATTAAAAACACGCCCAGGATCACTAGTTATGATAGCCGTTAAAGTGTTTTATGAAGGATCTCTTCTTTAAAGCCACTTTGTTGTATAAATCGTAATAGAAACAGGCCATCTATAAAACTAATCATGTAATGTAGATGGCCTTAATCGAATTCTGTCAAACCAATATATACTGTACTTTCTGGAAATTAAAAAAGCCTGTTCACAAAATTTATATCACACAGTTATCCTCACCTCTCTCTCTCTGGAAGGTATCCAGTACTTCCACATTCATCTCACACCACGTCCAATTAGAGGCAAGAATGGGGAAATTCCTGCAAGGTTGCCTCCTGTCACTACTTATTCCAGGAAATGCTTCTCGCAGGGAGCTCAATGAGGCAAATGTCAGATATCTCAGGTAGCCCTACCAGATGGCGTGGCCTGCTCACTGCAAGGCAAGGGCATGGCCTCTAGGTGTTTTCCTTCATTGAGCAGTCAAAGCTAACACATTTCAACACCAGATGCAATTTCTGTTCTTATTAGATTTTGTTGTCAGATATGCTGTATGTCAAGCAAACTTGTTGTTTTGTTTTCTTTGAAGGCTGAAATAGAAGTAAGGTCTTAGTGCGGAAAAAATTTGTAGCAGCAGAAGTAGACAGCCCACCCACATTCCCTCGCTCATTCGCTGGCTATCCAAGTTCAAAGATACCAGGAGAAGATGGGGTCAAAAGAGCCCCTGCAGACAGAGCTAAGCAGCCCCTGAGGTTATTTCAGAAATATGCTTGGTGTCTTGAGCTGTGCTGCCCTTGTTCAATCACTTCTACTTAAAGCGGCCCTGAAGCCTTCCATCTCCTGCTTTCCCCCTCTCTCTCCCTCTCTCTGAGGCCTGTCTGTGCTGTGTCACCAGTGGCTGCAGTCTGAGAGGCACCCGGCTAACTTCAGTGAAGTAGTTGAGGAGCTGTTCCAAATCATCCCTGATGAGGTGCTCTACATGGACGCCGGCCCCGAGCGCTGCAGGACCTGTGCTGTGGTGGGGAATTCTGGCAACCTGAAGGGGTCTCATTATGGCAGCCTAATTGACTCCAGTGATTTCATCATAAGGTTGGTGAGAATGATATTTACTTGTCTTTCTTAATGTAATCAAGGTGACATTTTTTCCTCTTTATGCAAATTATGGTTTCATCTGTTACTGTTTCCACCTAAATATTGTCACTGTGGGCTGAAAAACATCATACTGTATTAAAAAAATGTCTTTCAGGAAATGAGAAAAGCTCTGTATTTTCTGAATAATTTAGCATTATGGTATTTATTCACATTTTTCTAATGCTTTCCATGGTTTGATATTGGCAAAGAAAAAACAAACAAAAAATATCCAGAGAAATAAAGAGGAAAAGTAGGCATGTTATGGCGCGCAGTATCATTAAAAGATTTTTGGCTCTTTTTTGGCAGTCAACAGTGGGCTTGTGTGCCATGAAAGGGTTTTTTTGTGTGGGGAAAAGGGCATAACATACAATTTTAGACAATGTAGATTTGTTTTTAAGGGAATTTATATCCACTGCAGTGCATCTTTATAATGTAATTATTTCTAACTGAAGAGCGATTTTTACCTCTGCCAAGGAGGTTATGTTTTTGTTGGCGTTAGTTTATTTGTTAGTCTGTCTCTCTGCCTGTTAACAAAATAACTAAAAAAAAGTATGAATGGATTTTGATGAAATTTTCAGGAAAGGTGTGTTATGGCACGGGAAGGAGATGATTAGATTTTGGTGACGATCTGAAAGTGCATACCTCCACCAAGGGCTTTGTTTGTATTTGTGCAGCAGGATTACACAACAACTACTGGATGGATTTGGATGAAATTTTCACCAGAGGTGGTTCTTGGGCTAGAGAGGAACCCATTATATTCTGGCGATGATCTGAGAATGCATACCTCAGCCAAGTTGTTCCCTTCTCACAGTGTGTTAGCAACAATACTCCAAAACTGATGGACAGGCTTTGATGCAATTTTCACCAGAAGTGGCTCGAGGCCTACACACAAACCCATTACATTTTGGAGGTGATCCATGAGGGACAGAAGGAGCCTTGGCAGAGGTATGTCATAGTCATATGATCCATGAAAGCATTTTAGAATGTTAAAACCTGCAAACACAACATATTTTTTTTGAATGGGACCTTTAACATGTTGTAAGAGTTGCACACATGCCGCAGTTGTCTATTTATTTATTTATTTTGTCATTTTTTTTCCATATTCTACGGAGACTGTGTTTACATGTTTTCAATGAAAAATATATTTTTTGACAAGAGGGTAGCGAAAGCTTTCCATACCACTATAAACAGAAACCAAACAAGTTGTGATATTAATGGCTGCATCTTAACCATTAAAAGAAATCTTTTGCTATACACAGTACCTGTAATAATAATGATGATTGGTTGCATTTTTATAGCACTTTTCATGATACCCAAAGACGCTTTACATTGAGTCCATTATTCATTCACTCCACAGACAATGGTCGTGGTAAGATATTTCTGTAGCCACAGCTGCCCTGGGGCAGACTGATGGTAATGTGGCTGCCAATCTGAGCCAATGACCTCTTCAACCACAATCCAACATTTATTCACATTCATACACCAGTGTCATGAACACACTGGAGGCAAGGTGGGTAAAGTGTCTTGCCCAAGGACACAATGGCAGGGTGGGGAGAGTGGGATGTTTGAGATGTTTTATCATGCATTTATTGAAAAAGTTTTAATATTTTTGTGTAGTTTGTTGGTTTGGTAATGCCTGATTGGTTGTTCATTCACAAGCTTGAAGGATATCTACAGAGACAGAACTTTAGGAAAGATGCAGCATTGTGGGCAATCAGAGGCATTCCCTTGCTTCTGTATTTGAACTGATGTTTTCTGGGTGACCATATCTGTGGTGTTTCAATTTTATGTACAGTGGGGAAAAAAAGTATTTAGTCAGCCACCAATTGTGCAATTTCTCCCACTTACAAGATGAGAGAGGTCTCCAATTTTCATCATAGGTATACCTCAGCTATGAGAGACAAAATGAGAAAAAAAAATCCAGAAAATCACATTGAAGGGTTTTTAATGAATTAATTGGTAAATTCCTCAGTGAAATAAGTATTTGGTCAATAACAAAAGTTCATCTCAATACTTTGTTATATACCCTTTGTTGGCAACTATGAGAGACAAAATGAGAAAAAAAAATCCAGAAAAATCACATTGTCTGATTTTTAAAGAATTTATTTGCAAATTATGGTGGAAAATAAGTATTTGGTTAATAACAAAAGTTCAACTCAATACTTTGTTATATACCCTTTGTTGGCAATGACAGAGGTCAAACGTTTTCTGTAAGTCTTCACAAGGTTTTCACACACACTGTTGCTGGTATTTTGGCCCATTCCTCCATGCAGATCTCCTCTAGAGCAGTGATGTTTTGGGGCTGTCGCTGGGCAACACGGACTTTCAACTCCCTCCAAAGATTTTCTATGGGGTTGAGATCTGGAGACTGGCTAGGCCACTCCAGGACCTTGAAATGCTTCTTACGAAGCCACTCCTTTGTTGCCCGGGCGGTGTGTTTGGGATCATTGTCATGCTGAAAGACCCAGCCACGTTTCATCTTCAATGCCCTTGCTGATGGAAGGAGGTTTTCATTCAAAATCTCATGATACATGGCCCCATTTATTCTTTCCTTTACACGGGTCAGTCATCCTGGTCCCTTTGCAGAAAAACAGCCCCAAAGTATGATGTTTTCACCCCCATGCTTCAGAGTAGGTATCGTGTTCTTTCTCCTCCAAACACGACAAGTTGAGTTTTTACCAAAAAGTTCTATTTTGGTTTCATCTGACCATATGACATTCTCCCAATCCTCTTCTGGATCATCCAAATGCCCTCTAGCAAACTTCAGACGGGCCTGGACATGTACTGGCTTAAGCAGGGGGACACGTCTGGCACTCCAGGATTTGAGTCCCTGGCAGCGTAGTGTGTTACTGATGGTAGCCTTTGTTACTTTGGTCCCAGCTCTCTGCAGGTCATTCACTAGGTCCCCCCGTGTGGTTCTGGGATTTTTGCTCACCGTTCTCGTCATCATTTTGACCTCACGGGGTGAGATCTTGCGTGGAGCCCCAGATCGAGGGAAATTATCAGTGGTCTTGTATGTCTTCCATTTTCTAATAATTGCTCCCACAGTTGATTTCTTCACACCAAGCTGCTTACCTATTGCAGATTCAGTCTTCCCAGCCTGGTGCAGGTCTACAATTTTGTTTCTGGTGTCCTTTGACAGCTCTTTGGTCTTGGCCATAGTGGAGTTTGGAGTCTGACTGTTTGAGGTTGTGGACAGGTGTCTTTTATACTGATAATGAGTTCAAACAGGTGCCATTAATACAGGTAACGAGTGGAGGACAGAGGAGCCTCTTAAAGAAGAAGTTACAGGTCTGTGAGAGCCAGAAATCTTGCTTGTTTGTAGGTGACCAAATACTTATTTTACCAAGGAATTTACCAATTAATTCATTAAAAATCCTTCAATGTGATTTTCTGGATTTTTTTTTTCTCATTTTGTCTCTCATAGTTGAGGTATACCTATAATGAAAATTGGAGACGTCTCTAATCTTTTAAGTGGGAGAACTTGCATAATTGGTGGGTGACTAAATACTTTTTTGCCCCACTGTACATTGTGTTCCACTGCTAATTGCTCTGAATGATTTCACCTGCCCTGATTGCTCCACCTGTAGGTGATTAGGACTGCTTTTAAGTAGATCTCCTGAACTCCTCTTCCCGGAAGTGTCAAATCTCCAAGTCTGCAATTCAGCTCGAGCTCTCTACCTGTACACACCTTTAGCCCTTGTGCCCTCCTCCTTCATGGGATTAATGTAAGCTACATTCTCCTTTTAACCTTCTCCCTTATTTTGCCAAACTCAGGACCTATCTCCTACTTGGCGGACTGGATCTCTCCTTTTTTTGGCAGAACTGGATTCTCAGTTCCAAACAAGTAAGTGTACTTACCAACGTTTTTTAGCCATTAAGTCCCTGGCACCAGGGCAGACATCTCACCCTCTCCAGATGAATTCATCTCTCCCGCACTATTGCACTGAATCAACACCTACCCAAAGACATCTGTCAACTTTTAGAGTAGACTCACCGTTTACCACACCTCCACCACCTGTAAGAATTTCATTTTTACAACTTCTCTAACCGCCAAACATCATTTGCCATATAATTCATTCTCCCCTTCTCCTCTCTCCTCAGGGTTGCCAGGTCTTCGTTCATGCACATTCATTATATTTTGTCAATAAGCCCCACTTTTTTGCGCTTGAACAACCTCTGTCCTTGTGTCTGCTTTTGGGCCAGTCATAAGTAAGACATGTCAGTACACTCCCATCAAAATGGCCAAGCGGACACAAACTGAGGTTCATTCTCCACTCGCCTCAGCTTGGTTGAAGCACCTTTCATATCAACTATTGCTGCAGTTACCCAGCTCACTAAAGTCTCGCACAGATTAGGTGCACTCACCAAATCTGTGTCTAGCCTCTCCTTTGCTCTCTCAGCAACCATAAGCTTGCCTTGCACGGCCGTGGAGCGTGCCATGCTATCTCCACACCAGCCAGGTATGGGGTTAAGCTGGGGGAGGGGGGTACTTTTTTGTTACATTGTCGCCTAGTTTTTCAGCACATCCTAGATGATTTTCTCTCAGAGCATAGTATGATATCGTATGTCACCAACCTGCTTGACTGGTGGAGTGCCGTGTATGACAACTACTCGTTTTCCCGGTTTGCTAGGGAGTTTGAGAGAGTTTTTGACCATTCAAATGTTGAAAGAAATGTGTCCAACAAATTAATGTACCTTCGGCAGGGTTCCAAGATGGTGGCAGAACACTCCGTTGATTTCCAGATTCTTGCAAGGGAAGCAGGGTGGGACGAAATGACACTGCACACTGTTTACCACCACAGTCTCTCCACCCCTATCTGTGATGAGCTAGTTAGCAGGGATGAGCCAAAAACCGTGCATGATCTCATTTCACTTACTATTAAAGTTGCTAACTCTGACTGTTCGGGCGGTCTACCCCAGTCCTGTTCCTTTTCCCCCTGCCAGCGATTTGGACACTAGATGCAGGGCGGCCCCCCGAACTATTTGCTTTC
Organism: Pholidichthys leucotaenia; assembly: GCA_020510985.1. Classification (NCBI taxonomy): domain Eukaryota; kingdom Metazoa; phylum Chordata; class Actinopteri; order Cichliformes; family Pholidichthyidae; genus Pholidichthys; species Pholidichthys leucotaenia. The sequence continues at coordinate 192,440,029 of CM035839.1, read as the reverse complement.
ATGCTGTTGTGCTCTGCCTGCTGTCATCCCTGTTTTTGTCTCTGCTCTTCTGTAACCTTTTGGGATGTGCTGGTGTTCTTGTTAATGAACTGTGTATTTCACCGTTCCCTAGCGTGTGGTTTGTTTTTTTTCCCCTCTCTTGTGATTGTTCTTTCCGTAGGCTGGGAGATGTCTTTTTGTTGCCTGTAACTGTTTATTTGAATGGATTTAAACTGTAGGTTTTCGCCGCTATTTAGTGTGTTTTTTTTCTCTCTCCCTTCCTCTGTTTGGAGGATGATATGTGTTTTTTCTGGAACTGTGTATCTTGGTCTATAGACCCAGGTTTTCTGTTTGTGGCCTGTAGGCGTACTGTTCTTTTATTTGCATTTATTATTCTGTCTGTTGTCTACCTGGGCATTATGGAGTATTTTTTTTGTGTGTTTTTCCCATGTTTTGTAGTTGCTCCTTGTTGGATTTTCTGTCTTCACCCTTGTCCCCAGGGTCTAATCCTCCTTAGCCTTTTCCCCCTCCCCCCCCCCCCCCGGGGCGGTCCTGTTGACCTTTCAGGTGGGGGGGTTCGATGTTCCACGGCGTCTAGAATCCGCGTCGTGAACGGGGGCAACTGTCATGGTCCGTGTGTTGACTCTGTCTGCACTCGGGCTGTGCGGTAGTTCTCCGTTCTCCCCGCTGGCGCTCCTCTAGACTTTTATTATGACAGCGTCTCGGCGGGGCTTCCGGCTGTCAGTGGAGCCCTGCTGGACAGCCTGATTCCAATCAGCTGATGATCCTTCATCAGCTGATTAATCTGTTAAGCACTATTTAAGGGAGCAGCTCTGTTTGCTCGGGGCTGCGACCTCGTCTACCTTCCAGTCTGGCTTCCCTAACCCCGAAGCCAGTTCTTCCCAGCGTTCAGGTTCCGTCCTCGCTGACTATATGTAAGTGTCTTGTCTTTATTTGTGTTTTGCCCCACGAGGCTCATTATTTTGTCATTCTGTCTTCATTTAATAAACGTACAAACTCAACGGCTGCCTGCAACGTCTCATTGATGGCTCGTGAAGGCCATCCATAACACCTTCCACATTTCCCAGGTCAAGCCCATGTCATTCAATCCCTTACGTTCACCCTCCAAGCCCCCTCCTCCTCCCAAGATGGTCAACGGGGGTTTGGTGTATGCCATCAGCAGGATTCTGGACATCCATTGCCAGGGCAGAGGCTTTCAGTATCTCATACACTGGAAGGGCTATGGACCTGAAGAGCTGTTGTGTTGCCATCAGTTTTTTTTCATCTGCTGATTGCTCTGAATGTTTTCATCTGCCCTGATTACTTCACCTGCAGGTGATTAGGACCACCTTTAAGTAGATCTCCTGGACTCCTCTTCATGGGAGTGTCAGCTCTCCAAAGCTGCAGTTCAGCTCAAGCTCTCTATCTGTGCATACCTTTAGCTCTTGTCCCCTCCTCCTTCGTGGAATTAACGTAAGCTACATTCAACTTCTAACCTTCTCCATTCTCTCGCCAAACTCAGGACCTATCACCTACTTGGCGGAATGGATCTCTCCTTTTTTTGGCAGAACTGGATTCTCAGTTCCAAACAAGTAAGTGTACTTACCAACATTTTTTAGCCATTAAGTCCCCGGCACCAGGGCAGACATCTCACCCTCTGCAGATGAATTCATCTCTCCCTCACTACTGCACTGGATCAACACCTACCCAAAGACATCTGTCAACTTTTAGAGTAGACTCACCGTTTACCACATCTTCACCACCCGTAAGGACATTTAATCTTTACAGCTTTCCCTAACTGCCAAACATCATTTGCCATATAACTCATTCTCCCCTTTTCCTCACTCCTCAGGGTTTCCAGGTCTTCATTCATGCATTTTCTTTATATTTTGTCAATAAACTTCACCTTTTTGCACTTGAACAACCTCAAATAAACTAATCTACTACTACTACTACTGTCTTTGTGTCTGCTTTTGGGCCAGTCATAAGTAAAACATGTCAATATCATCCTATTTTTAAGATAAGATAAGATAAGATAAGCCTTTATTAGTCCCACAACGGGGAAATTCCAGGATTGCAACAGCACAGGGATAGCAACACTCAGAGCAACAATCAGAAGGCAAGAAAAAAACAAGCAAGCAAGAGCAGCTAATATACATATGTATGTATTACTATAAAATATATATATATACACACACACACAGACACACAGTGCAGAGCATTGTAGCTGGATGGAATAAATATATGAATATATGAACACAGTGCAGAGCATTGTAGCTAGATGGAATAAATATGTAAATATATAAACACCCACAGTGTTTATATATAGTGTTTATATAGTTTTCTGTTGACTTATCTGAGAGAAAAGTATATAAAGTTAATTACTGAAGGATTATGGCCAGGAATGTCTAATGCCAAGGTCAGTATAAACTCAAAGATATTAAAATCCTACCGTCATTTCTCTTTGTCAGTATGATAGCTTAGGTTAAACCAGGAGATTTTTAAGGCATGCTCTGAATATTTTATTATCATTTTAATATGTTTGAAATCCTGATTTACTGACACATAAGATGTCATTTTTTTGTGTTCGGTCTGGCTTACCAGTAGTCAGTAATTGATTTGCAAAGATTAAAGTCTATGCACATCTACAGATATTTATAATTTAATCTTTTAGAAATTTTCAATTATATTGTGAGGGTTTTTTATATATATAATCTTGGCAGGTCATCTTTCTCTCATTCAAGTCTAGGTCTTAGCAAGGAAACATAAAATTGGGGCATTATAGTATGTGTTCAGCTTTTACTGCACTGGACCCACTGGTTTTTGTTTCATTCAGTTGACCTTTAACTTTAAACCAACTGTTGCTCTCATTGCTGCTGCCTTTCCCGCACATTTACTTATGCTGCATCCCAGGCTACATTCAGCTGAGAGGTGTGGCTGGGAATTTACATTTTTTTCTCGTTCTGCTCCAGATGAGAAAATTATCTTAACAAAGCACCATGCAAAAACATTGAGTACTTAAATGTTTATCTTCTGTCTTGGAGGCACGGTAAAAGAAAATCAGTCTTTGTCGCTCCCTGCATTGTCTCACACAAATTACAGATTGGAGCTGCTAAAATGGGCAAAAGAGAAAACATGATGGGAAGATTTTCCTCTGTTTATTTTTGTTCTTACTGTACAGCACTGATGATTTTATGTCAAAATTAATCTTATTTCAAAATGAAAGGCTGGGTAGACGTGTTACAGATATGACTTTTTAGCAGATTAAGTTACAACACTGAATAAGGCTAAACTGTGAAGGAAATATGCACTCTAACTGATTTTACTGTATTGCAATTGTAATAAATCACTACATTAGATTAAAAAAATAGCTGAGAAATTATTTGGAAATAACAGTCAAGAACAGTCATACTGAAAGAGTGTGTGCGAAGAAGAGTGTGTTTCAGAACCAGATCATCTGAAACCTTCTGTGTGCCTTTCTGAATTTTAAACAGTACTGGATTATTAGCTAAAAGCCTCCTGTTTGTTCAGCAAATTGCAGTATAAAACTAGCTTTGATCCATTAGAGGACCTTTTGCATATTTCCTTTATTCATTTCTTCTAAGACATAACTGATAAGCCATTTTGTTTTGAATTTTAATTATGAATTGGTTCTTTGAATGAAATTGATGAATTGTGATATTCAGGTTTTTTTTGAGATTCACATGTGAAAGCATGGGCTGGTTCAAGTTTAGATTGAGGAATGGGAAATGACATGGGACCTTGTAATTGAAGAGAAATGGTACAATGAAACGCAAATGGTAGTAAAGTGACATGATTCAATATGGGACCCACTGCTAGTTACCACTACAGTAACACACTCAGAAATGGAAGGTTTTGTATTTTTATTAAAAAGACGGGATCTGGACTGGAACTAACCTGGGAGAGGAGGGGAGAACGTGAGTATGGCAATATTAAGAATGGGAGATGTTCATTGAATGGAGATTCTTATTGTTGGTGAAGATGAAAGCTGTTTCCACCTCTTCAGATATTAATGGTGGTGAGTTCCAGGTACAATGATTAATCTTCATTTACAAATTTGGGGAAGGAGATGACTGGGAGAGAAGAGGACTTCATCAGGGTGAGTATGATGATGATAATGATGATCCCTTCTGATCTTGGCAGAGATGAGTGTTGAGGGGCCCAGGGAATTTCCTGTGACTATTGATTAGTGATAATTGATTGAATGTTGGATTTTGACTCACTTGTTTATTTCCTTCTAGGCTGAATGCAGGGGTGGTGAACCAGGATGATGGGAGGCTTAGAGCACAGTGGAGAAGGAGAGTAATATCCAAGGTAGGTATGAGTACCAGAATTGCTTGCAGGCTTGCATGAGTTCCAAGGGCAGCATGGTCTTCAGGAGGTGAGGTAAGAGGCAAGCACAAAAGAGCACAAGGAGGGCAGGAGAACCAGCGATCAAAGCAAGTGTTGAGCAAACCCACGAGGGACTGGAAGAAACTGAGGTCTGTTTATACTCAGACAGTAATTAGGTGCGTAATTGAGAGTAGCTGCAGGTAATGAGCTAATTGCAGAATGCTGAGTGTGTGACTGTGATCTCTGTTGTGTCCATAATGTAGGAATAACGAGTGAGTCTCACCTCGGTTAACAGAGGTTTATTCAGGATAATGTACAACTACAGTGGGGAAAAAAAGTATTTAGTCAGCCACCAATTATACAAGTTCTCCCACTTAAAAGATGAGAGAGGTCTCCAATTTTCATCATAGGTATACCTCAACTATGAGAGACAAAATGAGAAAAAAAAATCCAGAAAATCACATTGAAGAATTTTTAATGAATTAATTTAATTCCTCGGTAAAATAAGTATTTGGTCAATAACAAAAGTTCATCTCAATACTTTGTTATATACCCTTTGTTGGCAATGACAGAGGTCAAACGTTTTCTGTAAGTCTTCACAAGGTTTTCACACACTGTTGCTGGTATTTTGGCCCATTCCTCCATGCAGATCTCCTCTAGAGCAGTGATGTTTTGGGGCTGTCGCTGGGCAACACGGACTTTCAACTCCCTCCAAAGATTTTCTATGGGGTTGAGATCTGGAGACTGGCTAGGCCACTCCAGGACCTTGAAATGCTTCTTACGAAGCCACTCCTTCGTTCCCCGGGCAGTGTGTTTGGGATCATTGTCATGCTGAAAGACCCAGCCACGTTTCATCTTCAATGCCCTTGCTGATGGAAGAAGGTTTTCACTCAAAATCTCACGATACATGGCCCCATTCATTCTTTCCTTTACACGGATCAGTCGTCCTGGTCCCTTTGCAGAAAAACAGCCCCAAAGTATGATGTTTTCACCCCCATGCTTCACAGTAGGTATGGTGTTCTTTCTCCTCAAAACACGACAAGTTGAGTTTTTACCAGAAAGTTCTATTTTGGTTTCATCTGACCATATGACATTCTCCCAATCCTCTTCTGGATCATCCAAATGCTCTCTAGCAAACTTCAGACGAGCCTGGACATGTACTGGCTTAAGGTCCCCCCGTGTGGTTCTGGGATTTTTGCTCACCGTTCTCGTCATCATTTTGACCTCACGGGGTGAGATCTTGCGTGGAGCCCCAGATCGAGGGAGATTATCAGTGGTCTTGTATGTCTTCCATTTTCTAATAATTGCTCCCACAGTTGATTTCTTCACACCAAGCTGCTTACCTATTGCAGATTCAGTCTTCCCAGTCTGGTGCAGGTCTACAATTTTGTTTCTGGTGTCCTTTGACAGCTCTTTGGTCTTGGCCATAGTGGAGTTTGGAGTCTGACTGTTTGAGGTTGTGGACAGGTGTCTTTTATGTTGATAATGAGTTCAAACAGGTGCCATTAATACAGGTAACAAGTGGAGGACAGAGGAGCCTCTTAAAGAAGAAGTTACAGGTCTGTGAGAGCCAGAAATCTTGCTTGTTTGTAGGTGACCAAATACTTATTTTTCAAGGAATTTACCAATTAATTCATTAAAAATCCTTCAATGTGATTTTCTGGATTTTTTTTCTCATTTTGTCTCTCATAGTTGAGGTATACCTATGATGAAAATTGGAGACCTCTCTCATCTTTTAAGTGGGAGAACTTGCACAATTGGTGGCTGACTAAATACTTTTTTCCCCACTGTATATACAGAGGCTTACGGCACTCTCCTTCTGGCCAGGTGGCTTCACGACGAAAGAGGCAGAGCCTCTTCCGCCCGCTCTTTTATACCCTGGGCGGCGTTACCGCCGGAAACCAGTAGTAGCCACCCCAGTCTATCTCATAACCAACCCGGCCGCCATCTTACTAATACCAGCCCATTTACAGACATAACAATCTCACCGTCAGACCATAACATAAAGAAAGCAAGATAAAGTTAAAATATTAGATAAAAGCAGTCATCCACAATAGGGCTGGGCGATACAACAAATATATTCGTTATATCAATACATTCTACTATACACGATACAAAAAATGTTTTTATCGCAAAGCTCAAGCGTTTTCGGGGCTGTCAGCTTCTCTCTCCTTTCACACAGCTCAGGGGTGGGCAATCATGTGCCATGGAGGGTCATTCCACTGCAGGTTTTCTATTCCACCCAGTCTCTTTAGCAGTTTGTTTTCACTGATTAGCAATCCTTGAAGCTGATCAGAGCAAACACCTGCTGAAGAGACTGGGTGGAACAGAAAACTTTCAGTGGAATGGCCCTGGCTGCCCACCCCTGACACAGCTGCACCATAGAGCTGCACTGAGGCACTTCCCCCATGTTTCATTTCAGGATTGTTGCCAGGTCTGTTTTTTCCCGCAATTTTGTTCTTTAGAAACTTCTTCTTTTGATCCTGTTTTTGTGGAGCAGAGACGCTTGTTTTTTATGCACAATCTGGCAGCACTAGCAGAGTGCAGGGGAGAGGGGAAAAAATGAAATGACATACACATACGTATAATGGTTGCAGTGCAGCAGACTTGAATGAAAGGAGAAAAAAGGACCAGCTCCAAAGGTAAAATGTCATCCACTATAAAAGGAAGAATGCATTAAGAATCACTCTCAACATCCCAGGTAGCTCCTAAAAAAAAAAAATAATAATAATAAAATTTAAAAAAATAATAATAAAGGAACCAGCCCTAAGAAAATGGCCCTATGGCTTCTTCATTTGAAAAATTTATCCCATACAACAAAAGTGCAAAATAGAAAGAGATCACAACTGCAGTCACAAATTCTACTGCCAAAGACATGGCTCTCAATGTTAAAAACATGACCAAAAAGAAAAAGTGAGCTTTAATTTATGTGGTTATAAAATATCTTTCTCTAGAATTCTTGCTTAATGCACTTTTTATTGTGTTGAGTCCTTTATTTTTGTAATGATTTTATTACAGGTCATAATAGGAAATGCTACCATTATTTATTATCATTTGTTGCAAATTTATGAGTGGAGTTGTTTGACTGATTCAGTAAAGTTTGCTAAATTTAATTTGATTTTATCCCTCCACTCCCCTTTTTGTATGCAATTTAAAACAATGCAATACATGGATCTGTTTCTGTTATCATGCTGGTGTCATTTTATGCAAAGGTTTTACATTTATACAGTGGTTTGGAGGAGATCTCAAGATATGATATATATTGTGTATTGCGATCAAACCCTAAATGTATTGTGATACATGTTAAAAGCCATATTGCCCAGCTCTAATCCACAGCAATACTGTCACAATTGTACAGTTACATAATGCAGGATAAAGAGGGAAAATGAAAATTATTAAATGTCAGTCAAGCACACTCAACTGCAATCCACTTTAAAGAAATCATGTGTATGATTCTTGCCTTGCTATTTCAGTTCATCAAAACTGATATCTGATTCCACACACGTGCTAATTAATTAGACTCTACATAACATGCTAAACTTTATCCCCTCTCTCAAGATATTTTTCATGTATACCACATAGCAGAAATGAAGGAAAAATTGCTTTTGTCTTGTGAAAATACATGCTCTAAATTCAAATATCAAAACCCATTCGGGAGGTGTACAAACTGTATGGGCACAAATCCAAGCCTGTATGTCTTTTTTCATTTAAAAAAAAACTGAGAATGTTGCACTTGACAAGCTCTCAAAACAGCATTTCCCAGTGAAGCACCCCTACCTTTTCAAGTGGTACTGAAGTAAGTACACTTGCAACTATAGCAATATGTGATTAATAATTATGATCAGGTGTAAAAATTATTTAATTTGTATTAATGTATTGGGACCTGAGATATCCTCCGGGTCCACACACACAGAAAAAGTTAATAAACACTCGTGGGGCACCAGCTCCTCTTTAGGGAGCACTTTAATCCTTAATTTCACTTTATACCTGTTTAATCACTCAATAAATTAATTAATAATCAATCTCAAAATTTTAGTGAATTTGATACTGGGGCTTTGAAACCAGACTCAGAATGAAATAAATTCCCAACAAGTTCTTCATTTTCACATATTTATTAAATGAAATGATGATTAAAGGACATTGCAATGATTCGCATTAATCATTAAATTATACTTGTAAATGATAGAGTAACAATGTGAACATTTGCAGAACCAGGGTGAAAATGTAAGCTGAATTTAGATCAGTTTGAAGTTAGCAGATTATGGAAAACAGAACACAAATTTATGGGGAAAATTAAACTAATTATATGGAAAATTCTGGATTACTGTTAAGAAAATGAAAACGGAATTTTAATGAAAAGAAGAGTTATGTTAAGTGCTCTTTAATTTTGCATCTGATCAGATACTGAATTATTCTCAAATGTCAGACGTTTTATTCAGCAAGTGAATGAAGACTGCAGCTCATGTGACCAGGTTGAAGCTGAAGGGTTCTTTGGTCATCGTAGTCTGTAGTTCTTAGATGGCTCCAAAAACCAGAATATCTGGCCAGCAGATATACAGCGGTTTTCCAGCTTATTGTCACAAGATGAGATTTTGGATGTGTTGGATCACCATAACTGAGATCCAGCCCAAGCGTCTCCTTTTTCGTGGAGTGTTGATTTCTTCAGCTGCGTGGTGGTGAGCTGCGTTGTCGGGATCAGCGGCTTGTCACGAGGGAATTTGAGAATAATTACAAAATCTGATCCAATAGCAAAATTAAAAGATTTCTGCGACTTGGTGGAGGTGAAATTAGCTTCTAGTGGGTAAGTGGTCAATAAAAATTATAAACATAAAGTCAAAATTACAAACAGTGAGTTTAAAGAAAGTTTAACAAGGAAGTTATAAAAATAAACGTCTAGAAATGGAGTTTAACTCCGAATTTAGGATTTGAGCTCAGGAAAGAAAAAGATTAGTTCCTAGACGTTTGAAGAGAAACAAAAAAAAAAAAGCACGTGGGAGAAATGTCCTTTGTTCTTCCGTGGTGATCTGAAGTGCTGTGCAGTCATCTGGTGTGAAGACAAGTCAAAGGGACAAAGAGCAGACCTGAAAGAAGAGCAAGAAGAGAGTGATTCTTCTCTTTATCTGCGGATAACTTTCGCGGGCTTCCGGAATTGACAAGAGCCTCCAGCCAATAGTCTTCCTTCATGGGTGGGTTTTGTGAACTTTAATCCAATGACCAAACAGGCTTTTGTCTGTAACAACCAATAACCTCGAGAGAGCCATTGTCAAGCAGAGATTGGCCGCGATCGGTCACATGATTTGAGAGACGTTTTTAGCAACCGGACACACGTCTTAAAAGTGAACATTAATCTATACACTTATGTATAAAATCTAACCTACTTCAGTGGCTCATGCAACTTTATAACTAGTGCTTTTAAATTAACATGCAAGAATAAACATTCATTTAAACATTTTAGCATGCATATATTTAAAATCAAGGATTAATATATTTCAAACCCATTATTGATTGTCCACATCAAACATCAAGAGTCCATTTGCTTTTCTATGGTGTCCTGAAAAAGAGAGGATGTTGAGAATTAAGTCTTAACAAAGATGTGATTAAAAAGTTCGCTGGTTAAGTCCAGCATGTCCCAGAGTTGCCAGTTGAGGGCAATGTTGAGCTGTGGATATTTTGTAGTGACCATATGAGGTACTCCACAGAGGTCTGTTCTTTTGTCCACATTTTATTGGGCCATAAAAGGTTTAAGAGGAAATGCATTAGGAAGGATTCCGGAGACTGGTTTAACAAAGGAATGTTAGTTCAGCTGTGGTCCTGGGATGAAAGAACAGTTCTTGATTGTCCTTTTCCTGGGTGAAACAATGTCTTTAAGCTGAAGAATAATTTTATTGATGAGCCAAAGTGAGATGATGCTACACAACTATGAATGCTTCTAGGCCCTTCTCCCCTGGGCTTTTTCTCTCCCAGGAATATTCTCCCCTGGACTTTCCCACCCGAATCAGACTGAAAGTGTAGTTTATCTAATTCTACACTTGGAAGGACTTCAGTTGACATAATTTAATTCTATCTTCCTGTATCATATTTGTTTTACATTTTAATTTTTTGTTTTATAAATATTTTCTTGCAATTGGAGAATTTTTTACTGTATATATTTTCAACTTACTGTATCAAGAATACAATAAAGATAGAATTACACTGTTATATAACAGCTGAAGTCATTTCAAGCGTAGAATAAGATAACACACTACACTATATACTGTACTGTATGTACTATATACACTATATACTTGGGGGAGAAAATCCCTGGAGATGGGGAATGGACCAGGTAAAAAGGACCTGACACTGTGAATGCATGATGAACACATCTGTTTAAAGATTGCAGCATTGGCATTAAGGCATTAATGTTTTATCTTCTTTTTTATTTATTTATTTATTTTGAACATCATATGATGAAATATAATAATAACAAACATAGACCCCTCATGGATCATCACCTTATCGTGGTGGGGGGTTTGCGTGCCCTAGTGGTCCCAGGAGCTATGTTGTCTGGCGCAATTTGCCTCTGGTAGGGTCGCCCAAGACAAACTGGTCCTGGGTGAAGGGCCAGACTAAGAATGATCCAACAGACTCTCATGACGATGATCACTGACGAGATGACAAGGCATACGTGGCAGAGGTAGAGAATCTGCTGCTGTGGTGCCAAGCAAACAACCTGAAACTGAATGTCCAAAAAAACCAAAGAATTCATACTGGACTTCAGAAAGAACAGAGAGGAACCCCCCCCCCCCCACACACACACACATAAATGACAACTGCATGGAAACCACCCCCACCTTCAGGTTCCTGGGCACCCACATCTTCTCTGATTTCTCCTGGACTGACAACACCAAGGCCCTGGTGAAGAAAGCCCAGCAGCGGCTGCACTTCCTCTGTGTCCTGAGAAAGAAAAACCTGGACCAGAAGCTTCTGCTGACCTTCTACCGCTGCTCAGTGGAGAGCATGCTCACCTACTGTCTGGGTGTGTGGTATGCTGGCTCCACGGCCGAGAACAGGAAGGTTGTGCAGAGGGTCATCAACACCGCCCAAAAAATCAGCAGCAGCCCTCTGCCCTCCCTGGAAGACATCTCCAGATCCTCCTGTCTCAGAAAGATCAAGGCCATGACAGGAGACCCCTCACATCCCACTCACCATCTGTAAGAGGGTTCAGATCAAACAGGTCCCACACCTACAGACTAACAAACAGTTTCTTCCTCTGCGCCATCCGAACTGCAAACAGTCAGAGGTCTCACCCCCTTCCCTCCTAATGCTCACGTGAACAGAACCGAGGACCTTTTTAATTATCACAATAACTCACCTGTCTTTGCACTCCACACTTTCATGTATAGTGACTCATCGGTGAAACTACTACTATGTATATTTTCCATAATCCTTGGGCCATTTTACTCAATTGTGTGTTCAACTGTGTGTTCTGCGCTCCACACTCTTATGTACAGTACATAGTTCCATCCATGAAGTCACGACCATATCTATGTATATTTCCATAATCCTGGGCTATTTTTATTTCAGTCGTGTGTTTAATCGTGTGCTCTGTAACTGTGTTTTATCTAATCCTTCTCTCTTACTTTATTGCGCAGTAGCCTGGTGGAGCACCCACAATTTTGTTGTACTGTATAACTGTACAATGACAATAAAGCCTATTCTGTTCTATTCTATCCTATTCTATGATGAATATAAAATCAAAGATTCAGTGGACCCCACGCTGTATGGAGTTATTTGGGTCCCGCCCTGGAGCCAGGCTTGATGGCAAGTGTCCGGTGGCCAGGTTTCTACCCATGTGACCCGGCTGGGCTCAGCTTGAAGGAGCTACATGGGTCCGCCCTCCAGTGGGCTCACCACCTGCAAGAGGGACCATGGGGGTCCGGTACTATACAGATCAGGTGGCGGTCAAAGGCAGAGACCTTGGCGGTCTGATCCCCGACTTCCTAAACTGGCTTTTGGAACGTGGAATGTCACCTCTCTGGTGGGGAAAGAGCCTGAGCTGGTGCACAAGGTTGAGCGATACCGGCTAGATATAGTCGGCCTCACCTCAACACAGAGCTCTGGTTCTGGAACCAGTCTCCTGGAGACGAGCTGGAGCTCGGCCTACTCTGGAGTTGCCCGGGCGAGAGGCGGCAAGCACGTATTCCTGTATTCCCCCACCTTGCTTCCTCCAGATTGGAGTTTGCCCCAGTGGACAAAAGGGTTGTTTCTCTGCCCCTGCAGGCTGGGAAATGGGTCCTGACCATCATTTGTGCCTATGCACCAAATGATGGTTCAGAGTACCCACCCTTTTTGGAGTCTCTGTCTGGGGTACTGGAGAGTGCTCCTCTTGGAGACTCCATTGTCCTACTGGGGGACTTTAATGCACACGTGGGCAACAACAGTGAAACCTGGAGGGGTGGGATTGGGAGGAATTGCCTGCCCGATCTGAACCCGAGTGGTGTTCAGTTATTGGACTTCTGTGCCAACCACAATTTGTCGATAACGAACACCATGTTCAACCATAGGGGTGTCCATATGTGCACCTGGCACCAGGACGTCCTAGGTTGCAGGTTAATGATCAGTTTTGTTATTGTGTCATCAGACCTGTAGCCATATGTCTTGGACACTCGGGCAAAGAGAGGAGCAGAGCTGTCAACTGATCACCACCTGGTGATGAGTTGGAGTTGATGGCAGGGAAGAATGCCATTTAGACCCAGTAGACCGAAACGTATAATGAGCATGTGATGGGAACATCTGGCTGAGGCCCCTGTCCAGGAGGTCTTCAACTCCCACCTCTGGAAGAACTTCAACCACATTCCGAGGGAGTCTGGAGACATGGAGTCTGATTGGGCCATGTTCTCCACCTCCATTGTTGAAGCAGCAGCCCAGAGCTGTGGCTGCAAGGTTGTCGGTGCATCTCATGGTGGCAACCCCCGAACCGAGTGGTGGACACCAGTGGTGAGGGGGGCCATCAAGCTAAAGAAGGAGTCCTATCGAGCTTGGTTGGCTTGTGGGACTCCCGAAGCAGCTGAGGTGTACCGGCAGGCCAAGCAGAGTGCAGCTCGGGTGGTTGCTGAAGCAAAATATCGGTGTGGGAGGAGTTCGGTGAGGCCATTGGAACAAATCTTTCAGTCAGCCTCGAAGAGATTCTGGCAAACTATCGGGCAACTCAGGAAGGGGAAGCAGCTCCCTGTCCACACTGTGTATGGTGTGGATGGGGCACTGCTGACTTCGACTGGGGATATCGTCGGGTGGTAGAAGGAATATTTAGAGGATCAGAGCTTGTGGACGAGGGGGATGACTCGCCCATCACGGGCTGAGGTCACCGAAGTGGTTAAAAAACTTTTAGGTGGCCAGGCCCCGGGGGTGGATGAGATTCGCCCTGATTATATCAAGGCTCTGGATGCTGTAGGGTTGTCATGGCTGACACACCTCTGCAGCATTGCGTGGAGGTCGTGGGCAGTGCCTTTGGCATGGCAAACTGGGGTGGTGGTTCCTCTCTTCAAAAAAGGGGACTGGAGGGTGTGTTCCAACTTTCGGGCGATCACGCTCCTCAGCCTCCCTTGGAAGGTCTATGCCAGAGTACTGGAGAGGAGAGTCCAGCCATTCATCAAATCTCAGATTCAGGAGGAGCAATGTGGTTTTCGTCCTGGCCGTACCACATCGAACCAACACTTTGCCCCCTCAAGAATCCTCAGGAGTTCGTGGGAGTTTGCCCAACCAGTCCACATGTATTTTGTGGACTTGGAGAAAGCATTCAGCCACGTCCCTCATGGTTTCTTGTGATGGGTGCTGCTGGAGTATGGAGTATTAGGCTTGTTGTTACGATAGTACAGTAGATTAGGTCAGAAATCCGTAAGAATCATTCACATTGTGAAAAAGTCTGAAAACTGGCCCACTTACTCAGTTTTTTTATGCTCTTTCATATAAGAGCAGGACACAAGTAATACAGCCCCAACCATGCAAAACAAATTTCACTATATCTCTGCTCCCAGGTAAGATAAAATCTTGATATTATGGTCAGTTTCTATGTTTTTATACATAAGGAATTCAATGAAACTGTCAAACAAACTATCTTCAGAACTTTTTCTCCAAAATCGAACATGTCAGACATTATAGTATAGTAATACAGCGAACTGAACAAACAGTTACATTATTACAAAACCAAACTGAATAAACATTTTCTGCCACTTAAATTGCAACAACTGATGTTGTATCATGACAGTTTTATAGCTATTAGTGTCTGTTTAGTACATGTGTGTTTAATCAGTAATCAGTCAGAATGATAACATGTTCCAGCACAACTCCAAAGTTCAGTACATGGGAGTGATAAGCTGAAGCATTTGCATGGTGGCCGACACACTTTGTTGCAATGGCATTTAACCAGTTCCTTGCATGATTTGGCTGCTTCTGGAAGAGCTGTCCAGAATGGAATCCATTGATTTTCAGCATTTGTTGTTCAGCCCCAATCATCTGGGCATGGTAGTTGTTGCATTGCTACCAACGTACAGCCCCAGACATATCCTGCTTGGTATGTTGCCCGCTTTACATGTTCCACAAGTACAGCCCTTGTTGATGGTATGCAATCTATCTGCCTTCTTTTTGCAAACAGAATCTTCCTTGCTTGGTTGACCCGAGTGATTTCACTAGATCGGTCGTAAAGCAGAACAACAAACCTTTCAAGCTGACACATGTTCTCTTCTGTAATAGATGGAAGTGCTTGTGACAAAGCTATAAATGTGTCCGTAATATCAGGAAATGTTGACCATGTATCCCAAGCCTTATTCTTCCCGATGCTGTTGAATGAGGATGAAACATCACAGATACATCAGATATCGGATATCTTTTCTCATTATCTGTGTGGCTGCTGCTAAGTGCATGGCATCATCATCACTGCTATTATAAGCAATTTTAATGGCATCACTAATGTCTGAGTTGAACACAAGAACAACTTCCCGTCCCTGTTTTTGGGCTCTCAGATCCGGAATTAAGGCAAGCAGTTTTTCCTTCAGTCTGGTGGTATTAGTTTTTCCGGAAAAATCTGGCCCTTGCTCTTTCAACCAAGACGCATATAGCTTGCCCAGGTCAAACAGTTTGAAGACTGGTAACGCTTCATCATGACGGAATTCTTCAATGTATGAAACAAGGTCTGCTAAGCCGAGACTTGCAGCTGTATTTTTCTGTGTCCTTAACTTGTTCAGCACTGTGTTTCCGGACTCGGTTGTTCAGGGATGTTATACAACTCAAATGGTATCAAGCATCTAAAACATGCATGTCAACTTCTGAAAGCTTTCCCAACAGTTTTCTGTCTTGTAACATGTGTGCATATTCACAAACATGATGGTCAATTCTAGCAGTCATTGCAGAGTGTAATTTCTTTTTTGTGTCATCTTCATCACAAGAGAAACAGTTATTAGTCTTTTCCATGGAGACACTCCTGTGTCTGATTTTAATGGGACTTGGGTCGAGCTTTGTCTGCGCATCAACTGTGGCTGCCACCTTGAAATCCAAGATGGCGGGCACAATTGGGACTGAATCACTTGTGCCCTGCTCTTATATGAAAGAGCATAAAAAACTAAATAAGTGTGCCAATTTTCACACTTTTTCACATTTTAAACAATTTTTTTTCCTAATCTACTGTACTATGAGCTATCCGGTCCCTATATGACCATTGCAAGAGTTCATATTGCCAACACCCAGTCAAACTCATTTCCAGTGAGAGTTGGACTCCACCAGGGCTGCCCTTTGTCACTGATTCTGTTCTTAATTTTTATGAACAGAATTTCTAGGCACAGCCAAGGAACAGCGGGTGTCATGTTTGGTGACCACAGGATCTTATCTCTGCTGTTTGCAGAGGATGTTGTCCTGTTGGCTTTATCAAGCAGTGACCTACAGGTCTTGTTGGGATGGTTTGCTGCTGAGTGTGAAGCGGCTGGGATGAGAATCAGCACCTCTAAGTCCGAGTCCATGGTCCTTAGCCAGAAAAGGTTGGATGGTCCTCTCTGGGTTGGGGACAAACTCCTGCCCCAAGTGGAGGAGTTTAAGTATCTCGGGGCTCATTCACGAGTGAAGGGAGAATGGAGTGAGAGACTGACAGATAGATCAGAGCAGCATCTGCAGTGATTCAGAAGTTGTACCAGTCTGTTGTGGTGAAGAGGGACCTGAGCTCTAAAGCAACGCTATTGATTTACCAGTCAGTCTACATTCCTACCCTCACCTATGGTCATGAGTTTTGGGTAATGACCAAAAGAATGAGATCATGGATGCAAGCAGCTGAAATGGGCTTGCTCCATAGGATTGCTGGACTCACCCTTAGAGATAGGGTTAGGAGCTCAGTAATCCAGGAGAGGCACAGAGTAGAACCACTGCTCCTCCACATTGAAAGGAGCTGGTTGAGGTGGTTTGGGCATCTGATCAGGATGCCTCCTGGACGCCTCCCACTTGAGGTGTTTTGGGCACGTCCCACTAGGGGGAGACCCTGGGGCAGACCCAGGGCATGCCGGAGAGACTACGTCTCCCAGGTGGTTTGGGAACGTCTTGTTATTCTCTCTGAATAGCTGGAGCAGGTGGCTGGGGAGAGGGAATTCTGGGCTTCTCTGCTTGAGCTGCTGCCTCTGGGACTCGGACCTCCAGAAAAGTGGTAGAAAATGGATGAATGGATAAACACAGACAACAATTTTTTAAAGAAACCCTTGCCCAACATTCAAAACGGGTATAAGATGAAGTACAGAACTTATCTAGTCCCAACCACTTTTTCCAAGGATAAAAATCATTAATTCCAAAGATTCGGTATTTAAAAAGTAAGCAAACAATCACTGATGTGATTGAAGGAGCAGCTCCTGCATCCTCCATTTCAGAGAACAAACTGTTCTGTTGAACTCACAGCAAGGATCCTATTTCTGTTTTGTCTATGTAAATGCTAACATACGCCATAAGGAAATAACAGTTGTGCTCATAAGTTTATATACCCTGGTGGAATTTGTGATTTTTTTGGCCATTTTTCAGAGAATATGAATGATAATACAAAAACTTTTCTTTCACTCACAGTTAGTGGTTGGGTGAAGCCATTTATTATCGAACAATTGTGTTTGCTCTTTTTAAATCATAATGACAACAGAAACTATCCAAATAACCCCGATCAAAAGTTTACATACCCTGGAAGTTTTGGTCTGATAACACAACATAACAAAAATAATTTTTTTGTAAGTCGTCTGTGTTTTTTCAACTGATTTAAGACAATTTTGCACTGCTGAATCCGAAAATGACATCTGTTTCTCTCGATCAGGTCAGGTTTTTATGTCAAGTTATAAGCAGTTGTACAGCAGTTGTACAGTTGTACTGTAAATTGAATAGTAGACATTGATAAAGGTAAGTACATGTAAATTGAATGTTATGTCACCATTGTTCAAAATTCAGAGAATTTCAAGAAATAAAAAAGAATTTTGCATCATATGAAGCGAAAATACCCGTACATGTAAACAAAAACGTAAAAAACATGTGGCCATAGTTCCAAAAAGTTGACCTGATTGAGCAAAAGCAATGTGATTTTTGGATTCAGCACATCAAAATTGTCCTAAATCAGCTAAAAAAACTTAGACAATAAATTTGGTGTTGACCAGTGTAATATACACACAAGTTGACACACACGGGTGTAAATGGCTGCTAAAGGTAACCATCCTCACCTGTGATCTTTTTACTTGTAATTAGTGTGTGTGTATAAAAAGTCATTGAGTTTCTGGTCTCCTGACAGAGCCCTGAAATTTTCATCCAGTGCTGCACTGACATTGCTTGAATCCAAGTCATAGGGAAAGCAAAATAATTATCAAAGGACCTGCAGGAGAAGAGAGTAGAACTTTATAAAACAGGAAAAGGATGTAAAAAGATATCCAAGGAATTGAGAATGCCAGTCAGCAGTGTTCAAACTCTAATTAAGAAGTGGAAAATGAGGGATTCTGTTGAAACCAAGCCACGGTCAGGTAGACCAACAAAAATATCAGGCACAACCACCAGGAAAATTGTTTGGGATGCAAAGAAATACCCACAAATAACTTCAGCTGACATACAGGATTCTCTGGAACAAAAAAGTGGTGTGGCTGTTTCAAGATGCACAATAAGGAGGCACTTCAAGTAAAATGGGATGCATGGTTGAGTTGCCAGAAGAAAGTCATTACTATGTCAGTGCCACAAAGCAGCTGGCTTACAATACGCCAAACAGCACAGAGACAAGCCTCAAAACTTCTGGAACAAAGTTTTTTGGAGTGATGAGACCAAAATTGAACTTTTTGGCCACAACCACAAATGCTACATTTGTAGAGGAGTCAACAAAGCCTATGATGAAAAGTACACCATCTCTACTGTGAAACATGGAGGTGGATTGCTGATGATTTGGGGATGTGTGAGTTACAAAGGCACAGGGAACTTGGTCAGAATTGATGGCAAGATGAATACAGCATGTTATCAGAAAGTACTGGAAGAGAAGACTCTCGTGAGAGCCACTGATAGAGTAAGGTCAAGCTTAGAAGAGCTCCGCCATCAGTATTAACATATAGCTGCTGATCCATCAATAATTGGATTGGTGAGACGGAAATTGAGTATAAGTAATACTATGACGATATTACTTGAAATGAGATAAGGTTTGCGCAAGGACAGGATGCCAAAAACTCAGAAATCTATCACTCTGTACACCGTCGGCAACCCCAAGATGGCGGACAACCCTGAGGCCACACTTTACAAATGCTACGAGAGGAATTACAGTCCTCGAGGGGAGCTTTTTTTTTTCATTGTGTGATTTTATTATGTTTGTGGATGCCAGTTCCTTGATGATAATTATTTACAATAAAAACTACAAAACCAGATTATAGCTAATACAACTAATAGAAATGGACCCCCAAAAACAGAGAAGGAGACAGCGATTAAATTTATTACCTGGAATTGTAAAGGTTTAAACGGAGCAATAAAAAGAAGTAATATCTTAGCACACATTTATAGTCTGGGAGCAGATGTGGTGTTTCTACAAGAGACACACCTCAAAAACCGGGATCACAGTCATTTGCACAGGAATTGGGTAGAACAGGTATTTCACTGAAATTTTAATCTGAAATCATGGGGAACCGTGATTATGATCAACAAAAATACACCATTTGTCTCATCTGATATTATCTCAGAACCATATGGCAGATATGTCATTGTTACTGGAAAAAACAGTAATACACCTGTGATCCTAACAAATGTTCATGCACCAAATTATGATGAGAATGCATTTATACCTTCAGTATTATCCTCAATTCCTAACCTTCATAGCCACAGTTTGATCCTGGGGGGAGACTTTAATTTTGTACTGGATCCAGTATTAGATAGCTCCTCAAATAAGCAGTAGACCCTCACCAATTCAGCCAAATTGGTTCTAAATTTTATAAATAATGTAAATTTGAAAGACCCATGGAGACATCTGAATGCATATAAACGTGAATATTCTTTTTTCTCACAGCCACATCAGTCATATTCCAGATTTGATTATTTTCTAATAGATACTAAATTATTACCGGCAGTGAAAAATATCCAGTATGAGACCATTGTGTTGTCTGACCATGCTCCAGTAATTTTGCAACTTACATTTCCAAATATACATACATCCAGAACTTGGCGAATGGACAACAGATTATTATCAGACAATTCCAACACTGAGTATATAAAATCTCAGCTTAAGTTTTATTTAGACGCTAATAATACACCAGACATTTCTAAACAGGTTTTATGGGATGCAATGAAGGCATTTATTCATGGACAGATAATATCATATAGTCCACACCAGAACAAGAGGAAGAAGGAGAGGAAAAAGGAAATAAAGGAACAAATTCAGTCTCTCAGCCATCAATTGGCATTAAACCCTAACCCAGATTTAGTTACCAGAAGAACTTCTCTACAAACAGAATTCATTCTGCTGTCTACCTCAGAGACGGTCAGCCTCATTACTCAGTCCAGACATAAATTCTGTGAACATGGTAAAAAAACCAGAGAAAATATTAGCTCATCAGATTAGAGCAACCACTGGGACAAGATTAATCACAGAAATGTGCACAAACTCTGAAAACTTATTAACAGACCAAGCAGAAATTAATGAAGAATTGAAAAACTTTTATGTTAATTTATACACATCAGGAACAAGTGGGGAGACTGAGTTGATAGATGAGTTTTTTGAAGATCTGCACATCCCCTCTATTAGTGACATGGATAAAGAGTCATTGGAGAAGCCTGTTGTTTTACAAGAGGTTACTGAGGCAATACAAACTCTGCAAAGCTCTAAAGCACCAGGCCCACACGGTTATGCGCCCGAGTTTTATAAAATATTTAAGATGGAGTTAGCTCCCATCTTGTTGGAAGTTTATAATAAGTCTTTAGAATTGGGCCACCTCCCACCAACATTTTATCAGGCTTCAATCTTTCTGGTCCATAAAAAAGATAAGGATCCACAGAGTCCATCATCATACGGACCAGTAGGTCTTGTGGATGTAGATATGAAGATTTTAGCCAAAATATTAGCATTGAGGCTGGAGAACGTGTTACCAACAGTTATACATGAAGATCAAACAGGCTTTATAAAAAGCAAGCAGCTGTTTCACAACCTTCGCAGACTTTTTAGTATTATATATTCACCTGATCCCAGTGACCACCCAGAAGTGCTTGTAACATTGGATGCAGAGAAAGCCTTCAACAAAGTGGAGAGCGATTACCTCTTCTCCACCCTGTCAAAATTTGGATTCGGTACAATTTATATTTCATGGATTAAATTTCTCTATGCTTCCCCTTTGGCTTCAGTGCAAACAAATGACTACAAATCTGATTATTTCCCTCTGGTACGTTCTACCAGACAAGGGTGCCCCCTGTCTCCGATGCTTTTTGCACTGGCTATAGAGCCACTTGCGATCTCTCTGCGAGCATAAAGATCATACTGTGGAATTGTCAGACCAGGCCAGGAGCATGAGGTCTCGCTTTACATGGATTATTTACTATTACTCATTTCAGATCTCATTAGAGAAATTCCAGAAGTAATGAATATTTTACCTAAATTTGGAGAAATATCAGGTTATAAATCATAGATAAAAGTATTCTGTTCCCAATCAATGCATTAGGAGAAAGGCAAAATCTTCAGAGCTTTACCTTTGAAATTTCAAATCAGTTTAAATATTTGGAAATTAATGTCACAAAAATATTTACAGGACTGTATAACCAGAATTTTCCAAAATTACTGGAGCAAATAACGCAGGATCTACAAAGATGGTCTCATCCCCCTCTAACACTGGCATTACGGATCAACATTAATCAGATGTCTGTCCTTTCTAAGTTCATTTTTCTATTTCATTGTATTCCATTACAGTGGTGTGGAAAAAGTATTTGCCCCTTCCTGATTTCTCATTTTATTGTATGTTTGTCACACTTAAATGTTTTAGATCATCAAACAAATTTAAATATTAGACAGATACAACAAGTAAACACAAAATGCAGTTTTTAAATGAAGGTGTTTATTATTAAGAGAAAAAAATCCAAACCTACGTGGCCCTGTGGGAAAAAGTGATTGCCCCCTAAGCCTAATAACTGGCTGGGCCACCCTTAGCAGCAACAACTGCAATTGCAAAAAGCAAGCATTTGTGATAACTGGCAATGAGTCTTTTACAGCGCTGTGGAGGAATTTTGGCCCACTCATCTTTGCAGAATTGTTGTAATTCAGCCACATCGGAGGGTTTTCGAGCATGAACCGCCTTTTTAAGGTCATGCCACAACATCTCAATCGGATTCAGGTCAGGACTTTAGGCCACTCCAAAGTCTTCATTTTGTTTTTCTTAAACCATTCAGAGGTGGACTTGCTGGTGTGTTTTGGATCATTGTCGTGCTGCAGAACCCAAGTGTGCTTCAGCTTGAGGTCATGAACAGATGGCTGGACATTCTCCTTCAGGATTTTTTGGTAGACAGCAGAATTCATGGTTCCATTTACCACAGCAAGTCTTCTTGGTCCTGAAGCAGCAAAACAGCCCCAGACCATCACAGTACCACCACCACATTTTACTGTTGGTATGATGTTCCTTTTCTGAAATGCTGTGTTACTTTTATGACAAATGTAATGGGACACACACCTTCCAAAAAGTTCGACTTTTGTCAGTCCACAGAGTATTTTCCCAAAAGTCTTGGAGATCATCAAGATGTTTTCTGGCAAAACTGAGATGAGCCTTTTTGCTCATCAGTGGTTTTCATCTTGGTACTCTGCCATGCAGGCCATTTTTTCCCAGTCTCTTTCTTATGGTGGAGTCATGAACACGAACCTTAACTGAGGGGAGCCTCAGTTAAGGTTCTGAGGGGGACGCCAGAACCCCGGGACAAGGGCCGATCTTCAAAACGCAGGAGCCCGGCTCCCACACCACATCCGCTGACTCCCACGCAGCCTCGTCACCCAGAGCAGCCTCCTTGAAATGCCACAGCTGGTTTGCATGTTGAACCGAGCCATCCGTCAGCTGGAAACACACTATCCCCATCTTTGCCACAGTTCTCAGCAGTGCTCGTTGTTTCGCCAGCTGTAGCCCGGCAAGTCGTCGCCCCGGTCTGTAGTCGGCACAAACCCGAACCCAGTCTATGACCTGGAGTGGTACCTTGCTTGGCTTTATGTGCTGCTGTGCTCCTGGTGGCTCTGCACGCTCATTCGACTTGGTACCTTCGTCATGCTACGGTGGCTCGGCAGTCACCATGTTCGCAGCAGACCTTTCACCCGTCGCTGGCTGAAGCTCGTCATGGGTACTAAAGGTGTCTGGTGCCTCCTTGGCGTCACTCATGGAGGTGGACTCTGCAGCCGGTTGAGCACAGGTACTGAAGCAGTCTGGTTCCCCCTCTGGGTGGCTCTTCCTCCCGAGAGCGTGAAATGAGCACTTTGGTGTCGGTACCGTCCATAGGTACCTCGTCCCACACCACGACATCATCCTCCAGATCCGGTGAGCCCCAATGGCTGCACCCAGACCATTCCAACCAAGTGCTGTCCCTAATGGCGAAACCTAGTCCGTAGAAAAGGTCGCATCCCATAATGTTGTCACCATGCGCTGCCACCTGGAACATGAAGTCGTGCACAGCTTTGGACTTGTAGCAAGCAGTCAGTTCCACTGTTCTGACATTGCACAGTCTGTGGCTACTGTACCCATACAGCGACGTTGGGTTCTTTCCGATTTTGTGGTAGGGGAAAAACTTTTTCACCGTGACCCAGTTTAGCATCGACCGCACCACCACTGTGTCGAGCAGGAGTGGTATAGCTACTCCAT
This sequence comes from Pholidichthys leucotaenia, assembly GCA_020510985.1. Taxonomy (NCBI): domain Eukaryota; kingdom Metazoa; phylum Chordata; class Actinopteri; order Cichliformes; family Pholidichthyidae; genus Pholidichthys; species Pholidichthys leucotaenia. The sequence continues at coordinate 192,416,384 of CM035839.1, read as the reverse complement.
CCAATTCCACCGTACAGTACAAATAACCATTGACGTCGGGACTCACCGAGTGGATGATTGTTGTTGGCGGGTGAGCTGGCTTACTTGGCGGACCCCACGGTGCTGGCGACTGGCATACCCTAGTGAAATGGTTCATGCGCCCACACTTGTTGCACCATTTTCCTCTCGCCGGGCAAACTCATGCTCTGCTCTGGTGCGTCGGGGACCCACAACTCCCGCAGATGGGGCTTCTCGGAGCGGATCTTTGGTTCACTGCATTAGCCTCGTATTTTTCTGCTGTGTACTCTTTGTCCTACGAGTCCACTGCATTGGCCGATGTCGTCTGTTCGGGCAACCTCTGTGTCTGGCGCCAATTTAGCTCTGAGGCTAACTTTTCAGCTGCTTCCAACTGGAGTGCTACCTCAACTGCTCTAGCTAGCATCAGGTCATTAGGCGCCGTTAGCAACCTAGCTCGTAGCCCAGCATTACATGTGTGTTTGGTCAATTGCTCCCACATCATTTCATCCTCCAGCTGCCCAAAACGGCACACACTAGCTAACTGTCTCAGGTCAGTGACGAACTGCTATATCGGCTCACCGACTCTTTGTCGTCTCTGGCAAAAGCGAATCTGTCGTACCGTCAGGCTGTCCGGCATGGTGAAATAATTAGCTGGCAGCTCCACAACCTCCTCATATGAGTCCGTCACGCCGTGCGTGCACAGAATCCTTGGCCCTCTATGCCTAGGTTATGGACAAGCAGCGCTCGCGTCCTCACCTTATCCAACTTTCCCAGGTCCAACGCTGTAATATATGTCTCGAACGCCTCCAGCCAACATGGCCATGGAACTGGCAGTTCCCCTGGGAGCTCAGGGAAAGGTCACAGCGGTGTTACGCACTCCTCCATGGTTAATCCTCCCATCACCAAATGTTATGCCCACAAACCTGGCAGTAAAGAGATGGATGAGGATGCTGTACTGGAACTGGACTTTATTATAGAGCAGGTCAGCAGTACACTACACACGCCGTTACCGCACCGAGTCACCAGGGCAAGAGAACGCTGTAATGGCAGACTCTCCCATATATATATGCCAGCATGATGACGTCACCAGCCGGCTGCGTCATCATGCCACATATTAAATTAAGTTAAATTAATTAAATCACCCTTATTGTCATTCAACTGTACAGCCAATCATGTACAGTAGAACAAGATTGTGCTTTACCTATCTACAGTGTCAATCACACACACCCCAGTGCAGAATCAGAGGGCCGCTGCCATGCAAGGCGCCACCACAGATTTCCCTCCTCCATTCTATTATTGCTGAGCACCAAGCTGGACAGCAGGAAGTTCCACTTTTATATGGTCTTTGGCATGACCCGGCCGGGATTTGAACCCCTGCCTCCCGGGTGTGGGGCGAATGCTCTACCAACTGAGCCACCAGTCCGGCAATAAATACTCTGGTATTTATTGCACCAAATCCCATCATAACACTTATGTTTGAGACTAACTTAGCTTCCACTATAAATTAATCAATTCTAGTATATGACTGGTGTACATGTGAGTAAAATGAATGTTTTTTCGCGTTGAGATGTTGTATCCTCCAAATGTCCACCATATTTCTAGATTTTATTAAATTATTCAGTGTTTGAACAGAATTAATTGTTGGAGGTGATTTTAAGGATGATCTGTCTAAAAATTAATCCAGATAGCAGTTGAAGTCCCCCCTCCTCCCCCCCAGTTATGGTATTAAAAGCCTCATCTTCTGGAAGTAATTCAAAAACTTTATAAAAGAAAGATGGATCATCAGAATTTGGGCCATATATATTCAAGAGGGTAATTGGAAGAGAATTAATATGACCAGAAATGAAAACAAAGCTCCCATTTGGGTCTGTAATTCTAAATTTAAGTATAAAAGGAATAGTGTTTCGAAATAGGGTTGCTACACCTCTTGCCTTAGATGTAAAGGGTGCATGATACACCTGTGAGATCCAACTAGATTTTAATTTGTGCTCGGTATCTTCAGTAGTATGAGTTTCTTGTAAAAATAATATACATATCAGCCATCACTGAATTCAAATGAGAAAAGACCTTCTCACGTTTAATATTGTCACCAAGACCCCTAACGTTCCATGAGGTTAATGTAATTTCATTGTTTCAAAATGTGAACATACTTGTAAAGAAATCAAATACAAAACAAACAAATCAAATACTCCAGCATTTGATACATGGATGAGTATAAAAACAAAACCAACTGACAAAAACACAAAACTGCATGCCTCTCCCCACAAATATTCACACACAAATCCACACCCACATATCCAGACCTCCCACCTCCCCCCACCCACAAAAAAATTAAAAATAAAACTATATACCCCATAATTAAGGGGGCAACATGGAGCAAACAGCTGGTAGTCAAAGATCTCGCCATAACCAAAGTAAAGCTTCACACCACACAATTGCTCCCAGTGGGAGGAAGACAAAAGAAAAAGTTTTTAAAAAAACACAGAGTCCATCGTCAGTTAATCAAAAGTTCATCTCAAATGCCTTAAGCCTGCTTCTCCAACATGTTCTATGAAAGAGTTAATGTCGCTTGGAGAGGTAAAAACTTTTACCTGGCCATGATGATGCACATGAAGCTTGGCCGGGAAACGCAAGGCGTATTTTACCTCCCTCTTCCTGAGCCCTTGAATTACCTCCCGAAAGGGTCTCCATTGTGCCATCACCTCTGCTGTATAATCCGAGTAGACAAATATCTGATGCCCATTGTAGGTCATCTGTTGTTGCCGACTCAGTCGTAGGATCACTTAGAAGTAAGTAGAAGTGGACTCTGGCGATGATGCTCCGACATCTGTTAGTGTCCAGGGTTTTGGGCACGGGAATGCGGTGCACCCGGTCCACCAACACAGGCTTGCCAAAGTTATTCTCCCCCAGTAACTTCAGTATTAGACCAGCAATAGACTCTGTGGGTCTACCTTTCTCTTCACCTTCTGGTATTCCCACTATCTTAATATTGTTAGATCTTGAACGCCCCTCCAGGTCATCAATCTTAGATAGAAGTTTTTCGTTTTTTTTTTTTTTCATTTCTATTAAAGCCATCTCAAGTGTCTGAATGCAGCATTCATGATCTGATCTTTGTTCTTCTGCAGCAACCACTCTTTCAGCTAGTGCCAGCTGAGTATTTATAAGAGTTTCAAACTTGTGATCCAAAAGGTTGTTCCTTGATTCCAAAATCCTTTCAGATATCTTTTCCCACATGCAAAATGTGTCTTCCCCTGAATCAGGCCTATGAGCCACAGCTGTGTCAGATTGTTTGGCGTGCTGCTTTGTTTGATGAGTATCAGGCATTTTACTGTTAACAAAACTGAAGAAAAAGGTGATTAATGAAAAAACTTTTCGTAAATTAAGATTCAGAACATCACACCTTTCTTCAGCCAATTTGAACTAGATGGTAGAATAAACAGATAAGTAATTACTTTTTCCCCGGAGCTCAGTGACACCTGACTACTCCATGCTCCTTGGTTCCAAGATTATGTTAAACAATCTGGTTAAAAAAAAATCCCCTGCCATCTCCCTAAACATCTTAACAATGATAATGTGATCTGTAGTGAGAGTAGGTGGAATAGAACCTGGAGAGGTATCTCGTATCTGGAGAGGTAAAAATCAGCAGAAGCAAGACAGAATACATGTGTGTGAATGAGAGGGAGGCAACTGTGATGGTAAAGATGGAAGGAGTACAGGTTGTGAAGGTAGATGACTATAAATACCTTGGATCAGCCATCCAAAGCAATGGACAGTCCACAAGAGAGGTGAAGAAGAGAGTAAAGGCAGGGTAGAGATGAGTGTCGGGGGATTTGTGACAGAAGTATAACAGCTAGAGTGAAAGGGAGGGTTTACAGTATAAGGCAGTGAGACCTGCTATGATATATGGTTTGAAAATGTGGGATTGACAAAAAGACAGGAGGTGGAGATAGACGTGGCAGGATTGAAGATACTAAGATTCTCGCTGGGAGTGACTAGGAGGGACAGGATTAAAAATGAGTATTTCAATCCTGCAGGTCCCAGTCCAGGACAGGAGATCTGTGATGATCTTCTCCACTCCACCAGTCCACAATTTCACCACCGTGTCACCCTCTGCCTCATTCTCTACCTTATATCTGGTCATACTTTAATTTCATTCATTGTCGTTCTTGTCTCCCTGACTCTCATATCTAATACAAAGTTTCTGCTGGTAACATTTTTGTGTTGCGGACCGCCGCGCCTAAAACTCAGCCGCCACTCTAAGAAAATAAATGAAGAAATGAGCTCCACAAGCACGCACATGAACAACGCACATACAGTCACCCACACGTTGGGAGTTCTGGAGCGCGCCGCCCATGTGATCATTCCAGTCAGCATACAGACTTATCTAGCATTGCTGTCCGTGAGGCAAACCTGATTCCACGTCAGAATAAAACACAAGCTTATTTAACTACTTTAATGAAGAAAAAAAAGCAGGAGAGGTATGTAAGCAGTGGAGGCATTTATCGTGGCTTTAATCCACTGGTAACGGGAACAATATTGAGTCACTTATCAAACAGGTGTGGCTAAGGGTTCATTTGCAGGCTAACTGAGGGAAACGCAAGGGTGACTGAACTGCTGAGGGTTTACTTCACCAACCACTACAATAGTAAATAATTTATGTTCGTTATTATGTACCTGGCAAGTTAAAATGACCTTATTTCACCAAGTTAGTGACTATAATCCGTCAGCATCCTCCAGCCTTCAGACAAACTAAACCTGCAAACATTTGGATTTCAAAATAAGGGAGGTTTTTCCTGCTGTCTGGGTGGTGAGGAGAGTTCTAAAAAAAACTGTAAATATATAAAAATATTATAACAGAAATAACAGCATCTTTGGTCATTTTAGTTAATTTATTTCATTAAAAATAATTTTATTAATAATTATATTTCTTTGAAATCAGAGTTAAATTATCATTCTGTTCTGACTCTGTAAAATTATGTTCAAAAGTTTAAATTGTATGAGGAACAAAAGTCAAAATTTTACCACAATCTGTTTCAAATTTCTATAAACAAAGAAACAAACAAACGGTAATTTTATTTTAAAAAATCAGTCCCTCCAGGATTTTGCGATGTTGCAATGGTACTAATTCCCACAACTTCAGCAGGTCCTACATAATTTGATTTTTGTCCATCACCACAACTTTACCACATTTTTGGCCAATTCTCGTCAACTTCCGCCAGTTTCGCCAATCAAATTTGTCCCTGAGTAGCGTGCAAACGTGTACGTCATCAGTCTGACCAATCAAATGCAGCGCTACACCGTGCTGACTTCCGTGTTTACAGTGAGTGTATACAGAACACATCAGCAAAAAACAGTATGTGACTTAAAAAAACACTCACCTGCGAGTTTTCCCACATCATTCCTTCCTCCATCTTCCCCGGCCCACCAGTGAACATCTCCTCGAGTCTCCGTAATGACCATGTGTATGAAGTGCCGGGTTTATGTTGAAAAACGTCTGCCTGCCTGAAAGCACCCCTGTCTCGGGAGTGTGCGTGAGGAGACATGCCGTAAAACCACAAAAAAATGAGTGAATCTAATACAACAGCTAGTGTTGTAGCAGTTTATATGTCTTTAAAGGTAAAAGTCACTACTACATCTTGTCAATGAGTTTTAAAGCTGTTAATCTCTGGCCAGTGCGCGATTCAGGCAATCCCCAAGGACACTTATGGCAACTATAATAAAAAAAAAAAAATCCAGCGAAATCCTGGAGGAACTGAAAAATAGACAAAAATTAGCCATAAAATAATCTACAAATTTATAATTAAGTCTCAAATGTACATGTAAAGTCATAATTTTACAAGAGGAAATTACAAATTTGAGGTAAGTGACATAATGCACGGCTCAGGAGACACACACGCAGGCTCAGGATAGATTTAACAGCTTTATTAACAACAGGGATGTGTGGCTGCGTGTCTGTGGAATAAGAATGTGTTGGTGGTGGCGTCTGCGTCAGGCACGGGGGCAGGAGGCCGTACAGCCGGACAACCCTATGGGAGGAAGCAGAGGGAGAAGGGTAACGGGCACCACACCAATACAGAGGATAATAATGGTTTAGCTGGCTTACTTGGTTACGACAGGTGGCTGGCGTTGACAAGAGCGAGGCCCGGGAGACAGCGACCTGCAGTGCCTGTGGCAGCAGCGTAGAGACAGTGGCGAGATGAGGAAGTCCGCCGCCGGGGAAGTCCACCTGTGCACAGGGGAAAGCTAGAGGAGAGAGGTAAGGGGAGCTTACCCAAATAATCTTTGCTAGCAGGCTTGAATTCCGTAGTAGCAAAAGGGGCCGAAGTTGAGAGACGGCTTCAGGCCGAAGCCCAGGGCAGAGTGGATTAAATACCTCGCCGCTGACGAGGAGCAGGTGTGCGCGCGGCTGGCGCCGCTGATGAGCGGCGAGTCATGACAGTACTCCCCCCTCTAGCAGCGCCTCCTGGCGATGGTTTTTCCAGGTGCACTCGATGAAACTCAGAGATGAGAGACCGGTCCAACACCAACGAGGAAGGCACCCATTGTCTCCACTCGGGTCCATAGCCCTCCCAGTCCACCAAATACTGCAACCCGCAACCCCGGCGTCGGGCGTCCAAGATCTCAGTGACAGTCCAGGCCGGATGGCCACCAATCATCCGGGGAGCGGGGTGCGCCGCAGGTGAAGGGCAGAGGGGGTCAGAGACCACCGGTTTAATTTTGGAGACGTAGAAGGTGGGATGGATGCGGAGGGAGGAGGGAATAGCCACACGCACAGCCACCGGGTTGATAATCCTGGTTATGGGAAAAGGGCCGATGAATCGTTGGGCCAGCTTTCTCCTCTCACCCTTTAGGTTGACGTCCTGTGCGGATACCCAAACGTGTTCTCCCACCTGGTAGGAAGGGGCAGGTCTCCTGTGCCGGTCCACCGTGGACTTATTGCGCTCCGCCGTGCGTAAAAGCGCATTGCGCGCCGTGGTCCAAAGGGAACGACACCGCCTAAGGTGCGCCTGGACAGAGGGAACAGCCAACTCGCCCTCCTGCGCGGGGAATAGAGGTGGATCATAACCCAGGGATGCTTTAAAGGGAGACATCCCGATGGCAGAGGAGCGAGAGGTGTTGTGGGCGTACTCCACCCAGGCGAGGTGAGAGCTCCAGGACGTGGGCTTGGATGTAGTAACGCAGCGGAGGGCAGCCTCCAGCTCCTGGTTAGTCCGCTCACACTGCCCGTTAGACTGGGGGTGATGGCCGGAGGTGAGGCTTACTTTAGCTCCCAGGGCGTTGCAAAAGGACCTCCAGACGTCCGAAGAGAACTGGGGGCCACGGTCGGAGACCACGTCGACCGGGATTCCATGCAGTCTGACCACGTGTTGGATGAGGAGGTCCGCCGTCTCCAAGGCTGAGGGGAGTCCACGTAGGGGCACAAAGTGGGCGGCCTTGGAAAAACGGTCGACGATGGTCAGAACTGTGTCAAAGTTGTTGGAGACAGGGAGCCCGGTGACGAAGTCTAGGGCGATGTGCGACCAGGGCCTGCCAGGGACGGGCAGGTGCTGGAGCAGACCCGCGGGGGGAGCGTTACCTGACTTACTGGTGGCGCAGACAGGGCAGGCCCGGGCGTAACAGGCGGCATCCTTCCGCAGACCTGGCCACCAAAAGGATCGCTGGAGGAGGTCGATCATCCGTGAGGCTCCAGGATGGCAGGTGAGCTTAGAGGTGTGGAGCCAGTGTATAACGTCCCCCTGGACGGCAGATGGCACGAAGAGCCTCCCCTCCGGTCCACCGCCAGGGTCCAGTTCCGACTCCTGCGCCCTCCGGATCTTGTCTTCTATGTCCCAAGAAATAGCCCCCACGACGCACGACCTGGGCAGGATGGTGTGGACGGCGTCTTCTGTGGCCTCCGGGGCAAATTGCCTGGAGAGGGCGTCGGGCAGGCCGTTCTTGGAGCCAGGCCTGTAAGTGATGTTGAATCTAAACCTTGCAAAGAACAGGGACCAGCGCGCCTGGCGGGTGTTCAGACGCTTGGCAGATCTCAGATACTCCAAGTTCTTGTGGTCAGTTAGGACCACAAAAGGCAAGGCTGCCCCCTCCAGCCAATGACGCCATTCTTGAAGCGCAAGCTTGATGGCAAGAAGCTCTCTGTCCCCCACGTCATAATTACGCTCCGCCGGGGACAGGCGCCGAGAGAAGAAGGCGCAGGGTCGCTTGACTCCGTTGGCTGGAGACCGCTGGGACAGCACTGCCCCCACCCCCATGTCGGAAGCGTCCACCTCCACAATGCACTGCAGCGCGGGATCGGCCTGGCTGAGGACCCGGGAGGAGGAAAACTCCGTCTTCAGCGCCTGGAAGGCCGTTGCGGCGTCTTCAGTCCACCGGAATGGGGTCTTAGGAGAGGTGAGGCGGGTCAGAGGCCCGACGATGGCTCCAAAGTTTGGGACAAAGCGGCGGTAGAAATTGGCGAACCCGATGAATTGCTGAACCTGTTTCCTAGAGGTAGGTGTGGGCCAATCCACCACCGCTTTAATCTTTGCTGGGTCCGGAAGCACCTGGTCATGGGAGATGACGAACCAGGAAAGAAGTTGTTTTGGCGTAGAATTCACACTTCTCCGCCTTGACATATAGACGGTTCTCCAACAGTCTCTGCAGGACCCGCCTCACGTGGACCCGGTGTTCATCCCTGGACCTGGAGAAGATGAGGATGTCGTCCAGGTAGACGAATACAAACAGGCCGATGAAATCCCGGAGGACGTCATTAATGAGGCGCTGGAAGACGGCTGGAGTGTTGGTCAACCCAAACGGCATCACAAGGTATTCAAAATGACCGTTAGGGGTGCGGAAGGCTGTCTTCCACTCATCTCCCTCCCGGATCCGGACGAGGTGGTAAGCGCTGCGGAGATCCAGCTTAGTAAACCAGGTCGCCCCCTGGAGGGAGTGGAAGGCGGTATCCATGAGGGGCTGGGTGTACCGGTCCTTCTCCGTGATGTCATTGAGCGCTCGATAATCAATGCAAGGACGAAGGGAACCGTCCTTCTTTCCCACGAAGAAGAACCCTGCGCCTACTGGAGAGGAAGATGGTTGGATGATCCCAGCACTGAGCGACTCCTTCAAGTAGCTGTTCATGGCCTCCTTCTCTGGCGCTGACAGGCTATAGAGGCGTCCTGAGGGTAGGGGCGCCCCCTGGCGGATGTTGATGGCACAGTCGTAGGGCCGGTAAGGAGGCAGAGACATCGCCTTGGACTTGCTGAAAACAGCACCCAGGTCGTGGAACTCTGAGGGCACAAGGGTAAGATCCGGGGGCGCGGTGTCCTTGGCTGTAGGAGGCGAGGACGGGGCGCAGGCAGCGGATTGGAGACAGGTGCCCATACAGAAGGTGCTCCACGCTGACACCTTCCCAGTCTTCCAGTCCAAGGCGGGGTTGTGGAGGCGGAGCCAGGGGTATCCGAGGATGACAGGAGTTACCGAGGTGGGCAGGACGTAGAAAGAGATATCCTCCCGGTGGTTTCCTGAGATGATCACCGGAATGGGAGATGTTCGGTGGGTTACTTTTCCCAGGGAGACTCGGGAGAGATTAACCAGGGCGAGAGGAGAGTCGAGGGGGTGACAACGGATGCCCAGTCGGGTTGCCAGGCTCTGTGAAATAAAGCTACCCTCCGCGCCTGAATCCACCAGTGCATGTGTGAGGTGCCCAGTGAGGTTGTGACAGAAGCGGATGGACAGCGTCAAATGTGTGAGGGGATTTAACCGATTAGCATCCGCGAGGCCCCCTACAGTGACTCGCGGACCTCCTCGTTTGGCTTCTCCGGACAATGCTCCACCGTGTGCTGGCTACCCCCGCAATACATGCAAAGGCCCAGGTCACGGCGGCGTTGTTTCTCCGCCAGGGGGAGCTTTGTCCGGCCCGTCACCATCGGTTCCGACTCCTCGGAGACCTCCGGCGGCGGCAACGCCAGGCGGCGAGCTTGGGGCAAGTGCGCAGAGGCGCCCCGCGAGCGAGAAGACTGCTTCCGCTCTGAGGCGCGCTCACGCAGCCTGTTATCCAAGCTGATGGCAAGAGAAATCAGCTCCGCCAGCGTCTCTGGGGTATCCCGGCCGGCCAGCTCATCTCTCAGACCAGAGTTTAGGCTGCGAAGGAAGATGCCGCAGAGCGCACGCTCTTCCCAGCCAACTTCCTCCGCGGTAACCCGGAAGTCGATCGCGTATTCGGCCGCCGATCGGCTCCCCTGTTGGAGGCCGAGAAGGCGGTCGACCTGGACACTGTCCAAACGCGAATGATCGAACACTTCCAGAAATTGTCGCACGAATTGGCCATAGGTGAGGGTGGCGTAGCTGGGCTTCACCATAATGGCGTAAGCCCAGGTGAGCGCACGACCCTCCAGGAGATTACCAATGTAGCCAATTCTGCTATGGTCTGAGGGAAAGTCTCCGGGAACGCGAAGGAACACGGACTCACACTGCATGATAAAACCCCGAGCTCCACCAAGCTTACCGCTAAAGCGAGCAGGAGTGGGGATTGGTGTGAGCCGTGCTGGCGTACCCGGAGCGAGCTGGGCAGCCACCGGAGCCGCGGGAGCTGCGCCACCCGGACGAGCCGAGGGGAACGGCTGCTGGGGGTCCAGGCGGTCTAATCGGTTAGTAATAACAGTTAACTGATTTAATATCACCTGTTGCTGATGGGCTATTAAATCCACCCGAGCCTCAAGGGTGGAAAGACGGCGTGCGAGCCCGCTGTCTGCCGAGCCGCTCTGCTGAAGCCGTACTGACATAATGCACGGCTCAGGAGACACACACGCAGGCTCAGGATAGATTTAACAGCTTTATTAACAACAGGGATGTGTGGCTGCGTGTCTGTGGAATAAGAATGTATTGGTGGTGGCGTCTGCGTCAGGCACGGGGGCAGGAGGCCGTACAGCCGGACGACCCTATGGGAGGAAGCAGAGGGAGAAGGGTAACAGACACCACACCAATACAGAGGATAATAATGGTTTAGCTGGCTTACTTGGTTACGACAGGTGGCTGGCGTTGACAAGGGCGAGGCCCGGGAGACAGCGACCTGCAGTGCCTGTGGCAGCAGCGTAGAGACAGCGGCGAGATGAGGAAGTCCACCGCCGGGGAAGTCCACCTGTGCACAGGGGAAGGCTAGAGGAGAGAGGTAAGGGGAGCTTACCCAAATAATCTTTGCTAGCAGGCTTGAATTCCGTAGTAGCAAAAGGGGCCGAAGTTGAGAGACGGCTTCAGGCCGAAGCCCAGGGCAGAGTGGATTAAATACCTCGCCGCTGACGAGGAGCAGGTGTGCGCGCGGATGGCGCCGCTGATGAGCGGCGAGTCATGACAGTAAGTGGTTTCAAATTTAGATAAATTTACAGAGAAAAGTGGAAAACTATAAGAAAACTGTTATAAATTTTGGAGAAAAAACTCAATTCTTCAAGACTGAAGTCATTACTCAAGTTTTTATTTAAGTAGGAGCTTTTTGTGTCCTTACAGAAAGTCAACTAGAAACTAGAAATTCAACTCAACTTGAAATTTTTGGGTGTCTACTTTTAATTATTAATTTCATAAGATACCCACCTCTGATCATATAATTTAAGTATGCATGAGTTAATTACTATTATGAATGTTTTTCCTCTTCTCTTTCCTAATCTTTCTCAATGGAAAAAAAGAAGCTAATAAAAATACAAAAATACACATATTTGTGTCATTTATGTAAATCATGACAGAAAAGTTATGCAGGACAAAACATGACACTTGGTATTTTCTAAGCTGTTTCTATACCACCGTAGACAAAGAGAGAACCTGAATTAGACAGGGCTCAGAAAGGGCAAGATGAGACAGAAGAGAGGAGCCAAGGAGAGGAAAGTGTTCAGGCAGAGAGAAGGATAGCACCAGTAAAAAGTCCAAACACAGGACGTCTGGGTGGGATCCCAAATGGCCCAATTTTCCAAGATTTAAGCCTTGGTTGTACAATACTTCAAATGGTATGTTTGATGTGCAAAGTTGCTGTGCAAAATTTAAAAAAGGAAATAGCATAAAATTAACATATTGCAGTTACAATAGTGGCATGTGCCCACCCCCCCAACAGAAAAATATGTTGCCACCACACAAAGGTCTTTAAGCCAGAGAAAACACTGTAATATCTTTCCATATAGCAATTCCGCTTGTAATGCTGAGTTTTTGTTGTTGAAGAACATTAAAGTGATTATTAACCTGTTTCTTTATCACCTTTAATTCCTCTGGACGGCATGTCCTCTCGTGTTTGTGGGTCAGTGTCTAAACTCTCCCAGGCAGAAACTCACAGTGAGATATTCTGGTTCCTTATTTAAATATGGCTGTCTCTACTTAATTGTATCAGCTGTCAGTTGTGCAGTCTTTCTTATTAAAGCATCTCCAAAACACACACACTATGGAAATGTGCAATTTTTTTAGATGTACAATCTTGTATCTACCATTTGGAATCAAAAGTCAGGACAAAAGTTTTAATTTGCTTTTTTAAAAATTGGAATCAAATTAATTGTGTTGTTTTAACTTCCTGTTTGTATCTAGATCAAGATAAGAAGTACATAGTTACTTTATCTGGCACAAAATAAGAAAACACAACCAACATTAGGGGGTTAAAGGCAAAGGTTGTGGAATCACATTTCACCTGTCCTGTAGCTTAAACATGTAAGAGAAAGCAATTTAGACAGAGCACCAAACACACTGGCCTGGTAATTAAGCATCTGAAATCATGATCAGTTAAATGGAATGAAAAGTGCTACCTGAGGGTGAGGGGCAATAATTAGAAATGAATTCCTATACAAAAAAAGCAGAATCAAATGAAATGCAATGCAACGATAATGGAAGAATTTATTTTCACAAAACTCTGCAAAATTTAGAAAAACTGAGATTCATGCTTAAAAAACAAGTCTCATGACTCAAATCCATTTTTAGTGACTGTGATCACATTCTTTCAGTATTCTGTCTGCTCTGTGGGCATAGTAGCACTTTTCATTTGAGAAGAAGGACCTTGCATGCATGGTCGTCTCATCATTTTTTTTATTTACTCTGCTGAACTGAGGATCAGTCAAGCTTATATCCAACACGATAACATAAGCCCTTGCAAATAACTTCATCAAGCTGGATCTCAAATCCAGCAGACGTAATAGGTAGGCAAAGAACATCTGGGATTCAAAATCACCTGTTTGAAATTGGCTTTAGAACTAGGATGTTCACACAAGTAATGCACATGCTTTACCTCTCTGCTCAGTGTGAACTGTATATTTTTTTTGGTTAAAAACCCATGTTTATAAATGAAGTTCTTCCATTCTTGACCAGTGTCATTAGTGTAATGATAGGCTCCTGGGGGCTGACAAATGACCAGAAAACACTCTGTGCAAGTGCCTCTTATCCATCATCAACCTCTGTCTAAGGACAAATAATCTGTGCTGTGCATCGGTAATCAGAGCCTAACAGCTCAAACGGATAGCAAGCTTTCAAAGCTTGCTTTTGTATCATTCCTCCTACTCTCCTTTATTGTTATTATTACTGCACGGTGAGAGGATTCATTATTACTAAAATGTCCAATTACGGCTTTATTTTCATGGGGGACCAGTCCACAATGCAATCAGTGCTTTCCCTTTACCCAGTGGACCTTTTTGTTATTGTGAACCAAAGAACAAAGGTCTGGAGCTTGATTGCTACCCACAGTGGTGTCGTCTTTTCACTGAGGGAAATTCAGTGACACCCATTAAATGTCAGCTTTGTGATGCGGATTAGATTGAGCCAGGCGACATTTCCCATTTTTTGCGTGTTCTATTAGCGATTGTTGCTGTTTTGATGATGGCCAAAAATTCTTTGCTAGACAAGTACAGAACATGAGCATAGATCTTGTCTTTTACTTGGAATGTGTGGAAATGAGGCAGTAATATCCATCCCTTGCTATAATTGCATTTATTCCTTCTATAGTCACTTGAACAGTGGAAAGGTTTCTGTTTATTCAATACCAGACACGTACGAGACAGTTATTGTGCAGTTGTCATTTGCCTCATTTTATTCACTTTGGCAGAAATGCAGCTACGGCAAGCATAAGATTTGCAGTGGGAGCAGCTTAAGGTCATAACTAAGTTTAAAACACAACTCCTTACACAGTGCTGGTCCCAAATGTACCTGACAGTATAGCAGATCAATGGGGAACATTCTGTCCCTTGCAGGCTGTTACTGCTTGCATTTTACTCACCTCAAATTCTCACATTGCAGTAAAAAATACCACCAACTGTACCTCACACCATTTTTTAAACCATATTCACCGAACCATCTGTTCTCACTTAGATCAGCTTCTCTAAAGTTACAGCAGCTTGTTGCATGAGACAACATGAGGTTGTTCATCACCCATTACTTTCATTGGCAGCTTGGCAAGATAATCATAAAAATATCCCTTATTGTTATGTTGTGCTGTTACTTTTTAACCTTGTTTTGTTTGAACAGATATAGCATAAGAAATTATGTCAGTATTCTGGTGATGTGAGCCATACTACAGGATTATAGTTAAGTTTTTAAAATTTGTGGACTATACCTCAGGCAATAAGTGATCTATTATTTTTTCAACAAGGGGGAGGGGATATTCACCAATTTAGCATTAGGTACAAATGTATAAATGTAATTTGGGCACAAATTTGCAAGAATAAAAGTACAACGATATGATAACAGATGCCAATTTAAAAATTAAAAACATTGCAGATAGCAATTTAATTACACAGAATAAAAAAAAATAACCAGCATCTGAATGAGCATTGAACATTTATGAGAAAAAAGTTGAAAATTTATAAAACAAAAGACAGAATGTCATGATTCTAGAGAGAATGAAAAACTCAATCGTGGGAATAGAAAGTGCCATTTTATTATATTAACCCACAAAATAACAAGTCCAGTAGACCACAAAAGTACAGAGAAATGCAAATGAGGAAATTAGGCCACCAGACATACAGGGCTTCTGCCAGATGCTCTACAGCCCGGTCAAGGGGGAGACTAGTGCCGCAGGACTGCTGTCAGCATAAAGGGAAAGGCGAACAGGACACTTACGGGGCTGGAGCGATCCCGGGGCGATCTGTGTAGTCTGGAGGATGAAGAGGGAAAGCAGGGTCAGCCGATTACACCAAGGGATAAACCGAACTTCGGGTGCTTGGCTGGATAATAGCAGGTAGTGAAATGTCATATGTGGAGAGATAGCTGCCGCGTATGGAGGTGAATGCTCCGACAATCTCTTTGCACAAACGCAGTGAAGAAATACTCCTGAAGCTAACGAGGAAAGAGATTGCCGGTGCGAGAAAGCATGGGCTGAACATGATTGGACTTGGTGTGTGAGAGAGCGTGTGAATGGGAATGAATGGAGCGTGTGTGTGTGTGTGTGTGTGTGTGTGTGTGTGTGTGTGTGTGTGCGTGCGTGCGTGTACACCCGTAACAGTACAGCTGATAGCACTTGACAGGAGAAGGGGGCCTGCCCAAGCTGTCAGCGAGCGGAGGCCCAATAGCTCCCTGAAGCGCCAGGTGGAAAATAGGGTAAAATATAACAATAAGTCAGAACTGGGTTTGGAACAGCCAAACCCAGATTCATGACACAGAAAATTTACAGGAAAACATAAATATATGAGAAAAAAAGTGTAGATTCATAAGGGAAAAAAATCAAATTTATGAGAAAAAAGTTGACATTTTTATGAAAAGTCATAAATTTATGAGGAAAAAAGTTGTAGCTTTATAAGAAAAAAAAGAAATTTATGATAAAGTTATAGATTTATAAGGAAAAAAAAGTCACAAATTTATGAGAAAAAAGTTGTAGATACATAATAAAAAAGTTTCAGTTTTTTGACAAAAAAGTCACAAATTTATAAGAAAAATGTCAGGAATTTATTAAGAAAGTTGTAGAATTATAAGAAAAAAAGTCATAAATTTATGAGAAAAAGTTGCAATTTTTTGAGAAAAAAGTCACAAATTTATAAGAAAAAGGTCAAATTTATGAGAAAAAAGTTGGACATTTACAAGAAACAAGTCAGAAGCTTATGAAGAAAGTTGTAGATTTATAAGAAAAAAAAATCACAAATTTATAATAATGCATCAGATTTATATAGTGCTTTTAATAGACACTCAATTATGCTTTACAATGGACACATTATTCATTCACTCTGCAGACAGACAATGGCAGTTGTAAGCTACTTCTGTAGCCACAGCTGCCCTGGGGCAGACTGATTGAAATGTGGCTGCCAGTCCACGCCAGCGGCCTCTCCAATCACTACTGAACATTTATACACATTCATACCCAGTGTCATGGACACTGGAGGCAAGGTGGGTAAAGTGTCTTGCCCAGGAACACAATGGCAGGATGTCTGGGGAGAGTGGGATTCGAACCGCCAGCCCTTCGGTTATTAGACAACCTGCTCTACCTCCTGTGCCACTGCTGCTTGCATTTCCTTCCTCATTCCATTTTTGCTGAGCACCAAGCTGGATGGCAGGAAGTTCCATTTTTATATGGTCTTTGTCATGACCCGGCTGGGACTTGAACCCCAACCTCCCGATTGTGGGGCGGATGCTCTACCTCTAAGCCACCACTCCGGTGAGGGGAAAAAAAAAAACAGTTGCAATTTTTTGAGAATAAAGTCACAAATTTATGAGAAAAAAGTTGTAGATTTATAAGAAAAAAAGTTTGCAATTTTTTTTATAATAAAGTCACAAATTTATAAGAGAAAAGTCACAAATTTATGAGGAAAAAGTTGCAAATTTATGAGAAAAGGTTTTTTTTTTTTTTGCATCTCTGCTTAGAATTGGTGGTTCAAAGTCATTTTATTTGGTTATGTTGTAGAGGGTAAAAGGAAAGGATGTGGAGGCAAGGCACGAGCGTAGGACAACACAGAATCTTTATTAACCCTCTTACAATATGTACAGCCACTGGCCCCAGCCTGGGCCGCTGAGGCTGAGTCTGTAGAAGACTCTCCACTTTCTCTGTATTCTGCTTTTATAGCTTTATTAACCGCGCATAGAAACTGAGGCTGGTGCATTATGCAGTGGGTACGCAGAAAGGAATTGTGTGATGCAATTATCATAACACTTGTTACATACATTACAATACATCCACCCCTCCCCCTGCACTTCATGCTGCAGCTTGGTGCAGTGGGGGGGGTGAAAGCACATCTTCTTTCTTTCCTCGGGGGGCGCATAACTTAGCCCTATGTGTGTGTCTGTCGCCAAATTGCGACATAGCCGCTAGTGGTCAAGAGTGATAAATATTTTTTTGTCAGTAACATAGTTCAGATTTCCAAGGCTACAACTTGAAAGTGGTAAGAGATAATGGGTTACTGTCAATTAGAAAGATGTAAAATATGATCCAAAGTTTCAGATAGGAATAAATTTATGCATCTAATCTGCATAATGTTGCAGCACCTCTTTAAATTCCATAACTCAGTCAAAACTGAACTTTGGACGTATTTACACAAAGAATGGCTCAGTCTTTTGACATCGTTTTTTGTACAGCGGTACCTCATCATCGTATCTTCAAAGTATATGAACAAGAAATCAGTACAATATTTAAAAAAACAGAAATTTCTCACTCACTTTTGACAAAGAGGGGCTGACTGGCTGGCTGGCTGGCGTAGTCGCTGCGTTTTCACCCATCATGGCCCTTATTTTGCGTTCTGTCGGTCATTTAAAGTCTCTACCACATCTACAAAGTCTTGTGATTATCCCACATAAATTTTGCTTGTGTCCCGCGGCTATTTTCCGCGTACAAAGCCGAGAAAGTGATGGTGACCGATCGCGGCCATATTAGCTTTCTGGGCTAAAATGCTAAAATGCTAAAAACAGGAAAAGGAAATGAGGAGTTCTTCTTCTTTGTTGTATTACGTGTCATCCATTGAGTCCTCCAATGGATGTCTGCCACCTTTTGAAACTGGCAAATCAGTACAAATCCCCAATGCAGGCGATCATGTCAGAGTGAGACGGCAGGCGCAGTGCCGTGCTCTGCCACTAGGGGCACGCAAATTCACACACTCAAAGGGTTAACAGTCCAGTCTGATTACCCCCCGGGGCTCTTTCTCCTTAGGTCCATTGTCCTGCTTTCTGGGTGTGATGGACAATCCTCCACCACTGCATATTGTGTCCACCACACAGCTCCCCCCCGAACACCCAGAAGGGTCTGTAACCCCCCAGTCCTTTGGGCTCAAGTCGGCGCCCATGACGGCTGCAGTGGGGGGGGTCACCGCTCCGGTCGAACTGTCCTGCTGGTGAAGTGTGTCGGAGGGCATGTCAGTCTGTGGGGGGAAAGGGGGAGGGGTGAAAAGCACTTTCTGCTCCACTCCAAGCTCCAACACGTTGATGGCCGAGGTGCGTGGACGTACAGGGTCCGGTGTGCATTGTGCTTGACAGAACAAAGCTGGCAATCGGCAGGCTTTTTGGGACAAAGGTGCGGGAAAAACGATGTGGAGGACGAGGGGGAGGTGGGGGAAAACAATGGAGTGCCGGCCTGGGACGTTAAAAGCGTCTGGGCCGCACAAAAATTTTGTGTAGATCAGCCTCAGGTGAGGGACTTTTCTGGTAAACCTTCTGGCGATCCGCTGCGGCTGTGAAAAAAAATAAGTCTCTGTCGACTCCTCCTCGTGCGGAGCCTGGTCCTGCAAGGATCTGGGGATTGCGATCGGCCCAGTTCCCCGAGAATGCGTAGCGACTGAAAAAAAAATTTAAGCTGTGTCAGGGATTGGAAAATCTGCTTTAGGTGCGGGGGCAGTCCTAAAGGCTCCAAGGAAAGTAATCGGCTTAATTCCCCGTGGGTGCGCAGCGGCTGAGAAACAAATATAAGTCCTGTGGGCGAGGCTGCCTGACTCCTTTAGGTGCGATGCACATGCCTAAAGGATCCGAGGATGGCGATCGGCCGTGTTCCCTGGGGAATATACAGCGGCTGAGGACAATGTATAAGTTCTTGGAGCCGGTTTTATCCCTGCTGCGTGGCGCACGCGTCCGGCACTGTGGCCACGTAGCTTTCAGTTGCGCTATCCTTGTAATCCTGCTGCGTGCGCACAGGGTTTCTGTGCGTAGAAACTCCGCTGTTGGGAAGAGAAGCCAGGGTCGGGGAGCGTGATTGAAACAACGCAGATGGTGCTGATCTTCCCCTTTCAGGCTGTTTCTGTGGTCTGCTTGTCTTGCTGATCTTTGTGAGTCTCGGTCCCCGTGCCGCTCACTCTCTGCAGCCCTTGAGGTCACCAATGTGGAGAGAGGAACAGGCACGCGCGCTCCAGTGTGGATGAAAAGGATGCGGGCGATCCCTGGTACTCCGGAGTCCACAGCACGGTGAAAGGGAGTAGACGATCCATCTCATGTCGGGGTCACCAGTGTAGAGGGTAAAAGGAAAGGATGTGGGGTGAGGCACGAGCGTAGGACGACAGAGAATCTTCATTAACCCTCTTACAGTATGTACAGCCATTGGCCCCGGCGTGGGCCACTGGGGCTGAGTTTGTAGAAGACTGCAGTTTCTCTGCATTCTGCTTTTATAGCTTTATTAATCACGCATAGAAACTGGGGCTGGCGCATTATGCATTGGGTACATACAAAGGAATTGTGTGATGCAATTATCATAACACTTGTTACATACATTACAATACATCCAACTTAACAGTCCAGTCTGATTACCCCCCGGGGCGCTTTCTCCTTAGGTCCATTGTCCTGCTTTCTGGGTGTGAGGGACAATCCCCCACCACTGTATACTGTATTGTGTCCACCACAATGTAACATTATATAGAAAGATTTATGATGATATAATGATAATAATGGAGGGTCAATTCCAGGTTGGGGGCAATGTCCCCCTTCATTTACACCTATGAATGGGGCTGGGGATGGCAGGTTAACAAAGAGGATGCTTTCGGATCATTTTGCTAACAAGGGTGACAGTGTCCCCTCTTATCCGCCCTCAAATCATTGCTCGTAGACCCTCTCAGTCTGTGCCCTAACATCCTAAAAGGAAGGCAGAATCCAACAAAAATCAATGCTGCTACTGTGGTTGTTTCCACACATAAGTTTATTTGGTTTGATCCAAATTACCTGAGGAGTTTGTTTATTTGTATCATTTTCCTCTTGATTTAGTTACTTTTCACACTGAGAGAAATCCAAGCGGATAAAATTGTGTCACTTTAAGTGAGAATGTTCTGTCTGCGTATTGATGTTTTTGTTGTCACAAGAACAAAAGTTACATACAGAAAGTTGTTTTCATTACCAGAGTCTCCCCAAAAATCAATGACCAGAATATGGGACTACATGTAATGATGTTGCACACTGTCTGCATTTGTATGGTCAAAAAATAAGAATAGGTGTGGGAGGAGGAGCTCCCAGAAATTGTTATTTCAGTGTTTGAATGTAACCAGATGCCAGATTCTGGCAGGTCTCAGATTTCAATGTAACCCCAGAACTTCCCTTATTGTTTAGTGCAGTGGTTCCCAACCTGGGATTCCTGGAATGTTCAGGTTTCCATGTGAAATTTTGAAATTTCACTTCTTAAATGGTCCAAAAACTTGCAAATGTACCCATGCACAACAACAGCAAATTATTTCACAGAGAAATCTGAATGTTCCAGGGACTCCAGGTTGGGAACCACTGATTTAGTGCATTTCAAACTTTACTGTACTCCTGGCAAATCGTTTTTGTCATGGGATGGCCCTCGCGGGCCATCAATGAGACACTGTAGGCAGCTGGTGAGTTTGCATGTTTATTAATGAAAGATTAATGATTACAAAATAATAAGCCACTTGGGGCAAAAGCACAAACAAGAGGCACAACTAAGTCACGGTAGCACACATACAGGTTCAGGAGTAAACTTGCGGATAATATGGAGAACAAGAGGATGACTGGAGCCGGGAATAGGGACTCCAGCCTAACGTTGGGGAGACCAACGTTATACATGTGAGGTCGCAGCCCAGAGTAACCTCAGCTGCTCCCTTAAATAGGGCTAAGGAGTTATCAGACAATGAGCAAGTAATCAAAGGGAATGTGAATCAGCTGTCACGGCGCAGTTGGCTCTGACAGCCAGAAGTCCCGCCGTGATGCTGTCACAATAAAGGCCTTGGACGGCCACAACAGATAAGAACGGGGAAAATACTGGACAGCCCGAGCGCAGACAGAATCGGCGCTCAGGCCATAACAGTATCCCCCGTTCACAAGGCGCATTTCAGGCGCAAACGTAACATCCAAGCCCCCCCCCCCCCCCCCCCCCCCCCCAGAAGGCCCCCAGGACCACCCCAAGGAGAGTGGAGGGGGAAGCAGGCCAGGAGGGCAAGAACGATACAAAAATGAAGAGGCTCAGACATGGGGGAAAAAAACAACAACAACGACAGGCTACTATAAACCCAGAGCCTAGAATACAGAATAAATCCAGGTACATCCGCACTGCACCCACAAAATACCAGGAGGAAAAAAAAAAAACAACTCAGCCTGCTACAAGCGGCACAGCACACCAAGTATACAGTCTAATAAATGTAACGGGTCAGGAGAACAAGAAAAACAAAAGAGCATCTCTCAAAATACAGAGGGAACCAGAAAAACTGAAATAGAGGCACAAAGCAAAGTACAGAGTACCCCATAATAGGGGTACTAATAATACAGGAGAGAGAAGGATGGTGGCTAAACTGTCATCTCTGCTGGAGTCCGAGTCCCACCCTATGCAGGACATACTGAATGCACTGAGGAGCTCATTTAGCAGCAGACTACATCATCCTAGGTGCGCAACGGAGAGGTTTCGCAGGTCCTTCCTACCTATGGCTGTCAGACTGTATAACCTAAGCAGGGCTGCTCGCAGAGATAGCAAAAAAACGTGATGACCTAATAGTATTGAATGTAAAAGATGCAATAGACTTACACAATGGTCCCCTCCAGTATACAACTAGGACAATACCGGTCGCTACGGAGGGTGACAGTATGTATGGATACATAATCATACCATGTAGGATAACTAAGTAGACGGTTATGCTGTTCATTCCATCTAGCTACAATGCTCCGCACTGTGTGTTTATATATTTATAAATTTATTCCATCTAGCTACAATGCTCCGCACTGTGTGTTTATATATTTATATGTACATATGTATATTCGCTGCTCTTATTTTTTCTTGTCTTCTTGAATGTTGCTCTGAGTGCTGCTGTCCCTGTGCTGTTGCAATCCTGGAATTTCCCCATTGTGGGACTAATAAAGGCTTATCTTATCTTTTCTTATCTTAATACCAGAAAAAAATAATCCAACCCGCTACAGAGCGGTGATATACAATCAGACCAATATAGTCTATAGACAAAAAAAAAACAAAACACAAGAGCATCCCTAACATTACAGAGGAGGAAAAAAAAAACACTACAGGGATGTCAGCAGGCAGAGTACAATGGAACAAAAACCAGAAAAAAATAATTCAACACGCTACAGAGCAGTGATAAACAATCAGTTCAATATAGTCCACAGACAAAAACACAAGAGCATCCCTAACCTTACAGAGGAAAACAAAAACACTACAGGGATGTCAGCAGGCAGAGTACAATAGAACAAAGAAAAAATAGTTCAGGAGGTCTGCCCGTATCCAGCTTCCAGATCACTGGCAGGGGAAATAGAATTAGTTTGGGCGGTCTACCCCACTCCCAGGCCCGGAGAAACAGTACCTCTGGCGGCCGGACCAGGTTGCCGAACAGAGAAAGCAGTCTGTCGGGTGGCCAACCCAGAATTCCGAACCGGCGAAGCAGTTTCCCAGGCGGCCGACCCACGTCATTTGGCCACCAGGACCGAAGGAGAGAACTCAGAGGCGGCCTCCCTACCAAGAGGGATAGCGAGGGGAAGCCGAGCCAAATACGGGGAATCCCAGCGGCACCCGTTGGAGGAAGAAAAGGAACAGGGAAAAGATGAAGGGCCAGTCCGGCGTCGAACGGCGAAGCATCCGCAGCTCCTTCTCCGAACTCCACTCGGACTGGCGCTGCGCTCCTGCTGGATCCAAGCGGGACCGCGCTGCACCCTCGATGGACCCCGATTGGGCCAGCGCAGCACCCATGATGGGTCCCGATTAGACCGGCGCAGTGTCCTTGACGGGCCGCGATTGGGTCAGCGTAGCACCCGCGACGAACCCCGACTGGGCCGGAACATTACCCACAACGGACCCCAACTGGGCCGGCACAGCACCAGGAATGACCTCCAGACACGAACCTGGAACCTCCAGGACAGCGACCAGAACTGACTCGTCACCGGTGACCCTGGGAGAAGGCTCAGGAGAAGAAAGAAAACCGGGATCAGGATCACTGGCAGCGGCAGAGCCCGGCAAGACAAGCTCGGATGCAGCGATCGGCTGCACCCGGCTCGTTTCCCCAAGAGACAGGCAATAATGCTTAAGAACGGAAAAGAGAAAAATAGAGCACTTGCCTGATCTCGGGCTCCACCGCCGTCCAGAACTTCGACGATCCAGGTTCAATGATCTGAAGGTCCACTCCTGGTTCCCACTCGACTGCGGCGGGCTCCGCAGCCAGCATGATGGTCCTCACAATCTGGGGATTCCTTGGCGCTAAAGTCCACGCTGATGGCCCACACGGTGTGGTGGCAGGGGATCCGTGGCCTGCTGGGTCGAACTGCATCTCCACAGAGACCCAGGGACGCTTGATCGTCGGCGGAGGCTCCAAACGGCAGTCTGCTCTCCTCTGCCCGTGACGTGGCTGCAGGGCTGGAACCAGGTTCTCCAGGGCATAGGCTCTTCTTCGTCCAGCGGTGTAATCCTGGCACCGGGGGACGCTCAGGGGAAGGAGACACAGAGGATGCAGGTTCACAATTAGCAACTGCAGCAGGTGGAGGGAGCTTGGAGGACTGTGAGCCCCGAACTCCACCCCCAGGAGTCAGACAAGGCAATTCACACTGTGAGGGAAAAGAATGAAAAAGCACTTGCCTGCTCCGCTGAGGGTCGATGGAAACTGCTGCAGTGGGCTTGGTCTTCTTCTTCCTCTGGATGGTGACGGAGGGCCCCCCGGTAAGACGAGGAGGAACCGCTCGCACAGGACCAGCAACGGGGACAGCCGGAGTCAGGCTCATGGAGCTCACAACAACTGGGGAAAGTGTCGAGGTGGAGGGAGGAACAACCGAGACGGTCCGAGGATGAGGAACTGACAGAACAGCAGGAACGGAAGACCTGGAGACAGAGGCTGCAGTCTTACCCCTCTGACGTGACGCAGAGACAACAGCTGGCTGGGAGGCATAGTTCTTAGGGCCACCCAGAGCTGGATCTGGACAGGGATCTCGCTGAGGCCCATTATGACCAGGGTGATGCTGTTTACCGGCTGAGGGTGAGGCAAAGGTAAGGCCAGGGAAACTCCGCTCCTCCACGGAGACAGAGGCGAGCAGTTCAGCGTACTCAGGGTAATCATGGAGATCGGGACTGATCTCCACCAGTTGGACTGCCGCCGTCACATGCTTCATAACTTCGGCAGGATAGCAGGCAGAACGAGCTGCAGCCACACAGTCCTGGAGAATCACAGCTGTCCACTGAGTCTCCTCCGGGGGAATCCTGGCTGACGTCGTCCTCTGCTGGGAACGGCACTTGGGTGGTGTAGATTCCTGGGCTGGCCGGGTGACAGGAACTGGATTCCGAGGCGAGGACCGGGAATGTCTCATCTTCGGGTTCCTGCCGGAGTTTCCCTCCAGTCCGCGGATCTTCTCCTGGAGTGCCGAGGCTGTCTTGGTCCAGTGGTCTTGGTGTGCCTCTGAGTGTATTTACTGTGTTCAACCCACATGAAGCACACTGTAGAAAGAAAAGGACTTAAAAGGACTAAAGCCCGTGGAAGAACTCTTAGACATCTCATATATATCAAATAATTTGACTCATAATGTGATTCATCATTGGTTAATCTGTTGTTATGGAATTTGGTCACTGTATTGCAAAAGTGAGTTTGTTGCCTCCATATTTATAAAACTACAATTGTCAAACTAATATAAAAACAGATTAAACAACTGCATGACAGAACTTGATCTTAGGAGTCATTTCACTGTGGTTTAAGTTAAAACCTTATGGCAAGGAGAGCTTTGTTTTGCTAGGCGCTTGGGACACATGGTATGAGCAGTTGACGCTTTCTCATGGTCACGTAACATAATGGTCATGTGACACCTCACTGAGCAGCTACAGTGCACTGGCTAAGAGATACAGTGTTACAGAACAACCAGTCCTCACTATTGTTACTTTTGTTACAATGTCAGCTTTTAACACTTAACTAGTTTGGAAAAGTAAACCGAAAGTGAACAAAAACTGAAAATTAATTGAAGAGGCGTACCTACAAGAGTGTATTTAAACAATATGGAAATTATGTGTTTTAAATAAAGTTGACTGGTGAATATCTGAAATGACAATTAAGCTCTTGGTTCACTGTGAGTTTCAACTGCTAGCAGTTTTCTGATAAGTAACAAGGGGAATGAGCTCTCTTTGGGATTCCTCTCCCTTCACAGGTCTTGGCAGGGTTTTTCAGCCATTCTGGCAGTGTTGCTTGCCAGCATTGATGAAGCTGGTTCAGACAGGGCACAGCTGTGTAACGTCGGGGACTCATGAGCCAAACGGAGGTCTACAGGAAAAAAATAAAAAGCAGCTGTTATAGGCCCTTAGTTTCTCATGACTGATGATTATACTTTGATTTATTACTTGCTCTAACTACTCTGGGCAGCAAGCTGAACTTAACTGCTCAGGTTTTAATTTGACTTTTGACTTGTTCAAATTAGGGAGAAAAAAGGCTCTACTGTGATCTGTGACTTTGAGGCTTAATGAGTCTTAAACTTGCACTGGCAATTTTTCAGACCTATTTTGCAGGTGCATGATGGCAAAAAAAAAATCTCCATTCATACTGAATATTTGTAAACTTTGTTTTCAGCTTTAAATTTGCTGAGACAAGGCCAATTTTTCCTCCCCAATGCACACATACAGTTGTGCTCATAAGTTTACAAACCCTGGTGGAATTTGTGATTTTTTTGGGCCATTTTTCAGATAATATGAATGATGATACAAAAGCTTTTCTTTCACTCATAGTTAGTGGTTGGGTGAAGCCATTTATTATAAATTGTGTTTGCTGTTTTTAAATCATAATGACAACAGAAACTACCCAAATGACCCTGATCAAACATTTACATACCCTAGTTCTTAATACCGTGTATTGCTGCCTTTAATATCAATGACAGCTTGAAGTCTTTTGTGGTAGTTGTGGCTGAGGCACTTTATTTTCTCAGATGGTAAAGCTGCCCATTCTTCTTGGCAAAAAGCCTCCAGTTCCTGTAAATTCTTGGGCTGTCTTTCATGAACTGCACGTTTGAGATCTCCCCAAAGTGGCTCAGTGATATTGAGGTCAGGAGACTGAGATGGCCACTCCAGAACCTTCACTTTTTCTGCTGTAGTCAACAACAGGTTGACTTGGCCTTGTGTTCTGGATCATTGTCATGTTGGAATGTCCAAGTGTGTCCCATGTGCAGCTTCTGGGCTGATGAGTCCCAGTTTTCTTCCAGTGCTTTCTTTTTTTGAACACTCTTTTTATTGCCCTTTTTTTGACAAATAAACATAAAAAAACATATACATCTTAATATAATACAGTATGTAACATCATTTTGAAGAAGAGAAAGAAAGAAAGAGGTTACATTTGACATACAATACATGGATAGAGCCAGTTCATCAAGTTACACAGGGCCATCTAGACTGTTATCCAATTTTTGTGTGAGAGGAATAAGCGTGATATTTCAGTTTTTGACCTGGTTATGATACTTTATAAAGGGCAGCCATGTCATGTAAAACTTGTGCTCTTGTCCTTTCAGAGAAAATTTGATATTTTCTAAGTGCATCATTACTGCTCTCATCCAGTTGGTATTTGTCGGGGCCTTTGTCTGTTTCCAGTTAAGTAATATTAATCTATGTGCTAACAGACAGACAAACGTTATCACATTACCCTCTGCCTTAGTTTTTCCCATCGTAGAATCTATAACCCCAAAAATGGCTGTTAGAGGATTTAAATTTATGTTTCTATTCAATACTTTGTACAGAGTATGAGAGATGCTTCTCTAATAATTTGACAGATGAGGACAACTCCAGAACATATGTGTCAGTGATGCTGGTGAAGATTTACATTGTTCACAGGCAGGATCAATGTTTGGAAAGATTCTGCTAAGTTTTTGTTTTGACCAATGTAGTCTACACTCACCGGCCACTTTATTAGGTACACCTGTCCAACTGCTCGTTAACACTTAATTTCTAATCAGCCAATCACATGGCGGCAACTCAGTGCATTTAGGCATGTAGACATGGTCAAGACAATCTCCTGCAGTTCAAACCGAGCATCAGTATGGGGAAGAAAGGTGATTTGAGTGACTTTGAACGTGGCATGGTTGTTGGTGCCAGAAGGGCTGGTCTGAGTATTTCAGAAACTGCTGATCTACTGGGATTTTCACGCACAACCATCTCTAGGGTTTACAGAGAATGGTCCGAAAAAGAAAAAATATCCAGTGAGCGGCAGTTCTGTGGGCGGAAATGCCTTGTTGATGCCAGAGGTCAGAGGAGAATGGCCAGACTGGTTCGAGCTGATAGAAAGGCAACAGTGACTCAAATAACCACCCGTTACAACCAAGGTAGGCAGAAGAGCATCTCTGAACGCACAGTACGTCGAACTTTGAGGCAGATGGGCCACAGCAGCAGAAGACCACGCCGGGTGCCACTCCTTTCAGCTAAGAACAGGAAACTGAGGCTACAATTTGCACAAGCTCATCGAAATTGGACAATAGAAGATTGGAAAAACGTTGCCTGGTCTGATGAGTCTCGATTTGTGCTGCGACATTCGGATGGTAGGGTCAGAATTTGGCGTCAACAACATGAAAGCATGGATCCATCCTGCCTTGTATCAATGGTTCAGGCTGGTGGTGGTGGTGTAATGGTGTGGGGAATATTTTCTTGGCACTCTTTGGGCCCCTTGGTACCAATTGAGCATCGTTGCAACGCTACAGCCTACCTGAGTATTGTTGCTGACCATGTCCATCCCTTTATGACCACAATGTACCCAACTTCTGATGGCTACTTTCAGCAGGATAATGCGCCATGTCATAAAGCTGGAATCATCTCAGACTGGTTTCTTGAACATGACAATGAGTTCACTGTACTCAAATGGCCTCCACAGTCACCAGATCTCAATCCAATAGAGCATCTTTGGGATGTGGTGGAATGGGAGATTCGCATCATGGATGTGCAGCCGACAAATCTGCGCCAACTGTGTGATGCCATCATGTCAATATGGACCAAACTCTCTGAGGAATGCTTCCAGCACCTTGTTGAATCTATGCCACGAAGAATTGACGCAGTTCTGAAGGCAAAAGGGGGTCCAACCCGTTACTAGCATGGTGTACCTAATAAAGTGGCCGGTGAGTGTATGTAACACCTTAAACCGCATAAGCCATGCCTGGCACAAACAGATGAAGAGTGAATCTGACCCACTGCCTCGTCCCACTGCTCCTCTGAGATCTAAATACCTGTTTCCTCTTGCCAAGTAAGTCTCAGGTGTTGACGAGTATCTGTAGATGTCAGCTGAGATAACTTTTCATATACAATTGATATGCCCCTTTTGACAAGTGGATCATTAAGAAAGACTTGAGTGCATACATGGTTACTCAGGAATACTAGAATATTGAATATTATTCTCTTTCACAAAACTTTGAACTTGTAAATATTTGAAAAATGAGTGTGAGGTAGATTATGTTTCTTCTGTAGTGACTCAAAGGATGGAAACAAATTATTTATGAAGAGGTCTACAAAATTACAAATTCCATTCTTATGCCAATCATCAAATATATTATTGTCAAATGATGTTGCAAAGGAATGATTTGCTATAATGGGGGTCCATAGTGAGCTGCTATACCAGCTGTAGTGTTTTCTTATCTGAACCCAGATTTTAAGAGAGTGGGAGACTATGGGGTTGGAGCTAGACTTGGAAGGTAGTAAAGATAAAGCTGAGACAAGCAATGCTGGCAAAGATGACGGGGAACAGCAGACCCTTACCATGTTCATCCAAGATGGATATTGGTTCTTTATCCAGTATGAGATACTGCGTATGTTACTTGACCAGTAATAGAACTGAAAATGTGGTAATCCTTCTTTATCCTTGGTGTCTTTTTAGTCCATACAAATTCTAAAATTACTTTTTTCATTATTCTTAAAAAATGTTTTTAAGATATACAGTGGTGTGAAAAAGTGTTTACCCCCTTCCTGATTTCTCATTGTTTTTGTACGTTTGTCACACTTACAGTGGGGTAAAAAAGTATTTAGTCAGCCACCAATTGTGCAAGTTCTCCCACTTAAAAGATGAGAGAGGTCTCCAATTTTCATCGTAGGTATACCTCAACTATGAGAGACAAAATGAGAAAAAAAAAAATCCAGAAAATCACATTGAAGGATTTTTAATGAATTAATTGGTAAATTCCTCGGTAAAATAAGTGTTTGGTCAATAACAAAAGTTCATCTCAATACTTTGTTATATACCCTTTGTTGGCAATGACAGAGGTCAAACGTTTTCTGTAAGTTTTCACAAGGTTTTCACACACTGTTGCTGGTATTTTGGCCCATTCCTCCATGCAGATCTCCTCTAGAGCAGTGATGTTTTGGGGCTGTCGCTGGGCAACATGGACTTTCAACTCCCTCCAAAGATTTTCTATGGGGTTGAGATCTGGTGACTGGCTAGGCCACTCCAGGACCTTGAAATGCTTCTTACGAAGCCACTCCTTCGTTGCCCGGGCGGTGTGTTTGGGATCATTGTTATGCTGAAAGACCCAGCCACGTTTCATCTTCAATGCCTTTGCTGACGGAAGGAGGTTTTCACTCAAAATCTCACAATACATGGCCCCATTCATTCTTTCCTTTACACGGATCAGTCGTCCTGGTCCCTTTGCAGAAAAACAGCCCCAAAGTATGATGTTTCCACCCCCATGCTTCACAGTAGGTATGGTGTTCTTTCTCCTCCAAACACGACAAGTTGAGTTTTTACCAAAAAGTTCTATTTTGGTTTCATCTGACCATATGACATTCTCCCAATTCTCTTCTGGATCATCCAAATGCTCTCTAGCAAACTTCAGACGGGCCTGGACATGTACTGGCTTAAGCAGGGCGACACGTCTGGCACCGCAGGATTTGAGTCCCTGGTGGCGTAGTCTTTTTCTGATGTAGCCTTTGTTACTTTGGTCCCAGCTCTCTGCAGGTCATTCACTAGGTCCCCCCATGTGGTTCTGGGATTTTTGCTCACCATTCTCATGATAATTTTGACCCCACGGGGTGAGATCTTGCGTGGAGCCCCAGATCAAGGGAGATTATCAGTGGTCTTGTATGTCTTCCACTTTCTTATAATTGCTCCCACAGTTGATTTCTTCACGCCAAGCTGCTTACCTATTGCAGATTCAGTCTTCCCAGCCTGGTGCAGGTCTACAATTTTGTTTCTGGTGTCCTTTGACAGCTCTTTGGTCTTGGCCATAGTGGAGTTTGGAGTCTGACTGTTTAAGGTTGTGGACAGGTGTCTTTTATACTGATAATGAGTTCAAACAGGTGCCATTAATACAGGTAACGAGTGGAGGACAGAGGAGCCTCTTAAAGAAGAAGTTACAGGTCTGTGAGAGCCAGAAATCTTGCTTGTTTGTAGGTGACCAAATACTTATTTTACTGAGGAATGTACCAATTAATTCATTAAAAATCCTTCAATGTGATTTTCTGGATTTTTTTTTTCTCATTTTGTCTCTCATAGTTGAGGTATACCGATGATGAAAATTGGAGACCTCTCTCATCTTTTAAGTGGGAGAACTTGCACAATTGGTGGCTGACTAAATACTTTTTTGCCCCACTGTAGATGTTTCAGATCATCAAACACATTTAAATATTAGACAAAGATAACACAAGTAAACACAAAATGCAGTTTTTAAATGAAGATGTTTATTATTAAGGGTTAAAAAAATCCAAACTTACATGGCCCTGTGTGAAAAGTGACCCCCCCCCCTCCGTTAAAATATAAATAAACCCTCTGAGTGTGTGAATTTGCATGCCCCTAGTGGCAGAGCGCGGCGCTATGCCTGTCATCTCACTCTGACATGATCGGCTCCATTCAGGATTTGTACTGATTTGCCAGTTTCAGAAGGTGGCAGACCTTCGTTGGAGGGCTCAATGGATGACACGTAATACAACAAAGAAGAAGAACTCCTCATTTCCTTTTCCTGTTTTTAGCATTTTAGCCCAGAAAGCTAATATGGCCACGATCGGTCATCATCACCGTCACTTTGTCGGCTTTGTACGTGGAAAATAGCTGCGGGATACAAGCGAAATTTATGTGGGATAATCATAAGACTTTGTAGATGTGATAGAGACTGTAATTGACCGACAGAATGCAAAATAACGACCACAATGGGTGAAAATGCAGCGACCATGCCAGCCAGCCCCCCTTTGTCAAAAGTAAGTGAGGAATTTGTTTTGTTTTTTAATGTACTGATTTCTTGTTCATATACTTTGAAGATAAGATGATGAGGTACCTCTGTACAAAAAACAGTGTCCAAAGACTGAAACATTCTTTGTGTAAATTCGTCCAAAGTCCAGTTTTGACTGAGTTATGGAATTTAAAGAGGTGCCTTGACATTGTGCAAATTAGATGTGGAAATTTATTCCTGTCTGAAACTTTGGATCATATTCTACATCTTTCTAATTGACAGTAAGCCATTATCTCTTACCACTTTCAAGTTATAGCCTTGGAAATCTCAACTATTTTATTGACAAAAAATATTTACCACTCTTGACCACTAGGGGTTATGTCGCAATTCGACGACAGACACACTCAAAAGGTTAAGGTCAGTGCTCATGACTCCACCATAAGAAAGAGACTGGGCAAAAATGGCCTGCATGGCAGAGTTCCAAGACGAAAACCACTGCTGAACAAAAAGAACATAAAGGCTCATCTCAGTTTTGCCAGAAAACATCTTGATGATTCCCAAGACTTTTGGGAAAATACTCTGTGGACTGACGAGACAAAAGTTGAACTTTTTGGAAGGTGTGTGTACCATTACATCCGGCATAAAAATAACACAGCATTTCAGAAAAGGAACATCATACCAACAGTAAAATATGGTGGTGGTAGTGTGATGGTCTGGGGCTGTTTTGCTGCTTCAGGACCTGGAAGACTTGCTGTGGTAAATGGAACCATGAATTCTGCTGTCTACCAAAAAATCCTGAAGGAGAATGTCCAGTCATCTGTTCATGACCTCAAGCTTAAGCTCACTTGGGTTCTGCAGCAGGACAATGATCCAAAACACACCAGCAGGTCCACCTCTGAATGACTTAAGAAAAACAAAATGAAGACTTTGGAGTGGCCTAAAGTCCTGACCTGAATCCGATTGAGATGCTGTGGGATGACCTTAAAAAGGCGGTTCATGCTCAAAAACCCTCCAATGTGGCTGAATTACAACAATTCTGCAAAGATGAGTGGGCCAAAATTCCTCCACAGTGCTGTAAAAGACTCATTGCCAGTTATTGCAAATGCTTGATTGCAGTTGTTGCTGCTAAGGGTGGCCCAACCAGTTATTAGGTTTAAGGGGTAATCACTTTTTCCTACAGGGCCATGTAGGTTTGGATTTTTTTTCTCTTAATAATAAACACCTTCATTAAAAAACTGCATTTTGTGTTTGCTTGTGTTATCTTTGTCAAATATTTTAATTGGTTTGATGATCTGAAACATTTAAGTGTGACATACAAAACTAGAAAAGCACTCGGAGAACGCAGACCTCCGCCAAGCGCCACAGTTCCCCCCATACAGTGTTTGTGTGTACGTTTTCAGATTCCTTGACCATGAAAACATATGACTAGCAATTGGATTGACAATGATAGGATTAGTGGTTCAGTAGTTATTCACGAAAATGACATTTTCCGTAATGGCGGCCGCAGTTCCCCCCATACAGTGTTTGTGTGTACGTTTTCAGATTCCTTGACCATGAAAACATATGACTAGCAATTGGACTGACAATGATAGGATTAGTGGTTCAGTAGTTATTCACGAAAATGGCATTTTGCGTAATGGCGGTTTTCTTCTGGACGGTGATCCGGATCACCACCAAAATGTAATAATCTGTAGGATACCCCATTTCTGACAATCTGAAAATTTCATGAAAATCTGTCCATAAGTTTTTGAGTTATCTTGCTAACAAACAAACAGACAAACAGACAAACCAACGCCGATGATCACATAACCTCCTTGGCGGAGGTAAAAATGAGAAATCAGGAAGGGGGCAAACACTTTTTCACACTACTGTATTTTATATATATATATATAATTTTATTTCACTATATGCCCAAAATTTTAAATTTTAGCCATATGCCAGCATTTTAAGTAATTTTGATAAGTTGGCAAATGCTGCCTAAATCGTCAAGGTGTGACAGGGCCTTTTCATGGAGAAATTTCCCCAGATTCTCTGAATCTTTTGTTAATATTGTCAACTGTAGATGATGAAATCCCTAAATTCTTTGCAATTGTATGTTGAGAAGTGGTGTTCTTAAACTGTTGGACTGTTTGCCCACGCAGTTAGTCACAAAGTGGTGAACCTCGTCCCATCCTTGCTTGTGAATGACTGAGCCTTTCTTGGATGCTCCTTTCATATCATTTTTTATATCATGACACTCACCTGTTTCCAATTAACCTGTTCACCTGTGGAATGTTCCAAAAAGGTCTTTTTTGAGCATTCCTCAACTTACCCAGTGTTTTCTTGCCCCTGTCCCAGCTTTTTTGGAATGTGTTGAAGGAATCAAATTCAAAATGAGTAAATATTTGCAAAAAAAAACCCCAAAGTTTTTCAGTTTGAGCATTAAATATATATTCATTAAACATATATTCAATTGAATATAGGTTGAAAATGATTTGCAAATCATTTTATTCTGTTTTATTTACATTTTACTCTTCTCAACTTCATTGGAATTGAGGTTTGTACGCAAAGCCATGTCCTTTCTTCCATTCAGTGAGATTAGCAATTTTATGTTGCTGAGAGAGAGAAAAATGATAGAAAAATGCTTTGATGGTGCCTTTTCAGCTGTTGCATGAGATGTTAATGGGATATAGCTTTATTTTTGGAGGGTATTTCTTGAAAATGTAACAACACATGACAGGGTCTGTAATTCTTTTCTTGTTGTGTCTCTAAAAAAGAGTTGTGTAGTTGTACCAAAAAGCCTATTCTTGATTGTTGATGTCTCCCACACAGCTTTATAAAAGCAAATATATGAATTAAGAAGCAAAGAAATGCTAATGTTTCCTTTAAGTACTAACACAAAGTAATGTAGTGCATCTGAAGAATCTCTCTAAATGTGTAGCGGAGGTGATGTATTCCTCACATTATACGACTTGATATGTGATATGGTGTTCTTTGGCCCTCATTGCCATAGTTTTTCATCTGCTCTCTGCAGGGTGCATCCATTTGACGAGCAATTTCAAACTTTCCAGATGCTGCAGTTACCATTAAGGAAGAAAGCTACAAATTAAGCCTTGTCAAAAACTGCCTTTTCCTGTTGATACATTGGACCATAAAACCTATCACCTAACTGGCAGAGCTCAGTTAGAGCTACAGATATTACACAGCCTGTTGATGAGGTTTCTCAACAAGAAGTGCAGACAGGAAAAAAGCAGTATATATTATGTATTATTGGACCTTACACAAGTTGCTCCTTTTCTAGAATTTCAGTAAGGTGGACAAACACTCTGGGCCCTATTTTGACAGTCATCCTTGCACTTTTTTACCGGCTTTCTGCCGTGCGCCATTGTTTTTGTAAGTTTCTGTCAGGGCATTGTCTGTTTTTTATGCCTTGCATCACACCATCAAATGACCAATAGACAGTGCGCCCGCTATGCGCTCGGAGGAGGTGCCTCATTTCAAAGAGGTGTGGTGGCACACAATCTAATGCGCATTACACTATTATAGTGCATTTCATCAGAATCCACTTTTGATCAGAAAAAAGGAGGTCTACTGTCCGAAGTGCATTGTTTAATGATATTTCAGGGGTGTTTTTTGACATTCTGCAGCTCTGGAGCTCAGGAAACGGCATGCACTGGGACAGTCATGGGGCCGTATTACAACGACGGGAGCAGTTGATCAGTTGTCTGACGCAGAACGCATTTATGAGCATGTCCAAGTTCATTTCCTTATTACAACAGCATAAAAATGGCACAATGATGCAAAGCGGCCGGTTTGATCATTCAGAGGTGTGTTTTGGATCATCCAATCCAAAGCACTCCTTCCCATCCCTTTAATGCAAAGAGGCGCATTATCTAAAGTGAATTGTGATCATGACAGTTTAAGATGGGTTTTGACCAAATCCCATGTGTGTGAGCCAAAATGCACGATAGTAAGGCTGCTTGGTCATAAGAAAGACATCAGTCACAGTTGATGCCCAGTTATGTTAAAAAGAACAAACGGCGAAAAATGGGCTGAAAAAATCAGCTGAATTGTTTAATGTGTGCACGGATGCAACACAGACATGAAGAAAAGAGGATGATGCCTGTGCAAATTTTCATAAACTTTCACTAAAGATTCAAGATTCAAAGATTGTATTTGTCAATACTACTATACTACAGGACATACAGGAAAATTGAAATTGCATGTCTCTCTCTCTTCAGTGGTGTGCACAATATTAAAAAGAAAAAGGAATAAGGCTGGAGAAAAAAACAATAGCAATCT
The DNA here is from genome assembly GCA_020510985.1 of Pholidichthys leucotaenia. NCBI lineage: Eukaryota > Metazoa > Chordata > Actinopteri > Cichliformes > Pholidichthyidae > Pholidichthys > Pholidichthys leucotaenia. The sequence goes on along the minus strand of CM035839.1, from coordinate 192,380,699 downwards.
ATGTACAGTAATGCAACCCGTAGTGCAAATGGCGACAAAAGATAGACCCAGACCTCCCATAGTATAAACAGAGATAGACGATTAACAATGATGAAACCCAACAATCCTATATACAAAAACTAGAGATGTAATACCCATAGTTGCAGTTCAGTGCAGTAATGTAGGTGCAGATAGTAACAGACAGGGCTGAACATGATCAGTATTGCAATGACAGACAGACAGTAGCAGATATGGTGTTTGTGCAAATGGTTACCATTAAAGTGCAGAGACATACAGCAGCAGATGTATTCCTGTAGGTGTGCCAGTCTTTCTGTGCCAACAGCTGAGGTAGTTATTGTGCGCGTGAGTACGTTACAGTCCAGGGGTTGGGGGGGAGTGGACAGAGTTCAGGATCCTTATGGCCTGATGAATGAAGCTGTTTAGCAGTCTTGTGGAGTAGGCCCAGAGGTCCCGGTACCTTTTCCCCAAGGGCAGGGGGCTGAAGAGGGAGTGTGAGGGGTGGGAGGTGTCGCCTGCGATGTTGATGGCTCTGCAGGTGAGGTGGGTGAGGTAGATGTCTGAGAGGGGGGGCAGAGGGGCAACGATGATCTTTCTGGCTGCTTTCACTGTGCATTGCCGTGTCTTCCGGTAGGAGGTGGTGCAGCTTCCATACCACACCATGATGCAGTTGGTGAGGATGCTCTCAATGGTGTCCTGGTAGAAAGAACATATGATGGGGGGTGGGACTCGTGCTCTCCTCATTTTGCAGAGGAAATAGAGGCAAATTTGAGCCTCCTTGGCCAGTGATGTGGTGTTGTTGGATCAGGAGAGATCCTCAGAGATGTGCACCCCCAGGAACTTGGTGCTGCTCCCCCTCTCCACAAGTGCACCATCAATGATCAGAGGGGGGTTCTGTGTGTGACCCCCTCCTGAAGTCGACCACAATCTCCTTGGTTTTTCCCATGTTCAGAAAGAGATTATTGTCTTTACAACACTGGACCAGTTGGCTCACCTCATTCCTGTAGTTGGCCTCCTCGTTGTTGGTGATGAGGCCCACCACCATCGTGTAGTCCGCAAACTTGATGATGTGGTTGGTGCTGTAGGCTGGTATGCAGTCATGGGTCAGCCGGGTGAAGAGCAGCGGGCTGAGCATGCACCCTTGTGGGGCCACTATGCTCAGTGTGATGGTCTGGGAGGTGTTGCTGCCAACCCACACATTCTGTGGCCTCCCTGCAGAAAGCTCAGCACCCAGTTACAGAGAGAGCTTTTGAGTCCCAAGTGTCTGAGTTTTTGTATCAGGTGCTGGGGGATGATTGTGTTGAATGCTGAACAGAAGTCCAAGAACAGCATTTGCAGGAAGGAGTTCTTTGAGTCCAGGTGGGTGAGGGCTGGATAGAGAGCAGCACAGATGGCATCTTCTGTGGATCTGTTTGACCTGCATGCAAACTGAGATGGGTCATGGGAGGGAGGCAGGATGGACTTAATGTTCTGCATGACTAGCCGCTCGAAGCACTTCATTATGATGGGGGTCATTGCTACGGGCCGGTAATCATTGTAGCTGGATGGGACGGGCTTCTTTGGGACTGGTATTATGGTGGCGAGATGTTGAAGATGTCGGCCAGGACATTCTTGAGCTCTTGTGCACAGTCCTTCAGGACGTGACCCGGTATGTTGTCGGGACCAGCTTCCTTGTGTGGGTTGATCCTGCAGAGGGTCCTCTTCACGCTAGCCGGATCCAGAATCATGGCCTGCTCATCTGGAGGAGAAGTGGTCTTCTGTGTCAATGTGCTGTTTTGTGCTTCCAAGCAGCCGAAGAAGTCATTTAGGTTGTTGAGCAGTGTGATGTCACTCGCACAGGTCTGAGGTGGAGGTTTGTAGTTGGTGAAGGTCTGTATGCCACGCCAGAGGGAACGTGCATCTCTGGTGTTGCTGAAGTGGATGGATATTTTCTTGCCTGTATTGTCGTTTTGCCTCCTTGATGCCACGGGAAAGGTTGGCCCTAGCTGTTGTTAGTCCAGCAGTGTCGCTGGCCCTGAAGGCTTTGTCCCGAGCCCCCAGGAGCCTGCGGACCTCTGCTGTCATCCATGGCTTTTGGTTGGCACGAATAGTGATGGTTTTTCGGTGAGTAACATCATCAATGCATTTCACTGTGTATGCTCCAAGAACCTCAGTGTACTCCTCAAGGTTTGTGTGTCCATTGTGAGTGGCTGCGTGCTTGAAAGTGTCCCAGCCACACATGTACCTCCTTTTAGGTTGGTCTGATTGTTTTCACTCTGGGTTTGTATGCCTTAACAGGATGGTGACACAATCAGAGAGACCGGTGGGGAGGGGGGGGGGGCTCTGTATGCTGTCTTGTGAGTTGTGTACACCAGGTCCAGTAAATTGTCTCCTCTTGTTGGAAAGTCTACATGTTGGTGTAGGTTTGGTAGGAGGGCCTTTAAATCTGCATGGTTGAAGTCCCCTGCTGTGATGAGGAATCCATCTGGATGCACTGTTTGTATCTCACTGATGGCCTGATAGAGTTCTTTTAGTGCTTTGCTCCTGTCGCCGGTGCCGGTGGGTGGGGTGTACACGGCGGCTAGTAGGATAGATGAAAGTTCTCTTGGAACTGTAAAAGGGTCTGCACTTGATGATCATAAACTTCACTAATGGAGAAGAGTGCTTGTGTACAACAGTTGCATCTGTGTACCAGGCGTCGCTGATGTACACACACACGCCTCCACCGTGGGTTTTCCCTTCTTCCGTGAGCACTCTGTCGCTGGGGTAGCATTTTAGCCCAGATAACTGAATTGGAGAGTCCGGTATATTCCGTAAAGATAAAAACACAGCAGTTCCGTGCATCACGTTGCAAAGTTTTCAGGAGTTGTATGTGATCTATTTTGTTGTCTAGTGAGCGTACATTGGCCAGAATGAGGGAAGGAATCAGCAGTCTGTGCGGGCTAGCGGTTAGCTTTGTTCAGATACCTCCATGTTTACCTCTCTTTTGTTGCCGCTCACACCGTCTACAGCGTCTCCATTTGGGATGAGACACGGCAGTCAAGTCCGGGGGTGTGGAGGACTGATGGAGTAGACACAGGCCACAGAGATCCTCTGTAATGCTCTGATCCAGGACGTAATGTTTGGTCATAGTCCTTGTCTCCAGAAGGCTGTGGCGTAGCTTGTGCGCAGCATCATATATGCACATTAAACACATGAATATACACTTAAGCATAATTTAAACAACACTAAGTGGCACAAAACACGAAGAGAGAAGAGATCCCACTGCATGTTCATGCGCCACCTAGCGTGATAGGGCTAACGATGGCGTGGAAGTTGCTCCTGGCTGTGGGGAGATGGAGTGCTCCCTCTCCTGTTGCTTTCGCTGACCGAGGGTCTCCCCCATCCATCCTGGGTGGGAGGGAAGGAGGCAATCTGCCGCTTCCGGCCCCCGCCATGAAGCAAGCCCGCTCTCAGCAGCCTCTACCGGGGGCCGACGGGTGGCTGTTGGGGAGCTTGCTGGGCTGGAAACCCGAGGCGCACAGCCAATGCAGATGTGGACGCATCTCCTGTCTCTCTGGGGAGTTAGTGAAAAGTAAAACGCTGCACACTCCTTGTTCATTCATTTATTCCCCTAAATATAAACACATTAATGCCTAATAAGTCCATGTTGAAAACAAAAATCCCCCCCCCCTCCATGCACCACACATCACACTGGAACACACTGGCACACATGCTCCATGTTCATTCATTCCCCTAAAAATTCATACATTAATGCGTAATCTATAGACTCCACAATTAACTGTGGTTTATCACATCCTTGGAAAGCTGAGTTCAATTTCTCCAGCCACACCCAGGCCTGATTACTGCCACACCTGTTCTCAATCAAGAAATCACTCCGCTGCGGGGCCGCTGCACCCCCTCCCCCCCCCCCCCCCCCCCGGTAGACCCACCCTTACCATGGGAGACTGTAAAAGGAAAAGACTTCTTTAGTTAGGAGCATGGCTGGTAAAAAAAAAAAAAAAATGGCAGAATACTCCACTTAGCTGTGTCGGGTCTGGTGGCAGTCTACCCACGGACTCTAGTTCTAGGTTTTGGTTTGATGTTTCTGAAAATATTTAATGTTTGCTAATGTTCCAGTGTGCTAAATGGGGTTTCTATTATACCAAATTGGGGAGGGTTTTAATTAGATGTGTTTTGCAAAGGGGGGAGAATGTTGTGATGGGATTTGGTGCAATATGCGGCATGATGACGCAGCCGGCTGGTGACGTCATTATGCCGGCATATATATGGGAGAGTCCTCCATTACAGGGCTCTCTTGCCCTGGTGACTCAGAGCAGTAATGGCGTGTGTAGTGTACTGTTGACCAGCTCTGTAATAAAATCCAATTCCAGTGCAGCATCCTCATCCTTCTCTTTACTGCCAGGTTTGTGAACATAACAATAAGCAATACACAATATCACAACAGATTAATCTTGGACCACAGCCCTGTTACCATTCAGCTACAGTCTTCTTTCTTCAAGCTTAAATACAACTGGAGATTTAACCCCATACTATTAAGTGCTCCAAGGTTTAAAGAGTATATGACCCAAAATCTTAGAGAATGTCATGATCTGGACAGGGTTAAACCCTGTCTATGCTCTATGTTCTTTTTGGACATATTATTATTATTATTGTTATCATTATCTCTGTCCATGCCTTATGTTCTTGGTTGGACTCATTATTATTATTATCATCATTAGTATTCTCATTCTCACCTCAGTTATATCCTCTCTTAGTTATGTTATGCTTTGCATTATTAGGGCCCAAGCCACTGACAGCGTAATTATTCTAATTGCTCCGTTTATTAGTATTATTATTATTAGTAGTAGTAGTAGTAGTTGTAGTAGTAGTAGTAGTATTACACCTTATTATTCCGGCCCTGCCCAATTTTTGTGGGCTGGGCCAAACATGCAAGGTCTATAGAGACCAGCGACCATAAAGTTTGTCGTACAGACACGAAATTCGGGTGAGGTGTGCATCACCTCAAGACATGCAAAAAACATAATTGTGGCCCTTACCCACGGCCAACAGGAAGTCCACCATCTTGCCTCATAGCTGTCCCACCTCCAATTTGGCCAAAAACCACACCTCGCATTTGAACATACGCCTCCTTGGGGCATACTCCGATTGAGCTCATTTTCACATGGCAGCATCTATTGGCATGGGCCATTAAAAGTTATCAAATGTGAGTCAAAATGTGTGGCCACGACACCATAGCGAAATTTGACTCCGCTCCTTACAACAACAGACAGCTGTAACTCGAGCATATCTTGTCCAATGTCCACCAAAGTTTCCGTGCCGGATAATAGTCTCGCCCCGAACACGTCTATATAAAAATACTTGACAAAAGATATACTGCCACCAATTGATTAAAGGAAGAGTTGCTGAAAACTGTTTTATTTATTACTCACATGCCATTTGCCAGAATGACGTAAAATTTTCTGAGGTTTATCAGACCACATGGTTGATCTTAAGTGCACATCAGCTTTAGCATGGCATTACTGCTGTTACCATGGACATGCCCTCCTCGTCATTCAGTCCATGATCTTGTTGGGAGGGTTGAGAACAACCTGGAGTCATGAAATCTGGAACAAAGGTTGAGGTGACTGTCATATGTAGTCCTATGTGGGTGGGTATCACATAACTGATAGGTAAGTGTTGCCATGGTGACATGGTGAAGGTTGACTTCTCGCCAAGGAAGATTGGAGAGCTGTAACTTTGACAAACTTTGTCTGATTTTCCCCAAATTTTCTACAATGGATATTAGTCTTGCCCTGCACGCTCCTACATAAAAATGATTGACAGAAGTTTTAGTGCCACCTACTGCTCACAGGAAGTACTGCACCAAATGGTTTACTTTATTATTCACGCAGCGCTTGCCGCGACGATGGGAAATTTGCTGGGTCCGACAGGCAGCGGGGCTGCGGGCACGCAGGAGGTGAGGGTCCGCTTACAGCTGCTTGCAGCTTTAATTATTATTACCATTATCCTGTCCTGCTCATCATCTTGTGTTTATTTTATGACAGTGCTCTCAGTTCATTTTTTGCTCCTCCATTTATTGGTTCTTTGTGTTGCAATCAGTCACGGCTCTGCGGCATTTGTTAATTATTTACTGCCTCTATATATAGTGCCCATGCCAAACACTCAGTACGGCATGTTCGTCATTTATTGCACTCTCCACGCCACTGCTTGACAGTAGTTTATGTTGTTTTCTGTCAATAAATTATATTAAAAGGCTGCCCTGCATGTGAGTCCGTCATTGCTCCCCAGAGGGCCACACATGATGGATAATTTCTTGAGATTAATGATAACAGAGAAGTTTCAGACTCTGCTCTCTGGGAGACACTTAAAGTCATCTTGAGGGGATTCATTATTTCTTTTGAGTCTTTGGGAAAAAAGAAAAAGAAAAGACTGAAAGTAATTGATCAGGAAATTACCAAATTGAAAGAAATGTATAAACTCTCTCTCTTACAATCTGACTATAATAAAATTTTGATGTTAAAATCTGAATATAATGCAGTTCATGAGGAAGAAATCAACAGTTTATTAAAAATGAGACAACACTGTGATCTCAAAAAATTTGCATTTCCTAGCAGAAATGCGGTGTGAATACTGTTAGCTGAAAATGCATTCCTGAAATGCTTAAAAATGCAGACTGCAGTCCTGAAATAATAATTAAATATTTAATTTTTAATTAATTAACAATTAAAAATGCAGAAATATGCTGGCATAACATAGCTTGAAAAGTATATATGTAGACGTAACTTCATGTTGCCTGATAGTGTAATTTTGCTAAATATAAGCTTAAAAACTAAAAAATGCCAGCTGGAAGGCTAAATTAGCATAATCATAAAAACATTAACATAAAAGTGTAAATAGCTGAAGGTTGTAGAAGTCAGCTTAAAAATGCTAAATGCAGCCATAATTCATTGAAAAACAATAGCTCAATGGCTAACTTAGCCTAGTTTTTACAAAACATTAGCATAAAAGTAGAAATAGCATAAAGCAGAAGAAGTAGAAGTAGCATAAATATTGCAAATAGCTAAAATAGCTTAACATTGTAGGAAGTTAGCTTAAAGATGGTAAAAGTAAACGTAAAACTGAAAAATGTTAGCTTCCAAGTTAAAACAGCCTAATCTTGAAAAACATTAGCATAAAAGTAGAACTTGCCTAATGTTGCATAAGTTAGCTTAAAGATGCTAAATACAACCTTAATTCATTGAAAAAAAGCTAGCTGAAAGGGTAAAATCCCAAAATGTTGTAGCAAAGGACCAGCTACTTCATTAAAAATGGACTTTCATTTTGAAGGACCACTGTATTTCAAAGTGTTTGTTCCAACATCCATCGGTAAGTAAAATGGTAGTGATAGCACCTCAGATATTCAAATTGGAGCAAAACCACACACTTTTTAATCACAATTTTTTACAAAAAATTTGAAACCCGATGGAAAATCAATGTGCATACTGGCAGCAGGAATATTGACCATGATAAAAAAAAAAAAATTGGTGCAAATCGGAAATTACGTATCTGAGATACAACTGTCACATATTTTATGGCGAAGCATCAAAAGTAGTCCATCGCCATGGAAACATTTATGTAACAGATACATGTTCAAGACCCATATAGGACTGTAGAGGACCGTCCACATGACTTATGTTCCAGTTTTCATGAAACCATGACTTTCGTAACCCTTGAATGTAAAAAATGGATTAAATGGCAACGAATGTGTTACCATGGCAACAGCGGTTAGACGTGTTAAAAGTGGGATTAGAATCCATTGTGCAAAATTTGGTCCAAATCCGACAAGGTTTGTCTGAGCTGTAACTGTCACATTTTGTATGGTGAGCACACTGTCAACGCATGCCGGTTGTCATGGAAACAATTCTTTACTATGTACATGTTCTGTTAATGAGTCCTAGCAGAAGGCCACCCTTTAAATCCTGCTCCATTAATAATATTATACTCAGTGTGATTATTTACATTGGTTTCTATGAGAATCTTAATTTACATTGATTTTAATGGGAAAACCATAGTCGCCATAATGGGGAAAAATTAGCATTTTTTTAAGAAAAATTCAGAACCCCAAGATAAAAAGTAACTTTGTAGTTCTGTCAAGGGTCCAATCACTATCCATCATAAAAATTTTGGGGGCATATCGGAAATTCCCTGTCTGAGATACAGCTGTAACATGGAAAATGGCGAAGCACCAAAAATAGGCCATCACCATGGAAACGGCAAAATAGTAGGTACAAGGCACATTTTATACTACAGAGGGTGGTCACCTTGACATATGTTCCAAATTTTGTGATCATGATTTTCGTAACTCTCCAAACAAAATCAGGGAGTTGATGGTGAGGAGGGCATTGCCATGGCAACAGGAGTAACGGATTGGTAAACGTGAGTTGCATTTAGGATCATCCATACACTGTGATGAACCTCAGAAAATTTTATATCATTATGGCAACTGGTTGTTGAATTATACATAAAACAATTTATGCAGCTTCATGCAGCTGTGACAGCGCATGTACTGGGTTACCATAGCAACACACACACAGCAATTGGGGAGTGAAAGTTCTGGATAAATCCAGATTCATCCGGTCAGAGAATCACCTTAATAATGCAGGCAAAACCTTGAAGCCCACCCCTCGAACAACCGTGAATAGAACAGAAACCATTGGACTGACAGATACAATTTTGGCACCGTGAGAATCCTGAAACTCTGAGCTATGCAGTGATGTAAATTTTATGCTGCGAAACACAAAACTGTGCTCACACTCGCAAGTTAACCTCTTGTACTCCGTTGTACCGCGGGCGGGCAAGTCTCTGCGTCCCAGAGCGCACGAGGGCGGTCTCGTGCGCCCCCGTGCGCTCTAGGAAGCACGATGGAGCCGCGTAAGCTGCATTTCCGTTCTTCCACTGCAGACACAGCCGCGAACAGATCAGATCATCTGATTGACCTCTCATTCGACTAATAAGAGCCTTGAATTGGGTTTCTGAAACCTTGAAGAACCAATGACTGAAAACCTAGCAAGAAGGACCCGCCTACCAACGCTGTGAATGCAGCGAGCCAATTGAAGCACAGAAGTTCGCAAGCTGTTTTTTGTAAGGCTGGATGAAGACAGACTGCTGCAGCAGATGAAAAAAGGACACGCAGGAAGAACCGACACAGACCCAGCAGCACGGAGACCACCCACAAGTGCAACCTGTGTGACAGCGACTACCATTCGCGCATCGGCATGTTCGGCCACAGGCGGTGCTTATTTTGTTTTTGTTTCAGCAGAATAGACATTAGGATTCTCTTCCATGGTCATCATAGACCGACGGAGGCCGACGACGAAGGCTGAGTGACACACACGTGTTTGCCAGTCTTTTTTTAATTACTACTGTTATTTGTTTTGAAAAATCATTCGCCAAAAACCGCAATCATGGAAGCGCAAAACCACAATAATGGAATTATGTTTTGATCGGGTCGCGAGACCAGAACCATGAGCGGACCAGCGTCGCGTTCGTCTGACAATGAGGAAGAGAAGTTCGCCAGGACACTGCTGTGAAGAGGTAAGGTGTTATAAGCTAAATTATTCTTTATCCCTGAAAATTGTAATCAAAAATGACTTTTGACCGATCAGTAAATTACAACTGTGCGGCGCACGAAGTCTGAAGTGCGTGCGCCGCGGTACACGGGTCGTGCGCCGCGTCCAGACTGTGAACGCCGCCCCCCCCGCTACTCTTCTGTAGCGAGGGGGGGGGGGCTGCGGTGACTGCGCCGCTGTCGCCACATCGCCACATGAGTCTATTCCGTCATGTAGCCGTCATGTGGCCGATGTCCGTCCTCTGTAGCGAGGGGGGGGGGCCACACACACACACACACGCACACACACAGCCCTGAGTGTCACCTTTCATTAGAGCCCAAGAAGAAGCTTCTATATTGAATCATTCAAAAGTTACAGACGTTTTTCCAAACTGTGCCATTTGGCACAATTTGGCACAGTTCAAAAACGCCTGGGAACTACCTGAGGAAAAAGCTGTGTAATATATTTATTTTTTGTGGTATTGTTACAAAATTTGGACCTCAGCTGGATAACACTTGGTTCTACATTTCTGTTGCATTTTCCAGCCCGGATCTGAAGCTGTGTGTTATTTGCAAGCATTTGTATCCAAAAAAACACCCAGGCGAAATTTATTTTCTTCAAGTTCAGTATGTTTAGATGACTGTAACTCAATGGCTGGAGCACTTAGAGAGATTATGACTGTTTTGCCAAAAAATTCAAAGTGTTTTCTTTTAAATGAGACCAACCCCATGAAGATGCTGCAAAGGGTTGAAGAACAGCTTTCGATTTACTTTGGGCACGTTATTTTTTGGCGTTTTTAGGGAAACTGACCAGACTGCAAGGGGTTAAAAACCAAGAAAAATTGGGGATCAATATTTTTCTGTCCCATTCAAAGGTATGGCAGGATTCACCGTTTTTTTTCTCCTCTTCAGGGCTCCTGGCGATAAAACTACAAAAGTTATGGCTTAGACGAAAAGTTTGTGAGCATCAGGACATCTGTGGCTACGTTTTTGGAAAAAATGAAGTCAGTAGAGTGAAAATTGTGGCCACAATCGTGACTTATCCAGAAATATTTTGTAAATGCTTCACATGCTAGCGATGACATCACACACTCTAAGCTGCCAGCAGCCTATCCCATTGACTTCAGTGTTAAACGATGATTTTTGCAGAAGAGCCTACCTGACTGTAGATATGAATATTTCAAAAACTGTTACAGTTATCGAAAAGCTGAATGGAAGTTAAGTCGCTGACACTTGCGGAAACAAGATAAAGGCAGAATGGTTTTTGTAACTTCAAAATTGCAGAAGATATTAAGCAGAAAAGCAGAAACAGAAAAAGCAGAATTTGCAGAAGTTTCCCTTAGAAATGAATGGGATTTAAAAAGCCGAAAAATCATAATTTTTACGAAAAGTATAAAAGTTCGGAAGCAGAAAAATGGAAGTGCACTATTCCAGAAAAAGCTGAACGTTTTGATACCAAAATGAAGTATGTACACAAAAACTGCGGAATGAGTTACAGTCTAAAGTTTTGAAAAGTTTATATACAAGAATAGGGAGTGGATAACTGTGTGAATGTTTAATGCTTAACAACATTCGCGCAATTAAGTGACAAACCACAAAAATTACTCTCAAGACAACTTAAAGGGGAGCAAGCTAAGATTGCTATTGATAAGATACAATCAAAATCTTGACAAATACTCACAGATCAACAGGACATCAACAATTGTTTCAAAGAGGTTTACGCTGACCTTTATGACTCTACCTCCACAGCAACAGAAGGTGATTATTCTCAGTTTTTTAGTGCATTAAGCATGCCATAGTTAAATGTGAAAAATACGCTTGAGTTGGAGAAAGCCTTTTCTGCTGCTGAGTTAGTGGAGACATTTCCAACAGGTAAATGTCCAGGCCCGGATGGGTTTGGGAGTGGAGTTCTACAAAGTTTTTTTTATGAGATTTTAACACCTCTCCTACTTAGAATGATAAATGACTCTTGTTTAAAAAGAACACTTCCACCTTTGCTTTGTGAGGTTAATGTGTGTTTGTTTTTGAAAAAGGGTAAAGATCCTATTGATCCTGCAAACTACAGGCCAGTTTCTTTGCTCAATTTAGATCATAAGATCCTAACAAAGTTACTAGCGAACAGGTTGAGTAAGCATATAGCAACAATAATAATGGTTTCATTCCAGGCAGATTTTCCTTTTTTAACGTGTGCCGCTTGTTAAATATAATGTATACTGATTTGGGTTAAAATAGTCAAGTAGCTGTCATGACACTGGATGCTCAAAAAGCTTTTGATTCGATTGAATGGCCGTATTTATTTGAAGCGCTGAGGAGGTTTGGATTTGGTAGGACTTGGATTGGATCCAAATGATTTATTGCTCTCCAGAAACCTCTGTAATAACAAATAGTATTTTATCAAAACAATTTACAGTGGTTTGAAAAAGTGTTTGCCCCCTTCCTGATTTCTCATTTTTTTGTATGTTTGTCACACTTAAATGTTTCAGATCATCAAATAAATTTAAATATTAGACAAAGATAACACAAGTAAACACAAAATGCAGTTTTTAAGTGAAGGTGTTTATAATTAAGGGTAAAAGCATCCAAACCTACATGTCCCTGTGTGAAAAAGTGATCCCCCCCCCTTCCCCGTTAAAACATAAATTAACTGTGGATTATCACATCTTTGGAAAGCTGAGTTCAATTTCTTGAGTCATACCCAGGCCTGATTACTGCCACACCTGTTCTCAATCAAGAAATTACTTAAATAGGACCTGCCCGACAAAGTGAAGTAGGCCAAAAGATCCTCAAAAGCTAGACGTCATGCTGTAATCCAAAGAAATCCAAGAACAAATGAGAAACAAAGTAATTGAAATCTATCAGTCTGGAAAAGGTTATAAAGCCATTTCTAAAGCTTTGGGAATCCACAAATGGCAAAAACATGGAACAGTGGTGAACCTTCCCAGGAGTGGCCAGCCGACCAAAATTACCCCAAGAGCCCAGAGACAACTCATCCAAGAGGTCAAAAAAGACCCCATAACAACATCCAAAGAACTGCAGGCCTCACTTGCCTCAGTTAACCCTTTGAGTGTGTAGAATTTTTGGCAGGAAAACGCAGAGTTTGACCTCAAATTTTCAAATGACAATAGCTTCATCACGGTAATAGTTAGAGGCAAAGTCCCATTTACAAAAATGTTGCAGAGGAACCCAAGTGTCTGTCAAGTGAACTTGCATCCATGCATAGTGCATAATTGGACCTAATTTGCATATTCAAACAATCCAAATGTAATTATAGCACTATAGCTTCAGATTGATTACAGTTAGATGTAAAGTCCCAATTACAAAAATGTTGCAGAGGAACCCAAGTGTCTGTCAAGTGAACTTGCATCCATTCATAGTGCATAATTGGACCTAATTTGCATATTCAAACAATCCAAATGTTATTATAACAATATAGCTTCAGAATGATTACACAACATAGCAAAAATATTTTTTTTGTAAGTTGTCTGTGTTTTTCCAACTGATTTAAGACAGTTTTGCACCGCTGAATCCAAAAATGACATCCATTTCTCTCAGTCAGGTCAGGTTTTTATGCTAAGTTATAAGCAGTTGTACAGCAGGTGTACAGGTGTACTGTAAATTGAATAGTAGACATTGATAAAGGTAAGTACATGTAAATTGAATGTTTGTCATCATTGTTCAAAATTCAGAGAATTTCAAGAAATAAAAAAGAATTTTGCATCATATAAAGCGAAAATACCCGTGCATGTAAACAAAAACGTAAGAAAACATGTGGCAGTAGTTCAAAAAGTTGACCTGATTGAGCAAAACCAATGTGATTTTTGGATTCAGCACATCAAAATTGTCAGATCAAATCTGATCAAATCAGCTAAAAAAAAAAACTTAGACAATAAATTTGGTGTTGACCAGTGTTATAGTTAGATGCACAGTCCCAATTACAAAAATGCTGCAGAGGAACCCAAGTGTCTGCCAAGTGAACTTGCATCCATGCATAGTGCATAATTGGACCTAATTTGCATATTGCAGCAATCCAAATTTTATTATATTTGGTAATTGGGGTCATTTTGTCAGTAAGTCTCTGCCCTCATCTGTCAAGGTGGCAGAGTTTGAAGTTCTTGAGTGTGTGGTAGCACTCAAAGCAAGGCACAGCACACAGTCCTACCCCACACTGAGCACACCTGAAGTGCGTCTGGCGATGACTTTGGGGATGGCTGCGATCCAAGCACACGACACAGTCTGGACAAGAACCAGTACTTTCGTACTTTCGGCCATAAAGTGCCGTTCGGTCAGTCACCACATGGTCCTTTGTCCATTCATTGCCAAAATTACTAAAAATCATTAAAGAAAAAAAAACAATTTTTGTTTCACACTATGTCACTATGGTTTTTTTTTTTTTGGACCTTTTCGCTCCGCGACCACAGTTTGGCAAAGCAGAACAATCTGCAGACGGCGTGCCTGTGCCATTTTGAGCACGGCTGGACACAGAAAATGCAGCTGCAGCGTCGCGTTCAAGATGGCCATCATTCAGTGCCAAAATTACTAAAAATAATCCCCAAAAAACAATTTCATGACACATTTGTGGCACACTATCTAAACTAAAATAAAGCAAATGAAACACAGTTTATGCAATAAATATGTACCTGTTTGTTTCATCGGTCAGAAGCGTCCAGAATTCCTCAGTCCAAAACAGCGACACAAAATCAATGGCAGGCGCAGATGACAGGTCCTTCTCTCTGTGGTATCCAACTGGATGTTCAAATGCTTTCAGCCACGGCTGATAAACTGGCAAAGCAGAACAATCTGCAGACGATGCTCCTGGGCCATTTTGGGCATGGCTGGACACAGAAAACGCAGCTGCAGCATCGCACACAAGATGTCCATCTCCACTTTCACCAGAACTGCTTGCACCATTGTCCAAAGGCACATAATCAGAGCTGGACTCTTCCTCAGATGGCGAACTAGGGCTAAGCTCTTCCTGTGAACCAGGAGCGGCGACCACCAGCACTAAAACCTTTTCAGCTGAGAGCGTCCTCCTTGCCATCCTGTCTCCTTCATGTCAAACAGCAGAATGAAAGGGGGTGGGCTTCAAACACTGATTTGACCTACTTATTGCATTGGACCATTTGCAGTTCTCGCGGTAAGTGAAAAGCCACACCTCTCGGCCACCAAGTGGTGTTAAAAGGTTTGTACATTTCACACTCTATTCAGCTGTACAGGCTTTGTTTGCACTGATCAGCTGACAGTCGCACTTGTGCGACATACACACTCAGTGGGTTAAAATGAGAGTGTGGATAGAATAAAAAAAAACTGGTGTGGGATCATTGTCATGAATCTGGGTTTGGTAGCCAAACCCAGTTCTGACTTATTGTTTTGCTTTGCTCTAGTTTCCTCCTGACAGCTCTGGCATGCCTCTTCCTCCTGTCTAGTGCCGTCAGCTGCACTGTCACGGGTGGTCACAAACATACACACACCCAAACGCACACACACACATGCACACGCTCCATTCACTCTCATTTCACACGCTCTCTCACACACCTGGTGCCAATCAGTCCTGCCCACGCATTCCCACACCGGCAAGCGCTTTCCTCGTTAGCTTTAGGAGTATTTGTTCGCCACTTCAGGGGAAAGACATTGTCGGGACATTCGCCTCCATACGCGGCAGCCAGTTCTCCCCGTATGTGATTCATTCCCTGCATTGTTCTCCAGCCCGTCACTTCTAGCCTGGTCCTCTTGGTGTTTCAGCTGGCCAGCTTCTCTATCCTCATGCCCCAGACTGCACGGTTCACCCTGGATTAGCTCCAGCCCTGTAAGTGTCTGTTTCGCCTTTCTCCTGTGCTAAGTAGCCCTGCAGCACTAGGCTGATCGCCTTTCTGTTTTTGTGCAGGTTGCAGCCCTGCAGCACTAGGCTCCATTTAGACCGGGCTGTAGAGCATCTGGTAGACGCCCTGTATGTCTGGTGGCCTTATCCCATCATTGCACCTCTCCGTATTTGTGTGTGGCTAACTGAACTGTAACTTGGTGATTACAGGACTTATTTTGTGAACTTTACTAAACATGGCACTCTCTACTCCAGCGATTGGGTTTTTCATTCTCTCCCTCATGCGCCGTGTTATGACGCACGGGGGTTTGTGACAGAATGCCCCGACCGTAAAAAAAAAAAAAAACAGCGGAGTAGAGTTGTGGGGGTTTTTTTCTCCCTTTCCTCCTCGTATGTTGGCACTATGATCTGGACGGACGAGGAGCTGGAAGCCCAGGAATTGCTGGAGGAGGTGATCTTCGTCTTTCAGTGGCTCCCCGAACACCGGAAATGGGCACGATTCGTTGCGGAGGACGTCGAGCTGCGCCATCCTAACCTCTGGATTATTCATAGGGTGGACGCCATCCTCTCCGCCATCCTTCCCACTCTGGACGCAGAGCCGGAGGATGCCTCTCCGTGATCGGAGCTGGCCTCTAGCCAGAAGAAGCGCTCCCATCGGAGGAAGACTTCCTCCTTCCCTGGATCCCTTTCATCTCCCGGTCCAGCGCCCACCCAATCTTCAGATGAGAAGACGGAGGTGGAGCGCCGTGAGAGAGAGACACGAGGACGCGATTCTGTGGCAGAAAGGGTTCCCGCCCCCGTGTTAACCCAATCCACGGATTCGACTGAGGAGGAGTGGCAGGCCCTGTTTGCTCTGCTAGATCGCCAGGTGAAGGAGGAACGCCAGCTGAAGGAGGAGCAGAGACTGGCCCAGCTCGACTGCCGGATGGAGGAAGGGCTGGATGAGAATCCCCCAGTGCTCGACCTCTCGGCGGTCACTCCACCTCCCTCTCCGGAGAGGACGGGGTCTCTCTGCGTGGGTGACCCACTTCCCGGCACGGTGCTCGGCGTCAGGGGTCCGGTCAGGGGGTCATTAGACCACGAGTGGGGAAAGTAGACGCTATTCAGGCCTATCCTGTCCCTACCACCAAAAAGAAGGTACGGTCGTTTTTGGGTCTGGTAGGGTGGTACAGTAAATTCATCCCCCATTTTGCTGAAAGAGCAGCAATCCTGACTGACCTCACGAAGGCTTCAGCACCAAATGGGGTGAAATGGACAGAGGAGTGTGGGAGAGCCTTTGAGGATTTGAAGGGTGCGATTTCTGGGGAGAAGGTTCTCTACAGTCCGGATTTCGCCCGTCCATTTATTCTGCAAACAGATGCTTCAGGAGTTGGCATCGGAGCAGTACTTCTCCAGGAGGTGAGGGGAGAGAGACACCCAGTACTGTTTTTGAGCTGTAAATTGTTGGACCGAGAGACGAGATACTCTACGGTAGAAAAAGAATGTCTGGCCATGAAATGGACAATAGGGTCTCTTAGGTATTATTTACTCGGACGTCATTTCACATTAGAGACAGCTCATCGGGCCTTACAATGGCTAAATAGAATGAAGGACACTAACAATCGTCTTACAGGGTGGTATCTGTCCCTACAGCCCTATAACCTCACACATCAGTATATGGCAGGGAAGACCAACCTTGTGGCAGACAGCCTCTCCAGAGTACATGAGTACTGTACTCTCGGAAGAAGGTGGGGAGGAGATGTGACGACGGAGTGTCGCCACTGTATGGTCTGGTGATTGAATATTATATGTGTAAAAGGATTTATATTTGCAAATGTTAACATGTATTGGATTGTAAAAATGCACATAATTGTAGAATGTGTTTTGACTGAATTGAATCCTTTTGTGAGATAATTGTTAATGTTAATTATGTTAATTGGGTGAGGCAATTGATTAATCTTAAAACCACGTACCTTTGCCAGCATGCTTCCTGGTGGTATCCGGGCAAAAGACTCCTCAGGGGTTTGAGGGCCTTTAAAGGATACCAGCAGGAGGTAGTATAGGATGGTGGAGTAAAGGGGGAGTTTAATATGTAAATAGGGGTTTGAATTATTTATTGTATTATTTATGGTGTATTTATGGTGTTATTTAGTCTGTAAATATTGTGGGGAAATTATTTATGTATTTATGTCCTTTTTAGATATTATTGGGTATATGTGGGAAGATGAAATGTTCATTGTCTTACCTGGGATTATGGTATGTGCCAATTAGGTTAATTATCTCACTGAGTGACTTCCGGTTATGGCGGCCACGTGAGAAGGATACGTATCACTCTTCTCTGCTCCTAGAGAAAAAAAATCGGCAAATAACTCTCTCATTTGGGACAGAACCTATCCCAGCGTTTGGGCGAGGATATGTCGGTGAAGCCTAAGGCTGGAAAATCAGGTAGAGGAAAAAGCGAACCACCGAAACAGTCCAAATTAACGGACTTTCACGACTGTGACGCAGCAGATAAAGCTCCAGGAGGAAGCTAGCAGTGGTGCGGTGACTGCGGGAAACGGCACAGGTGCAGTGCTAGCTGCCATTAGTTCAATGAGAGCAGACTTTTCCGCTAAATTTGATGGGATTATGGCAGCGTTGGAAGGAATGAGAAAAGAATTGGGTGACTGTGTAGAGCGAATGGCGCAGGTGGAGCTTCGTGTTTCCAGTGCTGAGGATGACGTCGCAGGCCTTCAATTAAAGGTGCGCACTTTGGAAAAAAAAAAATAAATGTCTGGAAGATAAGGTCTTGGACTTGGAGTCCTGGTCGAGACGGAACAACTTGAGGCTGGTGGGTCTACCGGAGGGAACCGAGGGTCGGGACCCATGTTCCTTTTTGGAAAAGTGGATTCCGGAGGCGCTGGGCAGCACGGAGCTGCAATCATCAGTCGTTCTAGAAAGTGCACACCAAATTGGCCCACCGAGAGATAAGGGACCACCGAGGACCCTAATTATGAAGTTCCTCAGCAACAGAGACAGGATGAAGATCTCCAACGCTGCGCGAGCCAAAGGAGAGATTAAACACCAGGACCAGCAGGTGCGGTTCTACCCAGATTTGGCCACAGGAATCCAACAATTGAGGAAGCAGTTTGACCCCGTACGTAAAGAGCTGCGCAACCTTGGGATTCGTCATGGTGTAATTCACCCTGCGAGACTGTTGACCACGTATGGGGGCAGAACGCACATCTTCAAGACCCCATAGGAGGTGCAGGAGTTCATCAAGAAGATCCAAGAAGAGACTGGTGGGAGCTATGCATGAACAAAATATAAGGTAGAATATTTAAGCATTTGCACAGGCATCTGACTGATTTGAAGCAAATAGCAAGTTTACAAAATATAGATTGTATTATATATTTAAAAAAAAAAACCTCTATGATGTACAAAGTTGCTAAAAATTTTGGAGTTAAGTTGGAAAACTACAGAAGAGAGTTAATGTTACGTCATTAAAAGCAGTAGAGTTAGGGTGATTGGGAGGATGAAGAAGGAGTGGCTTTGGCTGTTGCTCGTGGGTGTGGAGCGGTCGATGGCTATATCGGGAGACGGAATTTTTCTTTTGATTTTGGGGGGATCACCACAAATGTGGGAAGGGGGAATTTGTTTGTGTGTAGTTTGTAGGATGAATGTTCAACCACTCATGTTGTTGCTTCTCTGTATGAGCATGTTTACACTGCAAGGTAATCCTAAACTCCCTATTGTGGGCTGCACGGTGGCGCAGTGGTTTAGCACTGTGGCAGCACAGTTTTACCCTTGGCCGGGGGATCGCGGGGATCATGAGGTCGTGGGTTCGATCCCAGCCCCCGACCAACAGTGAGCTGTGTGGAGTTTGCATGTTCTCCCCGTGTTGCGTGGGTTTACTCCGGGATTTCTCCGGTTTCCTCCCGCATACCAAAAACATGTAGGTTTAGGGCGCTCGCGCACGCAGCGACCAGCAGCCGGTGGCTTGTCACCAGACTGCAAACCAAGTCTACCTACGGGTACAAATAAGTAACAAAAAAAAAAAAAAAAAAAAAAAAAAAAAATTGATCATAAACCAAAGCGTTAATCTTAATTTAACTTCATGGAATTGCAGAGGTCTACAAAATTTAAAAAAAACTTAAACAAGTTATGAATAAAATGAAAGACATGGGTTCAAAAATTGTGTTTTTACAAGAAACTCATCTAATAGAGGAGGATGTAAAAAGAATTAGGAGTAGATGGCAAGGAAGTGCCCCCTCATGGATCGTCACCTTATCGTGGTGGGGGGGTTTGCGTGCCCCAGTGATCCCAGGAGCTATGTTGTCCAGGGCAATTTGCCTCTGATAGGGTCTCCCAAGACAAACTGGTCCTGGGTGAAGGGCCAGACTAAGAACGATCCAACAGACTCTCATGAATTGTATATCAAGGATTCAGTGTACCCCGCCCGGTATGGGGTTACCGGGGCCCCACCCTGGAGCCAGGCCTGGGGGAGGGGCTCGAAGGCTAGCGTCTGGTGGCCGGGTTTCCACCCATGGGACCCGGCCGGGCTCAGCCCGAAGGAGTTACATGGGTCCGCCCTCCAGTGGGCTCACCACCTGCAGGAGGGATCATGGGGGTCCGGTGCTATGTGCTATGCTAAACTCCATTGTCCTACTGGGGGACTTCAATGCGCACGTGGGCAACGACAGTGAAACCTGGAGGGGGGTGATTGGGAGGAACGGCCTGCCCGATCTGAACCCGAGTGGTGTTCAGTTATTGGACTTCTGTGCTAACCACAGTCTGTCCATAACGAACACCATGTTCAAGCATAAGGGTGTCCATATGTGCACCTGGCACCAGGACACCCTAGGTCGCAGGTCGATGATCGATTTTGTTATCGTGTCATCAGACCTGCGACCGTATGTCTCGGACACCCGAGTAAAGAGAGGTGCAGAGCTGTCAACTGATCACCACCTGGTGGTGAGTTGGATCCGATGGCAGGGGAGGAAGCCATTCAGACCTGGTAGACCCAAACGTATAGTGAGGGTGTGCTGGGAGCGTCTGGCTGAGGCCCCTGTCCGGGAGGTCTTCAACTCCCACCTCCGGAAGAACTTCAACCACATTCCGAGGGAGTCTGGAGACATGGAGTCTGAATGGGCCATGTTCTCCACCTCTGTTGTTGAAGCGGCTGCCCAGAGCTGCGGCCGCAAGGTGGTCGGTGCATCTCGTGGTGGCAACCCCCGAACCAAGTGGTGGACACCAGTGGTGAGGGGGGCCATTAAGCTGAAGAAGGAGTCCTATCAAGCTTGGTTGGCTTGTGGGACTCCCGAAGCAGCTGAGGTGTACCGGCAGGCCAAGCGGAGTGCAGTTCGGGTGGTTGCTGAAGCAAAAACCCGGGTATGGGAGGAGTTTGGTGAGGCAATGGAACAAGACTTTCGGTCGGCCTCAAAGAGATTCTGGCAAACTGTCCGGCGGCTCAGGAGGGGAAAGCAGCTCCCCGTCCACACTGTGTATGGTGCGGATGGGATACTGTTGACTTCGACTGGGGACATCGTCGGGCGGTGGAAGGAATACTTCGAGGATCTCCTCAATCCCACTGATATGCCTTCCACAGAGGAAGCAGGGTTTGGGGACGAGGGGGATGACTCGCCTATCACAGGGGCTGAGGTCGCCAAGGTGGTTAAAAATCTCCTTGGTGGCCGGGCCCCAGGGGTGGATGAGATTCGCCCCGAGTACCTCAAGGCCCTGGATGTTGTTGGGTTGTCATGGTTGACACGCCTCTGCAACATTGCGTGGAGGTCGGGGGCAGTGCCTTTGGCATGGCAAACCGGGGTGGTGGTTCCTCTCTTTAAAAAAGGGGACCGGAGGGTGTGCTCCAACTTTAGAGGGATCACACTCCTCAGCCTCCCTGGGAAGGTCTATGCCAAGGTACTGGAGAGGAGAGTCCGGCCGTTGGTCGAACCTCGGATTCAGGAGGAGCAATGTGGTTTTCATCCTGGCCGTGGCACATCGGACCAGCTCTTTACCCTCTCGAGAATTCTCCAGGGTTTGTGGGAGTTTGCCCAACCAGTTTACATGTGTTTTGTGGACTTGGAGAAGGCATTTGACCGCGTCCCTCGTGGATTTTTGTGGGAGGTGCTTCGGGAGTATGGGGTATCGGGCTTGTTGTTACGAGCTATTCGGTCTCTGTATGACCGTTGTGAGAGTTTGGTTCGTATTGCCAACACTCGATCAGAGTCATTCCCAGTGAGAGTTGGACTCCGCCAGGGCTGCCCTTTGTCACCGATCCTGTTCATAATTTTTATGGATAGGATTTCTAGGCGCAGCCAGGGAATGGAGGGTGTCATGCTTGGTGACCACAGGATCTCATCTCTGTTGTTTGCAGATGATGTTGTCCTGTTGGCTTCATCCAGCAATGACCTACAGCTCTTGCTGGGACGGTTTGCCGCTGAGTGTGAAGCGGCTGGGATGAGAATCAGCACCTCCAAGTCCGAGTCCATGGTCCTCAGCCGGAAAAAGGTGGATTGTCCTCTCTGGGTTGGGGACAGGCTCCTGCCCCAAGTGGAGGAGTTTAAGTATCTTGGGGTCTTGTTCACGAGTGAGGGGAGAATGGAGCGAGAGATCGACAGACGGATTGGAGCAGCATCTGCAGTGATGCGGACGTTGTACCGGTCCGTTGTGGTGAAGAGGGAGCTTAGTTCTAAGACAAAGCTGTCGATTTATCAGTCAATCTACGTTCCTACTCTCACCTATGGTCACGAGCTTTGGGTAATGACCGAAAGAACGAGATCGCGGATACAAGCGGCTGAAATGAGCTTTCTCCGTAGGATTGCTGGACTCACCCTCAGAGATAGGGTGAGGAGCTCAGTCATCCGGGAGAGGCTCAGAGTAGAACCGCTGCTCCTCCACATTGAAAGGAGTCAGTTGAGGTGGTATGGGCATCTGATTAGGATGCCTCCTGGACGCCTCCCACTTGAGGTGTTTCAGGCACGTCCCACTGGGAGGAGACCCCGGGGCAGACCCAGGACTCGGTGGAGAGACTATGTCTCCCAGCTGGTCTGGGAACGCCTTGGTATCCCCTCTGAAGAGCTGGAGCAGGTGACTGGGGAGAGGGAAGTCTGGGCTTCTCTGCTTGAACTGCTGCCTCCGCGACCCGGACCTCCGGAAAAGCGGTAGAAGATGGATGGATGGATGGATGGCAAGGAAGTGTTTTCACCTCATCATTTTCATCCCGAGCCAGGGGAGTTATGACTCTCATACATAAATCAGTCCCATTTCAAGTGAAAAATGTAATTGGAGACAAATTTGGAAGATATTTAATCATTCAAGGATCTTTGCTATTAGAAAATATAAATCTGGTGAACTTATATGGTCCCAATATAGATGATCAAAAGTTCTTTGCTAATTTATTTCTTATCATCACTTACAGGGCAACATATAATAGCATGAGATTTTAATTGTACATTGAATCCCGGTATAGATAGATCAACAGGACTGGACTGTACGCACAATGGATGCAGGATGATCATTAATCATTTTCTGAAAGAATTGAGATTGCTAGATATATGGAGAGAAATGAAACCACAAGTTAAAGCCTACTCTTGTTATTCTAATACCTACAAGACATTCTCACGTATTGATTATTTTTTGATCTCCACAGAATTAAGGTCCAAGATTCAAAACTGCTTTTATGATAACATTGTGATCTCTGATCATGCACCCTGCTGTCTAATATATGTAGATAAGAAATTGACAAAGGAACCAGGTAGGTGGCAATTTCAGCATAAATGGCTTCAGGATGAGGAATTTGTTAAGTACATAGAAAAACAGATAGATGAGTTCTTTGATATCAATACTACACAAACATCAGCATGTGTAAAGTGGGAGGCTTTCAAAGCTTTTATTAGGGGACATATTATTAGTTATACAGGTTCAAAATCTAAGAAGACTCGAGAGGAGAGAGTCCAATTGGAACATAAAATAAAAATTCTTCAAGAAAAAGTGTATGCAGGAAGTGATCCAAGGTTGGAGAACGAATTACTGATTTTGAGAGCTGAATATGACAAAAAATCAGCGAATAGAGCTGCCTCGAGTCTTCTAAGATTGAAACAATATTTTTATGAACAAGGTGAAAAATCAGGAAAATTATTGGCATGGCAGATTAAACAATTAGAATTTAAAACACCAATTACCTGTCATGGTGGCCTCTGGGCCGTCATTGGCGTCATTAACTCCAGCTGCGCACAGATCCACAGGTGTTAATCAACAGCTGTTAAAAGCCAGCGTTGCTGACAGCCCGGCACGGAGTCGTCTGTCCTCCTCGTCGGAGAAAGAACCTGAACTCCGCTCTCTGGCCTCGTCAAGGTATTCTCTTGTCTCGTCAGAAACTGTTTCGTCAAAAACTGTCTCGTCAAAAACTGTCTCGTCAGAAACTGTCTCGTCAGGAACTTCTTTGGTCTCGTCAAGAACTTCTCTGGCCTTGTCAAGAACTTCTCTCACCTCGTCAAGGACCTCTGTTCAGAGTCAAGCACGTAAGAGAGCTGTTTGCTATTCTACTCCTAACCTCTACCCCTGTGCACAGGTGGACTCCCTTGGCGGCGGACCTGCGTCCCCAGCTGATGGGGTTACGCCAACACGCTCACGTAGCGGTTCACTACCACCACGACTACCGGTACGTCTTGCTCCTCAAATTCCTGAATTATTGCTATATCAGTTGCAGGAGTACTGGCCATCGTTACCGGTGGAGTTTTCGTCATCAGCATCAGTTGTGTCATCGTCATCACGTTCTGTGGAATCACTCACCTCGTCATCATCTGGATTGTCATCGTCACCACGTTCGGTGAAATCACTCGCCTTGTCATCATCTGGATTGTCATCGTCACTACGTTCTGTGGAATCACTCGTCTTGTCATCATCTGGATTGTCATCATCCTGGTCTGTGGTGTCATAGCCGGAGTCTCTGGAAAACCTGCCCTTGTCACAGTCACGGGTGGAAGCCTCAGCACGTTCACGGACGCCTTCACCTCCACGTTGCACGGCCGCTGGTTCTCAGCAGGACGTAACCTGCACTTCTCCCAAGGTTGCCGGGTCTCCGTCCAGGGTGCTCAGCTCCAGTGACCAGAACTCTATCCACGCACTCACACTTGCACTACACACACTTTCACTCTAATAAAGATTATTGTTCACTAATTTGCCCGTGTCAGTGTCTGTCTCCTGGGTCCCGAAACATGTCATTACCAGTATTATAAGTAACGGACAGGTAGTTATAGATCCTTTAGAAATTAATAGAGCCTTTAGAGATTACTATGAAAAATTATATGATACCAAAAATGAATCTGACTTAACAAAACTAAATGGGTTTTTGAACGGACTATCTATACCGTGTATTAGAAATGAAAACAGGGAGATACTGGAGTCTAAAATTAGTCAAGAAGAAGTTGGGCTAGCCATTGATAATATGAAATCAGGAAAAAGTGCAGGACCAGATGGTCTTCCAGTTGACCTTTATAAAAAATTTAAGAATAAATTAATAAAACCTTTTTTGGAAATGGTTTTAGAAGCATTTCAAAATAGTAATTTACCATCATACATGAATAATGCCTTAATTATACTGTTGCCAAAACCAGGTAAATTCTCTAATAAATGTGAAAATATGAGACCAATAAGCCTATTAAATGCCGATCTTAAGATAATCTGTAAAATTTTAGCAAGACGAATACAAGAAATTTTACCAAATATTATTAATCGAGATCAGAATGGCTTTATAAAGGGTAGACAAGGCTTCCATAATGTAAGAAGACTATTTAATATTATTTATTCTAATAAAGAAGCACCGGATACAGCTCTCCTATCATTGGATGCCGAAAAGGCCTTTGATAGAGTCGAATGGCCCTTTCTTTTTGAAGTCTTACAAAGGTTTGGACTTGGAAATAATTTCATAAAATGGGTTCAGATAATATACAATAATGCTACAGCAGAAATCCTAACAAATAGGCAATATTTCAAAATCAATAAAAATCAATAGAGGATGTCGACAAGGCTGTCCACTTTCACCTTTACTGTTTACTATGGCAATTGAACCTTTAGCGATGGTGGTACGTTTACATTCACAAATATACGGAATTAAAGCAGGACCAACAGAACATAAAATCTCCCTGTATGCCGATGACATAATATTGTTTATTTCGAATCTTAAAAAATCAATTCCGACCTTGTTGAATTTAATAAAGAATTATGGGGAAATATCAGGATATAAAATAAATAAAACTAAATCTTCAATATTAATGCTAAATGAGACCCAGAGAAATCACCCAGCTCCTGAGGTAAATCAATTCATTGTTGTAAATCAGTTTAAATATTTAGGAATCCAAATTGTGCCTAAGCTAGAATCAGTCGCCAGTGTCAACTATGAAGCCTTAATGACAGACATTAATGAGTTACTTCAGAGATGGATGTCACTACCAATGTAGATGATCGGGAGAATCAATATACTTAAAAGTAATATCTTACCTAAAATACTTTATTTATTTCAATACATTCCCTTACCACCACCTTTAAATCTATTCTCAAGAATTAAAAAAAAGTTAGTGGAATTTATATGGAACAACAGGAGGGCTAGATTACGTCTGTCCTTATTATATTTACCATTTGATCGTGGAGGTCTGAAATGTCCAAACTTTATGTTGTATTATTGGTCGGCACAACTGAGGTCTATGACATATTATTTTTCATCAAATGATCTCCCTCACTGGACTGAAGTGGAATCATACAATTTACCTTTACCTCTTCCCATATTCATATACTCAGACTCGGCAAAAAAATTACAAAAACAAGTTAAAAATCCATTTGTAAAGCATATGATCAAAATATGGTGTGAAACTAAAAACTATTTAAAAGAACCACACTTATTGTCACAATTTAGCCCAATATGGGGTAATCAATATTTTAAACCAGGGAGAGCGGATGCTGTATTTAAAGTATGGAATTTAAAAGGGATTCAAAAGATTCAAGATTTATATCTGTCAAGTTCAGATAACATAATGTCTTTTGAAGAGCTGAGGATCAAATTTAATCTTAATTGAACACATTTTTTTAAATATCTTCAACTTAGGAACTTTATTCGATCAAATCAAAATAAAGCTCTCACTCGACCTATTTATTCATCCTTGGAAAAAATGTTGATGAAAGATAGTAAAAGAAAGGGTATTATTTCAGAGTTTTATAACTCATTGACACTATCCTCAAGTGAAAACTCACAGAAAAGATTAAACTACTGGAAAGAAGACCTGCAAACTGAAATTTCAGAGGAACAGTGGGAATTGGCTTGTACAGAAGCTCAAACCAAATCAATAAATGTACGTCTTAAATTGATACATTTTAAATGGTTAATGCGGATGTATGTTACACCGGTGGAGTTAAATAGATATAACAAAAACATACCAGATACGTGCACAAAATGCATGGAAAGTAAAGGAACCCTATTTCATTGTGTATGGGAATGTAGAATAATTAGAATGTTTTGGGAAGAGGTGAGGGTAACAATTGAAAAAATAATTTCAAAACAAATCATATTGAATCCTAAACTGTTTTTGTTGGGTCTGTACCCAGAAAAGCATAACTTTA
Organism: Pholidichthys leucotaenia; assembly: GCA_020510985.1. Classification (NCBI taxonomy): domain Eukaryota; kingdom Metazoa; phylum Chordata; class Actinopteri; order Cichliformes; family Pholidichthyidae; genus Pholidichthys; species Pholidichthys leucotaenia. Next base: position 192,353,745 of record CM035839.1, on the reverse strand, counting down.
ATAAAAGTGAAAGAACATTCATAGACCTCAGTTTGCTTAATGCCAAAAAATGTATTGCACTACTGTGGAAAAAGACTCATAGACCAGATGTGACTCAGTGGTTAAGACAGATGTTAACAAACTTTCCACTAGAAAGAATAACATATATACTGAAATCAAAGGAAATTGTGTTTGAGAATATATGGAGACCTTTTATTGATTATGTAAAGAATTTAAACATAACTTTTGAAGAAGAAGGTGAATGATGTGTGTGGACCTTGTAAATTCCAAACTGGTGAATATAATATGTATACTTATGTAATGGATTGCCTAGACTAAACAGAGGAGCATTGTTGATGACTTGATTTTGTTGGTGGTTGTTGGTGTTTTTAGTGTATTTTTTTTTGTAGTACTTTAGTGTTAGTGTTTGATTGTCTGTGTCATGTTTGTTTAAAAAAAAAGGTTCAATAAAGATATTGTGGAAAAAATTATCTCACTGAGTATATTAACAGGTGTTTTCATTTGGTTTGTGTGGGGTGTCGGATGTGCGTTGGAGTTATTGCCTGTGAAGATTGTTGGAATAAACAGAAATTGCTGGTTGCAAACTTTGGAAGCCTCCGTTTTTTTCTCTGGTGCCTTGACCGCTCAGCTATCGCTCGTGACAACTTCATGACTACAGACGTGAGTGCTATGGGTCTGTAGTCATTCAGGCTGTCAATTGTGGACTCTTTGGGAATGGGGAAGGCCTTGATGGTGGAGGCCTTGAGGCAGGAAGGGACAGTGGCATGCATCAGGGAGAGGTTGAACAGCTTGGTGAGGATCTCTGCCAGCTGGTCTGCACATGCTTTGACCACCGCTCCTGGGATGCCTTCAGGACCAGCAGCTCTGTGGGGGTTCACTGTTCTCAATTGCCTCCTCACCTCATGCACCTGTGGGGGGGGGGGGGGGAGGAGGGAGGGACAAGTTGGGGGGAAGGGGTGAGTTCAAACTGGGCAAAGAAGCTGTTGAGCTCCTGCCAGAGTGAGGCTGCTGTCTGATGTTAGGGTGTACTGGCCCCTGTAGTTGGTGAAAGCCTGGATGCCTCTCCACATCTGTCTGGGGTTTTTGTCTGTGAGGAAGCCCTCTGCCATCCTCCTGCAGCCGTTCGTAGCATGTTTTATGCCTCTTCTTAGGTTGCCTCTGGCAGTGCTGTACAGAGAGCTGTACCTCTGCCTGAAGGCTGAGTCGTGGGCTCTGATCAGAACCTGGACCTCACTGGTCATCCAGGGTTTCGTGTTTGGAAAGACCCAGATGTGTTTGGTGACTGTCACATTTTCTACACAGCATTTAATGTAGAAGAGGACAGACTCAGTGTAGGCGTCCAGGTTCTGCTGTTCAAAGATGTTCCAGTCTGTGCAGCTAAAGCAGTCCTGTAGCTGGAGGAGAGCTTTTTCAGGCTAAGCTTTAATCGTTTGTTTGGTTGGGGGGGGGGGGGGCTCTTCCTAAGGGGGGTGTAAGGAGGTATTAGAAGCAGGGAGAAATGGTCTGATTGTTCAAGGTGAGAGAAGACAATCACACCACTGAATAAGGCTTTTTTTCAAAAGGGTGGGACTTCCAGATCAGGTAAGATAGTAGTAGTAGATTAGTTTATTTGACAGGGACAGTGCAATAAACATAGACAATTAATCAAAGACAATCAATCTGATGTGTTGCACATAGAGTGTATAGCTATTAGCTAATTTGCAACTCTTGTCCCTGGATGGGCTTTAGAAAAAAGAATCAAGATAAAAAATATACACAATAACCACATACATCAATGCAGAAAAATTATAAATACACAATTATAAATATTATAAATATTATAAATACACAAATATAACAGCCTGACTCACATTTAACATAAATATTATAAATATTATAAATACACAAATATAACAGCCTGACTCACATTTAACACATATAACATAACTCACATTTGCCTATTTCAGGCCTTCCTCCCTCCGTCACTCACTATAAACAAATACATTTATTCCTTCCCTTCATTCACTCTCACTTTGCAGACAATTAATTCATACATGAGTACATTCTTGTTTATTTTTCAGCCAGTTTTTAACATTTTTAGTGAATGTTTTAAAGTCCGTTATTATTTTAATTTCATTTGGCATTGTGTTCCAGATGTGACTGCCCTTTATAGAGAAAGCTGTTTGTCCAAATGTGGTTCTGCGGTGGAATATTTTACAGTTATTGTTAACAGAACTCCTGGTGGCTCTGCTGCTGTCCTGTCTTTGGACGAAACCAGCAAGTGGCTCAGGTGCTGATTTATGGAAACATTTGAACGTTAATTTCAGAAGACAGAGGTCAATGAAGCTCTCAAAACTCAATAGGTTGTATTTTTTTAAAACATTACAGTGATGCCACCTAATGGGCTTTTTGTCCAAGATTTTTAGGGTTTGATTATATAATGAACCTATATGATCTGCACATCACAACATAAACTCCCTCAAAGCATTTATTTATTTATTTATTTTGCATAAAATCTTGAATATAATGCATATTTCTTTACAGATACTGTACACTGGGTCTTCTCTGCTTTATTACTGTCACGACCTGAACGCCATCTTTCTCTGCGTTCGGGTTGTCCAGTGTCGCTCCTGCTCCGGGGTAGTCCGTGCTGGGTCTTCCATGGCCCGCTCTTTGACAGCGCCCAGCTGATTGCCAGCTGTCTAGTTCAGCTGCGCTGGGACAGCTGTCTCCTATCTCCAATCTCCTCCTCCATTTAAGCGAGCAGCCGAGAGTCACTCGTTGCTGCGACCTCGCTATGGGAAGACGTTCCTTGTGTTCCCACGACTGTTAGCTCCTACATCTAGCTTCAGTCCGCCGTTACCTCGGCGCTTCACCCAAAGTAAGTGTTGCGACTCGGCGTGTATTTTTCCCTCGCCGCCTCTCTAGCCTTTCTCCCTGGGTGGTATGTTTCCCTTAGTTCTGTGTGTGTTTTAGCCCCACGTGGCTCTTTACTTTTCTGTTCGTTATTTAGTGTAGTGTGTGCTTTGTTAATAAACTACGCTAACTCACTGGTCGCCCTCGTATCTCCTTTCCTGGCTCGTGAGAGCCAGAGTTATGACAGTAGGTCGCAGCCATAGTGAGACGGCCGCGACCGTGAGTTGGCTGTAAGGACTCGACGCCTTTTTTTTTCCCTTCCTCTGGGTTCGGGCGAGCCAGTATCATGTCCCCTTCCAAGAGACTCATGCGGCACTCAGGCCACGATCTCTCGGAGACTCTGGACCTTGTGGACGGAACGTTGTTCACCACGGACCTCTACGATGCCCCCAGCGAGATACGCTGGCGCCTGGAGCTCGCCGAGGGTATGCTTAACTGCTTTTCTCGCTACTTTCTTCTCCCCGAGGTTAAGGCGAGGAGGGCAGACATCTCTGTGGCCTGGGAGAGGCTCCGTAGGCTGGAGGAGAACTCCGGCAGGAAGCCGAGGACAGGACGCCTTCGCTCCTCGCTTCGGAATCCCGCTCCTGCCGCTGGTCCAGTCCAGGAGTTCGCCTCACCCAGGGGTGATCCCCAGGATAGAGTGACGTCAACCGGGTTTCCCCCGGAGAAGATGAGAATGACAGCGATGCGCATTGCGGATCGAGTGGCAGCCGCTTCTTCCGCCGCCGTTCCCCCCGTAGCCATGAAGAACGTGATTGCGGTGGTCAGGCTGGTCGAGAAGAACCCGGAGCTGAACGATTATCCGGAATACGCTGACCTGTTGGCTTCGCTCATCGCACAGGAGCGGCGTTTTCCCGGCCTCACGTTCAGAAGACGTCGCTCCCAAATTCCCCACTCATCTCAGCGAGAGTCCCGTCCGGATCCCGCTCCAGGAAACCACACGAATTTCGCCTCCCAGCCTGCTGTTGCTCCCATGTCTCGCCGAAGAAGTGAATCAGCTGCTCCCGCTCCTGGGCCCGCTCTCCCCGCTGTCCCGTCAGCTTTGGGCCCCCGGCTCTCCTCAGCTGTTTCACCCCCCTCTTCGTCATTCACTCCGGCCGCTGGGAGAAGCGCAAATTCATCTGCAGGTGTTCCAGGTCCCGATCCGGTGCGGGTAGCACCGCCTCATCTGTCCGGGGGGTTCCCCACTTCTATCCGGTTGGGAGAAGAGAGACTCGAGTCCCTTGTAGCGGGTTCCACCGGCCCTCCGGGAATCAGGCAAGTGTCCTTTCATTCTCCTTCCATTATGAGTGAATTGCCTTGTTTGATTCCTGGGGGAGGAGTTCAGGGTTCACAGTCCCCTGAGCTCTCTCCTCCCGCTGCAAAAACTGAATATGAACCTGCGTCCTCTGTGTCTCTTCCCCTTGAGTGTGCCCCGGTGCCAGGTGTACACCGCTGCGCGAGGAGGAGGCGGCCTGCGGCCCTGGAGGGTTTTGCCCCAGCCCCGCAGCCACGTTATGGGCAGAGGAGAAGGTCGAACTGCCTGTTGGAGCCAGCGCCGACGATTAAGCGTCCCCGGGTCTCCACGGAGGAATGGTTCGGCCCAGCAGAGTCCAGATCTCCTGCCCCCACGCCAGGTGGGCTGTCGACGCGGTCTTCGGCGTTTGGAGGTCGTTTGACTGTGGAAACCATCATGCCGGCTGTGGAGCCATTCGCAGTCGAGTTGGAGCCGGAGGACGGAGTCCTGCACGCTGAGCCCGGAGCATCGAAGTCCTGGATGGCGGTAGAACCCGAGATCAGGCAAGTGCTCTATTTTGTTTTTCTCTTCTCTATTCTGGAGCATTATTGCCTGTCTCTCGGGGGGGCGGGCCGGGTGCAGCCGTCTGCTGCGCTCGAGCCTGTTCCGCCGGGCTCTGCCGCTGCCGGTGATCCTGATCCCGGTTCCTTTTGTCCCTCTGAGCCTCTCCCCAGGGTCACCGGAGACGAACCTGCTCTGGGTGCCATCTCGGAGGTTCCGGTTCCCTGCACGGTGTTCGCCTCAGATGCTGCACCCGGGAGTGTTTCGCCGGTCCAGCTGGGGTCCACCGGGAGTGCTGTCTCGGTCCAGCTGGGGTCCACCGGGAGTGTTTCGCCGGTCCAGCTGGGGTCCACCGGGGGTGCTGCGCCGGTCCAGCTGGGGTCCACCGGGGGTGCTGCGCCGGTCCAGCTGGGGTCCACCGGGGGTGCTGCGCCGGCCCGATCGGGGTCCACCGGGGGTGCTGCGCCGGTCCGGGTAACGGTTAGTGTGGGAGCTGGAGGATTGTGTTCGCCTGACGTCAGGCTGACTTCGTCCCTTGCCTCCATCATTTCTCCTCCTGCCGCTGTTGGGGTTCCTCTCACCCGGGCCAGTTTCCCCCTACCCTTGTTGCCATTAGATGGCAGGCTAACTTTGCCCCTGGCCTCCATCTCTTCTCCCCCTACTACTGTGGGGGTTTTTCTCACCTGGGTCAGTTTCCTCCTGCCTTTTCCCTCAGGGAGGAAGCTGCACCAAGACTTCTCCCTCAGCTCTCCGTGGTCTGAGGTCACGGGACGACCGCCTGGGAAGCCATCTGGCTGGTTCGGTGATCTGGGTCGGCCTCCGGAGAAACTGTGTCTCCTAGCCTGGGACTCGGGTAGGCCACCCGAACTGGTGTTGTGGTTCCTGGCCTGGTGGAGTCGGGCCGCCTGCCGGACAAGCTGTCATCGCCTGCCCCGCTCCACCTGCTGACGTCCTGGAAGAATTGACTGACTGTTTGTTGTCTTGCGTTTGATTGTCCTCCCTAATTTAATACTTTTCAGGACATCAAATAACTCTCTGCCCTAGAGTCCTTATTGTGGGGTTATCCCAGTTAAAATTTCCTTGGACTATTTTCTTTGTTTTATAATCCCAGTATGATCCTATTCTAATTTCTCCTTTAAGTAGCATTTGCTTCACATTGCCTGGCCTCATTCTGAGTAGTCTTGTTTTTTCTGTATTTATATCCTCCTCCAGACTGTTTAGGGACACTTTTGTGCTAATACGTGTTTGAGGAGTTGTTCCTTTTGTATTTTTATCTTCATGCCAATTTGCAGTTCCAGGCTCTATTTTTGGATCTTATGCCCGGTTTGCATCCTTTGTATATTCTGTTTTGGTCGGGGTTTACTTGTGTAAGTCTATTTTAACCATATGTTCAGAGTTTTGTAGTTTTCGGTCCTTCAGGACATGAGTTTTTGTCTTGTCCTCGCCCTAAGTTGTTGTGAGTTTTTTTTTTTTTCTTCCCATGACTGTGTCGCTGTGCCCTTGTATCTTGTTCTTGTCGTTTCTCCCCACCTCCTGTGGTCACCTGCACAGACCGTCTGGCGTCTGCAGAGGAGGGGGTGATGGTTTTTTCTTGGGGTTAAGATTATTATGGTATCTGACCCTATACTGTATCTAGGTTTTTGTTTTTTTTTTCCCTGCCTCCTTTTTCTGGTCCCTCCCTTTCTCCCAGATCTGGCCCCCACCGCCCTCCCTGGTCTTCCCTCGGGGGGGGGGGAGGGGTTTAGGCCGCTCCAGGAGGCGCGGCTCGGGGGAGGAGTACTGTCACGACCTGAACGCCATCTTTCTCTGCGTTCGGGTTGTCCAGTGTCGCTCCTGCTCCGGGGTAGTCCGTGCCGGGTCTTCCATGGCCCGCTCTTTGACAGCGCCCAGCTGATTGCCAGCTGTCTAGTTCAGCTGCGCTGGGACAGCTGTCTCCTATCTCCAATCTCCTCCTCCATTTAAGCGAGCAGCCGAGAGTCACTCGTTGCTGCGACCTCGCTATGGGAAGACGTTCCTTGTGTTCCCACGACTGTTAGCTCCTACGTCTAGCTTCAGTCCGCCGTTACCTCGGCGCTTCACCCAAAGTAAGTGTTGCGACTCAGCGTGTATTTTTCCCTCGCCGCCTCTTTAGCCTTTCTCCCTGGGTGGTATGTTTCCCTTAGTTCTGTGTGTGTTTTAGCCCCACGTGGCTCTTTACTTTTCTGTTCGTTATTTAGTGTAGTGTGTGCTTTGTTAATAAACTACGCTAACTCACTGGTCGCCCTCGTATCTCCTTTCCTGGCTCGTGAGAGCCAGAGTTATGACAATTACTGCATTGCTATTCAAGTCTTTGGAAAAAAACAGAGGGATATATTTATAAAATACTGCTTAACTTAAGTGTGTATTTTATAATAAAATTATATAGTACTGGGGAAGTGGTATAACCAGCATAGTTGCGAAAGATAGATAGATAAAATTAAATTGTCCCATCTACTTCTATGACACGGTGGTGGCATCAGCCATCACTTTTGGAGTGGTCTGCTAGGGCAGTGGCATTACTGCAGCCGATAGGAAGAGACTGAACAAACTGATCAAGAAAGCTGGATCTGTCCTGGGGCAGCGCCTTGATCCGGTGGAGGAGATAGGAGAGAGAAGGATGGTGGCTAAACTGTCATCTCTGCTGGAGTCCGAGTTCCACCCTATGCAGGACATACTGAATGCACTGAGGAGCTCATTTAGCAGCAGACTACATCATCCCAGGTGCACAACCGAGAGGTTTCGCAGGTCCTTCCTACCAACGGCTGTCAGACTGTACAACCTAAGCAGGGCTGCTCGCAGAGATAGCAAAAAGACATAACAAACTAATAGTTTTTTGAATGCAAAAGATGCAATAGACTTACACAATGGTCCCCTCCGGCATACAACTAGGAAAATACCGGTCGCTATGGAGAGTGAGAATATGTATGGGCACATAATCATACCATGTAGGATAACTAAGTAGACGGTTGTGCTGTTTCATCCCATCTAGCAACAATGCTCTGCACTGTGTGTGTTTATTTATTTACATACTTATTCCATCTAGCTACAATGCTCTGCACTGGGTGTATTTATGTTTATATATCTATATATTTATTCCATCTAGCTACAATGCTCCGCACTGTGTGTTTATATATCTACATATTATTCCATCTAGCTACATTGCTCCGCACTGTGTGTTTACATATTCATATATTTATTCCATCCAGCTACAATGCTCTGCACTGTGTGTCTGTGTGTGTGTATATATATATTTTATAGTAATATGTACATATGTATATTAGCTGCTCTTGCTTGCTTGTTTTTTTTTCTTGCCTTCTGATTGTTGCTCTGAGTGTTGCTATCCCTGTGCTGTTGCAATCCTGGAATTTCCCCGTTGTGGGACTAATAAAGGCTTATCTTATCTTATCTTATCTTATCTTACTCAGGATGTAATATTTATTTTCGATGTTATTTACGGCTTTTTAAATAGTGATTGCTTGGTTCATTATTTTCAACTGTTCCAAAGTACTACATCTACTTTTGTTTAATTATTTAATATTATTTGGACAAAATATCAAAATCCGGCCCTCTTGTGCTATTTTCGTCCAAATGGGAGCACAGAAATAGAGGGTGCTAGTTAAACACAGGGTCAGCTGTATGATTTATCTTCTCTGCGTGAGCTCCTGCCATTGACCAAAGACAACTGCCACTGTCACATTCTTTTCCTGCCAATTACTACACCAGCTTAAGGGAGTATTGTTGGGCACAACAATAGGGATGCCTCGCCTAGCTTGCCAATCAGTAATTGCTGAGCCCTAAATAGACACTGGATTTCTCTGAATTGCTGTATGGCTGATCGACAATCTTGAAGCAAAGCAAGACAAAATGGAATGATTTGTCTGTATTTTGGGGTTTTTTTTGTTGTTTTTTTTAATTGTGGTGATAGTTGGCTTTACATGTATTATTCCCAGTGGGCTTTTTTCTGACATAGGAATGTTGATAATTTAACATATTCCGTTGCACTGGCTGAATCATATTATATAACGAATTAGAATGACAACATCCGACTTCCGGTTATGGCTGCCACGTAGGACGGACGTGTCTCGCTCTGCTCTGCTCCTGGAAAAAAAAAATCGGCAAATAACTCTCTCATTTGGGACAGAACGTATCCCAGCATTTGGGCGAGGATATGTCGGCGAAGCCTAAGGCTGGAAAACCAGGAAAAGGAAAAAGCGAGCCGCCGAAACAGTCCAAATTAACGGACTTTCAGGTCTGTGACGCAGCAAACAAAACTCCATATATGGCGGAGGAGGCTGGCAACGCTGCGATTTCTGCGGGGAATGGCGCAGATGCGCTGATGGCAGCCATGAGTTCAATGAGAGTGGACTTTTCCTCTAGATTTGATGGGATTATGACAGCGTTGGAAGGAATAAGAAAAGAATTGGGTGACTGTGTAGAACGAACGGCGCAGATGGAGCTCCGTCTCGCTAGTGCTGAAGATGACGTCACCCGTCTTCAATTAAAGGTGCGCACTTTGGAAAAAAAAAATAAATCTCTGGAAGATAATATTTTGGATTTGGAATCTCGGTCGAGACAGAATAATTTGAGGCTGGTGGGTCTTCCAGAGGAATCAGAAGGTCGGGACGTATGTTCCTTTCTGGAAAAGTGGATTCCGGAGGTGCTGGGCAGCGAGGAGTTGCAATCAGCAGTGGTTCTGGAAAAAGCACATCGTATTGGCCCACGGAGAGATAAGGGACCGCCGAGGACCTTAATTATGAAGTTTCTTAGCAACAGAGACAGGATGAAGATCTTCAACGCTGCGCGAGCCAAAGGAGAGATTAAACACCAGGACCAGCAGGTGCGGTTCTACCCAGATTTGGCCACAGGAATCCAGCAATTGAGGAAGCAGTTTGATCCTGTACGTAAGGAGCTGCGCAACCTTGGGATTCGTCATGGTGTAATCTATCCTGCGAGACTGCTGACCACGTATGAGGGCAGAACCCACATCTTCAAGACCCCAGAGGAGGCGCAGGAGTTCATCAAGAAGATCAAAGAAGAAGAAGAGACTGGTGGGAGCTAAGCATGAACAAAATATAAGGTAGAATAATTAAGCATTTGCATAGGCATCTGACTGACTTGAAGTAAATAGTAAGTTTACAAAATATAGATTGTATTATATATTAAAAAAACAAAACAAAAACAAAACAAACAAAAAAAAAAAAACTATGATGTACAAAGTTGTTAAAAATTTTGGAGTTAAGTTGGAAAACCACAGAGGAGAGTTAATGTTACGTCATTAAAAGCAGTAGAGTTAGGGTGATTGGGAGGATGAAGAAGGAGTGGCTTAGGCTGTTCCCCGTGGGTGTGGAACGGTCGATGGCTATATCGGGAGACAGAATTTTTCTTTTGATTTTGGGGGGTTTGCCACAAGTGTGGGATGGGGAAATTTGTTTGTGTGTAGTTTGTAGGATGAATGTTCAACCACTCATGTTTTTGCTTCTCTGTATGAGCATGTTTACACTGCAAGGTAATCCCAAACTCTCTATTGATCATGGACCAAAGTGTTAATCTTAATTTAACTTCATGGAATTGCAGAGGTCTACAAAATTTAAAAAAAACTTAAACAAGTTATGAATAAAATAAAGGACATGAGTTCAAGAATTGTGTTTTTACAAGAAACTCATCTGATAGAGGAGGATGTTAAAAGAATTAGGAGTAGATGGCAGGGAAGTGTATTCACCTCTTCATTTTCATCCCGAGCCAGGGGAGTTATGACTCTCATACATAAATCAGTTCCTTTTCAAGTGAAAAATGTAATTGGAGACAAATTTGGAAGATATGTAATCATTCAAGGTTCTTTGCTATTAGAAAATATAAATCTTGTGAACTTATATGGTCCCAATATAGATGATCAGAAGTTCTTTGCTAATTTATTTCTCATCTTATCATCACTTACAGGGCAACATATAATAGCAGGGGATTTTAATTGTACATTGAATCCAGGTGTGGATAGATCAACAGGACTGGATTGTACGCACATTGGATGTAGGATGACTATTAATCATTTTATGAAAGAATTGAGATTGTTAGATATATGGAGAGAAATGAAACCACAAGTTAAAGCCTATTCTTGTTATTCCAGTACCTACAAGACATTCTCACGTATTGATTATTTTTTGATTTCCACAGAATTAAGGTCCAAGATTCAAAACTGCTTTTATGATAACATCGTGATCTCTGATCATGCACCCTGTTGTCTAATATATGTAGATAAAAAATTGACAAAGGAATCAGGTAGATGGCAATTTCAGCATAAATGGCTTCAGGATGAGGAATTTGTCAAGTATATAGAAAAACAGATAGACGAGTTCTTTGACATCAATACTACACAAACATCAGCATGTGTAAAGTGGGAGGCTTTCAAAGCTTTTATTAGGGGACATATTATTAGTTATACAGGATCAAAATCTAAGAAGACTCGAGAGGAGAGAGCTAAATTGGAACATAAAATAAAAAATCTTCAGGAAAAAGTGTATGCAGGAAGTGACCCAAGGTTGGAGAATGAATTACTGATTTTGAGAGCTGAATACGACAAAAAATCAGCGAATAGAGCTGCCTCGAGTCTTCTAAGATTGAAACAATCTTTTTATGAACAAGGTGAAAAATCAGGAAAATTATTAGCATGGCAGATTAAACAATTGGAAATTAAAACACCAATTACCAGTATTATAAGTAATGGACAGGTAGTTATAGATCCTTTAGAAATTAATAGAGCCTTTAGAGATTACTATGAAAAATTATATGATACCAAAAATGAACCTGATTTAACAAAACTAAATGGGTTTTTGAACGAACTATCTATACCGTGTATTCCAAATGAAAACAGGGAGATATTGGAGTCTAAAATTAGTCAAGAAGAAGTTGGGCTAGCCATTGATAATATGAAATCAGGAAAAAGTGCAGGACCAGATGGTCTTCCAGTTGACCTTTATAAAAAATTTAAGAATAAATTAATAAAACCTTTTTTGGAAATGGTTTTAGAAGCATTTCAAAATAATAATTTACCATCATACATAAATAATGCCTTAATTATACTGCTGCCAAAACCAGGTAAGCCCTCTAATAAATGTGAAAATATGAGACCAATAAGCCTATTAAACGCCGACCTTAAGATAATCTGTAAAATTTTAGCAAGACGAATACAAGAAATTTTACCAAATATTATTAATCGAGATCAGAATGGCTTTATAAAGGGTAGACAAGGCTTCCATAATGTAAGAAGACTATTTAATATTATTTATTTTAATAAAGAAGCACCGGATACAGCTCTCCTATCATTGGACGCCGAAAAGGCCTTTGATAGAGTTGAATGGCCCTTTCTTTTTGAAGTCCTACAAAGGTTTGGACTTGGAAATAATTTCATAAAATGGGTTCAAATAATATACAATAATGCTACAGCAGAAATCCTAACAAATAACAATATTTCAAAACCAATAAAAATCAATAGAGGATGTCGACAAGGCTGTCCACTTTCACCTTTACTGTTTACTATGGCAATTGAACCTTTAGCGATAGCGATACGTTTACATTCACAAATATATGGAATTAAAGTTGGACCAACAGAACATAAAATCTCCCTGTACGCCGATGATATAATTTTGTTTATGTCGAATCTAAAAAAATCAATTCCAACCTTGTTGAATTTAATAAAGAATTTTGGGGAAATATCAGGATATAAAATAAATAAAACTAAATCTTCAATATTAATGCTAAATGAGACCCAGAGAAATCACCCAGCCCCTGAGGTAAATCAATTCAATGTTGTAAATCAGTTTAAATATTTAGGAATCCAAATTATGCCTAAGCTAGAATCAGTCGCCAGTGTCAACTATGAAGCCTTAATGTCAGATATCAGTGAGTTAACTCAGAGATGGATGTCACTACCAATGTCGATGATCGGGAGAATCAATATACTTAAAAGTAATATTTTACCTAAAATACTTTATTTATTTCAATACATTCCCTTATCACCACCTTTAGATCTATTCTCAAGAATAAAAAAAAAGTTAGTGGAATTTATATGGAACAACAGGAGGGCTAGATTACGTTTGTCTTTATTATATTTACCATTTGATCGTGGAGGTCTGAAATGTCCAAATTTTATGTTGTATTATTGGTCGGCACAACTGAGGTCTATGACATATTATTTTTCATCAAATGATCTCCCTCACTGGACTGAAATGGAATCATACAATTTACCTTTACCTCTTCCCATATTCATATACTCAGATTCGGCAAAAAAATTACAAAAACAAGTTAAAAATCCATTTGTAAAGCATATGATCAAAATATGGTGTGAAGCTAAAAACTATTTAAAAGAACCACAGTTATTGTCACAATTTAGTCCAATATGGGGTAATCAATATTTTAAACCAGGGAGAGCGGACGCTGTATTTAAAGTATGGAATTTAAAAGGGATACAAAAGATTCAGGATTTATATTTGCCATGTGCAGACAACATAATGTCTTTTGAAGAGCTGAGGATCAAATTTAATCTCAATAGAACACATTTTTTTAAATATCTTCAACTTAGAAACTTTATTCGATCAAATCAAAATAAAGCTCTCACTCGACCTATTTATTCATCCTTGGAAAAAATGATGATGAAAGATAGTAAAAGAAAGGGTATTATTTCAGAGTTTTATAACTCATTGACACTATCTTCAAGTGAAAATTCACTGAAAAGATTAAACTACTGGAAAGAAGATCTGCAAATTGAAATTTCGGAGGAACAATGGGAATTGGCTTGTACAGAAGCTCAAACCAAATCAATAAATGCACGCCTTAAATTGATACATTTCAAATGGTTAATGCGGATGTATGTTACACCGGAGGAGTTAAATAGATATAACAAAAATATACCAGATACATGCACAAAATGCATGGAAAGTAAAGGAACCCTATTTCATTGTTTATGGGAATGTAGATTAATAAGAATGTTTTGGGAAGAGGTGAGGGTAACAATTGAAAAAATAATCTCAAAACAAATCATATTGAATCCTAAACTGTTTTTGTTGGGTCTGTACCCAGAAAAGCATAATTTTAATAAAAGTGAAAGAACATTCATAGACCTCAGTTTGCTTAATGCCAAAAAATGTATTGCACTATTATGGAAAAAGACTCATAGACCAGATGTGACTCAGTGGTTAAGACAGATGTTAACAAACCTTCCATTAGAAAGAATAACATATATACTAAAATCAAAGGAAATTGTGTTTGAGAATATATGGAGACCTTTTATTGATTATGTAAAAAATTTAAACATAACTCTTGAAGAAGAAGGTGAATGATGTGTGTGGACCTAGTAAATTCCAAACTGGTGAACATAATATGTATACTTATGTATTGGATTGTCTAGACTAAACAGAGGAGCATTGTTGAAGATTTGATTTTGTTGGTGGTTGTTGGTGTTTTTAGTGCATTTTTTTTTTTTTTTGTAGTACTTTAGTGTTAGTGTTTGATTGTTTGTATCATGTTTGTTAAAAAAAAAAAAAAAGGTTCAATAAAGATATTGTGGAAAAAAAAAAGAATGACAACATCCATTTTTTAACATGTGAGTGAACTCAGTGTCCATATAAATATAAAGAGCAAAATGACTGAAGAGATACCAAAGCACAATTATTTTCTGTCCCTACAGAATGAACCAGGCTCCCACTACTGGCTTCGAGGATGATGTGGGCACGAAGACAACTCATCATGTCATGTATCCAGAAAGTGCCATAGACCTTGACAACTCGACCAGTCTGGTGCTGATCCCTTTCAAGACTCTAGACCTGCAGTGGGTTATTAGTGCTCTGACCACTGGCACCATAAAACAGTAAGTGGATAACAGCGCTCTTACAACCAGTTTTGCAATAAAACCCAGAATTGCAATAATTTTACTGCAAAATTGGTTGTAACAGAGCTGCACTGATCAATAACTCCAATTCTGAGAATGGAATAAAAAGATTATGTATGATATGGAGAGCATTGCTTTCTGAGATGAACCCACAGAGAATTATAATCTAAATGTAGTTTTTTTTCTCAGCTCTACAAATAGTTTGTCTTTCATCTCAATAGCTATACCAGGGGTCTGCAACCTTTGCCAGCCACAGAGCCATTTTGGCCATCTCTGACTAAAATAGAAGTAGCTGAGGGCCATAATAGCAATTTGACCTTTACAATAAAGATTGTGCTGCTTATTAAAGTTTTTTAATATACATAGCTCTGAATATTATGTAGCATTAATAAGTTCATACCATCACAGTGGAAAGAAAACTGTCAAGCTTTATATATAGCTTCATTCATGAAATAAAAGTATTAGAAACATAATAAAAATTGTTTTGTGCTTAAAAATAAATTTCTGAATATTTGACCATATTTTTTTTGTATAGTTTTTTTAATTATTAGTACATTCATAAAATGTTTAAATCTGAAAAGTATCATCCATCTCCTACTTTCAGCAGTGATCACATAGCTTTAGTTCCTGATATTTTAATAAATTAGAGATGAAAGTTTTATTTAGAAGAAACTACTTTCCATCCTTTTTATGTTTCCTCATAATGCTCCTTATTCAAATGTATTAATATAATATAAATCTGTATCCTTCACCTGTTCTCTAGACATTCAATTTGACAACTAGTGGATTGGTTGTCTGATATTCTTCTTTATTCATTTTGGAATAAAATAAAACAGAGTTCTAAATAATTTTCTAAATAATATAACTTTACAAATCATTTTGTGCAAATTAAGCCAGCAAGAAAAAATTACAGCAGAGTGGAAAAAACGTTTTAAAAATACCATCTTCTGCTGAGCTAAATGTTGGTTATAATTTTTTTTTTTTTTTTTTTAAATGCGTGGCATTGATAGACAGTCTGCACTTATAATTCACTGTCTGCTTCTGTGGCCTGCGCCGGTGGCCTCCCTGGTCACTGCCGGGCACTGGTGCATGTTCAGGCTCACTGCATCTGCTTCGCAGTCGGCTTTTGAAATAAAGGTGAATGAGGAGTGAATTTAAGTGGGTACTGGAGTGAGAGAGAATGGGTCGGTCTGGCTGAGTGAGAGGGGTGTGCATGGGAACATGTGGGTGTGAAGGTATGGGGAGGGGTGTGCCTGCAAGTCGGGAGGGGCTGGATTAGGGGGGTAGTACCTCTCAGCAATGTGGGCTCACCTGGGCGAGGGGACTTCTTTGGACGTGGGGGTCCCCGGGGTGTGTGGCTGAGGCGCTGGGGCGGGACCGCTGTGGGGGTACCTGGGGGGGCTCGCGCCGGGGGGCGCTGGCTGGCCTCTGTCCTGGGGGGTGGGGTCGCTGGCCTCCTGGTGCCTGGGGCCCGGGGGCGGATGTTGGCCCCGCTGGGGGGGTGGGGGTCGGGCAGGTCCAGGGGTGTGGGCTCACCGCGCCGGCCGCCGGGCGGCCTGCCTTCCCTTGATCGTCTCTCCGGGGGTGGATGCTTGGCTTTCCTGGGGCTTGCTGACCTCGGGGCTGGGGGTTGGTGGCGCTGCCTTGCCTGCTCGGGGTCCTCGGGGGGAGGGCTGCTGCGACCGGCCCTCCGCTCGTATGTTTCCTGACAAACCACTCACATGCACACACTTATTTTGCGCGCGTTCTCATATATAGTCACACAGACATACATGTACAAGTGTCTCTCCTTTAACAGGTGCAGAAACCAGACTCGTGTTGAGACATCTCCGGTGGAAGAAGCAGTTTGTCTTTTGTTTGTTTTAGTTGTCTTTTTTTTTTTTTTTTGTCTGTTCCCCTCCCTTTTCTTTCCCCCCTTCACACACTTCCCTTCCCTCTTCCCCATCCTGTAGGGTCTTCCATGGGTAAAACAATTAAAATAAAGTATTAATAAATACTAATAAATCCTCCTGTAATAAAGTTATTACAGGAGGAGTTTACAACAATATACAGTGCAAAGTTAGGCACTGTATAGGCTCCTCTTGGCAAAGTAAATCTGTTTTGGCACAGTAGGGTGACAGATCCCTGTTCTGTTTGCCTAGCTGCCTGACAGGACAAAAAAATAATAATAATAATAATAATTCACTGTCCAAAACCCCACAGGTAACAAACTAGCAGTTATCCTACAGAGAAAAAGTTGAAAACATCCTTAAGATAAAAGGCTCACCTCTACATCACTGTCAGAGAATCTTCTCTCTCCTCTTTTCACTCATTTGAACTCCTTTTACTATTTTTTTCTTTTTAATTTACAGTTTAGGAGAAAAAAACTGTTGGCTGTAGGTTGCTGATTTCAGACAAGCATATCCAGCTGACAGCATTTTATAATAAAAGCACATAACAAAAACAACAATTCTGAAAATTGAATCTGTCATGAGCCAAGCCAGCTTGGGTTTCCCCAGCTTAGCCCTGATCTCTCTGTGGGTCTTGGCTCCACTGTTTATGTGCACTTTGTGTATTTCCATATCCTTAGCCACTGCCTGACCGGCAGCTGTTAGTCAGCATTGTGACCTACTTTCTCTCACGCTGCTGACAGTCTGTCGGTCCAGCCACGCCCCCTTGCTCTCCCTCTGACTCCATCAGCTGTTTCCAGTCCCGTTAATCATCCTTCCCGCGCCTCGTCCAGGTGTTCCCAATTTGCCACGCCAGCAGCATTTGTTCATAAGCAGCTATTTGCTGGACAAACGCCGCTGTGTCATTAAACAAGTCACTTCTTCTCTCCATGGTGTGGCCATCACGTCAGAAGGACTTTTGGCTTATGCTCGCTGGGAGTATTGGACTTTCGAGACTGTTTTACTTGTGAGTAAACTGTTGCGTTTCTCTTTGTGGTTGGCTGCTACACTGGACCAGAAGCATTTCTTCCCCTGCAGTATTCTGCTACGCTTCTGGCAGCGTTTCCTTCCCGCAGCACAACTGCTACGCTTAGGCTGTTGCCCAGTTTACATTCCCCCGAGCAGTTTAACGTCCTGTAGTTTTCCCCGGTCTACCGGGCGCTTGTGAGTAAATTGCATTATTTTCCTGTGGCCACGGTACACAGTGGCCTGCCCGCTGTCTACTTTGTGTCAGCCATTTTGTGTACAACATACCTTCTTGTAAGTCTTTATTTTTGAACTGTTTCATGTTAATAAATGTGTGTGTGGTGAACTCCTGTGCTTAAATCCTTTCATCCTTCTCCTCCTCCGTGCGCAATGATAAAGCGCACAGAGGGTTTATGACAGAATCACTGTAGAGGGCTTTTTTTTTTACATAGCTCAAGATATATTGAGCTGTGACGGTGAAAATAAATCCACACTGATTCAGATTTCGGTGATGTCTGGTCAATCCAGCATTTATAGCACAGTAGGAGTGGGAATCACGAGGCACCTTGCAATTCAATTGATGATTCTTGGGTCACGATTTGATAGATTCTCCTTATTTAACCTCAAATCATGCCCCAAAGTAAAACTGTTGGCATCTTTCATATAATAAAGTATTCTTGGGGCTTCATTTTCTGCAAAGACACATCTTACCACACAGGGAGGGTGGTGGACAGTGCTGTTTGGAATAGACTCCCACTCCAGATACGTTTAGCTGACTCTGGACTCTTTTAAAAAGCAGCTGAAAACTTTTTTGTTTAACGAGGATTTCCATTTAGTTTCATCTGCTTTTTAATGGTATGTCTGATATTTTAAAATTACGTATTTTAATCTTGTGTTTTAACCCCTTGCACTCCGGTCAATTTCCCTAAAAACGCCAAAAAATAACGTGCCCAAAGTAAATCGAAAGCTGTTATTCAACCCTTTGCAGCATCTTCATGGGGTTGGTCTCATTTAAAAGAAAACACTTTGAATTTTTTGGCAAAAAAAAAACATGATCTCTCTAAGTGCTCCGGCCACTGAGTTACAGTCATCTAAACATAGTGAACTTGAAGAAAATAAATTTGGCTGGGTGTTTTTTTGGATACAAATGCTTGCAAATAACACACAGCTTCAGATCCGGGCTGGAAAATGCAACAGAAATGTAGAACCAAGTGTTATCCAGCTGAGGTCCAAATTTTGTAACAATACCACAAAAAATGAATATATTACACAGCTTTGTTCTCAGGCTGTTCCCAGGCATTTTGGAACTGTGCCAAATTGTGCCAAATGGCACAGTTTGAAAAAACGTCTGTAACTTTTGAATGATTCAATGTAGAAGCTTCATTTTAGGCTCTAATGAAAGGTCACACTCAGGGCTGTCTGTATGTGTGTGTGTGTGGGGGGGGTGTCCCCCCCCTCCGCTACAGAGGATGGACTTCGGCCATCGCTACACAACGGATTAGCCTCATGTGGCGATGTGGGACAGCAGCGCAATCACCGCGGCTCCCCCCCCCCCCCACGCTACAAAAGAATAGCGGGGGTGGGGGGTGGGGGCGTTCACGGTCTGAACGCAGCGAACAACCCCTTGTACAGCGGCGCACAAACTGCGCCGCGCCGCACAGTTGTAATTTACCGATCGGTCAAAAGTCATTTTGGATTACAATTTTCAGGGATAAATAATAATATAGCTTATAACACCTTACCTCTTCACAGCAGCAGAGTCTTGGCGAACTTCTCTTCCTCACTGTCAGACGAAGGCGACGCTGGTCCGCTCGTGGTTCTGGTCTCGCGACCCGATCAAAATATAATTCCATTATTGCGGTTTTGTGCTTCCATGATTGCGGTTTTTGGCGAACGATTTTTCAAAACAAATAACAGTAGTAATTAAAAAAAGACTGGCGAAGGCATGTGTGTCACTCAGCCTTCGTCGTCAGCCTCCGCCGGCCTATGATGACCATGGAAGAAATCATAACGTCTACTCTGCTGGAACCAATACAAAATAAGCACCGCCTGTGGCCGAACATGCCGATCCACGAATTGCACTTCCTGTCACACAGGTTGCATTTGTGGATGGTCTCCGTGCTGCTGTGTCTGTGGGGCTCTTCTTGCGTCTTTTTTTGATCCGCTCCAGCAGCCAGTCTTCACCCAGCCTTAAAAAAAACAGCTCGCGAACTTCTCTGCTTCAATTGGCTCACTGCATTCAAAGCGTTGGGAGGCGGGCCCTTCTGGCTAGGTTTTCATTCATTGGTTCTTCAAGGTTTCAGAAACCCAATTCAAAGCTCTTATTAGTCGAATGAGAGGTCAATCAGATGAACTAATCTGTTCACGGCTGTGTCTGCAGCTTTTATTTTCAGTGCGCGCTTGGACGCCACTTCATCACCATCACCACCTACATCACTATCTACACCATGCATCCTAGAGCGCACGAGAGCGCACGAGAGCGCCCTCGTGCGCTCTCGTGCGCTCTAGGACACAGAGACTTGCCCGCCCGCGGTACAACGGAGCGCAAGAGGTTAACTTGTTTTTGTATTTTTTAAATTATTTTTATCTATCAACTTTCTTTTATTCAGTTTTATTGTGCAGTGCTTTGTGACTATACTGTATGTCTCTGAAAAGCGCTTCATAAATAAATTTTACTTACTTGGCACTTGAAGAAAAAGCTCCATGCGGGTGTCTCTTTAGCTTTGCTGTTGCTAATGCTGCTCCAAGACGTGTGCTGGCCTACCGTGTTCCGAGTATTTTTTTTCTTTTTTCCGTGCAGCACTTCTTGTGGGTTGTGTCATGTCAAGGTCTTTCCTTCCATCTTTGTTATAAAATCCAAAAAAGGCCTGACATTTGAGCTAACTTTAAGCTAACTGCTTCATAACTTTCAAAGCTGGCTGCAATTCTCTGAGACAAGCCATAACTTCACTTGACTGGGTGCTTGCCTTTCACCATCTAGTGGACTGAAAACGCCATTGATTAATTGATAACCCAAAAGTATATGTGTGCACATTTTTTTTTAATAAAAGATTGATCTGTGCGTTTATGGAGCAATGCATTGTTGCCAGTGCCAAGTATCGCGATCCATCATTGAGTCGATCTTTTTTCCCACCCCTATAGCACAGGCGACTAATTTTAAGGTTATTGGGCAGGAATTCAAGGATTATTTCTCATTTTAAGGATAATTAAGGTGTTGATTTTAGATCATCATATTTATGACTTTTTATGGACCCATACACATTAATGAGGTGGCTGTTTTTCATTGTTTGTGTTCTCGTGGAGAAATTCTCTCCACAACAACCATACATGAATGCAAATTAATCTGTCCACACAGAATAAAACTCTCTATTTTCCTCTGTGATTTTACTTTTTTGGATTTGTTCATGTCTTATGGAGGGTGGTAGGAAGCTGCTGCTCCCCGTGCTCTCCACATGCACTGAGAGGCTGAGTAGCTCTCTGTGCATGTGAGCTGCCGTCACACGCATGGTTGACAACATAATAAATAATTTTAAAAATATATATTTTACATTCGTAAAAGTATGTGTTGAGAAATGTATCCAAATGCAATAAATGATAATTTGAAAAATAAAATAATTAAAATGAACATTAATTTCCATGTGTTTTGAGATATAACTGCAGGGAGCCCTGCAGCATAGGGGCTGAAGGGCCGCATGTGGCTCCGGAGCCGTGGGTTGCCAACCCCTGAGCTATACTCAATACTAAGGATGTAACGATATATCTTTTTAATGCCTGATCCAAGCTGATATTTTTAAATTTGGGTATGTAATGAAGGTGCTGATACAGATACAAAACATACACTCACCGGCCACTTTATTAGGTACACCTGTCCAACTGCTCGTTAACACTTAATTTCTAATCAGCCAATCACATGGCGACAACTCAGTGCATTTAGGCATGTAGACATGGTCAAGACAATCTCCTGCAGTTCAAACCGAGCATCAGTATGGGGAAGAAAGGTGATTTGAGTGACTTTGAACGTGGCATGGTTGTTGGTGCCAGAAGGGCTGGTCTGAGTATTTCAGAAACTGCTAATCTACTGGGATTTTCACGCACAACCATCTCTAGGGTTTACGGAGAATGGTCCGAAAAAGAAAAAATATCCAGTGAGCGGCAGTTCTGTGGGCGGAAATGCCTTGTTGATGCCAGAGGTCAGAGGAGAATGGCCAGACTGGTTCGAGCTGATAGAAAGGCAACAGTGACTCAAATAACCACCCGTTACAACCAAGGTAGGCAGAAGAGCATCTCTGAACGCACAGTACGTCGAACTTTGAGGCAGATGGGCTACAGCAGCACAAGACCACGCCGGGTGCCACTCCTTTCAGCTAAGAACAGGAAACTGAGGCTACAATTTGCACAAGCTCATCGAAATTGGACAATAGAAGATTGGAAAAACGTTGCCTGGTCTGATGAGTCTCGATTTCTGCTGCGACATTCAGATGGTAGGGTCAGAATTTGGCGTCAACAACATGAAAGCATGGATCCATCCTGCCTTGTATCAATGGTTCAGGCTGGTGGTGGTGGTGTAATGGTGTGGGGAATATTTTCTTGGCACTCTTTGGGCCCCTTGGTACCAATTGAGCATCGTTGCAATGCTACAGCCTACCTGAGTATTGTTGCTGACCATGTCCATCCCTTTATGACCACAATGTACCCAACTTCTGATGGCTACTTTCAGCAGGATAATGCGCCATGTCATAAAGCTGGAATCATCTCAGACTGGTTTCTTGAACATGACAATGAGTTCACTGTACTCAAATGGCCTCCACAGTCACCAGATCTCAATCCAATAGAGCATCTTTGGGATGTGGTGGAACGGGAGATTCGCATCATGGATGTGCAGCCGACAAATCTGCGCCAACTGTGTGATGCCATCATGTCAATATGGACCAAACTCTCTGAGGAATGCTTCCAGCACCTTGTTGAATCTATGCCACAAAGAATTGAAGCAGTTCTGAAGGCAAAAGAGGGTCCAAGCCGTTACTAGCATGGTGTACCTAATAAAGTGGCCGGTGAGTGTATATACAGCTTGTGGCCAGAATAAATTCATTGTACTTCATTTTTATTGTATTTCTGCAAGTCTTTGACATGTTTTGAGACCCAGAAAGCAGACCCAGACCCAGAAATCAACTCAATTATCTTTATTGTGTTATGTGTGTTTGGGTGTATGCGTGTGTGTATGAATATAGCAGCCAGGGCGAGCAGAGCACCGTACAGCCTGGCCACCCTTTGGAGAAGCAGAGATGGGAATTAGTAACCACACATTGGTGGAACTGTGCAGTACTGTTAGCCTTACTGTTGGCAAGTTGGAGATCAGCTCAGGTTTGGTCCCAAAGGCTCCGGCCAGGAAGACAGCGTCTTCAGCCCCGGTTGCAGAAGGAATGGTGGGAGTGGTGAGGTGCAGGGAGTGCTCGGTCCGCCACCACGGATTTCCACCAGTGCACAGGGGAGCAAGTGTGGAGAGATGATAGCGATGAGAGAAGCTTACTTGGCATCGGGGAGTGGAACTCTAGGGAGGAGGATGAAATGGAGGTAGTTCTCTTGGAAGACGGGAAAGGAGAGGAGTAGCCTCCAGAGAATGATGAGGTAGAGAGTAATCTCAGCAATTGACGAAGTGGTGAGACAGTCTCATCAGACCAGGGAGAAAGATGACTCCGTGCAGACCCGAGGGCAGCACGGCTTAAATAGTTCAGCTGATGAGGAGAGCAGGTGTGCGCGCAGCTGTGGAGAATGAGTCAACAGGCAGGCAGAGGGAATTACCACAGTACTCCCCCCCTACGTGGCGCCTCTCGATGACCCATCTAACCTACCCGGGTGCATCCAGTGGAAGTCCTTGATGAGCTGAGGATCCAACACAAAGGAGGGATGCACCCAGGACCTCTATTCAGGGCCGTAGCCCTCCTAGTCCACCAGGTACTATAGGCCGTGACCCTAGCAACGGACGTCCAGGATGGCGTTGACCTTCCACGCCGGGTTGCCATCGATCACAACTGATGAAGGTGGCGTCTTGGGAGGAGGACACAGAGGGCTGGAGCAGAACAGCTTTACCTGAGAGACATGAAAGGTGGGACAGATGCGGTGGGAGGGGGAGAGAGCTAGGCCCACAGCCACAGGATTCACAATACAGGTGATAGCGAATGGCCCAATAAAACGCTGGGAGAGCTTTTTCGACTCAGCCATGAGATTGATATTTTTTGTAGAGAGCCATACCTGTTGACCAACCCGGTAGGGTGGAGCCGACATCCTGCAACGATTGACGATGGTGGTGTTGCGCTCCACCGTGCAGCGCAGCGCGGTCCGGGTAGCCTTCCACACCGGCGGCAGCGTCTCAAGTGGGCTTGCACAGAGGGTACGACAATGTCTCACTCCTCCTCGGGAAACAGCGAGGGAATGTAGCCCAGAAAAGGAGACATGCCTATGGCCGACAACACGGTGGTGTTGTGAGCGTACTCAATCCATGGCAGGTAGGTACTCCAAGAGGCTGGGTTGGCGGTGGTGACGCACCGTAGCACTGCCTCCATTTCCCGATTGGCACGCTCACATTGGCCATTGCTCTGCGGATGATACCCCGATGACAGACTCACCGTAGCCCCCACGGCGTTGCAGGAGGCCTTCCACACCTGAGACATGAACTGGGGCCCACGGTCAGACACGATGTCCAGAGGGGTGCCGTGCAGCCTCACCACTTGGAGGGTGAGCAGATCCGCGGTCTCCTTCGCCGTGGGCAGACCCTGCAGGGGGACGAAATGGGCTGCCTTAGAGAACCTGTCCACAATGGTGAGGATGATGGTGTGGTTATTGGAGGATGGGAGGCCGGTGACGAAGTCCAAGGCCATGTGGGACCAGGGCCTGCCAGGGATAGGGAGAGGATGCAGCAGGCCGGCCGGAACAGAGGAGGACGTCTTGCCGGTGGCGCACTGGGAACAGGCGCAGATGTACTCCCCGACATCCTTCCAGAGCGATGGCCACTAAAAGGTCCTTTGTAGGAGATCCACAGTGCGAGCCATCCCTGGGTGACACAGAAGTTTGGAGGAGTGGGCCCAATTAATCACCTCTCCCCGGACAGCAGATGGAATATACAACCTCCCCAGCGGTCTCCCACTCGGGTCCGCCTCGGTCTCCTGTGCTTTCAGGACCCTCTCCTTGATACTCTATGAGAGGGCACCCAAGATGCACGACAGGAGGATGATGGGGTGCACCGATACCTCCGCAGCATCAGAGGGAAATTGCCTAGATAAGGCGTCGGGCTTGGTGTTCTTGGAACCGGGGCGATAGGTGATGGTGAAGGCAAAACGGCCGAAAAACAGGGACCAGCGGGCCTGGTGCGCGTTCAGACGTTTGGCCGTCCTGAGGTGTTCCAGGTTTTTGTGGTCCATCCAGACGATGAACGGCTTTGAGGCCCCCTCCAGCCAATGGTGCCACTCCTCCAGTGCCAGCTTGACCGCCAGGAGCTCCCTGTCCCCGATGTCATAGTTCCTCTCCACCGGGGAGAGATGGCGGGAGAAGAACGCGCAGGGGCTAATCTTGTCGTCAACCGGGGAGCGTTGAGATAATACAGCTCCAACGCCAGAATCCGATGCGTCCACTTCAACCAGGCACTGCAGCGCAGGGTCCACCTGTGCCAAGATCGGAGGAGAGGAGAATTGAGATTTTAAATCCACAAAAGCCGCCTCAGCCTCCTCCGTCCACCAGAAGGGCACCTTGGAGGAGGTGAGACGAGTAAGACGAAGGGCAATAAGGCTGTAATTTTTAGTGAAGCGGCGATAGAAGTTAGCGAATCCCAGAAACTGTTGAAGCTGCTTCCGGGAGGAGGTAGTCGGCCACTCTACCACCACTTTCACCTTGCCCGGGTCCGTGATGATCTCGTTATGTGAGATGATGAAGCCCAGGAATGATATAGCCGAAGTGTGGAATTCGCACTTTTCTGCCTTCACAAACAGCTTGTTCTCCAGCCACCGCCACTGCAGGACTCACCTCACGTGCACCCGGTGTTCATCGAGGGACTGGGAAGAAAATCAGGATATCATCAAGGTATACAAAGACAAATGAGCCCAAAAAATCCCTCAACACATGTTGGAATACGCCCCCGCCGTTGGAATACGGCGGGGGCGTTGGTTAGCCCAAATGGCATGACAAGGTACTCAAAGTGCCTGCTAGGGGTCCGGAACCCTGTCTTCCACTCATCACCCTACCGAATCCGCACCAGATGGTAGGCATTGCAAAGGTCTAATTTGGTAAACCAGGAGGCCCCCCGGAGGGAATCAAACACCATATTGATAAGAGGGAGAGTGTATTTATCCTTGTTGGTAATGTTGTTGAGCTCACGGAAATCAATGCATGGTCTCAGCGAGCCATCCTTTTTGCCCACGAAAAAAAATCCCGCCCCCGAAGACAAAGGCCGAATTATACCCGAGTTCAAGGACTCCTTGATATATGTTTCCATCGCCTCCCGCTCCGCAACTGACAGGCTGTACAGCCGACTGGATGGTAGTGGAGCTCCGGACCGGAGATTGATGGCACAATCATATGGGCGATGGGGGGGGAAGAAATATGGCTTGTCGTGGTGTTCTGGGGGAACTTTGGACAAGTCAGGCAAGCAAGCAACAGACTGAAGGCACACACTGAGGCAAAACAAACTCCATGAGACTAAATTCCCGGAGCGCCAGTCGATAGTGGGATTGTGCAACCAGAGCCAGGGTAACCTAGGATGACCAGAGAGGTGGAGACCGGAAGCACAAACAGCCTGAGCTGCTCCCGGTGATTTCCAGACACGATCACTGATACCGGGGCAGTTTGCTTAGACACCATGGCCAGTGGGGCTTTGGACAGAGCGATAAGTTGGAGAGGTGTCCTCAATTGGTGGCATGGAAGCCCCAAGTGGGTTGCCAGTTCCCCAGAGATGAAGCTCTGCTCGGCCCCTGAATCGATGAGTGCACGTGTGGCTACCTCCACTTGGTTATGAACAAAACGGATGGGTAACATGAATTTAGTGAGGGGATTGTCTTGGCGTGAGTCCGTGAGTCCCCCTACTGCGATGCACGGACTCCCTCTTTTGGCTGTATGGGACAAGTAGCAAGTTCATGTTCTTCGCTGCCACAGTATAGACATAGCCCTAATTCCCAGCAGCGCTGTTTCTCCGCTGGAGGTAACCTAGATTGGCCTACTAACATGGGCTCAGGGGAGTCTAATGAATCAGAGGGAGGTAGGGCCAACAGGGGGCACTGCCGGGAATGACGAAACTGGGTACCGGAGCAACCAGAAGTCTTACGCTCGCTGGCCCATTCCCTCAGTCAATTGTCTTGGCTGATGGCCAGGGAAATGAGCTTGACTAATTTACTGGGCTTTTCCAAACGGGCTAGCTCGTCCCACAGGCTAGGGCTAAGGCTACGAATAAAAATGCTGCACAGAGAGGCATCCTCCCACCCCACCTCTACGGCTACCACCCGGAAGTCGAAACATAATTGGCTACAGATTTGCTGCCCTGCCTTAAGTTAAGCAGCCGGGAGGTGAGTACGCTATCCCGGTCAGAGTGGTCGAACACCTCGTTAAATTCATTCACAAACTGGTTTGTAGGTTAATGTCGCATAGTCAGTCCTAGCCATGACCGCGTAAGCCCAAGCTAACGCCCGCCCCTCCAGGAGATTAACTACATAGCTTATGCAGCTGTGACTGGTGGGGAAATCCCCTGGGGCCCGCTGGAAAACTATCCTACATTGCAACAGAAACCCCCTAGCCTCCCCTAGCTTACCGTTGAAGCGTGTGGGCGTGGGGACTGGTGTCAGCTGGGATGGTGGAGACATAGCGGGAAAGGAGCTAGCTGGAGCGGCTGGGCTACCTGAAGCCGGAGGAAAGGGCTAGGAACCTGACAGATGATCCAAGCGAGAGTTTATCTGAACCAGCTGGGTAAGTATAACTTGTTGTTGGTGTGATAATTGGTCAGCTCGAGCCTCTAAGATGTTTACCTTGTGCGCAAGCGCACTGTCTGCTGGGTCGTTCTGATGGAATCGTACTGGCATGTTTTGAGACCCAGAAAGCAGACACAGACCCAGAAATCAACTCAATTATCTTTATTGTGTTATGTGTGTTTGGATGTATGCGTGTGTGTGTATGAATATAGCAGCCGAGGCGAGCAGAGCATCGTACAGCCTGGCAATCCTATGGAGAAGCAGAGACAGGGGGATTAGTAATCACACAGTAGTGGAACTGTGCTGTACTGTTAGCCTTACTGTTGGCAAGTTGGAGATCAGCTCAGGTTTGGTCCCGAAGGCTCCGGCCAGGAAGACAGCGTCTTCAGCCCCGGTTGCAGAGGGAATGGTAGAAGGAGTGGTGAGGTGCAGGGAGTGCTCGGTCCACCACCAGGTGGAGGAGGTCCGTTGCCACGGATTTCCACCTGTGCACAGGGGAGCAAGTGTGGAGAGATGATAGCGATGAGAGAAGCTTACTTGGCGTCGGGGAGTGGAACTCCCGGGAGGACGACGAGATGGAGGTGGTTCTCTTGGAAGACGGGGAAGGAGAGGAGTAGCCTTCAGAGAACGATGAGGTAGAGAGTAATCTTGGCAATTGACGAAGTGGTGAGACGGTCTCATCAGAACAGGGAGAAAGACGACTCCGTGCAGATCCGAGGGCAGCACGGCTTAAATAATTCAGCTAATGAGGAGAGCAGGTGTGCGCGCAGCTGTGGAGAATGAGTCAACAGGTAGGCAGAGCGAATCACCACAGTCTTTAAGGTTGGAGATGCTAAATGTTAAAACTATACTCTTACAACTGTACTTAAGAGTTTTTTATAAATGCATTTTGTCATTTATTAAGTATATACATAAATTCATATGCATCTCTATTTTAATAAAAATAATAATATAGGACATTGAGCTATAACATTTATATATCAGCAACAGATTGTTAACAGTAAAAAGGTCATTGTGTTAATTGTAATACCACCAAACAGCAGTATTAATGTAATGGATTAAAATTTAGATTGATCATTAGAATACACACAGTATGGACATGAATATCAAATAACACCTAATAAACTCATTTTTTAAGTCAGTCAGTGAATTGCAAAGAACAGTCTGAACTTTGTGAAAACAGGACAAATACATTTGTAAAAGATGTGAGTTTATGCCCAGTATGATTTTGATCAGTCTGATATGAAGCCCTAATAATAGTCACAGACATCTGTGCTCATCACAGCTCTAACATAAAATTAAGTTATATTTGAGTCATTTTCTTTAACATCTAATTATGACTGTGGAAATATCTTAAAGGAGAAATGTCTGCTGTGTGTAAGATAACATCCCTGAACATGACATAAAAAACTATTTTTTTTAGAATAAGTCAATAACGTCCTAAAAAAATTACCAACTCACCTCAGTATCGCAGCCATCAGAGATGCAAACTTCTCTTGAATCCTACTTTTGTTCGAAATTATTTCAGAGTGTTTTTATCCTCCTGAAGGCGCTACCAGAATAACCAACAAAGATCTCTATAGCGAGAGTGTTTACTGTCAGTGTAAAGTTTTAGAAAGATTTTATGAAGAGCTAAATACGAGGGGCGGCTGAAAAGTTCATAGGCTAACCACGATGCAGTGGTCAAATTTGACCAAATGTGGTTTATTGTACCATACTCTTGACAGTTCTGTCACTCTCAGCTTGGCTCTACCCTCTTGTTCCTCAGCCACTGAAGCACAAATACTACTGGCTCAGCAACTACGAGCATAACTCCTTCTTAGTCAGCCTATGAACTTTTCAGCCCCCCCTCGTATACAGAACAGATAAAATCTATCTTCAACAAGTCTTCCATTTCATTTATTTATTTTGTAATGACATCTTTGTAATGATATATTGTATTTACTTTTTGTCTTTTTTTATCATATAAAAAGTCTGTTAACCATCTTGCCTCAAGCATTACATCTCTACATGCAGACTCATCACGCACGTGCACACACACACACACACACACACACACACACACACACACACACAACAGAGTAGCACCAGAGGGATATTTACCAAATGCCAGGCAGTTTTCAAAGGCATTTATTGATTTATTTTATGTTTTAATTGAATTTTCTTATTTTTTACTTTTTATTGTTCCCCGGTACTGATGCATTCATTTTGCCAGGATTGAACCCAATACTGACACTAAATGTCAGATCAGACCATCTCTACTTAAAACCTGAAACAAACTTGTTTCAGTTCAACTTCACAACAAAAAAGACTTTACCTTTCTATTCAGTGTCACTACCAGTTTCTGTCTGCATATTTGCAGTAGGTACCATTGTTTAATGGAGATTGGAGATAGACTAGACATTCATGTCATCCATGCCATCCATGGACAGTAGATTAGCCACTGGGTACAATCTGGCAAGTTTACATTGATTGATATCAATGTTTAATTGGCATCAAACTGGGGATTCTAAATTGTCCTTAGGTATGACTGTGAGAGTGAATGGTTGACTCCCACCCTTTGCACTGCAACTTTCAGCTTCTTCCCTCCAGACGGAGGTTTGCTGTCCCAAAAAGTAGAACCCAGCGCTACAAAAACAGCTTTGTCCCTGCTGCTGTCAAAGAGTTGAACAAGCTATAAAAATTATATTGTACATATTTTATATTTACCTATTTTGTAAGATGTGTGCCTGTGTTTGTGTCTGTGTTGAATGTAATTAGTGGCCTGTAAATATGGATGTCACCAACTGCAAAACAAATCTACCTACGGGTACAAATAAAGTAACCTGAACCTGAACCTGAACCTGTCTGTCTCTCTGTGTTGGCAATGCGATGGACTGGTGATCTGTCCAGGGTGTACCCTGCCTCTCGCCCAAAGACGCTGGGATAGGCTCCAGCCCCCCCACGACCCGAAAAGGATTAAGTGGGAGAAGATGAATGAATGAATGATATCAATGTTCATCAACCTGCACTGTCCTTAAAAACAGCAATTTACAATTTACAGTAAGGTGTCCAAAATATACCCAAATGATTTTTTAAAATTTATTTATTATCCATCAGAACATAACTATATCAAATGGGGAAGGACAAAACAAATAAGCACAGCAACAACAGCCAGAAAAAACCCAAATTAACAACATTAACACACAGAAGGGGTGGGGGTAAAAGAAAGTGTGGTAAAGATACAGTATGTTGCAACAATTGGGATCCTATCAAATCCAGAATTATGGTTAATTTCTAGTAATGGCATCAGTCATAATAACAAAACCAGCTTAGATGTATGTATATACACTACCTTTCAAAAGTTTGGGGTCACTTAGAAATTTCCTTATTTTTGAAAGAAAAGCACTGTTTTTTTCAATGAAGATAACTTTAAACTAATCAGAAATACACTCTATATATTGCTAATGTGGTAAATGACTATTCTAGCTGCAAATGTCTGGTTTTTGGTGCAATATCTACATGGGTGTATAGAGGCCCATTTCCAGCAACTATCACTCCAGTGTCCTTAATGGTACAATGTGTTTGCTCATTGCGTCAGAAGGCTAATGGATGATTAGAAAACCCTTGTGCAATCATGTTAGCACAGCTGAAAACAGTTTAGCTGGTTAGAGAAGCTATAAAACTGACCTTCCTTTGAGCAGGTTGAGTATCTGGAGCATCACATTTGTGGGGTCGATTAAACGCTCAAAATGGCCAGAAAAAGAGAACTTTCATGTGAAACTCGACAGTCTATTCTTGTTCTTAGAAATGAAG
Source organism: Pholidichthys leucotaenia (assembly GCA_020510985.1). Lineage (NCBI taxonomy): Eukaryota > Metazoa > Chordata > Actinopteri > Cichliformes > Pholidichthyidae > Pholidichthys > Pholidichthys leucotaenia. The sequence continues at coordinate 192,322,545 of CM035839.1, read as the reverse complement.
GCTATTCCATGCGAGAAATTGCCAAGAAACTGAAGATTTCCTACAATGGTGTGTACTACTACCTTCAGAGAACAGCACAAACAGTCTCTAACCAGAGTAGAAAGAGAAGTGGGAGGTCCCGCTGCACAACTGAGCAAGAAGATAAGTACATTAGAGTCTCTAGTCTGAGAAATAGACGCCTCACAGGTCCTCAGCTGGCAGCTTCATTAAATAGTACCCGCAAAACGCCAGTGTCAACATCTACAGTGAAGAGGCGACTCCGGGATGCTGGCCTTCAGGGCAGAGTGGCAAAGAAAAAGCCATATCTGAGACTGGCCAATAAAAGAAAAAGATTAATATGGGCAAAAGAACACAGACATTGAACAGAGGAAGATTGGAAAAAAGTGTTATGGACGGACGAATCGAAGTTTGAGGTGTTTGGATCACACAGAAGAACATTTGTGAGACTCAGAACAACTGAAAAGATGCTGGAAGAGTGCCTGACGCCATCTGTCAAGCAAGGTGGGGGTAACGTGATGGTCTGGGGTTGCTTTGGTGCTGGTAAGGTGGGAGATTTGTTCAGGGTAAAAGGGATTTTGAATAAGGAAGGCTATCACTCCATTTTGCAACATCATGCCATACCCTGTGGTCAGTGCTTGATTGGAGCTAATTTCATCCTACAACAGGACAATGACCCAAAGCACACCTTCAAATTGTGCAAGAACTATTTAGAGAAGAAGCAGGCAGCTGGTATTCTATCTGTAATGGAGTGCCCAGCGCAGTCACCAGATCTAAACCCCATTGAGCTGTTGTGGGAGCAGCTTGACCGTATGGTACGCAAGAAGTGCCCATCCAGCCAATCCAACTTGTGGGAGGGGCTTCTAGAAGTGTGGGGTGAAATTTCTCCAGATTACCTCAACAAATTAACAGCTAGAATGCCAAAGGTCTGCAATGCTGTAATTGCTGCAAATGGAGGATTCTTTGACGAAAGCAAAGTTTGAAGGAAAAAATTATTATTTCAAATACAAATCATTATTTCTAATCTTGTCAATGTCTTGACTATATTTTCTATTCATTTTACAATTCAAGGTGGTAAATAAAAGTGTGACTTTTCATGGAAAACACAAAATTGTCTGGGTGACCCCAAACTTTTGAACGGTAGTGTATGTACATACATACATACATATATACAGTGATGTGAAAGTGTTTGCTCCCTTCCTGATTTCTCATTTTTTGTGTGTTTGTCACACTTAAATGTTTCAGATCATCAAACAAATTTAACCACTTGCGCTCCGTTGTTCCGCAGGCGGGCAAGTCTCTGCGTCCTATGACGCACGAGGGCGCGCGAGAGCGCGCTCGTGCGCCCTCGTGCGCATGACGCATGATGGTGGTGATGGTGATGTAGTAGCGTCCAAGCGCCACTCAAAAAAAAACTGCAGAGACAGCCACGAACAGATTAGTTCATCTGATTGACCTCTCATTCGACTAATAAGAGCCTTGAATTGGGTTTCTGAAACCTTGAAGAACCAATGAATGAAAATCTAGGAAGGAGGACCCGCCTACTGTGAACGCAGGAGCCAATTGAAACACAGAAATTCTGGCTGGGTGAAGCGATATTTACTGCTGCAGAAGGACTCTGTACGAATCTACTACAGACCCAGGCTCACCCAGCAGCATGGAGAACACCCACAAGTGGGACCTGCACTCATTCCAGCAGAATAGACGGAGACCGACGACAAAAGTCGTAAATCATTCGCCAAAACGGCAATAATGGAATTATGTTGATCGGGATCCACGAGCGGAGCAGCGTTGCGTTCGTCTGACGCGTGGGAAGAGCTGTTCGCCACGACTCTGCTGCTTTGAAGAGGTTATAAGCTAAATTATTATTTATCCCTGAAAACTGTAATCCAAAAATGACTTTTGACCGATCGGTAAATTACAACTGTACTGCACACGAAATACGAAGTGCGTGCGCCGCGATAAACGGTTCATTTGCCGTGTTCGGACCGTGAACGCCCCCCCCCCCCCCCCGCTGCAGAAGAGGAGCGGGGGGGGGGCACGGTCCCGGTCCGCGGGGGGGGAAGCATATCAGTCTATTCCATCATGTAGCGATGGCCCTCTTCTGTAGCGAGGGGGGGGGCGTTCACGGTCCGTTCACGGTTCCCCCCCCCCACACACACACAGTAGCGAGGGGGGGGGGAGCCGCTGTGAAAACATGCAAGGAAAAAAAAAAAGTGTATTTCGTCATGTAGCGAGGGCCGAATTTGGTCCTTGGTAGCGGGGGGGGGAAACGACCCCCCGCCCACACACACACACACAGACACAGCCCTGAGTGTGACCTTTCATTAGAGCCTAAAATGAAGATTCTACATTGAATTATTCAAAAGTTACAGACGTTTTTCCAAACTGTGCCATTTGGCACAGTTCCATAACGCCTGGGAACAGCCTGAGAACAAAGCTGTGTAAAATATTCATTTTTGGTGGTATTGTTACCAAATTTGGATCTCAGCTGGATAACACTTGGTTCTACATTTCTGTTGCATTTTCCAGCCGGATCGGACAGCTGTGTGTTATTTACAAGCATTTGTATCCAAAAAAACACTGTGTCCAATTTTTTTTTCTTCAAGTTCAGTATGTTTAGATGACTGTAACTCAGTGGCCGGAGCACGTAGAGAGATTATGTTTTTTTTGCCAAAAAATTCAAAGTGTTTTCTTTTAAATGAGACCAACCCCATGAAGATGCTGCAAAGGGTTGAATAACAGCTTTCGATTTACTTTGGGCACGTTACTTTTGGGCATTTTTAGGAAAATTGCCCGGAGTGCAAGTGGTTAAATATTAGACAAAGATAACACAAGTAAACACAAAATGCAGTTTTTATTATTAAGAGAAAAAAATCCAAACCTACATGGCCCTGTGTGAAAAAGTGATTGCCCCCTAAACCTAATAACTGATTGGAACACTCTTAGCAGCAACAACTGCAATCAAGCGTTTGCGATAACTGGCAATGAGTCTTTTACAGCACTGTGGAGGAATTTTGGCCCACTCATCTTTGCAGAATTGTTGTAATTCAGCCACATTGGAATGTTTTTGAGCATGAACCGCCTTTTTAAGGTCATGCCACAGCATCTCAGTTGGATTCAGGTCAGGACTTGTACTAGGCCACTCCAAAGTCTTCATTTTATTTTTCCTAAGCCATTCACAGGTGGACTTGCTGGTGTGTTTTGGATCATTGTCCTGCTGCAGAACCTAAGTGCCCTTCAGCTTGAGGTCATGAACAGATCGCCGGACATTCTCCTTCAGGATTTTTTGGTAGACAGCAGAATTCATGGTTCCATTTACCACAGCAAGTCTTCTAGGTCCTGAAGCAGCAAAACAGCCCCAGACCATCACACTACCACCACCATGTTTTACTGTTGGTATGATGTTCCTTTTCTGAAATGCTGTTACTTTTACGCCGGATGTAATGGGACACACACCTTCCAAAAAGTTCAGCTTTTGTCTCGTCAGTCCACAGAGTATTTTCCCAAAAGTCTTGGGGATCATCAAGGTGTTTTCTGGCAAAACTGAGACGAGCCTTTATGTTCTTTTTGCTCAGCAGTGGTTTTCATCTTGGAACTCTGCCATGCAGACCATTTTTGCCCAGTCTCTTTCTTATGGTGGAGTCATGAACACTGACCTTAACTGAGGCAAGTGAGGCCTGCAGTTCTTTGGATGTTGTTGTGGGGTCTTTTGTGACCTCTTGGATGAGTCATCACTGTGCTCTTGGGGTAATTTTAGTTGGCGGGCCACTCCTGGGAAGGTTTACCACTGTTCCATGTTTTCGCCATTTGTGGATAATGGCTCTCACTGTGGGGCACAGCAACTCACCCTTGGCCGGGGTATCCCGGGTTAGATCCCAGACCCCGACCAACAGTGATCTGTGTGGAGTTTGTATGTTCTCCCCGTGTCTGCGTGGGTGTACGCCGGGATTTCTCCAGTTTCCTCCCACATGCCAAAAACATGCAAGTTAGGTTAATTGGCATCAACTGGGGATTCTAAATTGTCCTTAGGTATGACTGTGAGAGTGAATGTTTGTCTGTCTCTCTGTGTTGGCCCTGCGATGGACTGGCGATCTGTCCAGGGTGTACCCTGCCTCTCGTCCAAAGATGCTGGGATAGGCTCCAGCCCCCTCGCGACCCGAAAAGGATTAAGCGGACGAAGGTGGATGGATGGATGGATGGCTCTCACTGTGGTTTGCTGGAGTCCCAAAGCTTTAGAAATGGCTTTATAACCTTTTCCAGGCTGATGGATCTCAATTACTTTGTTTCTCATTTGTTCCTGAATTTCTTTGGATCGCAGCATGACGTGTAGCGTTTTTTGTTTTTTTTTGTCTACTTCTCTTTGTCAGGCAGGTCATATTTAAGTGATTTCTTGATGCCTGGGTGTGGCTAGAGAAATTGAACTCAGCTTTCCAAAGATGTGATAAACCACAGTTAATTTGTATTAACGGGGGGGGCGGGGGGCAGTCACTTTTTCACACAGGGCCATGTAGGTTTGGATTTTTTTTACTCTTAATAATAAACACCTTCATTTCAAAACTGCATTTTGTGTTTACTTGTGTTATCTTTGTCTAATACTTAAATTTGTTTGATGATCTGAAACATTTAAGTGTGACAAATACAAAAAAGTGAGAAATCAGGAAGGGGGCAAACACTTTTTCACACCACTGTATATACAGCGGGTAAAGTAAGTATTAAACGCATCACCATTTTTCACAGTATATATATTTCTAAAGGTACTATTGACACGAAATTTCCACCAGATGTTGGTAACAACCCAATTAAGGCTGTGTGTCCACCAAATATGTTTTTTCAGCTGTGGGCGACTATTTTCTATTCATTCTCTATGTAGTCCAGAATTTACAGTGCTGAGCGCCATCTGCGCTGAAAGGCTCTCACCAGTGGTCACTTTTTGTCGCGGTGCTCAGGGCACTCAGAGTTGAAAAAATTTCAACTTTTCAGGCTGCAGCTGAGCTTGTCAGTGTCAGACCTTTCTAAGCAGCCAATCAGAATTAAGGAAGGACGAGACATAGCATGCCAGTACAGTCTGTACTCAGACTCCTGTTTTCTGTGTCATCATATTTTGCATCCAGAGCTGCTACCAATACTAGAATATGTTTCCTGTCCATTGTTATTTAGAGACTGCTATTAGAAATAAGTAGAAAGTCTGACCATAGGAAAAGCGGAAGTGCTGAGCTGTGAGTGACAAGCTGTTGCTGGGATACAGGGCACAGACTTTTTTTTTTTCCCAGAGCACAGCACATAAACACTGAAAAAAAAAACCAAAACACTCAGGGCGGTCGGGCAACAAAAAATGCCTTTGGTGGACACGCAGCCTAATCCATATATGCAAAGAAATAATAGATGTTCATAAATTAAGTTATGTGTAATATTGTGAAAGTAGAAAAGCTGTCATGACCCGAGCACTAGGTCTTGGTGCTCGGGTTATTCTTGTCAGGGTTTGATAGCGGCATTATTATTCTAGCTCTCCAAGCTCTTATTGTGTTAGTGCTTGGGGAGGCTTCCGCTCAGCTGTCAAACCCTGAACAGCTGTGCTGCATTTGTGGTCGTTAGTGCTAGGACTATTTCTACCCTCGCTGGCGATCACATCCTTGCAGCAGTGTCTGTTTACACTCCGTCACGCAACGGATGCACGATACTTATTCGTACCACGTCTGCCTTTGGCTTGACCGTCGTTCTCCGGAACTAGTAAGTGTGCTGTATAGCCTTACCCCTCCCGGTGTGTATCGATCTCTGTGTGTCTCTGCCTTAGCAGCTGGTGTAATTATTATTTTCACCAACCTTGCCTGCCTTGTGTATGACCGTCTCCTGCTATGGACCTGTAGAGCTGTTTAGCCCTATGCCTCCTGTTGTGAGTAGACTCTAGTGTCATTGTCTCAGCAGCTTGTGTTGTCACTATTTTCACCGTTAATAAAACTCACTGAACTCACTGGTGACTGTGTGGCGTCTTATGGTGGCTTGCGAGAGCCACCCATGACAGTACACTGCTGCCACAACGGCGTTTACGGTGACGCCAACCCGAGACGCAATTCACCAGAGAGTTTTGAGTTTTTTGGACAGTTGCTGTTCCCGTCTGGGTACTGAGTGTGTGGGAAGAATGCTGTCGCAGAGGGACCGCGCTGGGAGCCCGAGCCACGAGCTGACAGGCTTTCTGGAAGTCGTGGATGAGATGCTCATCTCCGCTTCCCTGCTGGACTACCATCACAGTATACACTGGTACCTAGACGCTGCTGAAGACGTCCTTTGTCATCTCCCTTCCCGCTGGGCCGACCACCCGGAAGCCAACGCGAGGAGGGAAGATATCGCCGCACAACGCGAGATTTTCCTGATGCTGGAGGAGGAATGCGGTGTGAAGCAGGAGAAGAGGCACTCCTGCTCTTGGCCTATGGATCCTGATCCCGTCCTCGATCCAGTCCTGGAGTTCGCACCATCTGGAGGCCGGCGGAGGCGTCGGCGCTGCGGCCGAGCACGTTTTCAGCAAGCTCCTGCTCTGGATCCAGTTTCGGGCCGCCGGAATGATCCGCTCAATCAGCCAGCTGCTAAGAGTCAGCTGAGTCCTGTGCCGGTGAGCTCCGTCCATGGGTCCTGTGTTACCATCCAGCGAGCGAGGGAAGGAGCAACGTCCTCTACAGCTGGCACCATCTTCCCTGCAGGAGACAGACAAGTTCAATTTCACTTACCTATCCATCATAGTGATCTGTCTTGTCTGACTCCTGGGGGTGAAGCTCGGGGTTCGCAGCTCCCCGAGTTTCCTTCTCCAGCTGTAGCCAGTAACACTGAACCTGCTGCCTCTGTGTTTCCTCCTGCGGAGCGGTCCTCGGCGTCAGTCCCACGCCGTCGAATGAGGGGGAGGCCTGTGGCTCTGGGAGATATCCCGGCCCTGCAGCCTTGTGTTGGACAGAGGAGGAGAACGGACTGCGGTGAGGAGCCAGAGCCGACGAGTGAGCGTCCCCAGGGTTCCTCAGAGATGCAGCCCGAGTGAGCAGGTCGGGGGTCCTCTGCCCCCACGCCATATGGGTTATTGGCGTGGACGCCAGCGCGAGAGGATCCAGCTGCAGAGACCATCAGGCCGGCTGTGGAACCCGACGCAGCCGAGTGGGAGCCCGACGACGAGCGTCTGTCTGAACCTGGATCGACGGAGTCCTTGACGGCTCCAGAGCCCGAGTGCAGGCAAGTGCTCTTCTTTGTTTTCCTTTATGGTGTGTTAGAGCATTTTTGCCTGCCTCATGGGGAGGCGAGCGAGGGGCAGCCGTCTGCTGCACCCGAGCTCGTCTCGCTGGGCCCTGGCGCTGCTGGTGAGACTGATCCCGGTCCTCTCTTGTTCTCTGAGCCTCTCCACAGCGTTACCAGTCTGGAATCTGTCAAGGTCACGGGACTGGAGGTCCCAGGTTCGGGGATGGAGGTCATCGCCGGTGCAGTGCCGACCCAGTCGGGGTCCGACGCATGGGCCGAGGTGACCCAGCCGGGGTCCGACGCGGGTGCAGCGGTGACCCAATCGGGGTCCGTCCTGACCCAGTCGGGGTCCGACTCGTGGGCCGAGGTGACCCAGTCAGGGTCCGACGCAGGTGCGGCTGCGACCCAATCGGGGTCCGACGAGGTCCAGTGGGGGTCCAGCTCAGGTGCGGCTGCGACCCAATCAGGATTCAAGGACGTCCAAGTTCTTGGTTGTTCCCCTTTCAGGAGCCACCAGCTGGGAGCCGTTGGAGGTTTTTGTCTGGCAGACCGGCGCTCTCATGTCTTGTCATCATTAGGCGGGCGGCTGCATGCAATTCCTCCACGGTCCTGGTGGTTGTGGGATGCGGGTCGGCCACCCGGGGAACTGCTTTGTGCGTTCGGCGTCTTGGGTTGGTCGCCCGATAAACTGTGGTTGCTACTGGGTGACCTGGTTCGGCCACCAGAGGACTTGTCTCTGGGGGTCTGGGACTGGGGCAGGCCGCCTGACCATGTACTGTTTTGTGGGACTATCCGTGGGCCATCGGAGGCAGGGAGGTCGCCGGAGCTCTACCTGGGGGGACGTTGGATCTCCGCCGATCATCTTTTTGCTTTGGCCCATACAGTGTCAGGGTTATGTCAAGTTATGTAAAGCAATTTTTGATTGCCTCATGTGTTTTGAAATCCATAGTCTGGTTATGTCAAGTTATGTTAAGCAATTTAGATTGCCTCATGAGTTTTTGTATCCATAGTCTGGTTAGGTTATGTAAAGTTATTTTGTTTGCCTCATGTGGGGTTGTAGTCCTTAGTCTGGGTTTTGTTTTGGGTTTTTTTGTTTTGTTCCTCCCCTCTTCCTTTGAGGGGCTATGGCCGTGTTTTGTTTTTTTTGTTTTGTTCCCCTCTTCTTCTTGAGGGGCCATAGTATGGTGTTCTCGTTCATAGTTTCCAGGTGCTTACATGTATTTCTGGTTTCGTGTGTGTTTTTGTTTTTTCCATAGTCACGGTGTGTTAGCACGTATTTCTTGTGGGGGGTTTTTTCTCATAGTTGCCATGTGTGCATTTATTTCTTGTTTTTCTCATAGTTATCATGTGTTAGTATGCATTTCTTGCTCATAGTCTTCATGTGTTTGTATTTACGTCTTGTTTTGTTCCCATAGTTACCATGTGTTTGTATTTATTTCTTGTTTCTGTGTCCATAGTTGCCGTCATGTATTTCTGGTTCCTTTTTTTTTTTTTTTTGCCATAGTTATCTTGTGTTTGCATTTTGTTTTGTTTCCATAGTTACAGTCATGTAATTTTTTCCTTTTTTTGCCATGGTTATGTGTTTGCATTTATTTCTTGTTTTGTTCCTATAGTTACTGTGTGTTGAGGGTTTATCTTTTTGGGCCAGGTTATGTACACTGGGGTTAGACGGGTTGTCTATGGCCTCGGTGGGAGAATTTTCAGGGTCAAGTGTTTTTTGCTTTGTATGATTGTGTTCTCCTTGTTTTGTAGTCAAGTCTTGTTTTATTTTTTCTTCTTTCTTCATTGTTCTGGGGGGAAATAGGATGGATATGTCAAGTGATGTATTTGTTTCTTTTCCTGTTTAGGGTGTTAGGTTTTGTTGGCTCCCTCCTTGCCTGTTCCTCAATCCACTCACCCTGTGGTTGGAGGGGGGGGGCAGGTGTTACTAGACATTCAGAGCCCATCAAGTGAGGGGGGGCTACTGTCATGTCCCGAGCACTAGGTCTTGGTGCTCGGGTTATTCTTGTCAGGGTTTGATAGCGGCATTATTATTCTAGCTCTCCGAGCTCTTACTGTGTTAGTGCTCGGGGAGGCTTCCGCTCAGCTGTCAAACCCTGAACAGCTGTGCTGCATTTGTGGTCGTTAGTGCTAGGACTATTTCTACCCTCGCTGGCGATCACATCCTTGCAGCAGTGTCTGTTTGCACTCCGTCACGCTACGGATGCACGATACTTATTCGTACCACGTCTGCCTTTGGCTTGACCGTCGTTCTCTGGAACTAGTAAGTTTGCTGTATAGCCTTACCCCTCCCGGTGTGTATCGATCTCTGTGTGTCTCTGCCTTAGCAGCTGGTGTAATTATTATTTTCACCAACCTTGCCTGCCTTGTGTATGACCGTCTCCTGCTATGAACCTGTAGAGCTGTTTAGCCCTATGCCTCCTGTTGTGAGTAGACTCTAGTGTCATTGTCTCAGCAGCTTGTGTTGTCACTATTTTCACCGTTAATAAAACTCACTGAACTCACTGGTGACTGTGTGGCGTCTTATGGTGGCTCGCGAGAGCCACCCATGACAAAAGCACTCCGCCAAGTCTCCTTTCCTCCCTCCCTTTGTCCATCCATCTGTCCATACCTCCCTGCCTCCATCCCTCCAAAGATTGGAAGATAGGGTCTTGGTGGTGGTATGCACTCCTAGATTACCTACAAAATCTAATGGGTTCATCTGTAGCTCAAGGACCACCTCTGGAAATTTTCATCCAATTGAGAGTTTCTTTGACTGGGTGTTTGGGATCATTGTCTTGCTGAAATGTCCATCCTCATTTCATCTTCATCATCCTGGTAGACGGCAGCAGATTTTTATCAAGAATGTCTGTACATTTTCCCCATTCATCCTTACTTCAATTATATGAAGTTTGCCAGTACCATATGCTGAAAAATAGCCCCCATCCCCACCCACACCCCTGGTATGGTGGTTTTAGGCTGATGTGCAGTGCCAATTCTCCTCCAAACATGGTGTGTATTATGGCATCCAAAGAGTGACATTTTGGTCTCATCTGACCAGACTATATTCTCCCAGTATTTAAAAGGCTTGTCCAAATGTTGTGCCGCAAACTTTAAACAAGCTTCAATGTGCCTTTTCTTCAGCAACTCAGTCTTGCATGGTAAGCGTGCATACAGGCTATGAAGGTTGAGTGCATTACTTATTTTCTTTGAAACACTTGTACCAGGTCTTTCTGAGGTTATTCACAAGTGGTCCTTGGTTGTTGAACAGGTCTTCGGATAATTCTTTTAACTACTATTTCAGAAATCTTGTGAGGACCACCTGGTTGTGCACTGAAAAAAAAAATTGGAGTGGCATTTACTTGAAAAAGAACTCACCAAATATTTTCAATTAGAATTTCTAATGAAAGTTAGTCAGGTTTTTCTTAAAGTTTGCTTAGTACCAAAAGTATATTTTACAAATATTTTCCAGTAAAGTTTACTAAGAACTTTATTTTTTAGGTAAATTTGCTTATGCTTTGTGACATGGTTTACAAACCCAGACCCAGAAGCAGATACTGATGAGAACATTTGTATAAAGTTTAACAATGATTTTATTGCCAATAATTGTGCAATAATAGTGTGATGAGGATCTGACAACCCTGTAGTGAGAGTGCAGACACAAGGGTAAGTGTGCATAAATGGGCAGAGAGTATTAAGGAAATTAATTGGGTAATTTGTGCTTACAGGTTTCTCTTGAAGATGCTGTGTAGATTTGATGACAATCTTCTAATGCAGGGAAGCTGGATGCCAGGAGTGAATCCTCTGCTATGGTTAGCTTCAGAGGGGAACTGTGGCAGGCTGGCCAGGCCGAGGTACAGGGGAAAGGAGTGGAGAAAGCAGTGAAGGTAAGCAGTGGTAAGTCGACTTACTTGGGGGAGAGGGGAATGTGCACAATCCAGGGAGTAAACAGTCCAATCTGTGAGGCAGGTGAGGGTCAGAGTATGGCAGGCAAACACAATGAGCAGACAGGCTCGGGATTCTAAGGTAGGCGAATGGTAAAAACACAAGAGGCAAAATCATAGACACCATCAGGCAAAGCTCAGGTAGGAAACAGGCTGGCAGGAGGTCTGACGTGACCAGACAGAGTGGTGGAAATGCGTCCAATTTAAAGGGCCCCTCTGATTAGCCGCAGGTGGTGTAATCAGCTGCAGGGAGTGGCGCCTAATCAGAGGGGAGAGAGAGGGAGAGAGGCAGGGACACATTGCAGGCAGAAATCCTAACAGTACCTCCCTCTCAAGGGACACCTCCTGGTGTAATCCTTGGCTTGTCTGGGTGTTGCTGGTAAAAATTGTGGATCAGGGCGTCATCCATAATAAAGGATCTGGGGATCCATGATTTCTTCAGGTCCATACCCCTTCCAGTCAGCAAGGAACTGGATGTCGCGCCCCCTGCGGTGAGCAACCAGGATGCATGTCATGGCGTAAACCAGGCCCCCACTGACCATCTTAGGTCAGTGGGGGTTTGGATCGGGGCAGAGGGAGCTTGTAAATACTGGTTTTATGTGTGGCACGTGAAAGATGGGGTGGACCCGGAGTGAAGGTGGGAGGTTGAGCCTGACCGAAGAGGGGTTCACGATGGCCTTGATAGTAAATGGCCCAACGAACTGGGGGACAAGCTTTTTGGATTCGGTTTTCAGGGGGAAGACCTTAGTAGAAAGCCTGACCCTTTCACCTACCACATAAGTGGGAGCCGGACGCCTCCTCCGGTTGGCCCAATGTGAGTTTTCCTCGGCTGACCTGAGAATAGCCGCTTTGGTGTCCCTCCAGACGTGCTTGCACCTAGATATGTGGGTAGGAATGGAAAGGATAGGTACTTCCTCCTATGAAATGGAGAGCAGGAGGGGGTTATACCACAGGAAGGCCTCAAAGGGGGAGAATCCAGTGGAAGCAGAGGTGGCTGAGTTATGGGCATATTCAATCCAAGGCAGGTAGTCATTCCAGGATGAGGAGTCTTCTGCCGTCACACAGCGCGGCATAGCCTCTAGCTCCTGATTCACCCGCTTGCACTGCCCATTGCTCTGTGAGTGGTAGCCAGAGGTGAGATTGACTGTGGCCCCGATGGATTTGCAAAAGGCCTGCCAAACCTAAGAGATAAACTGGGGGCCATGATTGGACACAATATCTACAGGGATGCCATGGAGTTTCAGCACATGGTTGGCTGTCTCCAAGGTGGAGGGTAGTTTCTTTAGGGGCACAAAATGTGCTGCCTTGGAGAACCTGCTCACCAGTGTGAGGATGATGGTATACCCATTGGAGGGGAGCAATCCCGTGACAAATTCAAGTGCAATATTTGCCCACAGGCGGCTGGGGAGAGGAAGGGGCTGAAGGAGGTGTACTTTTTAATGGATAGCAGAACGCAGCGCTGGAGGATCCCACTGCTTTCTGGATTGGGTTTGCAGCGTCTGCGCCCTTGTGTGCCGCTACTGCAGAGGAGCTGGAGGAGCGCCGGTAGGTCTTACTATCGGAAATCGATCTACTGTTGGATTATAAGCCTTGTCTCCTTCCGGAGTATGTGGCCCTGCTGTATGGAGGTTCATTGGGAGAGTTGGAGTCTGTGCCAACAAGACAGCGCCCTCTGACTCCAACACCATCCCCGTCTCCTCACCCTCCAACCACAGGCAGCCTCCCTCCAACCCAGCAGCCACACCACAGGTTGGGGAGAGACTTGTTGGGAGCACTAGAGCCTGAGCCAATGAGAAAGTGTCCCCTGTCTCCGACGCCTCACCCACAATGCCATGTGCTGGCATCTGCACCTCCATGCTGCTCTTCAGCGTCCGCTACTGCACTGCGGAGCTCATCGGGTGTGGAGCGCTCTTCATCGCCAACCCCCATCGCAGCTGCATTTAAGCCAGCCATCACACCTGCAGTGCCAGCTCCTACATCTGCTGCACTGGTGCCCCCGCCTGCCGCTACATGTCAGAGCGCCTTGTCTGCTGCCCCTCCAACGTCCCCAGAGGTGGAGGTCACCTCTCCAGCAGCAGAGTCTCCAGGGTCCTTGCCAGCAGAAGAGCAGAAGCTAAGGCAAGTCCCAATTTTCTCATTACCATCTAAAATAGAGAGGTCTTGTCTTCCTCCTGGTGGGGAGGCCTAGTTGCAGCGCCCATCTGCTTCTGAGCTCTCCCCGCCAAGCTCTTCTGCTGGTAGTAGTGATTTGGACATGACATCTGCCTGTGTTTCTTCTTCCCCATTTGAGATGGCTACATTTGGGATGGGGGAGCACACTTCTACCCCTGCTGTCTCCGAGGTGCATGCCACAGCTCCAGTGGTCCACGAGGAGCACGCACCAGCTTCTGATCTCCACAAGGAGCACACACCAGCTCTTGATCTCCACGAGAAGCACGCACCGGCTCCTGATCTACACGAGGAGCAAGCACCAGCTCCTGATCTCCACGAGGGGCACACCCCAGCTCCTGATCTTCATGAGGGGGACACACCAGCCCCTGATCTCCACGAGAGTCATGCACCTGTTCCTAATCTGCACGAGTGGCAGGCACCAGCTCTGGATCTTCACAAGGGGCACGCTTGGATCTCTACAAGGGGCACATTCCAGCTCCTGCAGTCAGCAAGGTGCACCCTCTAGCGTCTTGTGTTTCTGAGGCCAGTGCACCTCCATCGCCTTGTCCTGTGGTCTGGTGGCCCAGGGGAGCTGGAAGACCACCCAACACATCACACTGTATGGTCTGGTGGTCCAGGGACACTGGGAGACTACCTGACACATCACGCTTTCTGGTCTGATGGCCCAGGAATGCTGGGAAGCCACCCGACACATCATGCTTTATGGACTGGTGGCCCAGGGACTCTGGGAGATGACCTGACACATCACCCTTTCTGGTCTGGTGGCCCAGGAACACTGGGAGGCCACCCAACGCATCATGCTCTCTGGTCTGGTTCCCCTGGGATGCTGGGAGGCCACCCAATGCATTACATCCTATGGTCTGGTGGTCCAAGACTCTGGGCGGCCAACCGATGCATCATGCTCTCTGGTCTGGTGAGCATGGTCACGCTTTAAGTTCATTTCTGTTAGTCTCTGTGTTTTCCCTACCTCAGCTTAATTTGGTTATTGTGTTTATGGTTACATCATGTCCCTATTTATGTTCCTTTGTCTTTTAGATCCTTAGTCTTAGTTTAGTTCTTCATTGTTCTGTTTATTAGTATTATGTTTATCATGATCACAGTTATGCTTGGGTTTGATGATTATTGTTCTCATGGTTATGTTATCATGTTTATTCCTGTCATGATTTGGGTTTGGGCTTTTGTTTTGACAGTGCCTTTTGTTTACTTCCGGTTTTGTATTATGAGTTTTTGCTTCGTTAATTATTCACAGCTGCTTTTGATTTCTTGATTGATTGTTCACGGGTGTTCTTGATTTGTTTTTTTATTTATAGAGGTCGCGCACTGCCTGCGGCATGGCAACATTCACACTCACACACTCACGTTCTGTCTGAGTTCTATGTTCACATCTGCTTGCGTCTGTTGAACTCGTGCATGCTAGTAGAATCAAATATTCCTGTCTGAAACAGGTATTCCAATCAAGCTTTCCAGGCCCAAATGTAGGCTGTGTTTGAAAGTAAAGAGGTGTAGCCTATATGTAGGCAATCACATATTAGACTTTGACAAATACAAAAGGGAGTAAATGGCACTAAGATTGTGTGAATATTAATTACAGAATGTGTAAATATTGGAAATGAATGGGACAGCCAATATTAGCGACTGTTTCAGATCCCTCTGTTATTTGTTTCTCAGATCACTTATTTGTGTGATCTTTTATCACTTATATCCATAATAGTGTACCTTCACTTTGGGGAATGGGAGTTGTTCAGCCATCATAATTATTTTAGCTTATATCAGTAGCCATGTTTACATGGATACAAGTAACCAGATTAAAAGCCTGATTGGAAAAAAAAAGGCTTCATGTAAACACGCCAATCTGATAACACTCATTCGGATCAAAATTTCTTTCCGATTGAGACGGGTGGGTTATGCCAATTGTTAATCCAATTGGTGCGCATATAAACACTTATTCCAAAGTGTGGGTGGAAAATATGTTTACTGCGCATGTCTGTACATCAGCCACACGTTGACGTGACGTATTTCCGCATTTTACAGCAGCTAGTGGAAGACACGGCGGGAGTAAAACAGTTCGTCATATGCAGAAGTGTGTGCTGCTGGGCTTGTAGCTTCATTACGGAGACCAGCAAAAGCAAAAGTACAGTCTGAATAACACAATACAGGTCCATTTCAAGAAGAGAAAGACACGAAGCGGGGTTTGTTTACATCGGAAGTTGCTTCTTCTTCTTGTACTATTTCCGGAATGTCAGATAATTGTGCGCATGTCAAAATGATTTAGTCCATTCAAACGTGTGACACATGTAAATGTACATCCTGATCAACTTTTTCAGGATCCATGTAAACAGTAAAGTTCTGATCTGAATTGTAATCAGATTGAAGAAATTTTGCACATGTAACCATGGCTACTGTTCAGTGAAATATTGAATTTCTTCTGTGTATCATCAATAAACTCATGCAGTATTATTACAGGACACGTTTAGAAATATTTGAGACCCATTGTAGCGCATCAGTTTATATTTTAGCAATTTTTTGTTATTAAAGGTTTTTTAAAACTTTAATGCTAAGATTGAGGCGGTGCTTATATTGTTGCGCTGGAGCGATACTGAGGTCAAATAATGATCTGAACCTTGAGGGCGTGACTGGCAAAGACTCACAATGTGAGCACCGTGGCTCTACTGTAAGCATTTGTTTGTTATTGATGCGAGAAAATTATTTATTGTTATTATTATTCTGCCTAAACGATTGCATTTTTGACCCTCTAAACGTTATCCAAAATGCATTTTTTTTCACACACACCTCAGACCTGGTGAAAAATTTTATAAACTGGAAAACATATGTGCCCCACACTAAAAATTTATCCAGCCTATGGTTGATATGTCCCGCATTCGTGGAGCAAAGGTCGTAGGGCCTTCCCCCCATTTTTTTTTTTTTTTTTTTTACCTTTGGTTAAAAAAAAAAGGTGGATCCAAGCAGCTGATTGCTGGAACCACAGAGCTCAGCTGTTGTCCATGATAAATTAGCCTCAGGCCAAAAGCACACTCCATGCATTATCTTTTTTTTCCACTTTATTGAAAATAACTTTTTTATCGCCATTAGTTACCGTGCCTTTGAGCCAGGCCGTGTAAGCCGTGTTTGAAAGTGGAATACAGAGGTGTAGGCTATATATAGGCAATCACATGTTAGACTTTGACAAATATGAAAGGGACTGAAGTGAGATTTATTTGATTGCGTGAATATTAATTACAGTGTGGAGGTAATTGAACAGGCGAGATGCGACGAGCTGGAAGGGTGCAAGGTTTTATTTCCTCCAACATATTGAAACACGCTTTGTAGCTCGGTGAGCTACTGCGTTGCTCATGCATGTGTCACGAGCTCTTTTATACACATTACACAGACAGAGAGAATGCATGGCATATTAGCATAGTGATTGTCATCTAATACACATCAGTCAATACACATCATTAGCATGACATCAGCTGGCGCCTGGCCCAGACGTCCTCTCCGAGGACGCATACATAACAGTCCCGTCTGATTGCCCCCTGGGGCTCTCTGTCCGTATGTAAATTGTCCTCTCTTTCCTCCAGCCCTGATGAGTGTGAGATAATGTCCGTCCGCAGCATGCTGGGTCACTACACAGCTCCCCCAGAACACTCAGAAGGGGCGTTGACTCCCCCCCCCCCCACCGGTCGCTTGTGCTCCAGCTCCAGTGGAACTGTCCTGCTCTAGAGGAGTGTCGGAGGGCATGTCAGTCCGTGGGGGGGTACCGGGGAGGGGTGGAAAAGACAGTGTGCTCCGCTTCGAGTTCCAGCACATTGAACGGCCGCGGGCGCACGGGGCCAGTGCGCATCATGCGTAATGGAACAAACCGGCGATCGGCTGGCTTTGAGGTGCGGGAAGAACGATGTGGAGGAGGAGGGGCAGGTGGATGGGAATAAGTGAGTGCTGGCTCGGGATGTCAGAGGTGTCTGGGCCGCGCAAAAATTGCGTGTGGATCCGCCATGGTGAGGGACTTTCCCGGTAAACCTGGCGGTGAGCTGCAGCGGCTGTGAAAAAAAATTTAGTCTCTGACTCCTTGTGCAGCTCAGTCCTGCGAGGATGTGGGGAAGGCGAACGGCCAAATTCCCCGAGGATGCGTAGTGGCTAAGAAAAAAACTGAAGCTGTGTGAGGGACTTGGCGGTTTGGTTTTAGGTGCGGGAGCAGCCCTAAAGTTATCGGGGAAAGCAATCAGCTAAATTCCCGTTGTGCGCCGTGACTGAGAAACCCATACAAAGTCCCGTGTGCGGGCTGGGCTGCATTTCTACTTCAGGTGTGTGAGCAGCCCTAAAGGTTCCGAGGATGGCGATCAGCCGTGTTTCTCGGGCATGTGCAGTGGCGGAGGACGATGTACAGTATAAGTCTGTGGAGCCGGTTTGTCCCTGGTGCGTGGCGCGCGCCTGGCGCAGTGACCACATAGCTGACAGTTGCGCTGTCCTCGTAATCCTGCGGTGTGCACGCGGGGCTTCTGTGCGCAGAAAGTTCGCTGTCGGGAGGCGAGTCAGGGTCGGGGAGCTTGATGGAAATCAACGCAGACGGCGCCGATGATCTTCCCCATTCAGGCTGTTTCCTTTGGTTCGCTTGTGTCGCCATTCATGGTGCATGTCGGTCCCAGCGCTGCCCGCTCCGGTGTGGATGAAGAGGATTCAGGCGTTCTCTGGTCCTCTGGAATCCACAACGCGGTGAGAGGGAGCAGACGGTCATTCTCTCTCGTCAGGTCACCAATGTGGAGAAAATGGCATAGTCGAGAGATGCACCATGCACGTCCAGGGTCACCAATGTGGAGGTAATTGAACAGGCGAGATGCGACAAGCTGGAAGGGTACAGGGTTTTATTTCCTCCAACATATTGAAACACGCTTTGTAGCTCGGTGAGCTGCTGCGTTGCTCAGGCATGTGTCACAAGCTCTTTTATACACATTATACAGACAGAGAGAATGCATGGCAGATTAGCATAGTGATTGTCATCTAATACACATCAGTCAATACACATCATTAGCATGACATCAGCTGGCGCCCGGCCCGGACGTCCTCTCCGAGGATGCATACATAACAGTCCCGTCTGATTGCCCCCTGGGGCTCTCTGTCCATATGTAAATTGTCCTCCGTTTCCTCCAGCCCTGATGAGTGTGAGATAATGTCCGTCCGCAGTGTGCTGGGTAACTAAAACAGAATAATTGAAAATGAATGGGACATCCAATATTAGCCGCTGTTTAAGAACCACTTGTTTATCTATTTATTTATTTTTGTTGTCAGATCACTTATTTATGTGATCTTTTATAAGTTATTGAGCGTTTTTGTGTCCAGTTTGGTGACGGTCGTTGTTTAGTCAAACCATGCATGTGGCCGCATATGATATGCAGTTGATCTGGGCATTCTGCTCCACAATTATTAACTTTTAATAATTAACTTTTAATAATTGTGTGAGCACACCAAGAGCAGCGCCACCGGCAACGGGGAGTCGTGGTCCTGCAAAGGGACTCCCATGTACCGCTGACTGGGGCAGGCTGGGCACTCCTCTCGACGAAGGACCGTGGTCCGCCCGGTTAGGCTGCTGCTTCTCCCGGCATGTTCTATGTTGATACATCGGTATTCTTTGTCAGACCCGGTCCCCACTGACGCTCCACCCAGTCTGCTCGCGCACCTCATGTTCTCCACATATGCCGGATTATCCTTTAGATCTACACAATCACGGCAACTTTATAGTATAATTTTTACTTCCGCCAAGGAGGTAATGTTTTTACCGGGGTTTGTCTGTCTGTCTGTCTGTCTGTTACCAACATAACTCAAAAAGTTATGAACGGATTTTGACGAAATTTTCAGGAAAGGTGTGTAATGGCACGGGGAACAGATGATTAGATTTTGGTGATGATCTAAGAGTGCTTACCTCCACCAAGGGCTTTGTTTGTATTTGTGCAGCAGGATTACACAAAAACTACTGGATGGATTTGGATTAAATTTTCACCAGAAGTGGTTCTTGGGCTAGAGAGGAACCCATTATATTTTGGTGATGATCTGAGAATGCATACCTCAGCTAAGGCTCTTATCTTCTCACAGTGTGTTAGCAACAATACTCCAAAAGTTATGAACGGATTTTGATGAAATTTTCAGAAAAGGTGTGTAATGGCACGGGGAACAGATGATTAGATTTTGGTGATGATCTGATGATTTTTTTTCCACTTTGTTATATTATTCTGTTCCTTTCTTTTAATCTTTACTTTTAATCTATCCGAAATAAATAAAGATTCATTCATCATATCGTGAGGTCCATTGTGATTCCTACAAGTAGTTCCATCTAAAGAAAAACACAGAGGCATGACTAAAAAAAAAGAGAGAGGGGAATGCACAGTGTGGCAAGACATCCTGAGACTGTGTGCAGAATAAAAGCACCGTGCCGCTAAAACTCTAAACTGAAAACTTTTTTTGAGTGACGGTTCTCTTTTTTTCTGCTTTGAACCGGATTGCAATCTTCTCAAAATTGGATTAAAACACCCAACAACCTGGAACCCCTTGAAAAACGTATCAGCAAATAATGTTCTGTATTTATTGAATCAGGACAAAACTGAGGACTTGAAAAAGGGAAAACACCAACACCTAACCCCAGATGAATTCACAAGGATTCCCTCTCAACTCCCAGAGACTTCTCCATGTCTTTAACTATCATGCAGAACAGTGCTGAGCAATATTATTATCTCTATAGAAAATAAACTGATTGGACATGATGCCAGGCTGGCCCTCATTGAAGTACTGCATAAAGAATTCCAGCCACTATGAGAGAGCCTGGAATTTATCCAAAATCAAATCAAAACACCAAAGAAAACAATTTGCTGGAAAAGAAAAAGAAAAGGTAAATTCTTTTTTCCTCTCAGCTCACTGCTGTTGTCACTTAAAATTAAAAAATGCAAGAGAATATCCTACACTTGACAGCATACAGTATGAGAGAAATTCCTGTATATTATATTGTATTGGTTGTGGCGGCACGGGTGGGGGATTCTCCACCCAGAGAAGGCAGCTGGGATAAGGGGGAACAATGGACCGGAGGAGAAAGGCCACCGGGGGATCTCAAACGGGACAGTATGGACTATGCACCCCCCGGGGAGAGGAGGAACCGCCAGAGACGCTGGAAGAGAGAAGAGTGTGAGCAGCGGCGCCGGTGTTATGATGTTAATGTGCCACACAGGGCTTTGTTCCAAACAGTGTATTATGGTCAGAAGTTCCGAGTCTCAATGCATGGGATTAAAGGTATAAAAGAGGAATGCACAGAGACCTGGGAGCTCTTTTTACTGTACTGTATGTTGGAGATGGAATAAAGTTCACGTGTCATTCAGCTCGTTGCCTCGCCTGCTTCCTTTCTCCACATTGGTGACCCTAAGATGTGCCATAGAAAGCGAGCCGAGCACCACCCCAGAGACTACCTGGAGGGAGAGCACTGCCGCCACGTGCGCTGACTCAGTCAAGCTCTCAGACTTCTGGCTTCACAACCCAACTGCGTGGTTCTTGCACATAGAAGCCCAGTTCGCACTCTGCGGGATAACAACAGACAATGCCAAGTATTACTACGTGGTCGCTGCGCTGGATGGGAGCGCCACGTAACAGGTGACGAGTCTGTTCTAGGAGCCGGCGGCCCAAAGAAAATATGAAGCACTCAAGAGGATGCTGCTCCAGCGCTATACCCTTTCTGACAGTGAGAGGGCAGAGAGACTCCTAACGCGTTCAGAGTTTGGTGACAGATCAGCAGTGGAGCTCATGGACAGCATGTTGGCGCTGAGGGGGAGGGACGATGAATCTTTCCTGTTCACGCACTTGTTCCTCAGGAACCTACCGGCTACAGCGAGGGCGATCCTGGCTAACTTGCCGCGGCTGGTTGCTAAGGACAACCGCACCCTGGTGCAGGAAGCGGACCGCATCATTTTGGCAACCAGAACGCTCAGCGTGCAGGCAGTGGCACTAGCATCCATGAGGGACTCCAGCGAGGTCGAGGAGCCATTGGTGGTAACCGGGACAGAAACCAGGATGCGAAGGAACGGGGCGATTTGTTTTTATCATCGCCGTTTTGGCTTGAATGCCCAACGCTGCCTGTCGCCATGCCAATTCAAGAAGCCGGGAAGATGGCACGTTCGGAATTCAGTTGCAGCAGCAACCGATGGCGACAGGAACAGACTGCTTTATGTCACAGACACACGTTCAAGGAGACGGTTTTTGGTAGACTCCGGTTCCCAGAAGAGCCTCATCCTGGCGGTCAATGCAGACAGGGTGGCAGGAGGCAGCGGACCCAAACTTGCGGCCGCCAATGGATCCGCCATCAGGACATTTGGTGAGCGGACACTGACAATATGCTTACACGGACGCAACGTTCAGTGGGACTTTGTGGTAGCTGCATGTTCCACCCCTATTTTAGGCACAGATTTTTTTATGTGCTTATGGGTGGTTAGTCGATGTTGCTAATAGGAGATTATTGGACGCTGTCTCTTTTACCTCACTGCCCTGCATAGCTCAGGGAGCTGGGTCGACAATACTGGCTAACGTTATAGCTCCAGGAGATAAGTACCAACATTTGCTCACACAGTTCCCAGCACTCACGGTCCCGACTTTTTCGGCTACGGTAACAAAACACAGGGTTGAACACTTCATAACGACAAAAGGCCCGCCGGTGTTCGTGTGACCTCGGCACTTGGACACAGCTAAACTGGCCAGTGCGTGAGAGGAGTTTGCCAGCTGAGAGCAGTTGGGCATCGTCAGGTGCTCCAACAGCCCGTGGGCATCCACGCTACACATGATGCCTAAAGCCGATGGGTCGTGGAGACCGTGTGGCAATTTCTGGCAACTGAATAATGCCACGGAACATGATCGTTATCCCATTCCGCACATCCAGGATTTTTCCATGCACCTGGCCGGGCAGCATGTTTTTGAAAGTGGATCTGGTCCACGGATACCATCAGGTCCCGGTGCGCACGGAAGATGTTCTGAAAACATTGGTAATAACTCCTTTTGGCCTTTTCGAGTTTTTATGCATGCCGTTCGGATTAAAAGGCGCGGCGCAGACTTTCCAGAGGATGATTGACGCAGTGCTTCGTGACTTGTCCTTCATTTTCGTCTACTTAGACGACATTTTGGTAGCTAACACATCCGAGGAGGAGCACATCGCCCATCTCAAGATGGTTTTCCAGAAGTTGGAAGTGCACGGGCTTATAGTGAACCCTGCAAAATGCCAGTTCGGTGTGCCTGTGATTGATTTTTTGGGCAACCACATTTCGCCGGAGGGTGCAATTCCGCTACCAGATAAGACGCGCACCGTGTCGGACTTTCCGCCTCCGCAGACTGTGAGGGCCCTGCAGGAGTTTTGGGGGATGGTCAGTTTTTATAACCATTTCCTTCCCCGAGCAGCCCAGCTAATGCAGCCATTGTATGCCGCGCTGAAAAAAAAGAAGCCCGCAGAAAGTGTCGACTGGACTCCCAAACGAGTCCAGGCTTTCATGAACGCCAAAACAGCGCTTGCGGATTCCATGTTGCTAGCTCATCCAGATCCGTCGGCACAGATAGCGCTCACTACAGACGCATCTGTTGTTGCCATAGGAGCAGTGGTAGAGCAGTACGTCTCCGGTTTGTGGCAGCTGCTCGCATTTTTCAGTCGGACTTTGCGCGACAGCGAACACAAATACAGTACGTTTGACAGGGAGTTGTTGGCTCTACACCTGGCGATGCACCATTTCCAGTTTTGGCTAGAGGGGTGCGAGTTCACCACGTTCGTGGACCGTAAGTCACTGACGTTCGCGATGTCCAAGGTCTTGGAACCGTGGTCAGCCCCGCAGCAACGCCATTTGGCTGTGATCTCGGAGTTTACGACCGACATTCAGCACGTTGCCGGTAAGCTCAATGTCGTGGCCAATTGTCTGTCGCGCGTGTTAGTCTCCCTGGTCTACATGGGAATAGATTTCCCTATGATGGCCGCAGAGCAAGCAGGGGGCGCAGACATTTGCGCGTTCCAGTCTGCACCTACTGGGTTGAGGCTGGAGAGCAGGGTGGTGAAAGAAGGGTGCCCTCCCTTGCTCTGCGATGTTTCCACCAGCCACCCGCGCCCAATGGTTCTGAGCTCTTGGCACCGTCGCGTTTTTGAGTTGGTCCACTCCCTTTCGCATTCGGGAGTGCTTTGGTGAAAGTAGTGGGGGCTTAATTCATCTGGCCGCGCTTGCGCAAGGACGTGAAAGAGTGGGCTGCAGCTTGTGTTGTGTGCCAGCGGGCCAAAATGCACAAGCACACCAGAGCCCCCCTCGAGCCGTTCCAAATCCTGGCCAGGAGGTTCGACCACATCTACGTGGATTTGGTGGGACCCCTCCTGCCGTCGCAAGGTTTCACACACCTTTTAACAATAGCGGACCGCACCACGTGCTGGCCTGAAGTGGTCCCGCTGTCCTCTACCATGTCCGCAGAAGTGGCTTGTACTTTTTTGTCAGCTTGGGTTGCATGGTTCAGATCTCCGTCAGACATCACTTCCGACAGGGGTCCACAATTCGTTTCGGAACTCTGGTCCACGATGGCCCAGAGCCTGGGGGTCAAAATTCACCAGACTACTGCGTACAACCCCCAAGCTAATGGATTATGCGAGCGTTTTCATAGATTGCTTAAAGCAGCGCTTAGAGCTTCGCTCACGGACACAAATTGGGTTAACCAGCTGTCCTGGGTTCTTTTAGGGTTGCGGGCCGCACCTAAGGAGGATTTGGCAGCTTCTCCGGCAGAATTCGTTTTTTCTCAGCCGCTGTGGACCCCTAGAGAGTTTTTACCGGAAAACCCCGTGCCTGAGGCTGATCCGCCCATGCAATTTTGGCACAGTATGGAGGCTTTTAACATACCAGGCCTGGTCCACCATTGTTTTCCCTGCACTTTCGTCCCCAAGAGTTTACAGAACGCCAGCTTTGTTTTCATCAGGCATGATGTGCGCTGGACCCCGCTGCACCCACCATATGACGGACTGTTTAGGGTGTTGGAACCTGGGATGAAACATTTTGTGTTAGACTTGGGGAGGCGTAGGGAGACCGTCTGCATCGACAGGCTCAAGTCCGCTTTTGTGTTGGCAGATGAGCAAGTAGTGTTGGCCCAAGCTCTCCGGTGTGGACATCCACCGTTGGTGGCTCCGCAAGTTGCTGTTCCCTCAGTAGGGACCTGCACATGTGAAGCTGATGTGTTTTCCCCCCCTCCCTTTTTCCCTCCACAGACTGACGCGCCCTCCTGTACACCTCGCCAGCAGGGTGCTCCGACTGGATCAGCGACCCCCCCACTACAGCCACTATGGGCGCCGGCTCAAGCCTGAAGGACGGGGGGGTTAGTGCCCTTTCTGGGTGTTTGGTGGGGGGCTGTGTGGTGGGATTCTCCACCCAGAGAAGGCAGCTGAGATAAGGGGGAACAATGGACCAGAGGAGAAAGGCCACTGGGGGGTCTCAAACGGGACAGTATGGACTATGCACCCCCCGGGGAGAGGAGGAACCACCGGAGCCACTGGAAGAGAGAAGAGCGGCACTGGCGTTATGATGTTAATGTGCCACACGGCTTTGTTCCAAACAGTGTATTATGGTCGGAGGTTCCAGGTCTCAATGCATGGGATTAAAGTTATAAAAGAGGAATGCACAGATACTCGGGAGCTCTTTTTACTGTACTGTATGTTGGAGATGGAATAAAGTTCATGTGTCGTTCAGCTCGTTGCCTCGCCTGCTTCCTTTCTCCACATGGTGATTTTTCTATTTTCTCTTAAATGTACAGGTTTTTATGATAATCTGTGAACTTTTTCCGAGCCACCAGCAGCCACTGGTTATGAGTAAAAGAGCCACATGTGGCATCAGAGACACAGGTTGTAGACCTCTGGTCTACAGGCAAAATATTTGACTTCAACATAATAATATCTGTTTGGAAGAGTTCTATTCTCCTCACTTAAGGGAGTAACTGAAAGATGAAGAAGATGTTAAGTAGATGCACTTACTTGACCATTTCAAAATAAAACAGGAAATGTGACAACATTAAAAATTGTAGTTTTGCATAGAAATCAACCCCCCCTTTATAATGAACTGAAGAAGAGCATTACAAATTCCTATCATAAAATCTTGATTGAATATATCTTTATTGAATTTAATTTTAATTGAATAAACATTCATGATTATCAAATGTTTCATGGTGCTCTAGCGGTATTTTTGTTGAATTTGTGGGTCATGGGTATATTTTATGAAAACAATGCAATTAAAAGCTGCTTAAAAATACTTCCTTTTAGTGTTTCTTCATTGTAATTTTAGCAGCATTGTAATTTTTTAGCAGCAGCAATTTTAGCAATTTATTTAAAATAAATAAATTCAAAATTCAAAAAAAAATTCAGTCAGTCACTCTTAATTATAGAAAATGTGTAGTTAATATATATATTTTTTTAAATTATTAATTCCCGGCCCTAATTATTAATCAGCATTTTGACTTACAATACATATCAGGTAGATGAACGATGAATGAAAGTAGAAGTGCTCTTTTACAATTACCTACATACATGTCTCACTTGAATGTTATTAACATAAACAACACTTTGCTGTTGTGGAATCCTACAGTTTTTCTTTATAATATGTAAAACATTTCAAAGGAATTAAAATAGCTGCCACAATGCCATCTTTAGCTGGAGTTTAATCATTAATTGAGTTTTTATTTTTCTCGTTCAAGCACATTTGATGAATTATTAATGCAGCGACATGAATATGTGGTTTTAATGATCCCCAGGTTTTTCTGAGTTCTCATTGCTAAATTCAACCCAATGGCGTGAAAAATAACAGGGCTGAGATTTCAGAGACATATTAACTGCTAAAAAAATTATTTATAGAGATTACAACTTAAACATGATTAAATAAACTAGTTGGAGTGTTCTGCATATTTTGGATCTGTGTAAGATTCCAGGACAAAATTGGAAATATTTGCATTAGTTTAACAAAATCTGTGATATGAACTAGTAAGGTTTGGGTGAGTTACATAAGACATGTAAATATAATGAAACCCAGCCAGCATGCCCATGTTGGCTCCATCTGTGTTTGCCCACGTGGACTTTATCTATGGCGCCAGTGTTACTGAAACCTGTTCACCTGCCTTAAACCCATGTGGGGCCCAAAAGTGTCATGAACCGAGCCGGTTTGTCCTTTAGGCTCGGTTCCATGACTGTCTTCTGTGTGTCATGTTTTCCATGTATTGTTTGCTATTCATTTCCAGTTGGGTTCTGAGTTTATTCTGTGTATATATTTATTTGTGTATTGTGTTGCCCTTTGAGTTTCATTGCTCTGCGTTTCTGCTTAGTTTGTTTTTTATGCCATGTATTACTTGCTCTTTATTTCCAGTCTAGTTCTGAGTTTGTTGTTTGTTTCGGTTCTCTGATTGACGGGCTGTCAGGCTGCTTGTTTAGTCTACACTTGGTGTGGGCGGGCCTGTCAGTCTGCCAGCCAGACCACACCGCCCTCTCTTGACAGCCAGCTGTTCCTTGTCCTGTGATTACTGCCCTGCTCCCGTGCCCAGGTGCACCTAGTTATTGGTTCATCAGTATGTGTATTTACCGAGCTCATGTCCTTTGTTTCATTGCTGGATGATTGTTTCTGTCTCTGCCATGTTACACCATGGCGTTTCTGTTTCGCCACATTACTCTGTGGTCTGCCTGCAACACGTTATGTCGTGTTTATTTGTAAGTGTAGCCTGTTTGCCATTTTGGTATGTTTGCTCTTTTTTGGGAACTGTGAGTCTTTATGTTAATAAATTGTCTGTGGTGTAACCTGTATGTGAATCCGTCGCTCCTCCTCCGTGCGCTGTGTAAAAGCGCACAGGGATTCATGACACAGAAGGTTTTAATGCAGGAAAGCAGATTACCAGTACCACAGATAAAGTCCATGTGGGCAAACACAGATGGGGCCAACACGGAACCTGTTGACAAACCCAGTGTAACGTATGGAGAGGCCCAAATATACATGCTGGCTGGGATGTTTTGTTCATCTTCTGTTGTGTAATGTCATTGTTCCTTTTTCATTGCATATGGATTGGGCATGATTTCTGCTATTGTAATGAACAGAAATCAAGAGAAAAAAGTTTTTTAAAGCAAATATCATTACTGGGCAGCACTGAAATCATTTATTTACTTGTGTTAATATAATATGCTTCATTTACCAGTTAAAAATGGTACTTTCTGCATTCTAGCTTGGTGCTCAGCATACAGCCGTGGACAAAATTGTTGGTACCCCTCTGTTAATGAAAGAAAAACCCACAATGGTCACAGAAATAACTTGAATCTGACAAAAGTGGTAATAAATAAAAATTCTATGAAAATTAACCAATGAAAATCAGACAGTGCTTTTGAATTGTGGTTCAACAGCATTACTTTAAAAAATAAATTCATGAAACAGGCCTGGGCAAAAATGATGGTACCCCTAGAAAAGATTGAAAATAATGTGACCATAGGGACATGTTCAACCAAGATGTCCTCTAATTAACATCACAGGTGTCTACAAACTTGTAATCAGTCAGTCGGCCTATTTAAAGGGTGACAAGTAGTCACTGTGCTGTTTGGTGACATGGTGTGTACCACACTAAACATGGACCAGAGGAAGCAAAGGAGAGAGCTGTCTCAAGAGATTAGGAAGAAAATTATAGACAAGCATGCTAAAGGTAAAGGCTATAAGACCATCTCCAAGCAGCTTGATGTTCCTGTGACTACAGTTGCACATATTATTCAGAAATTTAAGATCCACAGGACTGTAGCCAACCTCCCTGGACGTGGCCACAGGAGGAGACGGATAATACGAATGGTAACAAAAGTAGCCCAGAACAACCTCTAAACACATTCATGGTGAACTCCAAGGTCAAGGTACATCAGTGTCAGATCGCACCATCCGTCGTTGTTTGAGCCAAAGTGGACTTCATGGGAGACGACCAAGGAGGATGCCACTGTTGAAAACAAATCATAAAAAAGCCAGACTGGAATTTGCCAAACTGCATGTTGACAAGCTACAAAGCTTCTGGGAGAATGTCCTATGGACAGACGAGACAAAACTGGAACTTTTTGGCAAGGCACATCAGCTCTATGTTCACAGACGCAAAAATGAAGCATACCAAGAAAAGAACACTGTCCCTACTGTGAAACACGGAGGAGGTTCTGTTATGTTCTGGGGCTGCTTTGCTGCATCTGGCACAGGGTGTCTTGAATCTGTGCAGGGTACGATGAAATCTCAAGACTATCAAGGTATTCTAGAGAGAAATGTGCTGCCCAGTGTCAGACAGCTTGGTCTCAGTCGCAGGTCATGGGTCTTGCAACAGGATAATGACCCAAAACACATAGCTAAAAACACCCAAGAATGGCTAAGAGCGAAACATTGGACTATTCTAAAGTGGCCTTCTATGAGCCCTGATCTAAATCCTATTGAACATCTGTGGAAGGAGCTGAAACATGCAGTCTGGAGAAGGCACCCTTCAAACCTGAGACAACTGGAGCAGTTTGCTCATGAGGAGTGGGCCAAAATACCTGCTGAGAGGTACAGAAGTCTCATTGACAGTTACAGAAATCGTTTGATTGCAGTGATTGGCTCAAAAGGTTGTGCAACAAAATATTAAGTTAAGGGTACTGTGGCACACATATTTGAGATGCTTAAGCTGCATATGTATATTACTCTTGAGATGCTTAGGCTGCATATGTATATCACTGTTACCTCACATCTTAGAAGGAACAATAAGTCTGGACCTCCTGGGGATGACAGGAGGGTGTGAAATGTGTCTTTAGAAATGGCTCTGAGAAGACTTCCTGACCACCAGGGTTTAGGTGGAGAAGAGAGGACCTGGGGGGGTGATGTATTGTCTCTGGGGAGTGAATGACAATGTGATTCTGTACTCTGATGTCCCGGGTATAAAAAGGGGAGATGTGGGAAGTTAGTTCTCTTTCTGTTTGAGAAGATGTTGGAGACACGTGATTGTTAATAAACCTGAATTGAGAAATAAATTCAGCCTCTTCATTTCACGCCCTCCACAGGTACCATCATTTTTGTCCAGGCCTGTTTCATGAGTTTGTTTTTTAAAATAATTCTATTGAACCACAATTCAAAAGCATTGTCTGATTTTCATTGGTTAATTTTCATAGACTTTTTATTTATTACCACTTTTGTCAGATTCAAGTTATTTGTGACCATTGTGGGTTTTTCTTTCATTAACAGAGGGGTACCAACAATTTTGTCGATGGCTGTAATAGAATGGGGAAAGGAAAGTTAACATGCAGAGCTACCAGAGGACCGACCCTCCACTGTAGCTTTCACTATTTACTGTAGCTGTGTAGCCTAGGGTCATGAAACGGAGATAGACGCTGCCCTACGCCGTTGGCATGGCAATAACAACTAAACTCATTTACCACTCTCTTTGGAAAGTAAAATCAGAGCATGAAAACTTTTAGCTGGACTAGAAGTTTCAAAGCTGCAAAGTCATTATCATGTATGGTTCATGTGTTGCAGTCCCAGAATTATTTAGAGTTTTCAAATAACAGATGGTCATAGCAATCACACTCACTCACTAATGCTATTTGTCACATTGCCATAACAAGCATAATCATTCGGTTTTAATCTTCCAGCAAATTTCACCTTCAGCTGCGCCACTCTCACTGACCCACAATCATTAGCTTGATTACGCGACATCCAGAAAAAAAAATTCAGCCACCGCTAATTAATGCCGCTGCCAATAATTCAATCATGCCAACATGTTAGATGATAAAAGTATCTAAACAAATGTTGCCCAGAAATATGTAGCTGTCTTTCAACTCTGCCAAGCAATCATTCTGCATCATTAAAATTCGTTTTACTGGCAGTAATGTCCACAGTAGTTCTTCAGGCTTTAGATGTAAGTGACGGATGGTGTGTGAATGGACACAGCACTGACCTTTGTAGAGCTACTCTCACGCTCTAAATTTGACTCTGAAATTTAAGAACTTCTTGACACCAACATTTACAAAAATTAAAGAAATAATGACGGCATCTAATGCAAGTTTACGGTACAGTGGAGAACTATATAGTAGTTCTTCATCATGAAAACTAGAATTCTTCAGGCTTGTTTATAGTTGACACTTGAGCTCTCACGAACAGCAACATGCAGCAAAAATGACATCCCAACCGGTGTCTCATGCCATGCGTTTGTGTCGTTACTGCTGATCGGACACCTTTAGGTTTTTGTAAACTGGAGCCCAATTTTTGGTGTGGTTTTTTTTTTTTATGTTTGGCATTTTCTGCTTCTCTAACAAGCATGTTCATTTGAACAACCTTACTGCATGTATCTATGTGATCTTTACAGATTTATAGCTACTCCTTTTTTAAGTCTGTTTACGTGAACTTTTCTATTTTCTAACACCTAATCATTTGTATTTGTACAGATTCATTCTTATACAACTGCTATCTGACATTTACAGATATTTGCAAAAGTCATATATTGCTCTTCCAGCATCTAGTTTCATTAGTAGCAAAATCCATTGGTTAGGGTGAAAACTGCAGCAAATCAATAGCACCCCAGTCATGAGCATAAACAGACGTGGCAGTTCAGTGCCTTCACCATTCACTAACACAGTGGCCAATTATTAGCAAGTCTTTACTTCAGTAGTGTAGGACCTTGTGGGCGTTATATGAACAATTTCAAAAATGTTGAACCTCTGTCCTTTCACAAAACAAAATTCAAGACTAAAAATGACAAGTTAGTATATAAACCTGCAGCTGTAAGCTAGCTAGTATAACGGGCATGTGTCCTGACACAGTCCTGTGTCAGACCAGGTGCACACCCGTTAACCTTTGTATACTCTGCGTTGTGTTCTTGGTCTGCACTGGTGGAAGGAAGGACTCAAACCACGGAGGACTATAGGTTGCAGCTTTAATGACAGCTCCCTCTGTACAAAGCACATGAAAACACACAATCTGCCCAGTCCCCAATCAGTCCCCAATCAGCCCAGTCCCCCGTTAGCAAGCAAACACACAGAAAACCCTGTAGGTCTTGGGAGCACGTGTCTCCTCAAACTTGCAAGATGCATTCATAAAGTTTACCCAGGAATGACAAAACTGCACATGCATAGCCCCAAAGCTAACAGTGACCGTGTATTTGCACATTATCATGTTTTTTTAACAAAATAAATTGCTAACGGAGAGCAAAACAGTACACCTTATACTGTTGTGTATGGGAATGTGTGTGTATGTGATGCCGTGCCCACCCCCAGGGTGATGCCAGGTGGACACGGCCCACTCTGTATATAAACCCCTGTTCTGTAATAAAGTTGGGAGAGTTCTATGCTGCATGAAGACTGACTCCGGCTCCACTATTTATAGACATAACAATAGTGACGAGGAGACAAATGGAAGCGTGCTGGCTACCTCCGCCACTGCTGCCGTTTCTGGAATGAGCTGGAGAGCCAGTGAACCTGTGGCTGAAATGGAGGGCTGAGTTTAAGGATTACATTGGGGCACTGGGCCTGCATGGGCTGGACGGGAGACGGCGGCGGGCACTCCTGGCTCACAACCTTGGCACAGAAGGCCGGAGAATCCTCGGTGCTCTGGGCACAACAGCCCAGACCGATTGAGCGACTGGGCAAAACCTTTGAAGAGCATACGTGGTCCGTGAAGCTGCATGTGCTGGAAATAATGGTGCCAGGAGCGTCTGAGCTAGTTAGCCTCAGGAAGCTAACGGCCTATTCTAAGTCTATGGACGGGCTAGCTGAGGAGCTAACTTCGCACCAAAACGTGGCAGTGAGTGGCAAGCTGGACCTCAAGGCAGAACCAGGACCGTGAGTAGAAGAGTCCCCGGTCACTGAAGACAGCGAGCCAGCCATGAAGCTCAACTTGGCACAGGACCATAGCGCTGACGGGTCGGACGGCGCGGTGCGCGAGGATGGCGGAGAGGGAGTGCAACAGGAGTCAGCCCCCTGCTAGAAGCTAAGCAGCGGGAGAGCCGGACCATGCAGGCTGAGGGCACCGGGGAAGAACAGTGATTGGTGGGTGTGGAGACGGCGCAGCGGAATGCCTGGGTCAAGGGCATTGGGAGCAGCGACAAGGCACCCAAGTCAGACAGAGGGACCGACGGGAGTGACGCTGTGAGCCCAGAGGGAGAACAGCCGCAGCTGGGTACGGTGACGACGCAGCAGGGTGCCTGGTACGTGAGTGCTGGATGCAGCAGCGAGGTGCCTGGGTCGGAGAAGGACATTGGCGAGGGCGTGGTGGTGAACATCGGGAGTGAGCAGCAGCAGCCGTGCGCCATGGAGGTTGGGCAGTGCCTCAGTGCCGGAGCTCCATGCACCTTGGACGAGGGCGGTGGGCGGTACAGCGAGGCGCCCGAGGCGGCGGACGATGCTGCTGAGCGGGCTTCAGTTTTTCCCGAAGTGCGCCCACTGTGGGCCGGAGGATATGGAGCCATGACGACAGTGCGTAAGGCAGTTGGGAGCAGCTTGTCAGGCACGGAGAGGCAGCGCACCAAGCGGCGACATGGCAGGCCCAGAGTGAAAACGCGCCAAATGGCGGGTAAAGACATTTTCGCCAGGGAGGGGGGCTTCAACCCTGGGGGCAGTCAGCGGCTAAGGGCACAGATGCTGTGGGGCTGCCCAGGTCCTCCGTGGCGGTGTGAAAAATGGTGGCTGCCAAGAGACATTGGTGTTACCTAAAATAATTTTTTGTGTGAATATTTGTATATCTATATACATGTGTGTGTGTGTGTGTGTGTATTTGTATATATTGACTGCTCGTGTGCATGTGAGTGAGTGTGAATAATATGGGATTATTTTGTATTTTCAAGAGACAAGGTCCATTTTAGTTGTTCTTTGTGTGAATGTGATAGGTTGTTTAGTAGAATATATTATTCCCCATGTTCTTAGTGCGTGATTCGGGTTCTAAATTTGGGAGTTTTTCAGTGGTGTGTGTGGCTTTGCATTTTTCTAAAGGAGGGGAGAATGTTGTGTATGGGAACGTGTGTATATGTGATGCCATGCCCATCCCCAGGGTGACGCCAGGCAGGCACGGCCCACTCTGTATATAAACCGCTGTTCTGTAATAAAGTTGAGAGAGTTCTGTGCTGCATGAAGACTGACTCCGACTCCATTATTTATAGACATAACACATACCTCCTCTCAGATGGTGTGGTGCAGACTGAGAGGAAAGCTGAGTGCCAACGCAGATTTAGTGGATCACTTAAAGTGGCAGTACAAGTATGCAAGGTTACATTCAACAGTAAATCCAGCTCAAGATAACACCTTGACATAAACCAACAGTGAAGGATTTGGTGAAATACACATTAAAAAAATATATAAAGTCTCAACCCTGCTGCACGGTGGCGCAGTGGTTTAGCACTGTGGCAGCACAGTTTTACCCTCGGCCGGGGGATCGCGGGGATCATGAGATCGTGGGTTCGATCCCAGCCCCCGACCAACAGTGAGCTGTGTGGAGTTTGCATGTTCTCCCCGTGTTGCGCGGGTTTACTCCGGGATTTCTCCGGTTTCCTCCCGCACACCAAAAACATGTAGGTTTAGGGCGCTCGCGCACGCAGCGACCAGCAGCCGGTGGCTTGTCACCAGACTGCAAACCGAATCTACCTACGGGTACAAATAAGTAACAAAAAAAAAAAAAAAAAAAAAAAACCCGATTACACTAGCATTGGCTAGATCAAATGTCCTCCCCACTTTATCATGTGCTATGGTGAAGATGGCAACTAACTTTTTTTTTCTTTTTTTTTTTAAAAAAAGCAACTACTGTAATCACTGGGAACCATTCAGCTTTTATTCGACAGTTCACACCATTCTAATGACCTGACAGACTATACGAGTGTGACGGGACCCCAGTTCTGTTCAGGTTTTAGGACAAACTATGTTTCTTGTTGTGCAGCAGTATATGTTTGATTTTTACTGATCCAACTTCTTGTAGTATATGTATATACATAGTGCTGTGGAAAAAGTATGTGTCCCTTCCTGATTTCTTATATTTTTGCATATTTGTCACACTTAAATGTTTCAGATCATCAAACAAATTTTAATATCAGAAAAAGAAAACCCAAGTAAATACAAAATGCAGTTTTTAAACAGTGATTTCAATTACTGAGGGAAAAAAATCTAGCCAAACCTATCTTACTCTAATTGAAAAAGTAATTGCCCCCTGAACCTAATAACTGGTTGTGCCACCCTTGGTGGCAACGACTGCAATCAAGTGTTTGCAATAACTGGTAATGAGTCTTTTATATCGCTGTTGAGGAATTTTGGCCTGCTCTTCTTTGCATAATTGTTTTAATTCACCCACATTTCACGGCTTGAGCTTGAGGTTGCAAACTGGTGGTCAGACATTCTCCTTCAGTATTTTCTAGTAGAGAGCAGAATTCATGGTTCCGTCAATTACAGCAAGTCATCCAGGACCTGAAGGAGCAAAGCAGCCCCAGACTGTCACACTACTACCACCATGTTTGACTGTTGGTATGATGTTCTTTTTATGAAATGCAGTGTTAGTTTTATGCCAGATGTAATGGAACGCACGCCACTGACATGCACAGACATTTTCGGGGGGTGGGGGGGCAGGTGCTCAACCAAACAAAGGGGCACTTCTAGTGATGGCATGGCAGGCTCCAGAGCTCCAAGCTTATCCAGGAAATATTTGGCGAAGTGCGTTTCGAGGCGTGTATTGTGACATATGTGTTGATGTCGTGCCAAGTGACTGGGTCAGGAAGCCATTCATGATTTTGCACACAACATGAAATAAAGTGAGCAGCGATACACAATGGAAATCCCTGTTCCTCACGTTTTGTGTTGTCGATGTTTGACTGTGTAAGGGATTTGTCACAGCCAATTTTCAGATGGAGGCAGCACCAAAAACACGGACTTCTCCCGTTTGGGAACATTTTGAGTGCATTTCTCCCATTGATGTATTTTCCACAAATAGTGGCTGTTTATTGTAACTGAGATAATGGTTTAGTGGTAAAGCATCTGCTCTACAAGTGGGAGCCCTGGGTTTGAATCCCAGCTGGGTCATCCTTGTAATTTGATTTTTATTTCCAAGGTGAAGTGTCTTTTGTGTTTCAAAGAGCTTGGATCATTATTATGAATGAATCTTTATTTATTTCGGATAGATTAAAAGTACAGATTAAAAAGAAAAAGAATAATATAACAAAGGGGGAAAGAAAATCCTACAAGGTCAAATTAGACAATAACTCCTCTGATTATATATCCATCCATCCATCCATCCATCTTCTACCGCTTTTCCGGAGGTCCGGGTCGCGGAGGCAGCAGTTCAAGCAGAGAAGCCCAGACTTCCCTCTCCCCAGCCACCTGCTCCAGCTCTTCACAGAGGATACCAAGGCGTTCCCAGACCAGCTGGGAGACATAGTCTCTCCACCGAGTCCTGGGTTTGCCCCGGGGTCTCCTCCCAGTGGGACGTGCCCGAAACACCTCAAGTGGGAGGCGTCCAGGAGGCATCCTAATCAGATGCCCATACCACCTCAACTGACTCCTTTCAATGTGGAGGAGCAGCGGTTCTACTCTGAGCCTCTCTCGGATGACTGAACTCCTCACCCTATCTCTGAGGGTGAGTCCAGCAATCCTACGGAGAAAGCTCATTTCAGCCGCTTGTATCCGCGATCTCGTTCTTTCGGTCATTACCCAAAGCTCGTGACCATAGGTGAGAGTAGGAACGTAGATTGACTGGTAAATCGACAGCTTTGCCTTAGAACTAAGCTCCCTCTTCACCACAACAGACCGGTACAACGTCCGCATCATTGCAGATGCTGCTCCAATCCGTCTGTCGATCTCTTGCTCCATTTTCCCCTCACTCGTGAACAAGACCCCAAGATACTTAAACTCCTCCACTTGGGGTAGGAGCCTGTCCCCAACCCGGAGAGGACAATCCACCTTTTTCCGGCTGAGGACCATGGACTCGGACTTGGAGGTGCTGATTCTCATCCCAGCCGCTTCACACTCAGCGGTAAACCGTCCCAGCAAGAGCTGTAGGTCATTGCTGGATGAAGCCGACAGGACAACATCATCTGCAAACAACAGAGATGAGATCCTGTGGTCACCAAGCATGACACCCTCCATTCCCTGGCTGCGCCTAGAAATCCTGTCCATAAAAATTATGAACAGGATCGGTGACAAAGGGCAGCCCTGGCGGAGTCCAACTCTCACTGGGAATGACTCCGACCGAGTGTTGGCAATACGAACCAAACTCTCACAACGGTCGTACAGAGACTGAATAGCTCGTAACAAGAAGCCCGATACCCCATACTCCCGAAGCACCCCCCACAAAAATCCACGAGGGACGCGGTCAAATGCCTTCTCCAAGTCCACAAAACACATGTAAACTGGTTGGGCAAACTCCCACGAACCCTCAAGAATTCTCGAGAGGGTAAAGAGCTGGTCCGATTTGCCACGGCCAGGACGAAAACCACATTGCTCCTCCTGAATCCGAGGTTCAACCAACGGCCGGACTCTCCTCTCCAGTACCTTGGCATAGACCTTTCCAGGGAGGCTGAGGAGTGTGATCCCTCTAAAGTTGGAGCACACCCTCCGGTCCCCTTTTTTGAAGAGAGGAACCACCACCCCGGTTTGCCATGCCAAAGGCACTGCCCCCGACCTCCACGCAATGTTGCAGAGGCGTGTCAACCATGACAACCCAACAACATCCAGGGCCTTGAGGTACTCGGGGCGAATCTCATCCACCCCAGGGGCCTGGCCACCAAGGAGATTTTTAACCACCTTGGCGACCTCAGCCCCTGTGATAGGTGAGTCATCCCCCTCGTCCCCAAACCCTGCTTCCTCTGTGGAAGGCGTATCAGTGGGATTGAGGAGATCCTCGAAGTATTCCTTCCACCGCCCGACGATATCCCCAGTCGAAGTCAACAGTGTCCCATCCGCACCATACACAGTGTGGACGGGGAGCTGCTTTCCCCTCCTGAGCCGCCGGACAGTTTGCCAGAATCTCTTTGAGGAAGACCGAAAGTCTTGTTCCATGGCCTCACCGAACTCCTCCCATACCCGGGTTTTTGCTTCAGCAACCACCCGAGCTGCACTCCGCTTGGCCTGCCGGTACACCTCAGCTGCTTTGGGAGTCCCACAAGCCAACCAAGCTTGATAGGACTCCTTCTTCAGCTTAATGGCCCCCCTCACCACTGGTGTCCACCACTTGGTTCAGGGGTTGCCACCACGAGATGCACCGACCACCTTGCGGCCGCAGCTCTGGGCCGCCGCTTCAACAACAGAGGTGGAGAACATGGCCCATTCAGACTCCATGTCTCCAGACTCCCTCGGAATGTAGTTGAAGTTCTTCCGGAGGTGGGAGTTGAAGACCTCCCGGACAGGGGCCTCAGCCAGACGCTCCCAGCACACCCTCACTATACGTTTGGGTCTACCAGGTCTGAATGGCTTCCTCCCCTGCCATCGGATCCAACTCACCACCAGGTGGTGATCAGTTGACAGCTCTGCACCTCTCTTTACTCGGGTGTCCAAGACATACGGTCGCAGGTCTGATGATACGATAACAAAATCGATCATCAGCCTTCGACCTAGGGTGTCCTGGTGCCAGGTGCACATATGGACACCCTTATGCTTGAACATGGTGTTCGTTATGGACAGACTGTGGTTAGCACAGAAGTCCAATAACTGAACACCACTCGGGTTCAGATCGGGCAGGCCGTTCCTCCCAATCACCCCCCTCCAGGTTTCACTGTCGTTGCCCACGTGCGCATTGAAGTCCCCCAGTAGGACAATGGAGTCTCCAAGAGGAGCACCCTCCAGCACCCCAGTCACAGACTCCAAAAAGGGTGGGTACTCTGAAACATCATTTGGTGCATAGGCACAAATAATGGTCAGGACCCGTTTCCCAACCCGAAGGCGCAGGGAAGCAACCCTTTCGTCCACCGGGGAAAACTCCAATATAGAGGCAGCAAGGTGGGGCGATACAAGAATACCCACCCCTGCTCGTCGCCTCTCGCCCGGGGCAACTCCAGAAAAGGCCAAGCTCCAGCCCCTCTCCAGGAGACTGGTTCCGGAACCGGAGCTGTGTGTTGAGGTGAGGCCGACTATATCTAGCCGGTATCTCTCAACCTCGTACACCAGCTCAGGCTCCTTCCCCACCAGAGAGGTAACATTCCACGTACCAAAAGCCAGTTTAGAAAGCTTGGGATCAGTCCGCCAAGGTCTCCGCCTTTGACCGCCACCTAATCCACATAGCACCGGACCCCCATGATCCCTCCTGCAGGTGGTGAGCCCACTGGAGGGCGGACCCATGTAACTCCTTCGGGCTGAGCCCGGCCGGGTCCCATGGGTGGAAACCCGGCCACCAGACGCTAGCCTTCGAGCCCCTCCCCCAGGCCTGGCTCCAGGGTGGGGCCCCGGTAACCCCATACCGGGCGGGGTACACTGAATCCTTGATATACAATTTATCATGAGAGTCTGTTGGATCGTTCTTAGTCTGGCCCTTCACCCAGGACCAGTTTGTCTTGGGAGACCCTATCAGAGGCAAATTGCCCCGGACAACATAGCTCCTGGGATCACTGGGGCACGCAAACCCCCCCACCACGATAAGGTGACGATCCATAATCCTCTGATTATACAGTTCAACATAAGTTATCCGAAATGGGTGATGGCTGAAGCTGCAGCTTATATTGCCCACCCATATTCCATCCAAGAATCCAAAAGAAAAACAAAACAAGAGCGATTACAATTCAGAACATAGCTAAGACAAAATGTGACAAAAAACTAAGCTACAACACAACGCAGACTGGATATGACAATCCTTATGTGATTTTACATGTCATCTTGTATATATGTTTGGAGTATTTCTTCCTTTAGTTTTTGTGTAAATTGTCCAAGCGTTGTACATGATTTTAATTCAGGTCCAAAATCGTTCCATAATCTGACTCCTTGCACTGAAACACAGTGTTGCTTGGTGGTAGTTCTCACTGAAGGTTTTTGAAATATACATGTTCCTCTGAAATGATATTGTTTCTCCCTTATTTGGAACAACTTTTGGATATTTGCGGGCAGTGATAGATTCTTCACTTTAAACATTATTACTGCAGTTTTAAAGTCAACCAGATCTTTCAACTTGAGAGCTTTTAATTTAAGAAAAAGTGGGTTTGTTGGTTCCCTGTAAGCAGCTTGGTTTATTATCCTAATAGTTCTCTTCTGAAGCGTAAAGACTGGATATATGTTTGTTTTATATGTATTTCCCCATACTTCAGTACAATATGTCATGTATGGGAGTATTAATGAATGATACAAGGTATATAGTGTGGGTTGATTCAACAAATGTTTCACTCTGTGTAGTATTGCAATTGATTTGGATATTTTACCTTTAATATAATTAATGTGTGACTTCCAACACAGTTTATTATCAATTATTACTCCAAGAAATTTAGTTTTGGATACCATTTCAATCTCTACACCATTTACACTGAGTTTAGATACTAAGTTGTTGTGATGGTTGTTAAAAACTATAAATTTTGTCTTACTTAAATTGAGTGTTAATTTGTTTGAATCAAACCACAGTTTAAGCTTTCCTAATTCCTTTCCGAGTGTATCCAAAAGTTGTTCCAAATTGCTTCCACTGCATAATAGATTAGTGTCATTGGCAAACAATATTAAATCCATTTTTTCTGAAACTTTACATATATCATTTATATACATATTGAATAACAATGGCCCCAAAACTGAACCCTGTGGGACTCCACAAGTAACCTTCAGTAACTGTGAGTTTTTGTTACCAACACATACATACTGATATCTATTCTTTAAGTAACAACATAACCAGGACAGTGCTACCCCCCTAATACCACAATTTTGTAGTTTCTTTAATAATAAATTATGATCCACTGTATCAAATGCTTTTTTAAGATCCAGGAATACCCCAACTGAATACACTTTATTTTCAACGGCAGTTGATATTTTTTCTATAAATTCCATTAGAGCAAATGCAGTTGTCCTCTTGCATCTGAACCCATATTGTTGCTCACACAATAAATTATTCTTCAGTATGAAGTTGTCAGTTCTCTCATAGAATATTTTTTCAAGTGTCTTGGAAAATTGCGGCAATAGTGAAATTGGTCTATAGTTTGAGAATTCCCCTCTGTCACCCGTCTTGTATATTGGAATTACTTTAGCTATTTTCATGGCATTGGGAAATATACCTGTTTGGAGAGACAGGTTACAGATATACAGTACGTCAGTGGTTTCACTAAGCATTCAATAATAGTTTTGACTAAGAGCATGTCAATACCATCACAGTCCGTAGATGAACACAGATCTCGTCTGTGTTCTTTATAAAAATGGAGTCTTTTATAGCAGTGTTTTTGCTTATTGTATCACCTGTAGGCGCCGTAATGGGTATTTCTCGAGCCAAATTAGGACCAATGTTAACAAAAAAGTTATTAAATTCATCTGCAGGTGAAGCTGCATTCACACTCTGAGTCGTTTTATTATTTTTTGAAAACCGGTTGGGTAGCTTGTATTTCTGTTTTTATTTCCTAGAATATTGTTAAGTATTGTCCATGTATTTTTAATATTGTCTCTGTTTTTCTCCAGTTCTTTACTGTCTCCAGTTGTTGTTCTCCAGTCTCTTTTACTACATCTTATTATATATGTTAACTTATTTTTGTATGTTTTATAGCGCTGCTCTGCTTCTTTTGTCCTTTTCTTTAGGAAAGCTTTATATAATAAATTTTTCTTTTTACACACCTTTTGTAATCCTTTGGTTAACCATGGCTTATCAGCAAGTTTATGTTTCAGCTTTTTCTTTACTAATGGACAATTTTTTTCATAAAGAGTGGTTACAATGTTTATAAATGCGTCATAGGCTTCATTTACATCTGATACATAGACTTCTGTCCAGTCTTGCTTCAGCAAGTCCTTTTTAAAAGAACTGACTGCATTTTGTGATTTGTATCTGAACGATTTTAAATTTTTTTCTGTATTGGCCCCCGTGTGGCCATGGATAAGTGCAAAGGTTGGCAAGTGGTCACTTCTATCATTTATCAATAATCCACTTTCTATTTTCTTATCAATAATATTAACAAACAGGTTGTCAATAAGTGTAGCAGTGTGAACTGTGATTCTACTGGGATGTGTTATTGTGGGATATAGACTCATGCTGTACATAGAGTTCATGAACTCTGTAATTACATTTTGTTGATATGGATTTAGTAGATCAATATTGAAAACTCCACAAATTACTACCATTTTCTTACTAGTAATATTATTGTACAGCTCGACTAATTTATCTCTGAATGTCTCAATGCAAGTTCCCGGCGTTCTATATATACAACTTATAATTAGATTTTTGGTTTTATCTTGGTCAATCTCAACAGTAACACATTCCAGAATCCCTGGTAGTGCAAAGGACATTCCCTTTACAAGCTTACACCTATACAGGTCATCAATATACAGTGCAACACCACCACCCTTTTTTTGAGATCTGTTAATATGAAACATCTGATGTCCCTCTATTGCCATCAGGGGAGCCTGCTCTTCATTAAGCCAAGTTTCAGAGACTGCGATAGCTGTAAATTTTCTGTCTCGCTGTTTTAAATAGTCCTGAATCTGTGGAAAGTTTTTGTTAAGACTTCTGCTGTAGAAGTGTATTATTGATAGTTTACCATCTAGTTGCACTTGACTTTTGAATTGCTTTTCAGTGTAATATTCACAATGGTTATGAATATTATTGAAAAAGTGGTTATCGGGATCAATATCATTCTCCATCTCTTGTAGTTTATGTTCAGCATAATGGCATATTTTCAGAGTTTGAATTTCCTCACTCTGTGTCAAATGACTTCCTCCAACTGGGGATAATTGATGTCTACTCAAGTCAGTCATAAGTTTTTTTTGTTTGTTTTGTTTATTTTTTTTAAAGTACATTGACATGGTATGTCAAAAGAACTATTCTTGCCATGTGTGTGGATAAGGATTATCATTGTCTCTTAATTTTCTTAATCAGTGTTCATCTATAGTTATTTAAGTCAGTGATCTCTCTGATTATTATACTCTTTGCTTCCTCAGGTGTTTCATTTAGTTTGATCCAAACTCTACAATTTCTTGTCCATGTTGCCTGTATCTTGTTTTGTCTTTTCAGCATCCGTGCTTGCCGTGCTATTTCAGCATTAGTTTTTGTTAGGTGTTCATTTAGGTAAACTCCTGTTCCCTGGAGCTTTCTGGCCTGCCTCAGTATGTCATTCTTTACCCTTCTGTTCACAAAGCGCATCACAATTGATTTCTTTGTTTTATTATCCTTTCTGGGTAAAGCATAACAGGCTGAAATTGCATTTTTTTTTTTTTTGTTACTTATTTGTACCCGTAGGTAGACTTGGTTTGCAGTCTGGTGACAAGCCACCGGCTGCTGGTCGCTGCGTGCGTGAGCGCCCTAAACCTACATGTTTTTGGTGTGCGGGAGGAAACCGGAGAAATCCCGGAGTAAACCCACGCAACATTTGCTTCGACCTTTATATTTCTACGATCAAGGAACTGAAGCACCTGGTTTTCCAGGGAGACTGATTCACTTGTGGGAGCCTCCTCACCTCTCAGTCCTGTTGCAGCATGAGCATATGATTGATATTTGATGTCTAGTCCATTTATAATTAGATCATCCATACGAGAACATTGTTCAAGATCCTCGACGCGTCGCTCCAAGTCCGTAATTTTTTTGTCTTTTTCCTTAATTGCTAATTTTAATTCTCGGACTTCTTCCATTAGCCCTAATATTTTAGCCTGCTGGCTAACCATTTTGGTCACTTCTTCTGACAAGAAGTTCAGAGATTTTTTGATCTCTTCCATTTCCTGCTTCTTTGGTGGCATTTTTACTGACCTGTGGATAGTAAAACAATCTCTGCTGGTGACACCGGTATCCGATCCGACTGACCTCGAATCCAGCTGGGCCTCAGCTAGCCCCCTCCGCTACTAGTCCCGCTGCTTACCACCGCCGTAACCGAGCTCCTGTCCAGTCGGGGTAGCGGCAGCTCCTCCACCGAGTCCCGCCGCCCACCGCCGCTGTAGCCGAGCTCCGATCCTGCTTCTGTCCAGCTGGGGTCCCGGTAGATCCTCCGCTGAGCCCCGCCACCTACCGCCGTCTGCCTCAGTAGTTCCTCCGCCGAGCCCCGCCGCTGCAACTGGGCTCCGACTCCGGCTGGGGCCCCAGTGGTCCTCCACTGATCCCCGTCTACCACCACCGCTGCACTTGAGCTCCGATCCGGCTCCCGTCCAACTGCTGCCTCGGCTTGTTCCTCCAGCGAGCCTCAATCACCGGGGACAGAGTCGCTTCTCCGTGTCGGTGCTAGGT
The DNA here is from genome assembly GCA_020510985.1 of Pholidichthys leucotaenia. NCBI lineage: Eukaryota > Metazoa > Chordata > Actinopteri > Cichliformes > Pholidichthyidae > Pholidichthys > Pholidichthys leucotaenia. Next base: position 192,278,927 of record CM035839.1, on the reverse strand, counting down.
GCTACGACTAGCTATGGCGTTAGCTATAGCGTTAGCCTAGCAAATGCATGCTGAGGTCTATTGGTATTGTGCCCTGCATGAGAATAAGGCCAGAGTTGAATATACTGGGAAAGACAGTATAACACTGTTGAAAAGTTATTTCTTAATAAAAATGGATAAGTAGTACAAGCACACCAAGTAACACAGGCACATTCACTGTAGTCACCCCAGTTTTATTATTTCTTTTTTCACTTATGATCATTGATATTTCTTGAAAGACAGCACATTTATTGAAATCGAAAAAAATATGCATTAAACCAATAATACCCTTGTAAAAATCTGCATGTTGTTTACGTTTTGTCCACTAGATGGCCTGGTAGACAAAATGAAGTTTCACATGAGGCCTCATGTATATGAGCCATTTTGATGAAAGGCCTCAAGTCCTCCAGAAAGCCTCATTTGGCCATCACTAGGCATATCCCATAAGAACCCAGACCTCTATCTCCTTCAAGGAAAATTGTGGGGGTCTGGGTCTTTATGGGATATAATGAAAAAAGTAAAATTGCATACAGTAGTGCAAATTTTGCTGTACTTACTTGGTATATCTATTTTAATACCTATATACTCATGGAAATATTTAATGCTCCATAGATTTCTACAAAATTATCAACTACACAGAAACCATGGAATTTCACATACCCAAATGATCACTGACTGTGGAAACTTCACACTGGACCTCAAGCAACTTGGATTCTGTATCTCTTTATTCTACTTCAAGACTCTGGGACCTTGATTTCCAAACAGGACTTGGCACCTGATTGAGAGAGCCATGTCATATGCTGGTGTTGCACTGTGTTTTATCAAATCCAAAGTCAGTGCAGCCGTCTACCAAGAAATTTTACAGCACTTCATGCTTCCCTCTGCTGACAAACTTTATGGAGATGATGATTTCATTTTCCAGCAGGGCTTGGCACCTGCCAACACAGCCAAAAATACCAAAACCCGGTTTAATGACCATGGTATCACTGCACAAGACCCAACGATGCAGACAAGCTGCAGGCTACTATCAAAGCAATCCGGGCTTCCATGACACCTCAGCAGTACCACAGGCTGATCGTCTCCATGCCACGATGCAGTAATTCATGCAGAAGGATCCCCGACCAAGTATTAAGTGTGTACATCAGAGGTGTCCAATCATGTGCCATGGAGGGCCAAGACCCTGCAGGCTTTACCTCCAACCAGTGTCTTCAACATCAGATTCCACTGAATTTCTTCCCACTGATTGCTGATAAGTGAAAACACCTGCTGAAGAGACTGGGTAGAAGAGAAAACCTGCAGGGTCTTGGCCCTCCATGGCACATGATTGGACACCCCTGGTGTACATGAACATACTTTTCAGTCTGCCAACACTTCTATTAATAATCCACTTTCTAAAATTGAAGTTATGGAATATTCTATTTTTTTGAGAAAATGAATTTTGGGTTTTCATTGGCTGTGAGCCATAATCATAAAAATTAAAAGAAGCAAACACTTCAAATGTATCACTCCGTGTGTAATGAATCTATACAATATATGAGTTTCACTTTTTGAATTGAATTACTAAAATAAATTAACTTTTCAATGATATTCTTATTTACTGAGATACACCTGTATAGTTAGAGGTGTGACCAACATGAAAACCAGCGAACTGTCTACGAGTGGAAAAGCAAGCAGTTGTGAAGCTGAGAGATGGAAAATCAATCAGCCATTGCACAAATATTGGCCATAGCCAGTACAACCATTTGGAATGTCCTGAAGAAGAAAGAAGCCATTGGTGTACTAAGTAACAGGCGTCAAAAAGGTAGACCAAGGAAAACATCAGTAGATGATGACAGAAGCACTGAGAGTTTGAAAGAAAAACCCTAAAACAACTGTTAGTGACATCAGCAACAACCTCCAGAGGGCAGGAGTAAAGGTATCACGATCTACTGCTCGCAGAAGACTTCATGAACAAAAGTACAGAGGCTACACCACATGATGCAAACCACTTATTATCAAGAAGAATAGGAAGACCACACTGGAATTTGCCAAAAAGTACAGAGACAAAGCCTCAAAAATTCTGGGTCAGTTTTATGAACTGATAAGACAAATATTAACCTTTACCAAAGTGATGGATAGGCTAAGGTTTGGAAAAAGAAAGGATCTGCTCATGATCTCAAATATACAAGCTCACCTGTAAAACACAGTGGAGGTAAAGTCATGGCTTGGACTTGCATGGCTTCTTCTGGGATGGGCTCATTTTTCACTGTTGATGTAACACCTGATGGCAGCAACAAAATGAACTCAGAAGTCTACGGGAACATTCTGTCTGTCAATTTAAAGAAAGATGCGATCAAAATGATTGCATCAAGATAATGACCTAAAACACACTGCCAAAACAACAAAAGGAGTTCATCAGGGGCAAGAAGTGGAAGGTTTTAGACTGGCCAAGTCAATCTCCAGACTTAAACCCTATAGAGCATGCATTTTACCTGCTAAAAAGGAGACCGAAGGGACTACCCCCCCCCCCCCCCAAAAAAAAAAACAAAAACAAACAACAACACCTGAAACAGGCCACGGTGAAAGCCTGGAAAAACATCCCAAAAGAAGAATGCAAAAGTTTGGTGATGTCAGTGGGTCACAGGCTTGATTGCCATTATTGCAAGTAAAGAATTTGCAAGTAGATATTGTTATTCACTCTAATTTATTTTAAGTCTATCTGTTATTTAAGTTGTGAGTTTTGTTGCCGATATGGATTAATGATTAAATGTCCCCAACTCACAGCAAAAGTGTGTGGGACGAAGAGAGAGAGTGTGTTTTTCTCTGTATGATCTTGTGTGTCTTGGGGGGTGACATATTTAAGGCAAACAGAAGCAAGTTTGCATATTTGTGAGTAAAACCAAAATAAATTTACGACTCTGCTGAATGCCTGTTTGATATACAGTGGTGTGAAAAAGTGTTTGCCCCCTTCCTGATTTCTCATTTTTTGTATGTTTGTCACATTTAAATGTTTCAGATCCTCAAAACCAAATTTAAATATTAGACAAAGGTAACACAACTAAACACAAAATGCAGTTTTTAAATGAAGGTGTTTATTATTAAGGGAAAAAAAATCCAAACCTACATGGTCCTGTGTGAAAAAGTCATTGCTCCCTAAACCTAATAACTGGTTGGGCCACCCTTAGCAACAACAACTGCAATCAAGCATTTGCAATAACTGGCAATGAGTCTTTTACAGCGCTGTGGAGGAATTTTGACCCCCTCATCTTTACAGAATTGTTGTAATTCAGCCACACTGGAGGGTTTTCGAGCATGAACCACCTTTTTAAGGTCATGCCACAGCATTTCAATCGGATTCAGGTTAGGACTTTGACTAGGTCACTCCAAAGTCTTCATTTTGTTTTTCTTAAGCCATTCAGAGGTGGACTTGCTGGTGTATTTTGGATAATTGTCCTGCTGCAGAATCAGAATCAGAATGAGATTTACTGCCATTGTTCATGTAGTACACAAACTAGGAATTTGTCTCGGTGCAATGCTGCAACACTGCAACATTGCAGAACCCAAGTGCGCTTCAGCTTGAGGTCATGAACAGATGGCCGGACATTCTCCTTCAGGAATTTTTGGTAGACAGCAGAATTCATGGTTCCATTTACCACAGCAAGTCTTCCAGGTCCCGAAGCAGCAAAACAGCCCCAGACCATCACACTACCACCACCATATTTTATTGTTGGTATGATGTTCCTTTTCTGAAGTGCTGTTTTACTTTAATGGGACACACACCTTCCAAAAAGTTCAACTCTTGTCTCGTCAGTCCACAGAGTATTTCCCAAAAGTCTTGGGGATCATCAAGATTTTTCCTGGCAAAACTGAGATGAGTCTTTATGTTCTTTTTGCTCATCAGTGGTTTTCATCTTGGAACTCTGCCATACAGGCCATTTTTGCCCAGGCTCTTTCTTATGGTGGAATCATGAACACTGATCTTAACTGAGGCAAGTGAGGCCTGTAGTTCTTTGGATGTTGTTGTGGGGTCTTTTGTGACCTCTTGGATAAGTCCTCCCTGTGCTCTTGGGGTAATTTTAGTTGGCGGGCCACTCCTGGTAAGGTTCACCACTGTTCCATGTTTTCGCCATTTGTGGATAATGGCTTTCACTGTGGTTCGCTGGAGTCCCAAAGCTTTAGAACGGCTTCATAACCTTTTCCAGGCTGATAGAGCTCAATTACTTTGTTTCTCATTTGTTCCTGAATTTCTGTGGATTGCAGCATGATGTCTAGCTTTTGAAGATCTTTTGGTCTACTTCAGTTTGTCAGACAGGTCGTATTTAAGTGATTTCTTGATTGAGAACAGTTATGGCAGTAATCAGGCCTTGGTGTGGCTAGAGAAATTGAACTCAGCTTTCCAAAGATGTGATAAACCACAGTTAATTTATGTTTTAACAGGGTGGGGCAATTACTTTTTCACACAGGGCCATGTAGGTTTTGATTTTTTTTCCCTTTATAATAAACGCCTTCATTTAAAAACTGCATTTTGTGTTTACTTGTGTTATCTTTGTCTAATATTTAAATTTGTTTGATGATCTGAAACATTTAAGTGTGACAAACATACAAAAAATGAGAACTCAGGAAGGGGGCAAACACTTTTTCACACCACTGTACACCTCTGTAATGAAGAAAAAATACATGATCTGACAAATGGTGCCCACACTGTTGAGAGGAAAGGGGTGAGTGTTGAGAGGTAACCCTACCCTCACAAGGTGAATGTGGCAGGCGAGAGGGGTACAATTACTTGTTTCTCATAAAGATTTTAGCACAATTTAATTTGTGTGCTTTACCGCCACAAAACCATCCTTGGGAATTCCGCATAAAGGATTATATTTACAGTACAGATGTACTTAAAAATGGCTTCAGTAACACATAAGGTAGACACAGATTCATCCACTGAGAGGCAGGAGACAGTGTTACATTTAAAATAGGTTTATTAACAATTAGACGATTAAAATAGCAAAGATAAAATAAATGTTTGCTTTAATGATAAAAATGTTCAAATAAGCCAATGATGAACAATTGTAAAATTTACACTTTCAGAGCTGCAGCTTACCAGTAGGGGCAGGCCAAAGCAGGAAGAAAGTTCCCCAAGGGAAGCGTCACCCCACACAAACATGCACACCAAGTACAACTGTACCAGTGACGGGGAGCGCACAACACACGGAGGGAAAATCCACCACCAGGAGAGCTTAACCAGTTACCTGTGGCTGCAGTCTGAAATTGGGGGGGGCGGGGGAAATGGGTTAATGTTGCGACACAATAGACATTGAAGACAGGACAACACAAAGTAACCCTACAGTTTTCCTAAAATTAGAAATACTCCAAAACAATAAAGAAACAAAAATATAAAAAAAGAGAAAGAAAATGGTGCCACTAATTCACTGTTAAAAGGGCTTAAAGCATACAACCATTCCAACTCTTAAGGCTAACTTATACAGAACACAGCATCCAAGGCACCATGAGCCCGATAACCACTTTTGGACGATTGATGAATATGTCATGGAAAAAGTTTTTGAAGGGTTAAATGATACGAATATGTCAGCGATGGAAATATAAATTTATATCCTTCACCTGTTCTTTGGGCTTTTAAATATTTATTTTGATAACTGCCCAGCCGGTATGCCCATGCGGGCCTCACCAAAGGTTAAAACTGGGCCCAACATGGGTCTAATGTGGGTGAGCAGGTTTCAGTAACACTGGCACCATAGGTAAAGTCCATATGGGCAGACATAGATGGGCCAACATGGACCCCGTGGACAAACCCACACAGGATCCAGAAGACAGCCCAGATTAAACCTATGGTGGGGGCCACATGGCAGTCTGGTGGGGTAGTGGATTGGCTGTCTAATGATGACTTTTTTCCATAGTATTCATTTTTATTTATTTTGGACTAAGACAAATAGAATACTAAACAGCTTTCTGATTAATATAATTTTAAATGATCATTTTAAGTGCAAATGAAGCAAATTAGAAATAACAAGTGCATGCCTGTAGAGAGCAAGCATTCCTGTCTGAATCAGGTATCCCAGTCAGGCTTTACAGGCCCAAATGTAGGCTGTGTTTGAAAGTGGAATACAAAGGTGTAGCCTGTATGTAGGCAATCACATGTTAGACTTTGACAAATATGAAAGGTACTGAACTGAGATTTATTTGATTGTGTGAATATTAATTACAGAATAATTGAAAATGAATGGGACATCCAATATTAGCCACTGTTTAAGAACCACTTGTTTTTTGTTTTGATTTTTTTTGTTTGATCACTTAGTTGTGTGATCTTTTATGATTTATTCATAAATGTTGTATCTTGCACTTTGGGGAATGGGAGTTGTTCAGTCATAATTATTATTATTATTATTATTATTATTATTATTATTATTATTGGGCGGTGTGGTGGCGCAGTGGTTAGCACTGCACCAGCACAGCAACTCACCCTTGGCCATGGGATCCCTGGTTCGATCCCAGCCCTTGACCAACAGTGATCTGTGTGGAGTTTGCATGTTCTCCCCGTATCTGTGTGGGTTTACTTCGGGATTTCTCCGGTTTCCTCCCACAGGCCAAAAACATGCAGGTTAGGTTAATTGGAGACTCTAAAGTGGCCCTAGGTGTGAATGTGTGTGTGAATGGTTAAGGGATAGCGCCGTACCGTGGCTGCTTCATCCATCCAGGTGGATGCCCTCAATTTCCCCTCTGGGGATCAATAAAGTATACAAAATCAAAAAAACCCAAAACATTATATTTTAATTTATATGTGTAGTTTATTGTCTATTGTCAATAAACTCATGCAGTACTATAACAGGGCACGTTTACAAATATTTGAGACCCTGTAGTGCGTCCTTTTATATTTTTAGCAATATTTTAAGTACAAAACACCAAACGTTATTTTTTTTTTTTTGTATTTGTATCTTGTATACTTTATTGATCCCCAGAGGGAAATTCAGGGCATCCACGTACAGCGCCAATCCCTTCACCATTCTCTCTCTCTCTCTCTCTGAAGGTGTGTGCTCGCTTTTCTAAATGGAAATGGTTGCTACCACAGCTGTCATATAGGGGAAGGGTTCTGGTCGCCAATAATCTGGTCGCTTCGGCTCTTTGGCGTAGGCTTATTGCTTTGACACCGCCCAGGAGCCTGGTTGAGGAGGTTCAGAAGATCATCGTGGATTTCTTTTGGTCTGGTCGACATTGGGTCCATGCGGCTGTTTTCTACCTGCCTGTTGCCGAGGGAGGACAGGGCCTGGTGGACATACAGTCCAAGATCGTCTGTTTTAGGCTTCAGACTGCACAACGGCTCCTTTATGGATGTGGCCCCTGCTGGATGGACACTGCAAAACTGCTCCTGAGGAGAGTTGGCCGCTTGGGCTATGATAAGCAGCTTTTCCTCATGAAGTCCGGGGAGGTGGACCTTACTGGACTTTCTGCTTTCTACACATCTGTCTTACATGCATGGCAAGTCTTCACCGTAGCCCGCATTCCTGAGGAGACACCAGGCATGTGGCTGTTCGAGGAACCACTGTTTTTCAATCAATTCATGGACACTCAAGTGCTGCAGTCTGTTAGTCTGCAAACTTGTTTAAGAGAGGCACGCTGTACGAAGCTTGGTCATCTTATGAAGATGTCAACCACGTCAATAGAAACGCTGTGGTGGAGTGCCAACAATACATCTGTCAGACTGGTGCATAGGGTGGTGAAGGAAGTGTGTGCTGCCCTGCCACGACCGCTTAGAGCATTTGCGGAAAACCGGACTCTTTCCACCCAATGGGACGAGGGCACTGTGTCCAACTTTCCTGCCCTTTCCGTAAGTCCAGCAGTGGGAGAGTGGCAGGAGGGAGAGGATCACCTGCTGTCCTTCAGGAATCCTCGTCTGGGCAAGTTCCAGTTTGTAGGGAAGAAGACGGTGTATCACATCTGTGTGAAAGTTCTGAATCTGCGCTCTCTGATGAACGTCAAGGAGTCGAAGTGGGCGGGATTTTTGGGGCCGGTATTCTCCCCGAAAGGCAGTTGGTGGTCCATGTACAAGCTCCCTATTGAGAAACGGACGGCAGATCTCCAGTGGAGGATTGTTCATGGGGCAATAGCTATGAATAAATACAGAGCACACCTGGATCCAAATGTGGGGGAGGAATGTTTATTTTGTTCCCAAGTTGAGACCCTGGAGCATTTGTTTGTTCAATGTTTTCGTTTATCCGGCTTTTTTGATCTTCTTAAAGTGTGGTTTCATGATTTGGGTGAATGTTTCTCTTTTGGTTTGTTTATTTACGGGCCAAAGTATAAAGTGGCAAAGAAGTCTGTGCACACTTTGATGAACTTCCTATCTGGTACTGCTAAACTTGCCATCTGGCTGACAAGGAAGAATCGGACTACTAACATTGGCAATGTGGATCCTGTTTTTGTTTTCAAGGCCTTGTTAAAAGTCGGACTCCAGATGGAGTACTCTTACTATAAAATGGTGGACAATTTGGAGGTATTCACCAATACTTGGACTGTAGGGAATATTTTGTGTTCTGTGGGGGAGGGGGATGAGTTATGTTTGCACTTTTGAAATGTGAGACACTTGGTGGAATGATATTGGTGATCTTACATTTTTGAAGTGTGCAATACAGGGATTTTTTAAAACTCAAACTCTCTCTCGCTCTCTCTCTCACACACACACACACAGAGGAGAAAGCCATTTGGCTGCAACTTTTGCATCAGTGTTGCCCATTTGTCTGTAAATATTTAAATAAAAATGATTTATTTTATTTGGGCATTTTTGCGTCTTGTTGTCGCAGCAGTCGGGACTGTTGTCTACCACTGACCGGACAGGCTGAGCGTGCCTCCTGCGAACGATTGTGGAGCGCCCTGTCGGACACTGGTGTTGCCCGGTAAATGGGAGTCTTGGCTGCTGCTTTACCCATGTGCCAGTGATGTCCTTTGCGGCACCACGGGTCCCCGCCAGCCCCCCCCCCCCACACACACACACACACCTCGTGATCTCCATGCCGAATTATCCATTAGACCTATGCAATCACAGCTACTTTATGGTATATAGTTTGACTGAGCGACTCCATACTCGGGGATAGCACTTATAAAATCTTTGTTTGCGAAGCACTGTGGTGACTGACAGGTCATGATGCTGTGTATTGTCCAGTCAGCATGGCCGTGATGCAGCGTATTATCCAATGAGCACAGAGTCAATCCGAAACCCTGCCCACACTCCTTGAAGCCAGGGGATGAAGACACAGAGCGGTCACAGAGCTGTGGCTAAACTTTTATTGATAAAAATTACATATTTTGACTGAGTGATGCCATATTCGGGGATGCACACCCTCGTAACCTCAGGAAAGCACATTTAAAATCTTAGGGGAGTCTGACAAATGGTTTGAGAGATATGTGAGGAACACACACACACACAGGCACACACACAAACAGACAGTGATTTCTTGCAGTTATAGATAGATTACAGCAGCACACCCCTAGAATCCCTTCCACTGATCCAATCTAGCACCAACCACTTGAAAATGCCAGTTTTATTAGAAGGGATTAACGTTGCATTAATACCGATAGCAGCACCATTTGTCCAGGATCTTATTGGTTTTTCAGTACTGATCATTCAGGTACCGGTACCAATTTAGTACCATTTCTCGTAACCATCCTTACTAATGGGGCCCATAAGACAGCACAGATTTAATCTGGGTTAGGGAATCATTAATTTTCATACATCACTTAGTATTAATTTCATACATACAGTATGAATGTGATTATAGATAGATAGATGTACTTTATTGATCCCAAACTGGGAAATTACAGTGAATGGCTCAGTGTTGAATTGTTAAGTTCATAAACATTTCAAGATGCATTTAATCACTTTGTTCTTGTCTTACAGAACATACTTACCTGTTATATCCAGGATAAGGGCAAACAAAGATAAGGTAAGGGTACATTTTTTTCTTCTTTTTAACACTTTTTCATGGATAAAATTTCATATTTAGAGGGGTGAAAACATCAGAAAAAACAGCAACTTTCCATGTTTTCATGCAGGTGCAAGGTATGATATACGTACATAGTTACACAAATAACATCTGAACATGCTCTCTGACATACACTCCCCTCTAAAAGTGAGCAAAGAACACTCTCCAGGAAGTAGGTGTATCAGTATCTAAGTCAACCATAAAGAGAAAAATTCATGAGAACAAATACAGAGGGTTCACCACAAGGTACAAACCACTAATCAGCCTAAAAAAAACACTTTAAACTCATATTGATTATATATCTGTATCTGGAATGTGTTTTGGTAGGCAGCTAAACTAACAAAACTTGTGTCACTCTTCCAATACTTTCAGAGGGGAGTGTATATGAAAATACCAACCACCTGAGAGAAAAATGTGAGTGATTCAGTTTATTGTTAGGACACAGATGGCAGGGGCACCCTTCACAGAAACTATTCAGCTGGCTCACACATCAGTGGGAGCTGTGGCTGAAATAATGTGTGCATGTACATCTGTGGAACAGCCATCATTATAGCATCTGAAATAGTACACACTTTTGATGACCGTTTTATATGGCATGCAAAGTAAAAAAGAAGAAGGCAAGGGATACACTATAAATACAGTTAGGTCCGTATATATTTGGACACTGACAGAAGTTTTGTTATTTTAGCTATTTACCAAAATTCACGATACAGTTATGTAATTAATATGGGCCTAAAAGGCAGACTCTCAGCATTAATTTGAGGGTATTCGCATCCAAATTGGAGGAACGGTTTAGGAAGTGCAACCATTTATATTTTAAAAAAAATCTCAATTCTGTCACGAGCCGAGCTGGCTTGGTTTCCCCCGGCTCGGCCTCGATCTCTCGGTGGGTTTTGGTTTCACTGTTTATGTACATTTTGTGTATTTCTGTACTTGTTCCATTGCCATAGCCATTGCCTGACCAGCAGCTGTTAGTCAGCCTCAGTGACCTACTTTCTCCCACGCTGCTGACAGTCTGTCAGTCTAGCCACGCCCCTTCACTTTCCCTCTGGTTCTATCAGCTGTTCCCAGTCCCGGTAATTATCTTTTACCAGGGAAACGCTGCACCTGGGCTGGACGGGCGACAGGAGCTGACTCCCGAGGCCAGGAATGGAGATGCCCCACCATCGGCCTCCTGCCGGGATTTCCCTCCAGTCCACAGATCTCCCTCCTCGTTGGAGACGCCATTCTTGGGGAAGGAGGTGAGGGTTCCTTGGCTGCCCTCTCGAACGCTCTCTCTATCCGTCCACGTTGTGACACTATCCACGCCACTCACTCCTTTCCCTCCGGTAAGGAGGTGAGATGATATTTTAATAAAGCTCTCTGAGCGAGACCAAGGGGCTCATGAGGCTCTTGAGGAGACGGGCTCCTGCCAGGTGGCCGTCTACCTCCTGAAGCCACTCGGGACAATACCCACGCTCGAGAGCGGACATTCCGAGCGATACGAGCTCCCCAGAGAAGGGAAAAAACTCAAGTCCAAAAGCAAACTCACGGTCACCGGCGTCTCTCTTGGCTGCGACCTACTGTTATGGTGCGGCCCTCACAGACCGCTAATGAGACACTATAGGCGACCAGTGAGTTTGCGTATTTATTAACACAGGACAAAAGGTACAAAATAATGAGCCACGAGGGGCAAAACTCAAATAAGGACAAAGGCAAGAACACACTGACGATAAACACAGGTTAAGGAATAAACTTACAGAGGATTGCGAGGAATTAGATGACGACTGGAGCCGGGACATAGGGACTCCAGCCTAACACTGGGGAGACCAGCGTTATCCATTCACGTATGAGGTCCCAGCCCCAAGCAAACAGAGCTGCTCCCTTAAATAGGGCTTTGACAGATTAATCAGCTGATGAAAGGTCATCAGCTGATTGGAATCTCGCCGTTCAGCGGAGCTCCGCTCTGACAGCCGGAAGCCCCGCTGAGACGCTGTCAGAATAAAAGCCCGGAGGCCTAGTGGTGCACCTAAGGAGAGAACGGAGAACAACCGGACAATCCAAGTGCCGACAAAGTCAGCACACGGACCGTGACACTGTGCCTGGTCACTCTTCCACCAGACTCTGGGACCTTCATTTCCAAGTGACAGGACTTAGCACCTGATTTTGAGAGCCATGTCATCTGCTGGTGTTAGTCCACTGTATTTTATCAAGTCCAAAGTCGATGCAGCTGTCTACCAGGACATTTTAGAGCACTTCATGCTTCCCTCTGCTGACAAGGTTTATGGAGATGCTGATTTCATTTTCCAGCAGGAGTTGGCACCTGCCCACATTGCTGCCAAAAGTACCAAAGCCTGGTTTAATGACCACGGTATCACCATATTTTACTGGCCAGCAAACTCTCCTGACCTAAACCCCATGCAGAATCTATGAAATATCATCAACAGAGAGATGAGACACCAGACCCAACAATGCACATGAACTGAAGGCCGCTATCAAAGCAACCTGGGCCTTCATAACACCTCAGCAGTAACACAGGCTGATCACCTTCATGCCATGCCACAGTGATGCAGTATTAATTCATGCAAAAATTGCCCTGACCAAGTATTGAGTGTGTGCATGGAAATACTTTGTCGGCCAACATTTCTATTAAAAAAATCATTTTTAAAAAATTGATCTTATGTAATATTTTAATTTTTTGAGAAACAAATTTTCGGGTTTTCATGAACTGCAAGCCATAACCATCAAAATTAAAAGAAATAAACATTTGAAATATGTTACTCTCTGTGTAATGAATCTATATAAAATATGAGTTTAATTTTATGAATTGAATTACTGAAATAAATCAACTTTTTGATTATATTCTAATTTAGTGAGATGCACCTGTAGAAGCCTTATGTATTGGAAATAATACAAAAACCCTAAGCTCAGGGGATAACACAGGAATCCTTAATTCAGACACAGATAAAGGAGTTTTTAGCTCAGGGGACACAGATAACAGAGGAGTTTTTAGCTCAGGGGACACAGATACAGGAATTTTTCGCTCAGGAGACAGTGACACCGAAATTTCTAACTCAGGAGACACTGAGGAATTTCTAGTTCAGAAGACACTGATACAAGAATTTCTAGCTCAGGAGACACTGACACAGGAATTTCTAACTCAGGAGACACTGACACAGGAATTTCTAGTTCAGGAGACACTGATACAGGAATTTCAAGTTCAGGAGACATCAACACAGTAGTCTTTGCTTCTGAAGCCAATAGCAGGGAAAATTTTAGCTCAGGTGACACTGATACAAAAGTCTTAAAGTCACAAACAGCTGACAGGTGAGTTATTAGTTCCGTAGCCGGTGATGAAGGCGCCTTAAGCTTCACAGCAGGTGGCTGAGACGCACTGCCCTCAGAAACAGCTGACATGAGTGCGCTGGACTCAGGAACAGATAATTGTTGCGCACCAACCTCAGAAATAGGTGACAAGGGTGTGCTGACTTCAGGGACAGATGACAGCAGTGTGCAGTCCTCCAGAACGGGTGTCAACAGCGCACTGAATACAGGAGCAGACTGTTGGAAAACATTGCTCTCAGGAGCTGATGACAGCAGCTCGTAGAACTCCGGAGCAGGTGTCAGTGGCACGCTGAATGCAGGAATACAAGGCGAAGGTGCACTGTCCTCTGGAGCAAACAATGGATGCGCCCCAGCCTCAGGAACAGATGATGGATCTGCCCTGGCCTCGGGAACAGATAGATGTGCACCAGCTTCAGAAACAGATAACGGATGCACACCGACTTCTGGAACAAACAGTGGTTGCGCACCGGACTCTAAAACAGATGATGGATCCTCCTCTCCTGGCACAAAGGCGAACTTGTCAGACCGCAGGAAATCGTCGAAGAAAGCAGGAATCTCTTCCCACAGATGGGGCTTTGCTTCAGCTATCAGATGAGCCGCCTCCATGCTGCATCCCTCCATGCTGCATCCCTCTATGCTGCATTCTCCCATCTATCCATACTCAGGCAAAAGGTGTAACATTCACCAATATCCTGGATGAGGTCCCGCAACTCCAGGCAGTGGGTGACATCCTCAGGTGTGGGGCTCGGGGAAGAGGAGAGAGGAGAGGCAGGTGAGGGTGAGGATATAGGAATGGCAGCAGAGAAAACAGCAGAGACAGGTGGGGTGAAATTTAGCAGCCCCCTCATCGGGACCAAAGCAAGACCTCTCATTAATGGAAGTGAAAAAATGAGAATACGGTACTTGCCTTGTCTTCCACTCTGCTGCTACTGATGCACCAGATGACTCTCTCCGGGTGGCTGTGGAGATAGGCTAGCGGAGGGTCATGGCCGTCTGAACTTGAGCTATGCCGAGGAGCAGCGCTGATGCCCCTTCCGCATATCCATGGTGGTCCCGGATGGAGAGATGGACCATGGAGCACAGTAGATGGGCAGGTCCCGTACCCATGGAAACACCCCCAGACATGGAATATGCTCAGTCTCCTGTGCTGCTGCTGTCCATAATCAACATTCCTCCTCTGGGTCAGAAGAGCTGCGGGCCGTGGCCACAAGGTCCCACAGGTGGATCATGGCATTGGTTTGTTCTCGCATCAGCAACACGCAGCCGGCCATAGTGAGCAAACCTAGAAATCCGCTGGGTCGTCACGGACAGTGTCCTACTGTCAGGAATGTGTAGAGGAATAGACACAAATGCCAAACTCCAGTTTGCAAAGTTTATTTGGCTGAACACCACCTTCAGCTCAAGTAACTAAAATAATAATCTCAAACACAGATGGACAAATCAGGGGGCAGAAACAAACTCAAACTAGATTTACAAGACCAACTGATGCGTGGGCAAATGCCAAAACTGACAAGGATGCCGTGCCCTGATAAGGGGCGGCACTCCTTAAGTAACAGATGGGCAGGTGGAACATAATTACAAACAGGTGCATGCACTTAGCAAATTAACAAGCACAAATCAGGCGATGCAAAAAGGGAACTCAGGACACTGTCAAAACAAAGGTAAACCAAAAACAGGAGATCATGACAGGAATAACCACAATGATGACAACGGGGGATAATAATAATAATGATAACCTCAAGAATAAACTTAAAGCATGGGCCTGGTCCTCCGACCAACCTTAGGCCTTAACAGTTTCGCACTGGACCCCCCGTGATCCCTGTTGCAGCACACTGGAGGGTGAACCCATTTGGATCATTCAAGCTGAGCCAGGCCCATGGCAGAAACCTTTCCACCATGCACTTGCTGTCAAGCACCCCCCCCCCCCCCAGGCCTGGCTCCAGGGTGGGGCCCCAGTAACCCCATACCAGGTGGGGTATACTGAATCCTTTATCTTTTAACTATCTTGGGAATCTACTGGACAGCTCTTAGTCTGGCCCTTCACCCAGGACCAGTTTGTGTTGGGAGACCCTATCAGGGGTAAATTGCCTGAAACAACGTAGCTTCTGGAATCACTCAGGCATGCAACCCCCCCCACACACACACACACACACACCAACGCCAACACCGCCACCACCACAATAAGGTTCAATCTACAGGGGAGTTACAACAATCCATCACAGGTTTTCACTGGATGTTGCCAAAGTAGCCAGATCTACTCATCATCTAGCATCATCTACACAGCCTACATACTACACACAATATCCACACATCTCAACACAACCTGGCAACCTACAAACTGCGCAGTTGCTCTGCTCTGCTAGTTAGTTCCACACGTGTCTGGCAAATTCCCCACATAATAAAATTGTTGCAGCCCAAAAGTGTCCCAAACCCACACTTTTATCAGGCTCACATACCACATAGAATTGCATCAATAGGGCTCCACTTTTCCAGATCACAGCTAAAATCAAGACAGAGCAATGCTAAATGTCTGTTAAAAGGGAACCAAATAAACTTCACTCTGATGAAAGTGTTGCATCTTGGCAAATAGTGGCCCACATTTGTTTTTGAATATCTGGGCCTTCTTCTTTTTATACCTCGGTGAAAACAGAGGCATACAGTAATCACTCAATGCATCTGTGGTTGTATCTGTCTGTCTGTCTCTCCACTTGTCTGTTTCAGCTTGCCCAGTCAAATTAAGTGCAACTACAGGCATGTATCATTGTATGGCCATATTTTCTCGACTTTTAATTTGCCAGAATTCTGAGATAAGGTTTTGTTTTTGAAATAAATACAAATTTAACTCACCTGTATTGTCAATGGAGCCGGGAAAAAAGGTATTTTAATAACTATGCCGGGCCACTAGAGGTGGCAGTGCAACTTTTTTACAGCACAACACAGCACGTTTTTTTCGTATTCAGTTTCTTCCCCTGAGCCAGGGGTGTCAAACTCATTCCATGGAGGGCCAAGACCCTGCATGTTTTGCTTTTACCCAGTGTCTTCAGCAGGTGTTTTCACTGATCAGCAATCAGTGGGAAGAAATTCAATGAGATCACCTGTTGAAGACACTGGGTGGAGGTAAAACCTGCAGGGTCTTGGCCCTCCGTGGAATGAGTTTGACACCTGTGCCCTGAGCCATCCAAAACGCAAACAGTCAGAGGCCCCACCCCACTCTCTCCAAATGCGCACATGCACAGAACTGAGGACCTTTTTAATTATCACAATAACCTGTCTTTGCACTCCTCACTTTCATGTATGTTGACCCATCCGTGAAACCACTACTGTGTATTTTCCATAATCCTTGGGCCATTTTTATTCAATTGTGTGTTCTGCACTCTGCACTCTTATGTAAATAGTTCCACTCGCATAGCCACTACCATACTTGTGTATATTTCCATAATCCTGATTGCTGGGGTCTTTCTGCAACTGTGGGGGTTCCCCGTACAGTTGATAGTGCTATGAGATGACTGTTGTTGTGAAATGGCGCTATATAAATAAAGTTGAATTGAATTGAATTGAATCCTGGCAGCGCGGTGGTGGAGTGGTTAGCACTGCGGCAGCTCAGCAACTCACCCTTGGCCGGGAGGATCCTGGGTTCGATCCCAGCCCCCGACCAACAGTGATCTGTGTGGAGTTTTCATGTTCTTCCCGTGTCTGCGTGGGTTTACTCCGGGATTTCTCCGGTTTCCTCCCACATGCCAAAAACATGCAAGTTCGGTTAATTGGCATCAAACTGGGGATTCTAAATTGTCCTTAAGTATGATTGTGAGAGTGAATGGTTGTCTGTCTCTCTGTGTTGGCCCTGCGATGGACTGGCGATTTGTCCAGGGTGTACTGTGCCTCTCGCCCAAAGATGCTGGGATAGGCTCCAGCCCCCCCCCCCCCCCCCCCCCCCCGCGACCCGAAAAGGATTAAGCGGAAGAAGATGGATGGATGGATGGAGTATTTTTATTTTTATTTCAGTTGTGTGTTTAATCGTGTGTTCTGTAACCGTGTTTTATCTAATCCTTGTCTCTTACTTAATTGCGCAGTAGCCTGGTGAAGCACCCACAATTTCGTTGTACTGCACAACTGTACAATGACAATAAAGTCTAACTACACTATTTATTTATTACATTGATGGTTTTCATATTGCTTTCACTGTTTAGTTTTGCAGAGGAAGGACGAGGTAAAACTCATTAAAAATTGACTAAAAACTGCCAAGTCCCAACATTCCTTGCCCGCAAATGGTCACAGTGAACTGCGCATGTGCCCGGAAACTCCCACCAGAGGGAAGTAGTCTGTGGACTGACGAGACAAAAGTTGGAACTTTTTGGAAGGTGTGTGTCCCATTAAAGTAACACAGCATTTCAAAAAAGGAACATCATACCAACAATAAAATATGGTGGTGGTAGTGTGATGGTCTGGGGCTGTTTTGCTGCTTCAGGACCTGGAAGACTTGCTGTGGTAATGGAACCATGAATTCTGCTGTCTACCAAAAAATCCTGAAGGAGAATGTCCGGCCATCTGTTCGTGACCTCAAGCTGAAGCGCACTTGGGTTCTGCAGCAGGACAATGATCCAAAACACAACATCAAGTCCACCTCTGAATGGCTTAAGAAAAACAAAATGAAGACTTTGGAGTGGCCTAGTCAAAGTCCTGACCTGAATTCGATTGAGATGCTGTGACATGACCTTAAAAAGGTGGTTCATGCTCAAAAACCCTCCAATGTAGCTGAGTTACAACAATTCTGCAAAGATGAGAGGGTCAGTATTCCTCCACAGCACTGTAAAAGACTCATTGCCAGTTATCGCAAATGCTTGATTGCAGTTGTTGCTGCTAAGGGTGGCCCAACCAGTTATTAGGTTTAGGGGGTAATCACTTTTTCACACAGGGCCATGAGGGTTTGGATTATTTTTACCCTTAAAAATAAACACCTTCATTTAAAAACTGCATTTTGTGTTTACTTGTGTTATCTTTGCCCAGTATTTAAATTTGTTTGATGATCTGAAACATTTAAGTGTGACAGATACAAAAAAATGAGAAATCAGGAAGGGGACAAACACCTTTTCACACCACTGTATATTCGGTGTTCATCTAGGTCCAATGAATGGACTATCTGTTAGAATCCCTGATGTTTGCACCACTTCTGAGTCTGTGGGGAGTTCTTGAGAGATGGCTACTATAAGGCTTCACCACCAGGACACATCGTCAGTTGTGTACCTCAGCATCACAGGGTGTTTCGGCCATTTATCACAAGACAACCTCCACTGAGGCAGGCCCATCACAGGTTGATCAAGCCTGGGTATGTGTCCCGTGGTTGAGCTGTTTGCCTTAGAAGCCCAGATGGTATCACTGCTTTTTATTCCCAACCAGCAACTGGTCCTGTCTTCTTCTTCTTCTTCTTCTTCTGCTTCTTCTTTTAGATTTGATTGGTGGTTGGCAACCAGCTTACAGGTGCATTACCGCCACTGACTTGATTATCATCACTCTATAACTTTGTATAAAGAGTTCTGAACAACTCCCCATGTGCGAAAAAATTATCTGTCCTTGGACTGTGTCCTCGGCGGCAGCGTTCAGACTAGTAGCCTATCACTCTAACTGGTCCTCTCTTCTTCTTATCTCCTTCTTCTTCTTTTAGATTTGATTGGCGGTTGGCAACCAGCATACAGGTGCATTACCACCACTGACTTGATTATCATCACTCTATATCTTTTTATAAGGACTTCTGAACAACTTGTGTGCAAAAAAAATTATCCGTCCCTGGACTGTGTCCGAGGTGTGGCCGTTGCCAACGTGCGGCGTCAGCCAGCTTTTGATAGCGCATTGATCATAGGAAATGATCCATAGACTTTATGATGTCCTATGATGTCCTAGACATCCTATATGATGTCCTAGACATCATAGACCCACTTGATCCTATATGATGTCATAGACATCCCACCTGATGTCATAGACAGACTATTAAATTGTAGCTGTGATGCTGGAATCCTTTGATGTTGACAATTCCAAGAGTTGTTTTGATGCCGGAATCTTTTGATGTGACACCCTCCGCCAAGGCAGACCCACCACAGGTTGATTAAACCTGAGTGTGTGTCCCGTGGTTTAGCTGTTTACCCTAGAAGCCCAAATGATGTCACTTAGATAAATTAGACTAGAGGACAAGATCTGGTTGCAGGGTGGTTGTTGCTATCTACAGAGGGGAAAATGAGCCTTTGATCCAAGTCAGCTCGCATCTGCCAATCCTTGGCTGCGTTCAGTGGACCCAGATCAGGGAGTAAGGGACCGGTTCTCAGCTTGGCCCCTGCTTGCACAAATGATGGTAGTAGGTATCGGCGTCCATCCTGGTTGTTGAAGGGTTGGGAGTTGATGGATACTCTCTTGCACTCAAGTTTATTGGCTAGACACCTGAGGATCTGGTTGTGTCTCCACATGTATCTACCTTGAGTGAGGCTAGTCCTGGAACCAACCAAGATGTGCTTGAGTGTTGCTGAGGCTGTACACAGAGGGCAAAATGGATCCTTTCCAAGCCACTGCTGCAGATTTATGGGAGAGGACAGCACATCGTATGTAGCTCGGATGATGAAGCTCAGCCTGTTGGACTCCATGCCCCAGCGTTCTCTTCATGTGATTTTCCCCTTTTCGACACCCTCCCACCTCGTCCATCGACCCTGTTTGGCTTGTGTTACAGCTCTGTCCCTTCTGGCTGCTTCCTCCTGTTGATGCACCTCCTCCTCCTCCACCACCATAGTTCAGCGTTCGGCTGGAGATGCCTTTTGCCAGAGAAGTGTCACTGTTCCAAAGCCAAGGCCTCCTCTACCTTGTTGGATGTGGCCCACCACATCATGATGGAGGAGTGCAGATTTGGCCTGCAGTACAGCCATGATTGGGGTCCACTTCTTCCCTGTTGCCAGGGTAGGCGCAGCACCTCTTACTACAGGGTCCCGGGAGTTGGCGAGCGACATGTCCAGCCTCACCTTGGAACATTTGAATTCCTCAACCAGGCTAGACAATGACAGTGACAGGGCTCCATCGGTGTAGAGTCCAATGCTGCTGAGACATTTTGGGAGGCCAAGCCACTTCCTCACATAAGAGCTCACTAGCCTTTCCAGATGCTGAGCATGGGTTAGGGAGACTTCATACATGGTCAACGGCCATAGGAGTCTGGGCAGCAGCCCAAACTGGAGGCACCAGAGCTTGAGTTTCCCTGGAAGGGAGTGTTATTAATCTGCCTGAGGCCATTAGCCGTGTCCTGCCGGAGTTGTTCAAGTTGTTGGGTGTCTCTGAGGTCTGTTATACCATCGTCCAAGGCTCTTGATGGGCTTCTCTAAGACTGTGGGGATTGGTTCATTGCTGATGTGGAACCGCACTCCCGTTAGTTGGCCTTTAACAATGGAGATGCTGTGAGATTTGCTTGGCTTAAACTCCGTTCTTGCCCACTGGATGTTCTCTTGGAGTTTCTGAAGCAAGCGTCTAGTGCATGGTTTTGTTGCTGTGATGATGGTCATATCATCCATGTACGGTCTAATTAGTGGAAGACGCAGGCCACTCTTGGTCCTCTTGCCACCCACTACCCAATGGGTTGCCCATATGATCACTTCCATTGCCAAGACGAATGCTAGGGGGGAAATGGTGTATCCTGCCATGATGCCCCTTTCCAGGTGCTGCCAGGCTGTGGTGTTGTTCCCGGCTGTCACACAAAACTGGAGATCCTGAAAGTAGCTCTTGACCAGCTGTGTGATGTGGTTTGGTACGCTGAAGTACTCAAAGGCCGCCCACAAGATCTTGTGCGGGACTGACCGAAAGGCATTGGCAAGGTCTAAAAAGACTACATGCAGGTCTCTTCGTTCCTTCTTGGCAGTTTGGATTTGGTGCCAGATGATATTGACATGCTCCAGACATCCTGAGAAACCCTGGATCCCTGCCTTCTGCACTGACATATCAATGAAGTTGTTTCTTTGCAGGAATGTAGACAGCCTTTGGGCCAGAACACTGAAGAAGATCTTTCTCTCTACATTCAGCAATCTGATCTGGTGAAACAGGCTGATGGATGAAGCATTCTTCTCTTTGGGGGTCAGGATTCCTCCCACTCTTTGCCATGCCTTCGGTAACACTCCCTTCTGCCATGCTACCTTCATCAACTTCCAGAGGTATTTAAGGGCTCCAGGGGTTTTCTTATAGAGCCTATACGGGATACCATTGGTCCCAAGGGCTGAATCTGATCTTTCCTGCTTCATGGTCTTCTCCACCTCTCTCAACGTGGGGGGCCTTATGTCCATTTGCTGCTCAAGTGGTAACCTTGGTGGCATGTCATTCGGGATGGTGACTGGCTCATGCCTCTGATCATCAGAGCAAGTCTTCCTCAGGTGCTTTTCCAGATCTTTTATGGGCACTTTAAGGCTCCCACTCTTCTCTCGGTCAAACAGGCTTTTGACAAAGCTGTAGGGATTACTGTAGAATAGGGTCCTTGACCGCTCTTTCCTCTTGCATTGCCATCTGAGATGTTCTGCTCTCCGCAGCTTTGTTAGTCGTTGCTTTATTTAAGTCTGCAAGTCATCAAGTCCCACTCTTTCTGTCTCTGTGGCTTTCTTGTAACACTTTCTCAGTTGTCTCCTTTCTTTCACCAATCTGTCAATTTCCCGCTGTCTCCTGGACTTCAGCTGGTCCACAGGGACTTTCTGCTGCCTCGGTGTCCTGCCCTTTACCCCAAACTTCTCTGTACCATAGCTGTAGATGATGGATCCATTGTTCTCCAGCTTTCTTTCAACAGGACTCTTCTGTTGTTCTAGTAGGAGGACCAGATCTGAGTCAGTGGTCTCCCATTCTCTCCTCTGACTGGATTTAGGCCACTGGATCTGAGGTTTCCTTCCTTCCATCTTCCTTTCCCTTGCTGGCAATGGTTGATTGAACCTGATGTTGGAGACTGTTGCTGAGTGTTGTGAGCTGGGCTCTGGGCTAGGGACTGGTGTTGGCTGTGGCTGGCTACGCTCCGGGCTGGAGACTACTGCTGGCTGTAACTGGCTTGGCTCTGGGCCAGAGACAGGTGTTGGCTGTGGCTGGCTTAGCTTTGGGCTGGAGACTCTGCTGGCTGTGACTGGTTGGGCTCCTGGCCAGAGACTGCACAAGGGTCCATGCGAAGCTGAGCCTCATCTGAGGTGCTGATACCCTGAGGACTGTGGGGGTTCTCCTGCCTCTGGGCTTCACTTGACTGATTTGGCCTACTTCTTAAGAAGTATTGGTCAATGTGAGGCCCCTTGCTGAGCTCGCCAAGGCATTTTTTCATGCTTTGATGGATTTTGAGGCCCCTCTCTGATGTTACCTTTGACCAGCCACATACGCAGCTCTGCAGCTTTTGTCTTGCCAGTGTTAACGGTTCATCAGTTGCGGTGCTGGTTGTATTCATTGTCAGTTTCATTTCATGGTCTGTTACCGTAAGATCCGTCCGTGATGGGTCTCAGTAAAGGTCAGTTTGTAGCTCAGTACAACATGGCTCATGTCGTTATTAAGACATAACATTTGGCAACATTGGATTAAACGATGGAAGCGTGCGTGAAACTACCACCTCTGTTTTTAGAGTCTCCAGGTGTGCCAGCTACACCATGCCACCGCTGGTTGGAGGCATTTGAGGAGTACATCGCCGCAGCTGGCCTGGGCAGTGCCGACGAAAAGAGACGGAAGAGCCTGCTTGTTCACTGCCTCGGTGAGGAAGGCCGACGTGTGTTTTGCGCGCTGGATGGCAAAGGCTCATTCAAGGAGTGTTTGGCCATAATAGATAATTTCTTTATTGACCAGTGCAACATCACAGCATGAAGACACAGGTTCTTTGAGCGCCGACAACAAGCTGGTGAGTCCACTCATCGTTTCCTAATGGAACTCTGTAGCCTAGCGAGCATGTGCGCCTTCGGGCCTATTGAGGAAGAGCTAGTCCGTGACAAGGTAGCACACGGTATGAGCAATAAGTGGCTCAAAGAGAAGCTAATGCTAGCTATGGATGTCTTCACACCGAAGCAAGTGATTGAATTGACCAGCCAGATAGATTCCGCTACCCAGCTAGGTCTAAAAGTACTAGATAAAGAGAACCTAGCCACCCAAGCTTCTCCTCCATGTCAGGCCACTAGCAGCACAGCTAATTCCTCAGGGCGAACCCCAGTAGGCAGCAGACTGTGGCACGGGCAGGAGCAGGAGTTCGGGGACTGTGTGGCGGCTGTGGCTATCCTCGTCACCGGGCGGGCACGTTCACTTGCCCCGCCAGATGGAAGAAGTGCTACAACTGCGGCCGTTCTAATCACTGGGCCAGGGTCTGCACCACCGCCAATAAACCAACGGCTTTGGAGCTCGAAGGCATGATGTCGGTGTGTGTGGCGGGTGCTAAGAAGGGGCCATTAAAGTGGTATTTGTTGCAGCTTGATGGGGTCGATGTGCCGCTTATGGTGGACTTGGGCGCTGGTAAATCCATACTGAGCATGGCCACATTGAAATGAATTTTCCTGTGCAAAGCCATTAAGGCAGGGGTGGCAAAAATATTTGGGTATGGTCACGCTAAAATCGGCATGGCGGGCACAGCCAGCTTCTCTGTGACATGTGGGTCAAGGACTATTCCCGCAGTTGCCTTCCAGGTTTCACGTCAAGGAGCCAGCTTGTTGGAAATTGATCTGCTGGGTGAGTTAGGATTCTCCATCACGGACCCAGCAGGCTCAACTCTGCTGACGGTGTCCCCCGAGTGGCATGCCAGCTGGCCGGCGGTGTTCATAGGCCTGGGATGTATTAAAGCATTCAACCACTGCCTGCTCACTGACCCAGGTGTGACACCCAAGATCCATCCATTACTGCAGCTCCCCCTTCCCCTGCAGGACGACGTCACGGTGGAACTGGCATCATGGAGAAAGTGGATGCCTCACCGTGTATTTTGAACATCGTGGTGGCCAAGAAGAACACGGGCGGCCTTTGGCCATGCATTGATCTCAGGATGGTTACTAAAGCGATCATCCCAGACAAATACGCCCTCCCCATAATGGAGAAACTCACCGCAATGTTCAGCGGCTCAAGGGTGTTCACGAAGCTGGATCTCCACCAGGGTTATCTGCAAGTGCCCCTCCACCCAGCCAGCAGGGACCTGATGGCATTCGTGACCCACATGGCCGTTTTCAAGTACACCCGCATGTCTTTTGGTCTGAGCTCAGCACCAAGTTGTTTTCAGAAAATTATGTCTACAATTCTTGCCGGCCTCAGGGGTGTAGTGGTGTACCTGGATGACGTTGTGGTCCACGGCACATCGCGGGAGAACACGACAGTCATTTGAGATGAGTGATGGAGGTGCTGGTGGAGCATGGAGTCACGTTGAGCGGGGAAAAGTGCATCTTTGTGGTGGATTCCATTGAGCTTGTGGGATTTCGGCTGGTGGCCTAGGGCCTGAGCCTCCTGCACTCAAACGTCGAGGTGGTCCTGCATCTCCCCGACACCACGACACCTGCACAAATCTCCTTGTTCCTGGGCATGGTGAACTGCTACGGGTGTTTCATTCCCCATTATTCAGAGACCATCGAACCACTCCAAGCCCTTCTGAAGCAGGACGTGCCGTGGCAATGGACTCCGGCCTGCTCAGCAGCTGTCGCTAGGCTGAAGTCCCAACTCCCCTCCCCTCCAGTGTTGGCCCACTTGGATCCAAAATGGCCGACTTTCGTGATTTGTAATGCATCTGGTTCAGTAGTAGGGGTGGTTATGTCTCAAGTGCAAAACGGTACCAAGCGCCCATTGGCGTTCGCATCGAGGTCCCTTTCGGCGGCTGAACAGAAGTACGCCATGGGTGAGAAAGAGGCATTTGCTTGTATCTGGGCATTCAAATGCTGGCATATTTACCTCTATGGGCACCATTTCACCCAGCGAACGGACTACCGGGCACTGACGACACTGCTGGAAACAATGGGCTCGGGACACAGGCCCCTACGGATCCACAGGTGGACTGAGCGGCTGTGGGCCTACAATTTCACTACCCAGTTCACCCCTGGAAAAGAGAACATCGTGGCGGATCTCCTGTCCCGTGCCACGGCCAACACCGCACAACCGGACGACAATGATCCCATGGAGGTGGATCTGGTCGACATGCTGCACGGAACCCTCCAGGACATGGTGTCCCTCCAGGAGCTCCAGGTGGAGTCGGAACGGGACCCCACGTTGTCACAACTGTGCTTGGTCATCAGGGAGGGTTGGCCCACAAAAGTGCAGGACAATCTGGCACCTTTTCACCAGTTCAGAGACGAACTGAGTTGTAGAAAGACCGGCGGGTCACCCCCCCACCCCACTCCTGCAACCATTACCGTACCCAGAGGGCTCTTGGAGGCACATCCAGTTGGACATTTGGGGTGAACTACACATAGCTCCTCCAAACAGTCATTTTTTGCTAGTGGTCTACGATCTGTTCTCCAAATGGCCGGAGGTGTTACCCACTAACTCGGTCACGACGGATGTGGTCACGGGTTTCCTCTTGTCGATATTTGCCAGATGGGGAGTCCCGGATGCCATCACGACAGACAATGGCCCACAGTTCACCTCTGGGGGATTTAAGGAGTTTTTGGGTAATAGGTTTGTGGAGCACATCAGAACTGTGTTCTACCACCCCCAAGTCAATGGAGGTGTGGAACATTTCAACAAGACTGAAAAACAGTCTAAGAGCCCATTTGGCGGACAGCTTCACATTCCCTGATGCCCTCCAGAACACGCTCCTCTACTACAGGGCAACGGCCCACGCAACGGCAGGGTGCTTCCCGGCGAAACTCATGCTGGGGCGTGAATTCCATCAGCCTCTGGACTGGCTAAGGCCCCCCACAACCTGCCCTTCAGAGGACACAGACCCCCCCCCCCCCCACACACACACACACACGAGACCGAGTCGTCGGCAAGCAGCAGAAAATGAAACGGCGTTTCTACAGGAAGCACAGGGCGAAGGCCTGCGAACTCCATGTGTCGGACCGGGTCTGGATTAAGCATCCCAACCACATGTATAAACTGCAGTCTTTCTGGATGGGGCCCCTACAGATTGTGAGGCAGCTGGGCCGGGACACATTCGAGCTGTCGGACGGGTCACGGTGGCATTCCAGCCAACTCAGGAAGTCGTTGCCAGCCCAGGGTCCGGGAGCTGCAGCAGATTGGACTGATGAGGGTTGGGACTTATCTGATGGGGGTGTTGGGGACTCTCAGGTGCGGCCGACGGAGCCTGGAGCAGGCCCTTCTCTGGTGGGGCACTCGGATAGGATGCGTCAGAGGTCCATACACCTCGATGACTTTGTAGTACAAGTAGCCTTAGCTGAAGCATGTTGGGCATGGGTGGCAGAATAATCTGCCCCAACATGGGAGGGTCACCTGGCAGTCTACCCAGGTGCCCATTTAGCCTACTAGCCCTGTTGTTCTATGTGTGTTTAAAAAAAAAACAGTATGTAAAAAAAAAAAAAGAAGAAGAAAGAAAACATTCAGTGTATATATTGCATGCGTTCTGTGGGGTTCTTTCATGCTAACATTAATGGGGGGGGGGTTCCATTGTCTATAGTGCCTTTCACATTTTGTAAAGGGGGGATGTGATATAGGGATTTGGCTCTTGGGGCTTGCCGTAGCTGACGCCAGGCAGTCAACATGGTGACGTCAGGCAGGCTACGGCCAGTATGTATATTCGGTGTTCATCTCAATAAAGGTCAGTTCATTGCCCGGTACAACATGGCTCATGTCTCCCGTTATTGAGACATAACACCGCCATTTAAAATGTCTGCCACCATGCTCTTCTTTTGTGTTTGGATTGCAACTGTTCAAATCAGCTTGGTGGCTCTTGGCTGCCACCAACAGTACAGGCATGTGAACTGCAGATTATTTTCACTGCGCATGTGTGTACTCCAAAACTACTGAATGGATTCTGATGATTTTTTTTTACCATAGGTGTTCCTTAGAGAGGAACCCATAACATTTTGGTGATGATCCGAGAACGCATACCTCCGCCAAGGCTCTGGCACTGAGGCATCAGCACCTTGGTGCTTTCATTTTTTCTATTATCTGTTTTGTCTGGGCCACAGAAGGCCACCAGAGCCAGTTGGTGATTTGAGGGGGGATGAGATGGGATGCTATCCCCCTTGTTTAGTAAACTGACCAAAAAACATCCCACCCTTGTTAGCCTGTCATCCCCCAAACCTCATCACCATAAAGAGTGCAAGGTTACAGTACAACGGGAATGTCAGTGTTTTTTCCTGGGTCACTGATTATTTATCAGTGCTTGTTGCAATGCTGAAGAAGCAAACAGATGTGTGATGAAAAAATGTAGCAAATGTATCACAAAAGGGGAAAATTTACGGGGAAAAAAGTGCTAAATTTATTAGAAAATTACAAATTTACCTGGAAAAAGTTGCACATTTATCAGAAAAAAAGTAAATTTACAAAAAAAAATGTTTAAAAGGAAAACCTCACACTCTCTGCAAAGGCAAAAAAAACATTCATGTTATATCATTTAGTCAGCAATGAGTGTTATAATGAGTTTTAAATTTGCATCTCCTATTGTAAAAGTGAAGCTTTTTTGTGTAAATTTCTAAAACTTTTTTTTCTTGTAAGTTTGGAAATTTTTTAGTTTTTTGGCAATTTAGAATTTTTCTCTCGAAAATACAGATTCCCCCTACACACACACACACACATTTTTTTTACTCATGAATTTGTAATTTGGGACTTTTTATGGTAAATTTGTGGCTTCTTAAATTGTAAATTAGCATCTTTTATCATATTTTTGCATCTTTATTCTTGCAACTTTTGCCTAAGCTAATTTAGTGATTACTACACTCCCAGGGTTTGATATACACTGATGATGAGCATATAGCGATTTGGCTCCGATCGGATCATTTTTGCAGGACCTATACCCCCTGATTTACGATGTTATATTTGTACCTCAGTTCATATTGCCCCATAATTTGAAATGCTTATTTCACTTTGTGTTGACTAATGAAAGTCTCCTGTTGAATTCCAGATGTTGTAAAACTATTTTTGTTGTGTATTCATGGGCTGCGTGGTGGCGGAGTGGTTAGCACTGCGGCAGCACAGCAACTCACCCTTGGCCGGGGGATCCTGGGTTCAATCCCAGCCCCCGACCAACAGTGATCTGTGTGGAGTTTGCATGTTCTCCCTGTGTCTGTGTGGGTTTACTCCGGGATTTCTCCGGTTTCCTCCCACATGCCAAAAACATGCAAGTTAGGTTAATTGGCATCAAACTGGGGATTCTAAATTGTCCTTAGGTATGACTGTGAGGGTAAGTGGTTGTCTGTCTCTCTGTGTTGGCCCTGCAATGGACTGGCGATCTGTCCAGGGTGTACCCTGCCTCTCGCCCAAAGATGCTGGGATAGGCTCCAGCCTCCCCTCCCCCCACAACCCGAAAAGGATTAAGCAGAAGAAAATGAATGAATTCATGGATGATAGAATTTGGTTCTGCCCCAATTATTATATGTAAAAGTTGAAAACTGCTCTCCTTGAATAAGATATTGGGATTTTAACAATAGAACAGATAAGGTTGACATTGCACTAGCCTCAGAGTACTCTGGTTAACAGTTCTCCACCATGATAGTAGCCATGCCATTGCAAATTGTGTAGGGTTAATTTCAGCATAGGGCACAGTACAAGTAATGCCCCACCCCCCGTTTATTTTTTTTCCTGCTGGTAAATAAACACAGAAGATAACATCTTTCTGTCTCTTTTCAAGGTGTTGATTTATAGTCCAACATTTTTTAAATATGTCTACGAGTCTTGGCTTGAGGGACATGGACGATATCCTTCCACTGGATTCCTGAGCTTGCTTTTTGCTATCCACATATGTGATGAGGTAAGCCATACAAGAATGGAATTGATAAGACTTTATCAATACCAATAGCATTGTTGATTCTGCTTATCAATCCAATTCAATTCTCTCTTATCAATTCTCTTATCAATTAGTTTTCTATGTGAAAAAGCAGGTCTTCACAGGATTTCAGCATCAATGCAGGAGTTTAGCTGTCTGACTTTATTAAACAATGCTCCTTCTCTTAAAGGATATAATAAAATCAAATACAAAAGACTGCAAGCATGCCTTCCTTAGAAAAATGGTCATGTATTCCTTATAACCTTTGAAATTTTTACAGCAATAAATGGAATGAAGCGCAAATGGAAAAATGAAGTGATTACAAAAAACAGTACAATTATGCATAAAAATATGCATGCAGTACTTGGGTATAACTCACTCTCCAAGACTGTGTTATCATGCACATTTTCCAAAATTAATCTTGGTTAATTGCAAATGTTAAACAACATTAACTAATTAACTAGTTAACTGCAATTAATCACAGGGTAAACTAGGGGTAGGGGTGGAGTAAGTGTGGAAAAGTGCAATACACAATAACAGTTTTTTTTTTTCAACACATGCACTTCTTTACTTCAGAATAAGTTTTAGAACATGCTCTGTTGTTTTAGAACAGTCTTGTTGCCATGACAATCATCCTTGACCATACCTTGAAAGTGCTGCCTTGAGAGCTCCTATTGTGTAAAAATCTGAAGCATCACCCTTATTCTTGAAAATTGGTACCAAAACACTTCTTCTCCACTCCTCGGGCATCCTCTCACTCTCCAAGACTGTGTTATACAGTCTGGTTTAAAAGTCCACTGCCATCTCTCCTAAACATTTCCACACCTCCACAGATACGCATGTCATCTGGACCAACCGCCTTTCCATTCATCATTGTCTTCATAGCTGCCCTCACTTCCACCTTGCAAATCCTCTGAATTTCCTTGTTCACTCTCTTTCCTTAATCCATCCTCTTCTCTCTCTCTCTTTCTCTCATTCTCTTCATTCATCAGCTCCTCAAAGTACGCCTTCCACCTTCTCAACACAATCTCTTCACTCGTTAGTACATTACCATTTCTGTCCTTAATCAACCTAACCTGCTGCACATCTTTTCCAGCTCAGTCTTTCTGTCTAGCCAATTGATACAAATCCTGTTCTTCTTAATGTCCAGCCTGTCATACAACTCACTATATGCTTTTTTAGTTTGCCTTTGCTACTTCTCTCTTTGCAATATATCTAGACTCCAAATACTCCTGTCTACTTTCTTCATCTCCCTGACTATCCCACTTTTTCTCTGCCAACTTCTTCCTTTGAATACCTCCTCATTCCACCACCAAGTCTTCTTGTCTTAATAATAATAATAATAATAATAATAATAACAATAATGCATCAGATTTATATAGAGCTTTTTCATAGACACTTAAAGATGCTTTACAATGGAACATTATTCATTCACGCTACAGACAATGGTAGTGGTAAGCTACTACTGTAGCCACAGCTGCCCTGGGGCAGACTGACAGAAACGTCACTGCCAATCTGCCAAACAGCTGCTCCAACCATTTATACACATCCATGCCCAGTGTCGTGGACACTGGAGGCAAGGTGGGTAAAGTGTCTTACCCAGGGAGACAACAGTAAGATATCTGGGGTGAGCGGGATTCAAACCACCAATGCCGCTCTACCTCCTAAGCCACTGCCACCCGCATTTCCCTCTTCCGTTCCATTTTTGCTGAGCACCAAGCTGGATGGCAGGAAGTTCCATTTTTATATAGTCTTTGGCATGACCCAGCCGGGACTTGAACCCCGACCTCCCGGTTGTGGGACAGATGCACTACCTCTAGGCCGCCACTCCAGTCCTCTGGTAAATCTCTGCCACTAAGAGCCTGTATCAACTCCTTCCTGGACTTTGTGCCACATTCTTCCTTCTGTAACTTCCGCCATTTAATCCTTGGCTTTGCCTTTTACTCTCTTCCTCTTCTTGCTTTCCAAAGTCATCCTACACACTACCATCCAATGCTGTCTAGCTACATTCTCCCCTGCCACCACCTTGCAGTCTCTGATCTCTTTCAAATGTTTCCTTCTGCATAAGATGTAGTCCACATGTGTGCACCTTCCTCCACTCTTGTAAGTCACCCTATGTTCCTCTCTTCTTAAAGTGTGTGTTCACCACAGCCATTTCCATCCTTTTAGCAAAATCCGCAACCATCTGCCCGCTCATGTTTCTCCTTAAAACCATATCTACCCAGCACCTCTTCACCACCTCTGTTCCCTTCACCTACATGCGTCATGGCGGCCGCTGGGCCGTCATCAGCTCCAGCTGCGCACACACCTGCCGCCAATAACCAGCAGGCTTTAAAAGCCGGTGTCACTGACTGCTCTGCACAGAGTCGTCTGTCTTCTTCGCCATGCAACGCGTCACGGACACAACCTCAAGCCAGAGCTACTACAAAGTCTCTTCGCCAAGCCACGTCACGTAAGCATCAGCAAACCTTACCTTGTCAAAGTAATTTTCCCTGTGCACAGGTGGACCTCCCTGGCGGCGGACTCGTCTCCCCTGACAACAGGGCTTCTCCTCTTCCTCCTCGGATCTCCTCCTCACCTTCACAGCGCCAAGCTCCACGCTCACCCTGCCACGTCAAGTCACGGAGCGGACAGAAGTCTCACAGTGGCACCTGCAAGTAAGCAGCACAAATCATAATTCCCCGTTGGTGCGAGCTGCATTAATCCCTTGTGCTTGTGTGTTTCCAGGGTTGCCAGGTCGCAGCGAGACTCGCTCAGCTCCAGCTGTCTGTCAGCATCGCACTCATCCACACATCCACACACACACTAACTTCACTGGGTTAATAAATAATTGTCTAATCACTCTACTCATGCCAGTGTCTGTCTCCTGGGTCAAGCAACCATGTCAGTATGACTCCGTCAAGACGACCCAGCAGACACTCTTAGCGCACGAGTAGATCTAATTGCCCATCAACAGACAGTTATTCTTAATCAATTAACTCAGATTAATAGCCGGCTGGATCGCCTGGAAGGATGCCAGGCGTTCCCCCCGGCCACCGGGTCCTCACCAGCCCCTGTCAACCCACCTACTAGTCAAACACACCAGCCCCCTTCACCTCGCCTCACTCCTGTGCCTACCCCCGCCCGCTTTAGCGGAAAACTCGGGGAGGCACGGGGTTTCTTGCTACAGTGTGAAACAGTTTTTCACCGCGTCCCGGGAGATATTCCCACGGATCATAGCAAGATTGGGTACATCTCAAACCTGCTTGAAGGGAGGGCGTTAGCTTGGGCGTATGCAGTTATGGCTAAACCCAGCTACGCCCATTTAACATACCAGCAATTCATGGCAGAGTTTCTTGAGATTTTTGACCATACTGACCGGGACATGGTGTTAACAGACCGGTTGCTCAACCTTTGGCAGGGCAGCAAATCCGCCGCCGATTTCGCCGTAGACTTCCGGGTGTTAGCTGCAGAGGTGGGGTGGGGGGATTCTGCTCTTTGCAGTATTTTTCTCCGCAGTCTTAGCTCAGAGCTGAGAGACAAACTAGCAACACGGGATAAGCCAGACAGATTAGGTGAACTGATTTCACTCACCATTAGTTTGGGCAACAGGCTGAAGGAGCGGGCGGCCGAATGTAGGGCTGCCAGCCGTTTGGTTAAACCACGCCCCCGCTCCTCCCGGCTGCCTCTCCCGGCTCTGCCCCCGCTGGAGGAACTTCCGGGGCAGGAGGAAATGATTATTGGGCAATCGGGTGTTTCGGCGGCTGAGAGACAACGCCGAAGGGATCTGGGCCTGTGTTTTTACTGTGGTAGTGAGTCCCATGGGGTAGCTGAGTCTACCAACTGGTTAAAAGGGGAGGTCCGTGGGTTACAGTAGGGGGATTCACGGACGTTAATCAGAAAAAAACCCTCACCAGTTGCCTTATCCCCATCAGATTAATTTATAAACACAGGGAACACATGACACATGCCCTCATTGATTCTGGAGCTGAGCAAAGCTTCATTTCAGGAGACCTGGCAACCCATCTGGGCCTCAGCTGTCAACCCCTTCGCCCGTCTGTCAACCTCATTACGCTGTCAAAGGCTTCACTAACCGCTGTCTCCCACCAGACAGCCCCTGTGTCAGTGATTATTTCTGGAAATCACAGGGGGGAGATCCAGGTTTTGGTGTTGCCTCTCTCCTCCTCACCTGTGATCCTGGGTTACCCGTGGCTACGACTTCACAACCCCACTTTCGACTGGCAAGCAGGAAACATCACTGCGTGGAGCACCTTTTGTCTCAGTGCCTGCCTCCAGTCTGCAGCTTGTGCCCCCTCAGTATCGATGACCCCTCCCACGACACCGCCCCCGGACCTGTCCAAGGTACCAGAGATCTACCATGATCTGGGAGCGGTTTTCAGCAAATCACGGGCGCTGTCCCTTCCCCCCCACACCGCCCCTACGACTGTGCGATCAACCTCAGGGCAGGGGCCCCGCTCCCGGCAAGTCGATTGTATAGCCTGTCTGCCCCGGAGCGTGAGGCCATGGACACGTACATTAAGGAGTCCCTCAGCTCTGGAATCATTCAACCATCTTCCTCGGCGGTGGGGGCAGGTTTCTTCTTTGTGGGAAAGAAGGATGGCTCGCTACGTCACTGTATCGACTTCCAGGGGCTCAATGAAATTACCATCAAGGACAAATACACGCTGCCCCTAATGAACTTGGCCTTTGACTCTCTCCAGGGGGCATCATGGTTTACGAAGCTGGACCTTCGTAACGCTTATCACCTGGTGGGCATTAAGGAGGGCAATGAGTGGAAGACGGCGTTCCAGACCCCAAGCAGCCACTTTGAGTACTTGGTGATGCCGTTTGGGTTAACCAACGCTCCGGCCGTCTTCCAGCGCTTAATCAACGACGTCCTCCGGGACTTTCTGAACTCCTTCGTGTTTGTTTACTTGGATGACATCCTGATCTTTTCACACACGTTGGAGGAACACCAGGTGCACGTTAGACGGGTCCTGCAGCGCCTCCTAGAGAACCAGTTATTTGTCAAGGCCGAGAAGTGTGAGTTTCACACCAGCTCGACGTCCTTCTTTGGGGTTTATTGTTGCACACAATCAGGTGTTCCCTGACCCGGCCAAGGTCAAGGCGGTGGTGGATTGGCCCACGCCCACGTCCAGGAAACAGTTGCAGGGGTTTTTGGGATTCGCCAACTTCTACCGCCGTTTTGTGCCAAATTTTGGGATCATCGCCCGGCCCCTGACCAGCCTCACGTCCCCCAAGACCCCCTTTCGCTGGAGCGAGGAAGCGGCTGCGGCATTCGGGAAAATGAAGGAGGAGTTTGCCTCTGCCCGCGTCCTGACCCAGGTGGACCCGGCCCTGCAGTGCTTGGTGGAGGTGGACACCTCGGATTCTGGAATTGGGGCGATCCTCTCTCAACGTTCCCCTGTGGATGGGGTGATCCGACCGTGCGCCTTCTTTTCCCACTGTCTAACACCTGCTGAGAGGAACTACGGCATCGGTGACAGGGAGCTGCAGGCAGTGAAGCTCGCCTTGGAGGAATGGAGGCACTGGCTGGAGGGGGCTGCCCAGCCGTTTGTCGTCTGGACGGATTACAAAAACCTAGAGTATCTACGGACGGCTAAACAGCTGAACTCCCGCCAGGCCCGCTGGTCTCTCTTCTTTGGCTGGTTCAATTTCACGATCACCTACCGGCCAGGGAGCAAGAACACTAAGCCGGACGCCCTCTCCAGGCAGTTCGAGGCAGAGACCGTTGGAGATCAGGAGGAGACCATCCTGCCTTCATCCTGTGTGGTGGGCGCCCTCGTGTGAGAGATCCAGGACAGAGTCAGGAAGGCGCAGGAGACTGAGCCTGACCCGGGTGGGGGTTCCCCGGGCCGTTTGTTCGTCCCCTCTTCGGTCAGGAACGAGGTCATCCAGTGGGGTCATGCTTCTAAGTTGGCATGCCATCCAGGAATCGCTCGCATGGTCGACCTGCTTCAGAGAGCCTTCTGGTGGCCAGGGCTGAGGAAGGACGTCACCAGCTATGTCCGGGCCTGCGCCCAGTGCGCCACTGGGAAATCGTCATCTTCCCCCCCGGCAGGTCTTCTCCATCCTCTGCCGGTTCCTTCCCGCCCCTGGGCCCATGTGGCTTTGGATTTTGTGACTGGCCTGCCCCCTTCTGATCACTTCACCTCGGTCCTGACTATAGTGGACCGCTTCTCCAAGGCAGCCCATTTTGTGCCTCTCCTGGGGTTGCCTTCGGCACGGGAGATGGTGGGTCTCCTGGTGCAGCATGTGGTCCGCCTTCATGGCATCCCTGCGGATACTGTCTCGGATTGAGACCCGCAGTTTGTCTCCCAGGTTTGGAAGGCGTTTTGCATGGCGTTGGGGGCCACGGCAAGTCTCTCTTCGGGGTATCATCCGCAGAGTAACGGCCAGTGTGAGCGAGCCAATCAGGAGCTGGAGGCTGCGCTCCGCTGCGTCATATCCTCTTGTTCCTCTTCTTGGAGTACGTTCCTGCCCTGGATCAAGTACGCGCACAACGCCACGGTGTCTTCAGCGACTGGGATGTCCCCATTCAAGGCATCTTTGGGGTATGATCCACCACTGTTCCCGGAGGAGGAGAAGGAGGTGGCTGTCCCTTCGGTGCAGGCTCATGCCAGGCGTTGTCGTCGGATCTGGACCATCACCCGCAGAGCCCTCCTCAAGACCACGGAATGCAATATTTAGGTGGCCAACCATCACAGGAGGCCTGCCCCAGACTATAAGGTGGGTCAACAGGTTTGGCTGTCTACAAGAAATATCAGTGTGCCGGCCGAGAAACGCAAGTTAACCAAGCGTTTCATCGGCCCATATGTGATTTCACATATTGTTAACCCGGTGGCTGTGCGCCTAGCTCTCCCCCTTCCATGCGCATCTGCCCTACCTTTCATGTCTCCCAGGTCAAGCCCTACATCTCCGACCCTCTGTGCCTGCCCCCCGTGGCGCCTTCCCCCCCGAGGATAATCGACGGCCACCCAGCTTGGGGGGTTACTACCATCTTGGATGTCCGCCGGCGGGGCCGGGGTCTTCAGTACTTGGTGGACTGGGAGGGATTCGGCCCTGAGCACCGCTCCTGGATTTGCCCAGCGTTGATCCTTGACAAGCAGCTCATCCGCGATTTCCATCGGGCGCATCCAGGTAGGATAGGGCAGGTGCCTGGAGGCACCTCTAGAGGGGGGAGTACTGTCATGGCGGCCGCTGGGCCGTCATCAGCTCCAGCTGCGCACACACCTGCCGCCAATAACCAGCAGGCTTTAAAAGCTGGTGTCACTGACTGCTCTGCACGGAGTCATCTGTCTTCTTCGCCACGCAACACGTCACGGACACGACCTCAAGCCAGAGCTACTACAAAGCCTCTTCGCCAAGCCACATCACGTAAGCATCAGCAAACCTTACCTTGTCAAAGTAATTTCCCCTGTGCACAGGTGGACCTCCCTGGCGGCGGACTCGTCTCCCCTGACAACGGGGCTTCTCCTCCTCCTCCTTGGATCTCTTCCTCACCTTCACAGCGCCAAGCTCCACGCTCACTCTGCCACGTCAAGTCACGGAGCGGACAGAAGTCTCACAGCGGCACCTGCCAGTAAGCAGCACAAATAATAATTCCCCGTTGCTGCGAGTTGCATTAATCCCTTGTGCTTGTGTGTTTCCAGGGTTGCCAGGTCGCAGCAAGACTTGCTCAGCTCCAGCTGTCTGTCAGCATCGCACTCATCCACACATTCACACACACACTAACTTCAGGTTCAGGTTCAGGTTACTTTATTTGTACCCGTAGGTAGATTTGTTCAATGGGTTAATAAATAATTGTCTATTATTCTACTCGTGTCAGTGTCTGTCTCCTGGGTCAAGCAACCATGTCAACATGCCCATTAAAGTCTGCTCCAATGACCGCTTTCTCCCCCCTGGGAACACTCTCTACCACTTCATCCAACTTACTCCAAAATTTCTCTTTCTCTTCTACCTGACATCCAACTTGTGGGGTATATGCACTAGCAACATTCAACATCACACCTTTGACTTCTAGCTTCAAACTCATGATGCTGTCTGACTCCCTCTTTACCCCCTAAACACTCTTCACATACTCTTCATTCAAGATTTCTCCTACTCCATTTCTCTTCCTATCTGCACCATGGCAGAACAGTTTAAATCCACCTCCAATGCCCCTACCCTTGCTTCCCTTCCATCTGATTTCTTGAACCATCTACCTTTCTTCTCTCCATCATATCATCCAACTCTCTGCCTTTGCCAGTCATGTCCTTACATCTAAAGTCCCTACTCTCACCTACACATTACTGCCTTTCCTTTTCTCTTTCTGCCTCCAAACACGCCTTCCCCCTCTCCTCTTCCTTGAACTTCGATCGATAGTAGTCCAGTTTCCACCAGCACCCTGTCAGTTAACAGCACCAGTGGCAGTCGTTGTTAACCCGTGCCTTGAGCTCCCCCCTGTGACTGGGTTGTATTATTAAATGTAACCTACAGTCTAAATCGCTGCCCTACTATATGGACATTTGGACTGTAGATTGTATGTATAATTAAATGTAATCTACTATCCAAATGTCCATACAGTATGAGAGTGATACTCCAGCAAAATTATTTGAACACCCAGAATTAAATAAAAGGAGGAGCGAGGGCTATTTTACCCCACATAGACTGTCCAGACAAAACATTTGTTATGCGCTAACTTCCGGTTAGCATTCCATGTGGTCACTTGTTTTAATGTCTAACCAAATATAATCTATGGTCCAAATGTCATCATAGTATGACAATATTCCAGCAAGCTGATTTGAACACCCAGAATTAAATCAAATCAAATCAAATCAAATCAACCTTTATTGTCATATTGCTGTACATACAACTGTAGTGCAGGCAAGATGAAATTGCGTTTCTCTCGGCATCCATATAAGTAAAAACAAAAGAACATAATTTAAGACACACTCACACACACCCTCACCCCCCACCCCAACACAGCCATTCACACTTCCCTGAGACATACTTGAAAACTAACCTAACTAAACTAACTAAAATGACAAGTGTGAGCACAGACGGCATGGTGTTTCACACGAAAACTGTCCAGGCGGAACAGTTGTTGCGCGCTTCAAGTTCTGCTATAACATGAAGTGCTGTGGGGGAGTTAATTTGCATAAATATTGTGACGGCCCTTAAATGTCTGATGGTTGTGAGCATGTTCACTGTTACTGTTATGTGATGAGTTATTGTTCATGTGCCTTTAAGATGCATCAAATGTTGTATGTGAATACACATTTTACGTAGGTTAGTTGCTGTTACGGTTGTCATGGCTACCAGCTCGTGAATGACTAGAAAGAGCTGGCATGAGTTACCACCAGGAACAGTAATCTGAGTTAGGCTTGTATGTGGCTATGTTCCTGTGAGTACTCAATAAAGCCAGTCTGAGAAGAGTTAAACCATCTGGTGCTTGAGAGCTAAACACAGACGTTACAATATTTTTTAATTCTGTTATTTGGACTACCATAATTAATTACATTAATGTTCCCAGCACTTATATACTGTATGTAATACATTTTATTTGTATAGCACTTTCCAAGGCACTCAAAGATGCTTTATATTAGAAGAAAAAAAAGGCACAATCAAAATTAAAGATTAAATGTAAGTCTGAACAGGTGGGTTTTGAGTAATAATTTGAAGTAGTTTAAGTCTGTGCAGTCACAGATGTGTTGGGGGAGAGAGTTCCAGAGGGAGGGGGTGGCGATGGAAAAGGCTTTGTACCCCAAGGTTCTGTGCTTGATTCTGCGTGGTGGAAAGAGGAGGTTTGCATCAGAGGAATGGAGGCTGCAGGGGGAGGGGGGCTTGCCGGTGCAACAGGTCAGTAAGATAGGAAGGGGCCTGGTGATGGAGGGCTTTGGATGCGAGGATAAGGACTTTGAACTGTATGTGTTGTGAGATTGGGAGCCAGTGGAGGTTCTGGAGGACTAGGGTGATGTGGTCGCAGGAGCGGGACTGGGTAAGGAGATGGGCAACTGAGTTGTGAATGTATTGAAGTTTCTGGAGGACTTTGGATGGTGAGCCATAAAGAATGCTATTACAATAGTCGAGTCTGGATGTGATAAATATGTGTATGAGGGTTTCTGTGGTGGAGAAGGTGAGTGAGGGATGGAGTCGGGCTATGTTTTTTAGGTGGAGGAAGGCAGTTTTGGTGACATGATTGATGTGCAGTTTAACAGTGAAGTGGCTGTCAAAGGTAACTTTAAGGTTTTGTTGCTGTGGGGATGGGGAAAGTGTGGAGTTGGCAACAGTTAGGTTGAAGTTGTGGGTGGTTTTGATGAGGGATTCCGGGCCGATGATCATCATATCAGACTTGTCATAGTTGAGTTGTAGAAAGTTCTTTTGCATCCAGGATTTTATTTCAGAAAGACAGTTTTCCAGTATGCAGCAGGTTACTGTAATTATGCACTTAGTGGAAATGTAGATCTAAATGTCGTCGGCATTACAATCAAAGTTAAGGCCATGTCGGCAGATCATGTTACCAAGTATATAGAGGATGAAGAGGAGAGGACCAAGCACAGAACCCTGGGGAACACCATGGGAGAGGGGGACTGTGAGGGAGGTGCAGTTGTTGATGTGGATGAATTGCTGTCTGTTGGTGAGATATGAGTGGAACCAGGAGAGAGCTGTACCAGTGATGTTGAGGCAGGTTTCCAGACAGGAGAGGAGACTGGAGTGGTTGACTGTATCGAAGGCGGCTGTGAGGTCGAGCATGATGAGAATGTTCAGGAGTCAAGAGTTGGCTGGGAGGAGGAAGTCATTTGTCACTGAGAGCAGGGCTGTTTCGGTGCTCTGTTGTGAATGTAATCCAGATTGGAATGTGTCAAAGAGGTCATTGGAGGTGAGGTGGGTTTTCAGATGGGTGGCAACAACTCATTGTAGGATTTTGTACAGGAAGGGTAGGTTGGAAATGGGACGGAAGTTATTCATGATGTCAGGGTTTAGTCCAGGTTTTTTGAGGATTGGGGTAACAGCGACGAGTCTCAGGGGTCAGAGACTGAGCCGGAGCTGAGGGAGGCATTGATGATGCTGCAGATGAGTGGGGAGAGAGATGGGAGGCAGGACTTGATAAGTGCGGAGGGGATGGGGTCCAGTACAGATGTGGGGCTTCTCATGCTTGTGGTAATAATAGTGACCTCTAGAGGGGTCAGTGGGGGGAAATGAGACAATGGCTGAATAGAGGTGGGGGGAGGAGCTGGTGGAGGGATCAGGATCAGAGGAGAGGTGGTCAGGTTGCTGTGGATGGTGGTGGTCTTTGTTTGGAAAAAGGACAGGAATGAGTTGCACTTTTCAGCAGTGAATGGTAGGGAGGTGTTGTCCTGGCCGACATCTTCAACATCTCCCTGAGTCAAGCTGATGTCCCCACATGTTTCAAAATTGCCAACATAATACCAGTCACAAAGAAGCCCGTCCCATCCAGCTACAATGATTATCGGCCCATAGCACTGACCTCCATCATAATGAAGTGCTTCGAGCGGCTGGTCATGCAGAACATCAAGTTCGTCCTCCCTCCCTCCCATGGCCCATCTCAATTTGCATACAGGTCAAACAGATCCACAGAAGATGCCATCTGTGCTGCTCTCCTTCCAGCCCTTACCCACCTGGATTCAAAGAACTCCTACATGCGAATACTGTTCTTGGACTTCACTTCAGCATTCAACACAATCATCTCCCAGCACCTAATATAAAAACTCAGACACTTGGGACTTAAAACTTCTCTCTGTAACTAGGTGCTGGACTTTCTCACAGGGAGGCCACAGAATGTGCGGGCTGGCAGCAGCATCTCCAAGACCATCACACTGAGCATAGGGGCCCCACAAGGGTGCATGCTCAGCCCACTGCTCTTCACCCTGCTGACCCATGACTGTGTACCAGCCTACACTGCTGTAAAGACAATAATCTCTTCCTGAATGTGGGAAAAACCAAGTAGATTGTGGTCGACTTCAGGAGGGGGCACACACAGCATCCCCCTCTGATCAACGATGGAGCAGCTGTGGAGAGGGTGAGCAGCACCAAGTTCCTGGGGGTTCACATCTCTGAGGATCTCTTGTGGTCCAATAACACTACATCACTGGCCAAAAAGGCTCAAACTCACCTCTATTTCCTCCACAAACTGAGGAGAGCACGAGTCCCACCCCCCATCATATGCTTATGCTACTGGGGCACCATTGAGAGCATCTTCACCAACTGCATCACAGTGTGGTATGGAAGCTGCACTGCCTCCTGCCGGATGACACTACAACACACAGTGAAAGCTCCCAGCAAGATCATCAGTGCCCCTCTGCCTCCCCTCTTGGACATCTACCTCACCCGCCTCACCTGCAGAGCCATCAACATTGCAGGTGACACCTCCCGCCCCTCACACTCCCTCTTCAACCCCCTGCCCTCAGGGAAAAGGTACCAGAGCCTCCGGGCCCACTCAACAAGACTGCTAGACAGCTTTGTTCACCAGGCCATCAGGACCCTGAACTCTGTCCACTCCCCGCCCCCTCCTCTACCCCTGGACTGTAACACACTCACCCACGCAGTAACTACCTCAGCTGTTGGCACAGGAAGACTGGCACACCAACAGTAATTCATCTGCTGCTGTATGTCTCTGCACCTTACTACAACCATTTGCACAAATGCCATGCCTGCTTCTTTCTGTTGTTGCAGTATTGATCATGTGCAGTCCAATCTGTCACTGTCTGCACCTACACTAATGCATCGATCTTTCAAACACGAATGTTATTGCTCTACCTTTTTCTGTATATAGGATTGCTGGATTTTATCATTTATTTTTATTTGCATTATGGGATGTCTGGGTTTTATCTTTTACTGTTATCT
This sequence comes from Pholidichthys leucotaenia, assembly GCA_020510985.1. NCBI lineage: Eukaryota > Metazoa > Chordata > Actinopteri > Cichliformes > Pholidichthyidae > Pholidichthys > Pholidichthys leucotaenia. The sequence continues at coordinate 192,236,906 of CM035839.1, read as the reverse complement.
GTACTACGGGTAGCATTATTGTAAATAAACTGTTGTCGTTGTTTTTCCAGCCTTCTTCCTTTTTTTTATATTGCGTACAGTGAGAGTAGAAATTGGACTGGGCTGTGTTGGGGGCAGTCTTGTATTGTTCAAGGTGGTCCGTGTAGGTTTGGAGGATAACTGTTAGGTTTGTTTTCTTGTAAAGTTTTTCCAGCTGTCACTTATGGGATTTCACTGCGTGGAGTTCAGGAGTGTATCAGGGAGCAGAGTGAGTGAAGGAGACTTCTTTAGTTTTGATCGGGGCTATCTAGTTCAGCAGGAGGAGAGGGTGGTATAATAGTGCACAAGATCTGTGGGGTCGTCAGAGAGCGGGTGAGGGGAGGCAGATATCATGCTGGTGAGTGAGACTGTGGGTATATACCGTGGGGAAAATAAGTATTGAACATGTCAACATTTTTCTCATTACACATATTTCTGATGGGGCCATTGAACTGAGATTTTCATCAGATATCATAAACAACCCAAGTAATCCATACATACAAAGAAATCAAGGCAACAGTGTTCACAAAACAAGTTATATTTAATAAAGTGGAATGACACAGGGAATAAGTATTGAACGCTCTTGGTGAAATTCATTTAATATTTAGTAGAAAAGCCTTTATTGGTAATAACAGCTTCCAGATGCCTCCTGTATGGAGAAACTAGGCACAGGCATTGCTCGGGAGTGATTTTATCCCATTCTTCTACACAAATTGTCTTCAAATTTTGAAGATTCTGTGAGTGTCTTCTATGAACTGTGATCTTCAGTTTGTTCCATAGATTTTCATTGGATTCAGGTCAGGTGACTGACTGGGCCATTCTAGCAGCTTTATTTTCTTTCTCTGGAGCCAATTGAGAGTTTCCTTGGCTGTGTGTTTGGGATAATTTTCTTGCTGAAATGTCCACCCTCGTTTCATCTTCAGCATCTTGGCAGATGGCAACAGGTTCTTATCAAGGATGTCTCTGTACATTGTCCATTCATCTTTCCTTCAATTATGTGAGGTCTGCCTGTACCATGTGCTGAAAAACACCCCCACACCATGATGCTCCCACCTCTAAACTTCACTGTTGGTATGGTGTTTTTGGGCTGATGTGCAGTTCCATTTCTCCTTCAAACATGCTGTGTGTTGTGGCATCCAAAAAGTTCAATTTTGGACCAAACTGTATTCTCCCAGTATTTTACTGGCTTGCCCAAATGTTGTGCAGCAAACTTTAAATGAGCTTTAACATGCTTTTTCTTCAGCAATGGAGTCTTGCAAGGTGAGTGGACATAGAGCCCATGTCAGTTGAGTGCATTACTTATCGTTTTCTTTGAAACAGCAGTACCTGTTAACGCCAGGTCTTGCTGGAGCTCTCCATGAGTGGCCTTTGGCTCTTGGATAATTTGTCTGATAATTATTTTGACTTCTCTGTCAGAAATCTTGCAAGGAGCTCCTGGTCATGGCTGGTTTATGGTAAAATGATGTTCTTTCCAGTTCCGAATGATGGCTCCAACAGTGCTCACTGGATAATTCAGCAATTTGGAAATGCGCCTGTAATCAATGCCATCATTATGTTTTGCAACAATAAGGTTGTGAAGGTCCAGAGCTCTTTGCTTCTACCCATCATGAGTTCTTTGTGGTGTGACAATCTGATATTCATAGACCTTTTTAAAGGCCATCAGTCAGGACTTATCCAGCTGAAATTAATTTTCACTGATGGGGGATGGGATGGGTTCCTAAATTCTGATGGATTTCAGCTGATTTCTTGGCTTTCTATGCCTTTTTGCACCTCTTCTTCTTCATGTGTTCAATAGTTATTCCCTGTATCATTACACTTTATGAAATATAACTTGTTTTGTGAACACAGTTGCCTTGGTTTCTTTGTATGTATGGATTACTTGGGTTGTTATTGATATCTGATGAAAATCTCAGGTCAATGGCTATATCAGAAATATGTGTAATGAGAAAAATGTTGACGTGTTCAATACTTTTTTCCATGCTCTGTGTGTGTGTGTGTGTGTGTGTGTGTGTGTGTGTGTGTGTGTGTGTGTGTGTTACCAACACACATGAACACACACATAAAGGACTCAATTATATATACATACATTAATGGACACAGGCTACACACATACAACCTGCCAAAACTCCAGCTGCTCTACAGTAGCAATGGAGGCAAATCTGTCATTACAAGCTTCATTACAGCTCTGTGACACACATTAACCCTCTCTTCACTCATTTTCTCTCTATGTGCAGCTGGCATCAAGGGGTTTTCCTGGCTAGCAGCACAGGTTAAGCTTCTGGTTGTCTTCTTCTTAAAAGAATGAGATCATATATTAAAACTGCAAAAAAAAAAAAAAAAAGAAAAAGAACAATGAGGCTATATATGCTTGTTTGCTTGCTATATATGCTTGCTATTTCATAAGTCAAATTTTCTTGCCCCATTGGCAGATAATTTTACTTAAATTAAATTGCTGAAAACAAGTAAAAACTATCTTACAATAAGTAAACTATTCTGACAAAACACTGCAGAACAGGAAGAAATATCTTGTCAGACAAAAAACAAGCATGTAGCCTTGATTTAAGATATATTATCTTGGTAAGATTTCATTTTTTTGCAGTGAATATAACACATTTTTTGCTGGGTTTTCTTGGTTGAAAAATGATTAAATTAAGTCTGCAAGGCTGCTAGCATTGTGCCAATATATTACCAATTATAATAGGCTAAAATTCATGTCACTAACAAAGGGGCTGGAAGCAGGTGCGGGCACACTTTGTAGACTGTTGAATACATTGCAGTCTTGTAATTTTATCACATGCTGCATTGACAGATGTTTCAACATGTTGCTCATGTTTACCCTTGCATGAAATAACAGTTTTATTTCATTTCGGTGAACCTATAACCAAGTGACACCAATCCTCGGGGTAGGAGCATTATACCAAATTAACCACACCTGTGGATGCACATCCCATATATACCCCCTGCATCCACCCACTCTTCCTTTTTTCTTTCCTCCTGGTACGGTAAGAGCTTATACCATCTGTTTGACATTATGCTTTCAGCTGTTTGGGCTGCCTTACTCTGGGTACCCCATTACTATGTCATAAAATTGTTGTGGTTTTCTGCTGAATGAGAGAAGGTTTGCAGCGGCTGTATAGCGTGGCAAGCATGGTCCGTGCCCGCCTGAGGTATGCAATATACACTTGTCATCTTTTCAGCCAGACCTGTTGACAAGTTTAGCGGCGTGAGGTATGTCCTACCCTTACCTTCTTAAGGGTAATGAGTATTTTGTGCCTTCTCTTCAGGCAGAAGAACTGTTTTTACAGCTTAACAGCACACAATATGTTTATCTGCTTAACATATGTGATATACTGTATTTGTGCCTTCGTCAAGGAGGAATTACGTAACATTTAACAGCATGATACAATTTGCTGTTAATTCTGTATTGTTTCTTTTTCTCGACTGACAGTCGTCTTCTTAAAAAAAAGAGAAAAAGGAGATAGTATCTTCTTTTTTTTGGAACTAAGCACTCCTGTGCTTGGTGCACTCTCGCCACCTTTTGTGGAGGAGTGGTACTGCATTCAGGTGGGAACTGAAATCTGATATTTCTATGTTGTCTTATGACTAGCATGCTTGTACCTCATAGAACAGCCCTTTGGCCTGTTTATGATGATAATAATAATATTAATGAGAATAACTGTCTTGTTTTCTCTCCTATTGTTCTCCTGGAGGAATAATAGCTTCTGCGGGAGCAAAGGAGGAGGAAATACCCTGGACATTGGGATGCACCAGCCCAGGGCTCTATTCTTCCAGCCTTAGCTGCTCCAGCTAGAACTGGGAAGGCCAGCAGGAAGCAGATTGAAGAAAGCCAGCTGCACGACCCACGGGTGTACTTCATGCAGATGCAATTGGAGGAGATGCATAAGACCATTGAACGTATGGCGGTAAATCAATGCGTAAGACCATTGATCATATGGCGGCAAATTAACGCGTATGACCATTGGACAGATGGCGGCAAATCAGTATCGCCTTTTGGGTATGCCGTTCCAGGCTCCTGTATGTGCCCCAGGACCGCATCCTGATGCAGTGTCCCTCACGGCCTCTGATAATTTTG